>CM040243.1:87007928-87620428 GCA_022545495.1 Chrysanthemum lavandulifolium | reverse complement strand
CCCCTCACCACCACTACCCACCCACCTTAAAAAATATTCAAAAAAAAAATTTTGAATTTTTTTTTCCGATATTTTTAGGCAATTTTTCTTGCATCACTAATCACTACATCACACTTATAGTTAATGCATCATTCACCCCACCCCCAGAAAAAAAACGGATTTTTTCGAGAAAATAATCGATTTTTAGAGCAAAAGTTTCTTACGCATCACGATGATAAATTCTTGCATCGCGATTATAAGTTAGTGCATCACGGTTATAGTTTGGCATCACATTTAAAGCATCCACGGTTATAAAGTTCATCAACTCGTTATAAGTGTGATCATTAACTATAGCTGTGATCTGATAAAATTTGATTTTTTTTTGGGGGGGTGTGTGTGTGCGTGATCGGTAAAAATTCTTATGAAAAAATATTTTTTAGAAAACAAAATTCGATTTTTTTTGTGGGTAGGGGTAATCATGATAACTTTGTAAGCGTTATGCGGTAAAATTCTTGCCCAAAAAAAAATCAAAATAATTTTTTTTTTTTTAGGGTGTGTGTGGGGGTGTTTGGTGAGGTGGAAGGAAGATGTGATGGCACGTGTGTAAGGTGACATACATGTCATCTCCGCATTCCTTCCTACTGCCCTTTATAAGGACCATTATCATAATATCCATCTATATGTATGTATGTATGTATGTGTATGTATGTGTATGTATGTATATATATATATATATATATATATATATATATATATATATATATATATATATATATATATATATATATATATATATATATATATATATATATATATATATATATATATATATATATATATATATATATATATATATCATCTTTCTTAAACTTTCATGATACCAATGGATTTCATCCGTAAGATGTTTACTTCATAAAATAAGACAAAACTTTGAATTTTTATTCTGTAGTCTTGAAAATCTCCTCCTGGGTTCCATTCACACCTCATTAAAGCATATGTAACTTATACGAGGTTAATTGCATTTTGGTCTATATGGTTTGGCCAATTGCTGATTGGTCCCTAAAACTTTAAAAAGCACTGAAGTCCTCATTTTCAAGTTTTAGTTGCATGTTTAGTCCACGATCAACATCAAATGACTAAAATACCCTTGTCTTCTTTCCTATTTTCTTTTTAGTCCATCATTTAAGTTTCTTACATAAATGGTCCTTGTGTCTTGTCATGTTTCTGATTTAGTATGATTTTTTTATTATTTATTTATATTAATATTAGTATTATATTTTTATAAGTTTTAAATCGTTTTTATACGTCCGTTTTCTTACATTTGTCCGTTTTTGTCCGTGTTTATCGTTTTGTCCATTTTATCGTTTTCATACGTTTTCGTTATATATACATTTTGTCCGTTTTATCGTTTCATCCGATTTTAATATCGTTTTCTTACGTTTTCATAATGTTTATTCGTTTTATCGTTTTCATTCGTTTTTATCCATTTCATCCGTTTTATACATTTTGTCTGTCTATACTCGTTTTTACGTCAATTTTTGCTCGTTTATAAGTTTTTCTTACGTTATCATACGTTTATTCGTTTTAATCGTTTAGTTCGTTCTTATATGTTTTCAAGCTGTTTTTATCGTTTTCAAGCTGTTTTATACGTTTGTAAGTATTTACGTTTTGTCTATTTTAGGCGTTTCATCCATTTTTACGTTTCATCCGTTTTAAATCTTTTTCGTTCGTCAGTTTTCGTTTGTCGTTTTATATGTTTTCTCATTTTCGTTTTCATCCATTCGTTCGATTTTACTCGTTTTAGTCAGTTTTATCGTTTCGTCAATTTCATCCGTTTTGTCTATTTTTTTCATTTACTGCATCTTTACACATTTTCGTCCTTTGATACTTTTATCCGTTTTATACATTTCATCCGTTTTTATAAGTTTTTGTATAAGCGGATAAAATGTAGGAGACAAAGCGATATAAAGCGGACAAACTCAAAATGGATGAAAACATAAAAAGATGAAAGCGTAAAAGAGAAAACATATAAACGAGATAAAAATGTAAAAAAATGACGATATGGCAACGATATAAACGGATAACGCTAAGAAGCGTGAAAGCGTTTGAAATGTGGCGTAAAAACGACGAAAATGTAAAATGAGCGAATGTATAAAAGCGGATGAAGATGTAAAGCGGTAAACGATAATGACGAAAAATAAAGCGGACAGCGTAAAAACAATTAAAATTGTATAAGCGGACAAAACGTATAAAGCGGGAAAGCGGATGAAGCGTAAAACGGACAAAATTGTTAAGCGGACGAAAACATAAAGGCGGCGTAAAAAACGGGGCGAAAATGTATAAAAGGACACAAACGTATATAAACGAGCAGCGGATGAAAGCGTAAGCGGGCGGCATAAAAAGCGAACGACGGATGAAAGCGTAAAAAAAGCGGTGGCGTATATAATGGACAAAACATAAAATGTGACGAAACACTATAAAAGCGTAAAAATGACAGCGTAAAGCGGACAAAACGAAAAGCGGTGACGTAAAAAAAGACTAAAACGTGTAAACGGGCGAAAACGTTAAAAGCGGACAAAACATCGCAGCGGTCAAACTAACATAAAATAGTGGTTGAGGACCAAACCCGTGGGTCAAAACCATAGGAAGTAGATTTGCAAAAAAAAAAAATGTGTATGGACTAAATATAAAACCCCTTCCAACACGGGGACTATTTATGTAAGAAAACCTAAAAGAAAATAAAAAAGAAAAAGACAACATTAAATGACTAGAATACCACCAATCCAGTGTGGACCTGGGGACCAATCATGCAATGAAAACTTGAAAATGGGGACCTCTGTGCACTCAAAGTTTGGAGACCAAATCGCACTTGAGCATACCACGAGGACCAAAATGCAATTAACTCAACTTATAGCATATTCAAATATCAATCTCTTTAAAACTAACACGGGTAAACTTTATTATTTAAATGGCTCATTTAAATCAATATACTCTAATTTGTGACATGGTAAATGTGGTCTCATCATTTCAAAACTAAAATCAGTCATGTCCACAGCGGCTTAATGGGGTGCTAAATCATCCTTCAAAATCACTCCACATCCAATTGTTGTTGATTCTCACTCGATAGGCTCTCCTCCGTATCAAATGCCTTTTCATCAACAAATGTATCGTTAAGCTCTAAAACAACATCCCGCTTCTTCTTGAAGTTCATTGACCATGTCTGTATAATCTTCTTCCTCAACAACATCATCTACAGGATTGTAATGTTGGAACAAGCCATCATCCATAATTGATGATTGTTATTCAGCTTGTTCTCCACCAGCATCCACACTTAAAGGTTTTTGAGAAGCAGGAGTGTCTATGTCATTTAACAACATGGTACCGGTGGTTCCATCAGGTTTTTGCTGTTGAGCTTGAGTAGCATTCTCAAAATCACCACATTTTGAAGGCTCATCCAAATTTCATCAATAATTTTGGATTTTTGCTTTTTGCCTTTAGCCTCAATATAAACCTTTATCTCTCTATGTGCATGAACGAAATTCAACGAGTTCATAACATCGTCATCATCGATCAAGGTAACAACCCATCATCTAATGTCTCACTGCATCTGAGACACTAAAATCCGATGACCATTGTTGACTTGGTCATCTAACAATGATTCATACGCATCAAACGTAAACATGTCATAATCAACCAAATCATACCACTCAGAATCTGGATCAAGATACACCCTTCACGGTTGTGAGGTAAATTTTCCCATGGTTGATTTTAAGGTGAACAAAGTTACAGTTTGATTACGTAGTAGAAACAATAAACATCAACACACACACACACACACACACTAAAACATAAAAATCATCCTAATGTGTAAACTTATTCCTATTCATATTACAGCATGATGTTAACATTATATTTAACTAAAAATCGATACAATTAACAATAACAAACATTAGATAGTTCATCAAGATCACGAGATCGGGGAAGATCGTCATGGTTTATCCCAAATGGTAGAGCCATCATCTTCACTTTTATTAGATCGCGTCGTATTTGAAAGTTTAGGGAAGAAAATGCAATTGAAGTTTGAACAATAGGGTTTATGGGTTTTGTGCTAATCGGTGGGTGTTATAATGGTTTAAGCGAGAAGTGAAATGACAATACTACCTCAATCAATTAACGATAGTACATTTGCAAAAATATGGAACATTAATGTCGTTTTGCAATACTTTTTGTCTCGGTGTATTTTTGCATTTGGATTACTTTAGGGACAGTTTTGCAATTTTACTCTTTTATATATTATCAATCATCTAGATTTATAACATAGACTTAGATTCGGACTTTCGTTAATTGATTGACATATTACCACAAAGAAGTGACTTACCATCGTTTAAGATTTTCATAGATCATTTTGAAATAATTTGTGATCTTAAGAAATGAGAATATGAAAATAATTTGGTGAATATGGTGGATCCGTCATCCCATCCCATTCTTTTAGCTATCTTATTAATTATGGTTTATTATATTGTGTGTCTAGATTCTTAAGTAGAAGATTACGGGCGTGGGTTATTCCGACTCGTTAATGAAGTGGAAATTTCATTGATCCGGAGAACCTCGAGGCTTGGCTATGTTGGTGTGACAATTTGGAAGAGTTGGATAGCTCATAGGTTGCCTCAAAAACTTGTTCTATTAGATCTAAGTGGTTGGGATCAATTGAATAGTTTCCCATGGGATATGATAAGTACCTTAACGTCTCTTCAAAATCTTAACCTCTCTAAGCGTCCGAGCATTACATAGGCCAAATGGCATACGATGTAGGCAAAAGTTCCGTATGGGCAGTGAATGTGGTCTTTCTTGATCCCGTGGATCAATGGGATCTGAAAATACCCCGAGAAACCATCAAGGAAACAATAGTACTGCTCCTCGCTAATCTCTCAAGCATTTGGTCCATGAAGGTAGAGGAAAATGGTCTTTTCGGTGGCGCCATTCAACTTACGATAGTCAATGCAAACACGCCATCCCGTAACCAAACCGAGTTGGAATTAACTCGCTTTCTTCATTGTGACAACAAATTATGCCACCCTTTTAGAACACAATGAATTGGGCTAACCCAAGGACTATCTCGAGATAGGGTAAATTAATCCCGCATCAAGAAGTTTGATAACCTCCTATTTGATAACATCATGGATTTTTGATTCACCCTTCTCTCGATGTTGAATCTGCTGGTTTGAAGTCATCTTCCATCAAGATTTTGTAGTACAAAATTCGTGGTTGATACCCTTAATGTCGAGAGTTTCCAAGCAATTGCTTGCTTGTGTGACTTCAAGACCTTTATGAGAGCAGCTTTTCATCCTTACTCAAATCTCGAGCAATAATGACCTGTAATTTATCATCACCTTCAAGAAATGCATACTCGAGATGAGGTGGTAAGTCCTGTTCGACTTCAGAAATTCTTCGCTTTTTCAACCGACTTGACTTTGTTATGAAGCTCGACGGAGGGAGTGATGATGGATCATCATTAAGCAACTTCTCAATGAGAAGTATGTCCCCTCGATGTCGATGGGAGCGTGATCAATTTCCCATGGAATGTAATCACTAGACAAGTATGCTTCAATCTCTTCCAAGATGAAGTCACTTTCTCAAACGGAGTGAGAGAAGGAGTAGAATTGGCAATGATGGGTTGAGATGAATGAGTGAGATTATCATCAAGAATTATGATCATAACCAAGAACTTCGAGAGTACTCTTCGTAGCAACATCAATGATATCTATTCGGTTAACCGACTCGTAATCATAGTTTGCGAGTACCTTGAAGTTTGATCAAGGTTAAGGTGACACCTTCATTACCTACACGTAATGTGATTTCTTGCTCAAGCACATCAATGAGAGCACGACCTGCTCTCGTGAATCCTCGTCCAACAATGAGAGGAACCCGATGATCGCATCGAAGTCAACAACCACAAAGTCACCGGAAAATGGAACTTTCCTACTTTCACAAGGACGGGATATTGTACGATCCGCAAGCTCGAGAGTCATGCATGTAGAGTAAGTTCTTAAGAGAAAGTTTCTTCCATATCGAATAAGGCATCGATTGATGCTTGCACCAAGATCGGCTAAGGCAAAGCATTCAACCATTCTTGAAATACACAAGGTAAGAGAAATTTTCCAGATCTCCAAGCTTTTGAAGCTTTTCAAGATAATCGCAGAGCTTCTCGCTCGTAGGAGTTTTTGCCATTTCAAACAGCTTTTTCCTTGTTGCTTAACATGTGTTTGAGAGTTGATGCAAACTTGGCATCAAGATGATAGCATCCGCAAAGCTTATGTCAAAATGTAGTTCTTGGAAAATTTGAAAAATCATCCATTTGATGACCGGCTTTTTCATGAGCTTTTGCTCATTCAAGCGTGATGGGTAAGGAATAGAAGATTTGGATTTGGGGTTTTCAACAGAGCTACAGGAGGTTCAAAACAACTCCGGATTGGATTTGGGTTTCGTGACAACTTGAGGTGGACATCGTTGGTACCTCCGTTATTAGTAGGAAGTTCCTTGTCCTTTGTAGCCTCGTGTTCATTTTCCACTACCTTCGGGAGAGAAGAGGTAGTAGGAATAGCGGGTCCATTGTATGAAACACCACTGGTTGTGATCGCTTTGCATCGCCTCGGGTTAGCGATCGTGTTGCTCGGAAGTTTTCCGAGCCCGAGGGTTGATCATTTAAAGATTTCTTAAGATCAACGATCCGACCGACCAACAACCTGCTCATTTCATCTTGGGATTTCATGAATTGCTTCAATAACTCATCGATGATGGTACTCGGAGGATGGAGGGAAATTTTGAGGTCGTATGTTTTGATTATGACCTTGTTGTTGAAAATTCCTTGGTTAGGATTCACATTTTCAAATTGATTCCCCGATTGAAATTGTTTTGATTAAGTTTTCCTTGATGTTGGAAACCTTGATTTAGTCCCGGATAGAAATTACCTTGGTTTTGGTAACCTTGGTTCATTCTAGGTTGGTTCGATTCTGTTTTGTATGTTAGGATTCGTTAAACCGGTGGTCCTTGATAAGTGTTAGCACGGTAGTTTGGTTCATTTTGAGGACGGTATTGATTACCTCCTTGATGTGAAGTACCGCTATAGAATTGGCTTCAAACGGACTACCATCGTGGCAAGACAGCTTGTAGTATGCATGAGGGCCACCACAAGTAACATGCACTGACTTTCTTCACTTCACCATGTGATGGTGTCTGTGAAAGTGACTTTCTTTTGGTTAGCAAGAACCAAAGCTCGAATAATATCCGTGAGTTTGTCAATCTTAGCATCGGTGCTAGATGTACTCACGGAGATGAAGTAGAAGGTCCCGCATTAGACCGAGACCGATATGTCTTTGTTCGGAAAGTGGCGGACCGGGACTTGTTTTCAATAATTTGCAAGGCTTCTTTGTGGTCTTGTTTCAGAAATTACCTCCCGGAGGCATTTAAAGAGTCTTGGTCGCCTTGTCTCGCACTATTGTAGAAAGTATCCATTTGCATTAACTCGGTAAAACCATGATGCGGACACTGCGGAGCAACTCTTTGTAACGATCCCATGCCTCCCGAATGATTCATCAAATCTTGAGAGAATTTCATTATCTCATTCTTAAGACTTGTAGTTCGGGATGGAGGATAGAATTGCTAACAAACTTAGTGACTAAATCCTCCCATGTCTCAATGGAACGAGGGGTTGTTTCTCAAGCCATTTCGGCTTGTCCTCTAGAGAAAATGGGAACAAGAAGCTTAATTGCTTCATGTGGGACATTCTTGTATTTGATGGTAGATGCAATCTTGTTAAACCATCGAATATGTGCACGAGGATCATCCCGCTCAAAACCATAAAATTGGCTTTGGGTTACAGATTACAACCCGGTTTTGAGCTCAAGGTATCGCCCACGATGGTCGGGACAATAATGGCATCTCCGAACCTCGATGGGTGCTTGAGAAGCTCATTCATCGGTTTGTCTTCCGCCATTACGGATGGGGTGGTTGTGCTAGACGTTCCTCACCACGGCCGAAGGAGCGTAACGTCCTCACGCTCACGAGGAATATTTGCAAGCTCGTAAAGTGGACTTGTAGAGTGGAAGAACGAGCGCATGCACTAAGTATGAAAATCGCCAAAACAAATGCGAGGCAAAACGACAAGTGAACTTAAACCAATAATCACAAATGAAATGGCTTCTTTGAAAAAGGTACACCAAATCACAAGGACACAAAGGCAAGTTTTAAATCTTTTGTTCGGGAACTTATTAATGTTCACACCCCCAGTTGGTAGGTGTACTGCCTTGATTTGCGGTGGTTGATTTTTATGTATTTATTAAGTACCACTGAAAAGACGTAGGTATAGATTTGTGCTAAGGGTTTAAAAACTTTTGGACAATATTTTTGGTATCGTCTCGTTTAACCAAATCGTATCTCTTTAAGAATCACCTTAAAGAAAATACAAGAAAGAAAACGTTACGATTGTTTTGTTGTTTTATATATTTTTTGGTGTTGTTAACACTTTAGGAAAAGTGTTAATGAACTTTTTGATAACTTTATATAAAAAAAACTGTTTACGAAAGGTGGTATATGTGCAAGAATGGATCTGGAAATGTTTAAAACACGCTTATACCTCCCCGCAACAAGCGCCAAAATTTGGTCGATCTAAACCAAGTTTATTACACAAGTCAACCACTATGAATGGTCAACCGTAATAAAATTCAAACAATCTAAAACCAATACAATTAAGATCGAGGAATATAGTGTTTCCTAGGTCGTTAAGTCCCACGGAGGATTAATGGTGTTGAAAAAACTTTCGAGATGTCGAATGATCACTAAGGATAATGATCGCAGTGATTTTGGAATATTTATACCTAAAGAAAAAGTTTGTAAATTACAAGGGCTTAAATGCAAATTAAAGAAAATTAAAAGCTAAAATATATTAAATAAACGCTATCACTATTTTTAAAATCGATTAACGTTTAATTCTAAAACGACGTTTAAATAAAATTACATTAACGTACTAAATAAAATGTGAAAATAAAGAAGTAAAATACCTACGGATATAGAAAATACATTTTTACAATCCTAATTATACTAGAAAATTATTGGAAAAAGAAAATTATTTTTATGACTATTTATTTAATTATTATTAATTAAAAACTATTTTTAACTATTTAAAAATACTCTAAAATATAATGAAATATGAAATAAAGCTAGAAAAGTGAACTTATGACTTAGAAAAATTTAAAATATAATAAAACTTATTTTAAAACTGAAAATATATTTTTTACACTTTTTATCTATTTATTATTAATTAAAACTATTTAAAACTAATTAAAATGCTAGAAAATACTATTTAAGCTAAGAAAATTCTGTAAAAATACTTTTTATGACTTTTTGAATATTCTAAAACTAATAAAATTGAAATTTCATTTTTCTGAACATTTTCTTAATTATTTGAATAAAAAGCTAATTAAAAAGTCATAAAAAACTAATTTAAAAAAAGAAAAATAGTAAACAGTGATGAAAAATTATGAAAAATTCAGTAAAATTCTAAAATATTATTCTAAATCTATAAAAAATATAAAAACATATGCTTATGTGTGAGAAAATGAAACTGTAGTGTAAAACAATTCTAAATAAGCTACTAAAATAAGCTATAAGTTACCAAATTTCACCAAATGATCAAGACGACTAATTTATGCTAAATTAAGTCTAACTTAACTAATCAACAAGATTTTGATTACTAAATAAGCTTAAACTAGAGTTGAGCTTATGGGATTAATTACAAAACAGTTTATAAGGGGCTACTTTAAGCTAATGAATAAGCTATCCTAATAAGCTAAATGGGAAAAAGAAGTTGGGACCTAGAGATCACCTAGCAGGCTACACAAGAACCAAAACTCAGCTCCTAATGAGCTTATTTGAATCTCGTCAAAGGTCGCAGTTGTCAGATTCACACTCAAGATTATGAGTATGAATAGGCAAATCGCCTCTAAAGGAGAGCCGATTAAGAGCTTATAAAGGCTTGAGAAAATTCAACAAAATCGATTTCGCTTAAGACCAATGAACTAGGAAATCCTAAAGTCTCACCGAATTTGAACCGTAATCGAGTACATGAGACATCAACAAAGTTTTGCAAAAACCTGTTTTTCACTTTTGACTTTTGAAGACAGAAATGGATTTTTGACTTTTATGAGATTTGATTTCAAATGACTGACTGATTATGATATTAAAGGATGAACTAAGACTGATGAAGGCTATATCACTACTATTTTTACCTAAATGCAAACTTATGCTTACTGATTCTAACAGATATGAGTATGAGATTAGATTTAAATTGATTTTGACTTTATAGCTATTACTGATGCAAATAGATTATCAATATGACTATAATAAACCTGAGTAAGACCAAATTTGATAAGCTAAGCTACCGAAGAGCCTCAATCATGTGTATGCAACCCGATCCAAACACTATTTAATAAGCGCTTTATAGTACTTAATCTATATAAATCCTAACTATAGATCAAAGCAATAATCTAACTCGTTCTAATACTCAATTAACAACTAACAATGATCTACTAATGCACAAATAGCTACAAAGAATAATGGAACAACAAATTTAGCTCAACAGCTTTAAGTAAATGGAATGAAATTGAACTCACTTTTGGTCCAAATTTTATAGAGCAACTCATACAATACCCAATCTACACTAAACTACTCAAATCCAACCCAATCACCGCATCAACCCAATTCCATACCCAAGTCCATATTGAACTTTTCAGTTGACTTTTGTTGACTGAGGAAATTTTGAGAGTAAAATCTGAGTAAGTGAGTTTCTGAGTAGATAATAAGCTAAAGTGAGCTTATAAAAATTTATATAAGAACTTATACAAGCTTAAGATTCCATATCAACTTACAATCACATTTACATGAACTTGAAATTTGCATAATATAAATTCGTACTTGGAAATTGAAATTGAATACTTAAAAAAGTTGATATTACACTGAGAATGCTAGAAATTGAACTTGAAAGCTTAAAGATACACTGGAAAGTTTAAATTTATTAAAACGATTTAAGAAAATTACAATTACTCTAGATAGTCTTCTCCCTTGCACCAAACTTGTTTATAAAGATCTTTTCAAGTCCCTTGTCGACCTCTGAGAATATCCCACCTCTTTCCAGCCATTGGATCTTTCCAACTCATCATAACTGCCATTTGTCAATTTTGGCGGAAAAGTCTTGAAAGGTGTTATTTGCATTTAAAGAAGTTTGGGAGGATGTGGAGGTGGAGGGAGTGGTTAAACAACTGGGAGGGTGAGGTGGAAAGGTGAAAACAAAAGGTGGAAGAAAACACCGGTTTCGGTTTGCAGGATTGGGAGAGAGAGTGAGCAGTGGACATGGTTTTGGCGCTGACTTATTTTGACCGAGTGATATAATAAGTGGGGTTCAAAATGGGGGTCACAGTGTCGACAGGGTTCTTTTGTTTTGGCTGGGGATCAAAATACACAAAGGGGTCATTTGGTTTGTTTAATACACAAGGACCATTGATGTAAATTCTGCAAACTTGAGGGACCAAAACTGAACTTTTTCCAATGTTAACACAAGGACCAAACTTGCCATATATGAATAGTACAAGGACCACTTTTGATTATTTTCCATTTTTATAAATCCAAGGACTATTTTTGACACTTTTTAAACTTGATGGACCTTTTCTGCCATTTGCCCAAAGATTCATTCAAGGACCATTTTTGACAATTTAGAATATTTCAGGGACCTTGAATGATAAAATTCCATATTTTTGGATTCCGTGGACTAGATTTGACAACTTTGAAACTTGGGGACTAAACCGCCAATTATGCAAACTTGATACGCTTTTTCACCGATTTTGGAATTTTGCATTTAAAATACATAAAACACTTATTTGTGATATTTTTATCATTTTGATACATTTCGAGTGTTTTAGATGTTTTGTAGCTTAAATGGTATAAAATGATGAGTATTTACACACTCATCAACATCCAAAACTCCTAAGATGCGCCGACTAGGTTCTCTTCCATAAACCAAAGAAAAAGAGATTTACCATTTAAAACAGAGGAAGGCAACTTGTTAATCAAATAAGTAGTAGTTAAAACACGTCAAAGCCAAAACACAAGAGAATCCCCGAAACATAAGGCTTCGCTACATTAAGCAGATGCCTATGTTTTTCAAAGAATCCCATTCTGTTGAGGGTATATGCTACACTAGTTTGATGAATAATACCCATAGTATCAAAAATTCACCCATTTTATTATTAACAAACTCAAGACCATTATCGATCCGACAATTTTAATTTTCTTATTGAACTGAGTCAAACCATTTTAAAAAACTTTGAAACATCTCAAAACCTCATGTTTTCCTTTTAGCATATACATCCAAACAGATATGCTAAAGTCATCAACAACAGTCAAAAAGTATCTGAAACCTGCCCTGCTAACCACCTTATAAGGCCCCCTGCACATCTAAATGTATAAGGTCACCAAAAACAGAAGTTTTGTGTTCACTTAAAGGAAAAGGATCCCTTGTTTGTTTAGCCTTATGGCAAACATCACAAGGTGCTCCTTGATCAATATTAGTTAATTTTAAAGATCCTTTTAAAAGTTTCAAAACTTGATTAGCAGGATGTCCCAACCTACTATGCCAAACATCTTTAGAAACAAAACAACTAAAAAACTCACTTTTAGTCACACAAGCAGAGGAAACTTTAGACTTATCAAACAAATAAAGACCACCAGACTCACTACCAGTCCCCAGCACACTCTGATGATTTAAATCCTGAATATAACACTTAGTCTCATCGGAACCAACCCTCAACTTGCTATCTTTAATCAACTTATTGACAGACATAAGACTAACACAATATTCAGGAACAACTAACACATCAAATAGAACCACATTATCATTAAGTTTTAAGTTACTAACATGAGTAACTTTAGCAAGAGTTCCATTAGGATGTCCCACAGTAATCTTTAAATAAGATATATCAGTCAAATTATGCATATTAAGAGGACTATTAGTTAAATGCTGATTAGCCCCAGAGTTAATTATCCATCCCAGATGGGAATTAACCCCATCCAACTTAATATTAGCACCAAAAAACTTATAAAAATGCTGATTAAAGAAAATACCGCATTAAAAGAACAAGAATCATCACACCCCAAATTACCTGCTTTTGCGTGAGAATGGAATTTCGGGATTGACCGTCATAGCATCACAATCACAGTTATATTGAACGACCTAAAGTGTCGTTTGGAAAATACATCGCTTGATTTAATAAAATAATCGAGTTACAACATAGGTCCCAAAAGTTTACAAAGTTCATGGAAATATAAATATATTACAAGTCCAAACGATGGTTTTAAAAGAAAGTGCCATAATGTACAATGATGTAAGTCGACGCCACGACTCAAAAGGTGGTTCCTTAACCATGCCATGATGATAATGCCTTAGATACCGAGAATAAACATGCTAAAAGGTCAACACAAAGGTTGAGTGAACCATAGGTTTAAGTAATTCGTTTGAACACAATAATCGTAGTGTGAGTTAAATGGTTTCACACTCATCGTTAAAAACAAAATCGTATTTATTTCACTAAGTTCATGACACCAAAGCGTAAACATCGCACCAATAAAATTGGTAATCATCGCTTCATCGCCGCCTAATAGGTAATTTGCCAATTTACCTTAATGATTCAATATAGTGCGCCGATTTCCTAAATGGGTCAATAGGAGCGGAGTGTTAATTCCAATAGGCCTATTCACAATATTCGCGCCACCGAAAGTGACTAATGGTTCATGATGTAGGGACTTCGAACATGGCAAATACTTAGTGACAACAAAACATTCGGATATAGCATACGCTTCAAAGCATATGTGTTCGATTAAAATGTAGCATGTATCTCCCCAAGAGTTTGTAAACAGCTTAAAAGAGTAAAAGTGGGGCTATGAACTCACTTGGTAGACCGTGTGATGACAAGAGGAGTACACCGAGGTATAATGTGATGCGTTAACCGGACCTATTATCAATGATATGACATGTAATGAGTTGCAATGTAATGTTATGCATGCATTTCAGATGTTATTTATACCATTTGCGAGTTTTGAAAATTTTACTCATCGTCGAAAAATACTTTTGACGCCTCGACCAATCAAAAATCACTTTTCAAGTTTTACGTCAAAATGTCATCCTACAATGGTTTTATAATGATTTATGGTGAAATTTTCACTTTTCGTCGCAAAACAATGTCGCCGGAAATATCATGAAATTAACAAAATGGCTTTGGAAAACTAGTCGTAAAATAGTGTACGCCGATCGTTAGAGAACGAACTCGACGGTTTTGGAAAGTTTGTATCGAAATCTAGAAGTTTCAGCTCAGGAGTTTTCATTCAAAAGGTCTCGATCATAAAGATATTAAGGGTTAAAGATAGTGATTTTGGCTAATTGTGGTTCAAAAGTGAGTTTCGCCAAGTTTAGACAACCATAATTAATTTATTAGAACTTCGCTATACAAACGGCTTGTCGCTTTGAAAATATGGCCGGTGAACTTGATTTTACTAGAAAACATTTCGTTACAAAAGTTTCACAACCTCGTTAAAAACAGCCCTCAACAGGACGTTATACCACCGTAACACTTGTATCGTAAAATAATATAGTTTTTCGTAAAATAATAGTTACGGCAAGTTTATGAAAACGCATATCTTTGTCGCTTCAAACCTGCTTTCACGATAATACGTCCTTAGCTTCAGATCAAGTAAACTAATATATTTTTGCCAAGTCGAAATAATTTGTGAAGCTTAAGGCTCATTTTTGACTCAGACAAGAAAAATACATGTTCCGAAATTTCAAAATTATATATTCGTCGTCAAACTTGTAAAATCCATAACTTCTTCGTTATAACTCCGCTTTTATCCGCTCAAGCGCCACGGATTCGCTTTTAAAGTATATTTTCTAAATATCAAGGCCAAAAGTCGTGCTCACTGTCGGTTTTTCCAGAAAATCAAAATAAGGACAGAACCTATTTTATACGTATCGAAAATAGTTTTTCTCGACAAACCTATTCTAATCCCTTCAAATCAACTCCAAAGCTAATCTAATCCTACCATACACCTTCTTAGGGTGTCATGGGTTCCTAGACATCATCAAGACCAAAGTATACCAAGGAATATTTATAGGATGACCAAATATATATATATATACTCTAAAATCATGTAAAATGGTATAAATCACATATGTCTTGCATGTTTGCTCCAAAATGAAAAGATACATATGAAATGATAATGAAACATGAAAATGAAAGAAACATGCTTACAAGTGAATATGATGAGGTGCAAGTAACAAGGTTAAACTTAAATACTCTTGGTTTTTATTTCAAAACCTTATAAAGAGTATAAACTAGATTGTATAAAACACTTGGACTTGAAAATAAAAAATGATGATCCCTTTGAGCTTGATGTATAACCGGTTATGGAGGAACACAAAGAAGAGAGAAAACCTTTAACACTTGAGAAATAACTTGTGAAGTGAATGAATGAGAAAAGTATTATGAAGACTTTTATGCATTGAGTAGAAACATACACAATTAAAACCATACATCAATTAATGTAGCCCTTCCCCTTGGTCGGCCAAGGGGGAATGTAGATATTTTATATATATTTTTTAACTTTACTTGTATATAATTTTGTGTAAAATTTGACAAAAGTGCAAGTAATTGTGTAGAAATTGTACAAGTAAAGGTAAATGGAAATTTTTGGTACAAGTAAGTTTTTAATAGGTCAAAATAGAATGTAATGAGATAATAAAAATTGTAAAAATACATTCCTTGTAAAAATTTGAGTGATAAAATAATTATCGAGTAATTTTTAAGAAAAACATCGTAATAATTTAACTTTAACGATTTATGTACCAAATAAATTTAAAACACTAGGTAAACTAAAAATATAGTTTTTTATAACTAAATGTAAGTTTAAAAATATACCGGGATCATTTTTGAAAGTAATGGATTAAATATTAAAAATAATAACTCACGCGATAACGTTTATTTAATATAAAAATTACGCGTTAAATGTGAAATGAAATGTCATGAATGAACTAATGAGATGCAAATGATGTCAATGAAATGTAGACTAATCTTAGTCCATATGAAATGTTCGTGATGATATGATCATGAATTCGCCGCTAAACCTTTAAGGTTACGCGAATTTGAAACACGTAAACCAAGTTTACGATAAATGTTGAAATAGTGAGGCATAAATTGTTTCGAGAAATGACCTGAAAGTTCGGGTTGTCACATTCACCATCAAAAAGGAATTCATCCCTAATTCGGTTGTGTTAGTCTATCGAATTTTGAGTCCATGATGAATAACGAGGAAAGAAGGTATGGAGAAGTGTCGTTACGGTTATCGATGATTGAGAGCGCACAAAACATCATAGTACGTAAAATATCGGATGAATCTCTCATAAGTAACACTTTGACTTTGAAATATGTGAAGATTTTGCTTGCACTAAGATTTATAATTAATCGCCCCAACATAACATGACCCTCCGTAATTAGACATAGTTAGCTAGGCTATGTATAATTAAGGAACGATGATGTGACGCTCGGTTTAGTTGTTATAACTCGATGCTTACAAGGATTTAAACCGTGTCGTTAAAATGGTCGATAAAGTAAAAAGAAGTAAAATTTCATAAGTAATAACAAATCGGAAAGAAAATAAAGTACGATAGATGAGAATATTTTACAACAAGTGGTTTAGCAAAAGTAGTACATCTTAGGTTATAAAGATTCAATACGATGGAAAACATAAACTTAGTACGACATAGTACATAAGGAAAATTAAGATCATAGCTTCCAAACTTCTTCGCCTTCCGTTGTTGGGACCATGACGAGCCTCCTCCCTAACATATATGCATTCCCATGAGCATCTTCAACTGGTTGACCTTGGTTTTGAGGACATTGATTTCTATAGTGTCCTTGCTCCCCACATCCGAAGCATGTGACTACGGCTTTACCTTTACAATCCTCGGCTAGATGTCCCGGTGTTTGGCATTTGTGGCACTTGGGTGGCAAGGACCCGAGTGATGAAAATTACATCGATTACATAGTGGGTGTGTTCCAAAGATACCTCTACCTCTCATTGGTGCAGTGACATAAACCATTCCCGCTTCTTGCCTTCTATTTTGTTGTTGTTGATGGTTAGTGTTGCGGTTTTGGTTGTTGTTGTTATAACCTCCTTGGTCGCTTTTCCCATTTTCTTTTGTTGTTGTTGATTTGGTTATCGCCGTTGTTGTTGTTGTTTTGGTTATTGTGGTAGTTGGTGCGGTTGTTGGGTTGTTGTTGTTTTGGCTGGTGTTGGTGTACTTACCTCTCTTCACTACCGGGCCATGAGCTGAGTCACCCTAATAGCTTCCTCGATTGTTTGTGGATCAAACGAAGTCACATCTCCTTGAATCACCTCGAAGTCCCCAATGAAAGCCTCTAGCAACTTCTCATTATCGTAAACCATGGACGGCATAACGCGCCAATTCTTGGAATCTCCGAATGTAAGTGTCAATATCGCATCTAATAGTTACTAGTTCATAGAACTCGGTCTCCAACTTTTGACTTCAGACGAGGACAAAACTTCTTAGTCACCAAACCCTTAAATTGCTCCCAAGTAAGCTTGAAAGCATTCTCCATTCCAATCGGTTGAGCATATGAATTCCACCACGACAATGCTCAATGGAATTTCGGGATTGATTGTCATAGCATCACAATCACAGTTATATTGAACGACCTAAAGTGTCGTTTGGAAAATACATCGCTTGATTTAATAAAATAATCGAGTTACAACATAGGTCCCAAAAGTTTACAAAGTTTGCGGAAATATAAATATATTACAAGTCCAAACGATGGTTTTAAAAGAAAGTGCCATAATGTACAATGATGTAAGTCGACGCCGCGACTCAAAAGGTGGTTCCTTAACCATGCCATGATGATAATGCCTTAGATACCGAGAATAAACATGCTAAAAGGTCAACACAAAGGTTGAGTGAAATCCATAGGTTTAAGTAATTCGCTTGAACACAATAATCGTAGTGTGAGTTAAATGGTTTCACACTCATCGTTAAAAACAAAATCGTATTTATTTCACTAAGTTCATGACACCAAAGCGTAAACATCGCACCAATAAAAATTGGTAATCATCGCTTCATCGCCGCCCTAATAGGTAATTTGCCAATTTACCTTAATGATTCAATATAGTGCGCTCGATTTCCCTAAATGGGTCAATAGGAGCGGAGTGTTAATTCCAATAGGCCTATTCACAATATTCGCCACCGAAAGTGACTAATGGTTCATGATGTAGGGACTTGAACATGGCAAATACTTAGTGACAATAAAACATTCGGATATAGCATACAGATTCAAAGCATTTGTGTTCGATTAAAATGTAGCATGTATCTCCCCAAGAGTTTGTAAACAGTTAAAAGAGTAAAAGTGGGGCTATGAACTCACTTGGTAGACGGTGTGATGACAAGAGTGAGTACACCGAGGTATAATGTGATGCGTTAACGGGACCTATTATCAATGATATGACATGTAATGAGTTGCAATGTAATGTTATGCATGCATTTCGTATGTTATTTATACCATTTATGAGTTTTGAAAATTTTACTCATCGTCGAAAAATACTCTTTTGACGCCTCGACCAATCAAAATCACTTTTCAAGTTTTACGCCAAAATGTCATCCTACAATGGTTTTATAATGATTTATGGTGAAATTTTCACTTTTCGTCGCAAAACAATGTCGTCGGAAATATCATGAAATTAACAAAATGGCTTTGGAAAACTAGTCGTAAAATAGTGTACGTCGATCGTTAGAGAACGAACTCGACGGTTTTGGAAAGTTTGTATCGAAATCTAGAAGTTTCAGTTCAGAGTTTTCATTCAAAAGGTCTCGATCATAAAGATATTAAGGGTTAAAGATAGTGATTTTGGCTAATTGTGGTTCAAAAGTGAGTTTCGCCAAGTTTAGACAACCATAATTAATTTATTAGAACTCCGCTATACAAACGGCTTGTCGTTTTGAAAAATATGGCCGGTGAACTTGATTTTACTAGAAAACATTTCATTACAAAAGTTTCACAACCTCGTTAAAACAGCCCTCAACAGGACGTTTATACCACCGTAACACTTGTATCGTAAAATAATATAGTTTTTCGTAAAATAATAGTTACGGCAAGTTTATGAAAACGTGCATATCTTTGTCGTTTCAAACCGCTTTCACGATAATACGTCCTTAGCTTCGGATCAAGTAAACTAATATATTTTGCCAAGTCGAAATAATTTGTGAAGCTTAAGGCTCATTTTTGACTCGTACAAGAAAAAATACATGTTGTGAAATTTCGAAAATTATATATTTCGTCGTCAAACTTGTAAAATCCATAACTTCTTCGTTATAACTCCGCTTTTATCCGCTCAAGCCGCCACGGATTCGTTTTAAAGTATATTTTCTAAATATCAAGGCCAAAAGTCGTGCCTACTGTCGGTTTTTCCAGAAAATCAAAATAAGGACAGAACCTATTTTATACGTATCGAAAATAGTTTTTCTCGGACAAAACCTATTCTAATCCCTTCAAATCAACTCCAAAGCTAATCTAATCCTACCATACACCTTCTTAGGGTGTCATGGGTTCCTAGACATCATCAAGACCAAAGTATACCAAGGGAATATTTATAGGATGACCAAATATATATATATATACTCTAAAATCATGTAAAAATGGTATAAATCACATATGTCTTGCATGTTTGCTCCAAAAATGAAAAGATACATATGAAATGATAATGAAACATGAAAATGAAAGAAACATGCTTACAAGTGAATATGATGAGGTGCAAGTAACAAGGTTAAACTTAAATACTCTTGGTTTTATTTCAAAACCTTATAAAGAGTATAAACTAGATTGTATAAAACACTTGGACTTGAAAATAAAAAAAATGATGATCCTTTGAGCTTGATGTATAACCGGTTATGGAGGAACACAAAGAAGAGAGAAAACCTTTTTAACACTTGAGAAATAACTTGTGAAGTGAATGAATGAGAAAAAGTATTAAGTGAAGACTTTTATGCATTGAGTAGAAACATACACAATTAAAAACCATACATCAATTAATGCAAGCCCTTCCCCCTTGGTCGGCCAAGGGGGGGGGGGGAATGTAGATATTTTATATATTTTTTTTTTTTAAACTTTACTTGTATATAATTTTGTGTAAAATTTGACAAAAGTGCAAGTAATTGTGTAGAAATTGTACAAGTAAAGGTAAATGGAAATTTTTGGTACAAGTAAGTTTTTAATAGGTCAAAATAGAATGTAATGAGATAATAAAAATTGTAAAAATACATTCCTTGTGAAATTTGAGTGATAAAATAATTATCGTATAATTTTTAAGAAAACGTCGTAATAATTTAACTTTAACGATTTATGTACCAAATAAATTTGAAACACTAGGAAAACTAAAAATATAGTTTTTATAAACTAAATGTAAGTTTAAAAATACATCGGGATCATTTTTGAAAGTAACGGATTAAATATTCAAAATAATAACTCACGCGATAACGTTTATTTAATATAAAAATTACGCGATAAATGTGAAATGAAATGTCATGAATGAACTAATGAGATGCAAATGATGTCAATGAAATGTAGACTAATCTTAGTCCATATGAAATGTACGTGATGTTATGATCATGAATTCGCCGCTAAACCTTAAAGGTTACGCGATTTGGAACACGAAACCAAGTTTACGATAAATGTTGAAATAGTGAGGCATAAATTGTTTCGAGAAATGACCGAAAGTTCGGGTTGTCACATTCGCCCATCAAAAAGGAATTCATCCCCGAATTCGGTTCGTGTTAGTCTATCGAATTTTGAGTCCATGATGAATAACGAGGAAGAAGGTATGGAGAAGTGTCGTTACGGTTATCGATGATTGAGAGCGCATAAAACATCATAGTACGTAAAATATCGGATGAATCTCTCATAAGTAACACTTTGACTTTGAAATATGTGAAGATTTTGCTTGCACTAAGATTTATAATTAATCGCTCCCAACATAACATGACCCTCCGAATTAGACATAGTTAGCTAGGCTATGTATAATTAAGGAACGATGATGTGACGCTCGGTTTAGTTGTTATAACTCTCGATGCTTACAAGGATTTAAACCGTGTCGTTAAAATGGTCGATAAAGTAAAAAGAAGTAAAATTCTCATAAGTAATAACAAATCGGAAAGAAAATAAAGTACGATAGATGAGAATATTTTACAACAAGTGGTTTAGCAAAAGTAGTACATCTTAGGTTATAAAGATTCGGATACGATGGAAAACATAAACTTAGTACGACATAGTACATAAGGAAAATTAAGACCGTTAGCTTCCAAACTTCTTCGCCTTCCGTTGTTGGGACCATGACGAGCTTCTCCTCCCTAACATTTATGCATTCCATGAGCATCTTCAACTGGTTGACCTTGGTTTTGAGGACATTGATTTCTATAGTGTCCTTGCTCCCACATCCGAAGCATGTGACTACGGCTTTACCTTTACAATCCTCGCTAGATGTCCGGTGTTTGGCATTTGTGGCACTTGGCGTGGCAAGGACCCGAGTGATGAAAATTACATCGATTACATAGTGGGTGTGTTCCAAGATACCTCTACCTCTCATTGGTGCAATGACATAAACCATTCCCGCTTCTTGCCTTCTATTTTGTTGTTGTTGATGGTTAGTGTTGCGGTTTTGGTTGTTGTTGTTATAACCTCCTTGGTCGCTTTTCCCATTTTCTTTTGTTGTTGTTGATTTGGTTATCGCCGTTGTTGTTGTTGTTTTGGTTATTGTGGTAGTTGGTGCGGTTGTTGGGGTTGTTGTTGTTTTGGTTGGTGTTGGTGTACTTACCTCTCTTCACTACCGGGCCATGAGCTTTTGAGTCACCCTAATAGCTTCCTCGATTGTTTGTGGATCAAACGAAGTCACATCTCCTTGAATCACCTCGAAGTCCCCAATGAAAGCCTCTAGCAACTTCTCATTATCGAAACCATGGACGGGCATAACGCCGCCAATTCTTGGAATCTCCGAATGTAAGTGTCAATATCGCACCCAATAGTTACTAGTTCATAGAACTCGGTCTCCAACTTTTGACTTCCGACGAGGACAAAACTTCTTAGTCACCAAACCCTTAAATTGCTCCCAAGTAAGCTTGAAAGCATTCTCCATTCCAATCGGTTGAGCATATGAATTCCACCACGACAATGCTCCATCGAGTAATGTACTTGTAGCAAATTTGACCTTACTATCATCCGGCAATTACAAAGCAAAACACGGATTCCAACTTTTCAAACCATCGTACCATGGCCGTGGCTCCTTGATCCCCTAAACTTGTGGGCTCACCACTTTTGAAATCCTTGTACGAACATCTCTTAACTCCGGATCCTCCGGCATTTCCAAGATAAAGAACTAGCCTAGCGGCTTAAGCCAAGAAGAATAGGCCTCAAAGAAGCAGCAGCAGCCATCGCTTCCTTTCGACTCTTAAAGCATCGGCTATGCTATCATTCACTAACTTTTGAATAGCCGCTTGGGTCATTTCAACTGTAGCTTTCTTGATGCCATATCTTCTTCAAAACAAGAGGAAATGTGAGACGAGCAAAATCCCATGTTAAAAATATGCGCCTAAAGAGAGGTGATAAGAAATGATAAGTTTGAGGTTATCTTTCAAAATAATCGACGGTTTCCTAAGAAATGGGTTATGAGATGTCGTAAGTGCTTCAAATGTATGATGGTTTAGTGACTTAGAGTGAATAGCGTGTAACTCGACATGTTAGTGATGAAACAAAGGAGTGAGAGTGACTTTGCCGTACTTAAAGGTTTATCTCAAGATTCGACGTTATCGGTGATGAGTCAATTGATGTAAAAATTATGATAGGGAATGTCAAGGAATTCTCCACATTAGAGTATGAGGAAATGATAATGGGATGGGAATTTAAAGGCATCCATGTGACAATCGATGTGAAATGAAAGTGAATAACTCGAAAAATGTACGATAAATCGCACGCAAAGTGAACATGCACGTATGATGAAATGATGAGATGCTATGATGATGTAGTTATAGTCTAGGGTCAATGATGCAACCTAGTTCTCTATAATCAAGCTCGATGCCAATGTCACACCCCAAATTACATTTTGCGCAATGAATGGAATTTCGGGATTGATCGTCATAGCATCACAATCACAGTTATATTGAACGACCTAAAGTGTCGTTTGGAAAATACATCGTTTGATTTAATAAAATAATCGAGTTACAACATAGGTCCCAAAAGTTTACAAAGTTTATGGAAATATAAATATATTACAAGTCCAAACGATGGTTTTAAAAGAAAGTGCCATAATGTACAATGATGTAAGTCGACGCCGCGACTCAAAAGGTGGTTCCTTAACCATGCCATGATGATAATGCCTTAGATACCGAGAATAAACATGCTAAAAGGTCAACACAAAGGTTGAGTGAAATCCATAGGTTTAAGTAATTCGTTTGAACACAATAATCGAGTGTGAGTTAAATGGTTTCACACTCATCGTTAAAAACAAAATCGTATTTATTTCACTAAGTTCATGACACCAAAGCGTAAACATCGCACCAATAAAAATTGGTAATCATCGCTTCATCGCCGCCCTAATAGGTAATTTGCCAATTTACCTTAATGATTCAATATAGTGCGCTCGATTTCCCTAAATGGGTCAATAGAGAGGAGTGTTAATTCCAATAGGCCTATTCACAATATTCGCGCCACCGAAAGTGACTAATGGTTCATGATGTAGGGACTTGAACATGGCAAATACTTAGTGACAATAAAACATTCGGATATAGCATACAGTTCAAAGCATTTGTGTTCGATTAAAATGTAGCATGTATCTCCCCAAGAGTTTGTAAAACAGTTAAAAGAGTAAAAGTGGGGCTATGAACTCACTTGGTAGATCGTGTGATGACAAGAGTGAGTACACCGAGGTATAATGTGATGCGTTAACTGGACCTATTATCAATGATATGACATGTAATGAGTTGCAATGTAATGTTATGCATGCATTTCAGATGTTATTTATACCATTTCGAGTTTTGAAAATTTTACTCATCGTCGAAAAATACTCTTTTGACGCCTCGACCAATCAAAATCACTTTTCAAGTTTTTACGTCAAAATGTCATCCTACAATGGTTTTATAATGATTTATGGTGAAATTTTCACTTTTCGTCGCAAAACAATGTCGTCGGAAATATCATGAAATTAACAAAAATGGCTTTGGAAAACTAGTCGTAAAATAGTGTACGTCGATCGTTAGAGAACGAACTCGACGGTTTTGGAAAGTTTGTATCGAAATCTAGAAGTTTCAGTTCAGGAGTTTTCGTCCAAAAGGTCTCGATCATAAAGATATTAAGGGTTAAAGATAGTGATTTTGGCTAATTGTGGTTCAAAAAGTGAGTTTCGGCCAAGTTTAGACAACCATAATTAATTTATTAGAACTCCGCTATACAAACGGCTTGTCGTTTTGAAAAATATGGCCGGTGAACTTGATTTTACTAGAAAACATTTCGTTACAAAAGTTTCACAACCTCGTTAAAAACAGCCCTCAACATGGACGTTATACCTACCGTAACACTTGTATCGTAAAATAATATAGTTTTTCGTAAAATAATAGTTACGGCAAGTTTATGAAAACGTGCATATCTTTGTCGTTTCAAACCGCTTTCACGATAATACGTCCTTAGCTTCGATCAAGTAAACTAATATATTTTGCCAAGTCGAAATAATTTGTGAAGCTTAAGGCTCATTTTGACTCGTACAAGAAAAATACATGTTGCTGAAATTTCGAAAATTATATATTTCGTCGTCAAACTTGTAAAATCCATAACTTCTTCGTTATAACTCCGCTTTTATCCGCTCAAGCGCCACGGATTCGTTTTAAAGTATATTTTCTAAATATCAAGGCCAAAAGTCGTGCCTACTGTCGGTTTTTCCAGAAAATCAAAATAAGGACAGAACCTATTTTATACGTATCGAAAATAGTTTTCTCGGACAAAACCTATTCTAATCCCTTCAAATCAACTCCAAAGCTAATCTAATCCTACCATACACCTTCTTAGGGTGTCATGGGTTCCTAGACATCATCAAGACCAAAGTATACCAAGGGAATATTTATAGGATGACCAAATATATATATATATACTCTAAAATCATGTAAAATGGTATAAATCACATATGTCTTGCATGTTTGCTCCAAAATGAAAAGATACATATGAAATGATAATGAAACATGAAAAATGAAAGAAACATGCTTACAAGTGAATATGATGAGGTGCAAGTAACAAGGTTAAACTTAAATACTCTTGGTTTTTATTTCAAAACCTTATAAAGAGTATAAACTAGATTGTATAAAACACTTGGACTTGAAAATAAAAAAATGATGATCCCTTTTGAGCTTGATGTATAACCGGTTATGGAGGAACACAAAGAAGAGAGAAAACATTTTTAACACTTGAGAAATAACTTGTGAAGTGAATGAATGAGAAAAAGTATTAAGTGAAGACTTTTATGCATTGAGTAGAAACATACACAATTAAAACCATACATCAATTAATGTAGCCCTTCCCCTTGGTCGCCAGGGGGGGAATGTAGATATTTTTATATATATTTTTTTAAACTTTACTTGTATATAATTTGTGTAAAATTTGACAAAAGTGCAAGTAATTGTGTAGAAATTGTACAAGTAAAGGTAAATGGAAATTTTTGGTACAAGTAAGTTTTAATAGGTCAAAATAGAATGTAATGAGATAATAAAATTGTAAAATACATTCCTTGTGAAATTTGAGTGATAAAATAATTATCGATAATTTTTAAGAAAACGTCGTAATAATTTAACTTTAACGATTTATGTACCAAATAAATTTGAAACACTAGGAAAACTAAAATATAGTTTTATAAACTAAATGTAAGTTTAAAAATACATCGGGATCATTTTTGAAAGTAACGGATTAAATATTCAAAATAATAACTCACGCGATAACGTTTATTTAATATAAAATTACGCGATAAATGTGAAATGAAATGTCATGAATGAACTAATGAGATGCAAATGATGTCAATGAAATGTAGACTAATCTTAGTCCATATGAAATGTACGTGATGTTATGATCATGAATTACCGCTAAACCTTAAAGGTTACGCGATTTGGAACACGTAAACCAAGTTTACGATAAATGTTGAAATAGTGAGGCATAAATTGTTTCGAGAAATGACCGAAAGTTCGGGTTGTCACGCCATAGTGAAAAATAAAGAAACAAAACCACGTATCAATGTATAAATAATCAACCAAGAAATCAATCAACCATTAAAACCAAAAGCACTAAAGAAACAGATAGTCAACAAGTACCAACTAATCAACCAAACAATAAACCAAAAACTACAAGAACTACAAAACATTAAAGGAATCAAAAAACATACACCCAGGACTAACTTAGCCCAAGCCAGTAAGCTGTGATTGACCAGAGCAGGTATTCACACCTCTCAAGGAGGCATATCAAGATGTTAGTCAATCCGTTTACGCCCACTAAACTCAGAACTACTCAATCCTAAAGGAAGAAGAGAATCCTTACAGTGCGTTAGAGATGAAACCAGCAGCGAAAAAGAATCAATCAATAGCCCAAGAACCACAAGATTCCCAAAATACAAGAAACCCCCAATTTAAAAATTAGGGTTTCATTCAATTGTACCAAGAAACCAACAATTCAACCTTCCGAACCACTAAAACCACCTTCAATTGAACCAAGAACCTCAGTAATCAGAAAACCCCTAAAAATTAGAGTTTCAAGAAAAGACCCTAAAACCAATTGAGATCACAACCTTTCAATCAACCAAGAATCACCAAGAGATCAAACCGATTACCAACCTAGAGCTCTGATACCATGTTAAAATGGTACATAACAATATCAATAATTACCCAACCAACCACCCATTGGTGATAATCTTTTATTATAACAATATACACAACAAATTAGTCCCCAACACAGGTGCTAACCAATCAATAAAAGAGAAATGTTGTTGTCCCTCTAATAGATGCAACAACTTAATACAAGAACTCACATACTACCAAACCAAACCAAAGATCAAGATGATCTAAAATAGTTTGTTAAAATTGTAAACTACCTAGAAACCAAGAAACGCAGATGACGACTAGAACTTGTATGTGAAACTTTGAGAGAGAAATAATCGTATATGAAACCCCTAGCCGAGATGAACTTATATAGCCGTGAATGTTTCACCTCAACCCCGTGATATACAACACTTAACAAACAACACCCAAAGTATTAGAATTACAAACCTTAGTATAAAATAGTTACATAATATACCCCGAAGGTTAGTCGCTTGACAAGAAAACCCAATACTTTCAACAACATGCTTAATAGCAATGATCCGTTTTTCACTAAACACTTCCTTTTTAGACTTGAGAACCTGGCCGCTTCTATAGAAGATTCTTCGGCTTTCAGGCCAATGATGAATCCCATACAGCGCATCAAGGTCATACTTTTCCACTTGATCAGCAAACATATGTATGGCTTCTTCCTCAATGGTTGGATTGTGAGAGTAGATTGCTACTGGGAAAGGAAATGTGAGTGACATAGCGTACTTCCTTGTCACATCGCTACCGTGTAGAAGAAACTCAAAGTCATTGTTGAAGAAGTAACGGTATGGAATTTGAGGTTGATCCGGTCGACCAATTGTTGGTAGAGGTTTGGTCCAATCATTGTAATAGGGAGCCTTGTCTTGTCTTGTGAAGTCGATGTTAGCTTCGGGATTGAGCCAATCGATATTGTTCGACATGGCTCGCAATGTTGTCGAGATGGTATTCGACTTCAATTGCACTTTCTCGAAATGTCTTTAAGCAGTTTGAAGGCATCATTCTTGATTCGCTTTAGCTCACCTTAGTCATCTTCTTCACTCTAAACTTTTCTTGAATCACTTCACATGCTCCATAGTACGACCATCTACCATTTCTTGACCTTCTAGTAATGAGGAGTAGCATCAACAAGTCTAGAAAACCAACAGATTCTTCGTTGTGTCTTCATCTAGCCATGAGAGAACATCGGTCTTCTTCTTCATTTTCTTGGCTTTGATGATGATTCTGTTTCATTGTTGTTGCGTAAGAGGTGGGTTGTTTTAGGGCTCGGGATCTCTTCACCGTCACCACCAAAGGTATTCGAAATGATCACCGGTTTTCTCGTTGATGGTGGTAACTCGAGTCCCGAGGTTTGTCTCAGAGCAGCAGAACGTGGATGAGATCTTCTTTCGTGGGAGTCCTTTGGGGGTGGTGGTATAGAGGAGGATTCACCGTACTTCTTCTTGCGTTTCGACTCTTTGTCTTTATCCGCATCATCATCATCTCTTGGACGCTTTGGCTATTCAGCTGCCGCTCTGCATGAAGTTTTAAGTTGGTAATCCATCAATTCGTCAAACAGTTTACCTTCATCGAGGTAAATGTTGCGCATCGTTTGACATTTGAAGTACAAGCTTGGAAACCAATTCTAAATCGGAGAAAGTCAGAGGCTCGATTGGGTTGATTGTAACTATTAAAGGCGTTGATCTTATTGTTCGTCACAACCGCATGAGATTCGGATACAGCTTGTCCGGTGAACATTTCTCTTGTCACGCCAGGACAAGTTGTCGAGAAGAAACTTGTAGTATATTCTCCGCGCATCCTGCTCATTTCACCCCGTAAATCTCTATTAAGAAGTCGTTGATTTGTTCCCTTTCTCCCAACATCTCGTTTATCACTAAGTAGATTGATTCTGTCCGCAAGCTGATCTAGTTTCTTGTTGACCACATTCTTTTTCCTTGCTTGCTTGATAGCTTTAACAATCTTAGACTTAGCTCGTGATGCCCAAGTGTCGGTAGGTTTCTTTACGGATTTGGATGCTGATCTTGTGCTATCCTTTGATGTTGGTGGTGATGAATGAGAAGATGAATCTATTGATGAGTCATGAGATGGCTCAGAGTCCTTTTGTGGCTCAGAAGTTCGTTCTTGTGTATGTGCGGGACTGTCAAGAAGATAATGTTTGGCTTCCTTTTCGGCTTGAGCCTTTTCTTCAGCAGCCTTGACCCTAGCTTCTTCATCTGCATGAGCTTGAGCTTCTTTTTCTGCTTTTTCTTTAGCTTGAGCCTCAACATCTTCATCAGGAATTTTATCAGACTTATCCTTTTCCGGTTCCTCAAAGTCATAGACAATAGAATCCTCAAGTTACCATTGTTGTTGTTCGTGGGTGGTGGTACCACTTCCTTATTGGGTTGATTAACCGCATTGAAACTGGTGTAGATAGTGCACCACCACTGATTCTCGGGGCACAAGTTTGTTCACTGTTGAATTCCCCGAGCAACATGTTGAAGTCTCGAGGTTCTTGAGCTTCTTCAGTAGTCTGTCTTCATCCAAAGGGTTCTTCATCGAGCTCTTCTTTTGCTCAAGCATCGAGTTTTCCCTTTATCGCCCTTTAGGACTGGAGGTTTTGCAACAGCTAATGGGTCATCAATGGAGTTTCGAGTAGGTAACCTCTTCATCGGTGTCAGTCTCCTCCGAATCCTCGTCCCTTAGTTTCATCGGTTCGGTTTGGGAATAGGATGGCTTCAGAAGAGGAACTCTTCGAGTGTGTGAGTTCTTGATGCGTAAAACCGCCAAGTTTTATCACTCAAGTCCGCCACTTGTGAATGGCGCATCGTAACAAACTTAAAACAGCCTTAAGCACGAATGCAATGAAGATCCTGGGAGTATAGTGTTTCCTGTCGTTATGTCCCAAATGAAGCTATGCTATGGATCACCAAACATATAGTGATCGAGAATTTGAACAAAAAATGATTCAATATGATTATAACTACGTAAAAGCCAACAAATTACAACGGCTTAAATGCAAATTAAAGAAAGTTAAAAGATAAAAATATTAAATAAACGCTATCACTATTATTAAAATGATGTTTTTGTTCTTTTGTTTTATAAAATGAATTAAAAACTACGCGACGCATAAGTGAAAAAGTGAAACTTATACAATATAAATCCTAAAAATATGAAAAATACATTTTACAATCCTAATGATAAAAGAAAATTTATAGAAAAGAAAATTATTTTTATAACTAATTATCTAATTATTATTAATTAAAACTATTTTTAACTATTTAATAATAACCTAATATGCAAGAAAATAGGAAATAAAGCTAGAAAAATAAAATTAAGACTTAGAAAATCTAAAATAACAAAATAGAATTTTCAAAACTATTTTTGTATTTTTCTCGAATATTTTGTATTTTCTAGGAATTAAAACTATTAAAACTACTTAAATGGCTTAAAAATACAAATTTAACTAAGAAAATCTAGAAAATATTTTTTGTCTTTTATATTTATCTAAACTTAAGAAAATGAAAATTATTTTTGAAACTTTTCTTAATTTTTGCAATAAAAGTTATTTAAAAGTGATTAAAACTGCTTTTAAATTGAGAAAAATAGCAAACAAAGAACTAAAAATTATGAAAACTGTGAAAATTCTAAAATATTATTCTAAATCTATGAAAATTATAAAAACTATGGCTTATGTGGGGAATTTAAGAGCTGTAGTGTAATCTGATTAAGAATAAGCTATGTAAAATAAGCTAAAAGCTAAACTAGCTATCCAGAAGCTACCAGGAACTAATCTAAGCTAAAATCAACTAAAGTGCACCTAAAGTAACTAAGCTAAACCTCTGAATTACAAGCAACAAGGTTTTGAATGGAATTAAAACACAAATGCAAATCAGGCTTAGCCAACTACTTTCAGCTTATGCACTAGCTTTTCTGATAAGCAACAGACAAAAACAGAACTTGGATCCTGTAGATGACCAACAAAAGAGCTAATATACCAACTCTCAGCCAAGGAAAAGCTATATTGAAGCCTTGAGAGCTTCTGTAAAAAGCCTGTGCACAACTCAGTTATAGCTGAGTGTGCACAGGACATAACAGCCATATTGAGAGCTTATTTAGAGCTTGTACAGACTTGATAAGATTTCACAAAAAGCTATTTTCAATTCTAGGCCAACTTAACTATGATTAACCAAAATTTCAATCACTTTACCGTAAATGAATCAAGGAGAGATCCTCAAAGTTTGGTAAAACCCGATTTATCAACCTTTGACTTTTGAACAATAGTTATGAAATGTTGACCAAAATGAGATTAGATTCAAAATGATGAACTGAACTTGATGAGAAATGATGAAATACAACCATTTTAAACTAGCTTATCACTTTATCTACTTAAATGCAAGTTTTCCCTTTACTGATTTCAACAGTAATGCAAGTAAAATCAGTTTTACTTCGATTTTGACTTTATGAGTGTTTGGCTGCCAAAATAGGACTGATATGAATTGACCAACCCTTAACAAACTTGAAACAATAAAACTCAACCAATGAATAACCCTTTATCACAGCTAACTGTTTTGATCCAAACACCCCTTAATGACAGATAATGCAATCAATACTAGCTAAAACATGATAACAAGATTATTCTAACTACAAAACAGATCCAGAGCACTAAAATGAAACCATATGACAGCAATAAACACTACTATAACAGATCTAATAGATATTATAACTGCTACTTTTATTTAAGCTAGAAATGAGATTAAAGTCACACTTACAAGAAGTCTAGCCAAATTTGAGAATTATAACAGTAACAAACCAGTGTGAAAACACCAAACAAAAACCCAATCCAGCAACTAGATCAACCCAATTCCATCTCTGAACCAAATGAGAACACCACAGTTGACTTTCGTTGACCATTTTGAAATTTTGAATTACAAACCATAAGACTTCTCCAATTCTCTTTATTAACCAAATACAAGCTTAAACAAACAATTTGAAACACTTTCATCAACCTAAAAATTGTAATTGGATAACAATGGCTTTTAAGGAAAATGAGAACAATCATAAACTGAAATGATTTGCTAAAACCGATATATTGATACATAAATTACTTGTTTGTTACATAAAAACTTGAATCCCTACTAAAAGATTACATAAAAACTTAAAACGACTAAACATGAAATTAAGGATTTGGTCTAAAAACAGTGACAAGACTTTTCTCTGTCTTCTCTCTTCATTTATATGCTTCATTAGTGGTTCTCCACTCAATCCTGGCCATTGATTTGGCTCATTTGATCTCCACCTTTGATTTCCCATTTTGGCGCCAAAACTTGTGCACGTGGGAATTTGTGATTTAGGACAGGGGAAAGCTATTACTTGTGTTTTGGAGGGTAGTGTTTGGAGGGTAGGAGTGGTTGTGATGATGGGGGGTGGAGTGTTGCAGGGTGAGTTGTAGGCAAGTGATGATGGTGAAGTGGTATCTCGTGAGGGAGAGGGAAAAGAGGAGTCAAAGTAGGTTTGACTGGTAATATAAAAAGGAGGGTCAAAGGTAGGGGTCCAAAAGGCTAACATGGCGGGGTCCAAAAGTATTTTGACAAGGCCAAGGTGCAAAAGTGGTATTAATCATAAGGACCTAGGTTGCCAATTCAAAATCGAGGACCATAACCGCAAATCATAAAGATGTTTCAGGGCTGAAATTGACAAGTGTTAATAGTACAAGGACCAAAGTCGACATTTTCACATTTTCCAGTGGACCATTTTGCCAATTTTGAAACTCGAGGACCAAACTTGTAATTTCTCAAACTTTTAATATTCTTCACCAAAGGACTAATTTTGACAACTTATGATTTTAAAAGGACCTTGGTGATTTTACTTTTGAAATTATGTGCTCAGGACTATTTTCGACAATTTTTGAAACTGGGGATCGAACCGCCAATTATGCAAACTTAGCTCATTTTTCATCCGATTTTGAACATTTTGCATCCGAAACATATAAAATGTAATTTTGGAATATTTTCAGATTTTGATGCATTTCGAGCATTTTAGACGCTTTGCAGCTCAGATTGACCCAAAAATAATGAGTATTTACACACTCATCGCTTTCTTTAGGTACCTTCTCGTACTCTCGGCTCGCAATACTTTCAAGATTGTCTCTCCCGGTCTTCCTAACAGTGTACCGTAAGACTTACCATCAATGAAACCTACTTTGCCCGCTTCAACCGCTACCGATATCGCTTATACGATTGAAGTCTTTGATTTCGCCGAGAGAAGATAGTCCGCAACACTACACCTGCTTTCTTAGTGGTTGATTCTTTGAATCTTACCATGTTGAGTGTGGGTTCAAGTAGCTCGGAGTGATGGTTGGGGTCTTCAAGTCTTTGGGAATATCGTGATTGGTTTCAAGAATCCTTTTATAAAATGGGCCAGTATATCCGACATAAGGGATCTGGAGCCAGCCTTTCGTAAGTCATCATGTCGTCCCGCATCGAGCAAAGATATTCAATATGTTTCGCTGACCATGCCCCAAAAATTTGAAGTTCCATGAGCTTGGGTGCTCATATCCACCGTCACGTCCGGACACCGATTTAGCAATCATGATGTACAATGTTCTCCATGGTCGAGGGATGTTCTTGAAACCATCGAGGAATGTTTCGTGATAACCCCAGCTTCATCATAGCCGATGCTCCACTATGAATTCGAGAACAATCTCTTCCGTAGGAGTAGCGTAGATATCGAGGCTCGACGGTTGGTAGAAGAAGAACAACCCTTAGATCCGCAGGAGTGATGGTGACTTATTTGTAATCGCGCCACCGCCACAAAGACTTTGACCTTGAACTTTTGTATCGCAGCCGTAATTGGTGAAGATAGATCGCCGCACAAGAGCGTAATTTGTGAGGATGTTTCGTATGGACGAGTCTTCAGAATATCCACTGCAATCTGACAAGATGACTTAGAACAAGTGAAGTTTTCAAAGTCGACTCTGAGATTATTCTTTCCAATCTTCATTGGGTAATCGTTTGGGAAGATGTCTTCAACTGTGAGAACATTTGGTGCATCCACATTTTCTATTTGAACATCCATATCGTGATCTGAAAGATATTTAGCTAAAAGAACCAACATATCGAAAGACATTACGTTAGTCAACAGTTGATTTTATTGTCTATTTATTGAATGTGATATGTCAATGATTGTTACGAGTCCAATGTCACTTGTTAGTCCAATAGTCCAAAGACGTCGTGATAAGTTTTGTGAGTAGATTAACTTTGAGTTTTAAAGTCCAAGTTTTCACTTATTTTCACAACTTATAAACATTTAAGCTTATTAGTGACATTTTGATTTCGTGACGTTATGATTTATTTATTTACAAGTTTGCACGCGTAAAAATTCATAATTTTGGTTGATCTAAGGCTTAGGCGTAAAATTCCAAGCTTATGCGTAAACAAGAGGTTATACGCACAAGCATAAGCTTATGCGTAGGATCTTGACTTCACGCGAAGACATGTTATGCGAGGAAAAGATAGCCTTAGGCATAGAGCTTACGCAGAAGCTGATGTGGAACCTTACGCGAAGGCTTACTCGTAAGAGTGAACCTTATGTGTAAAGGTTATCACACGCATATCCTTCACAGGATACGATAGTCCCCTTTGTAGAACCTCACGATAAAGGTTACGCGAAGATTTCTCTTACGATAACATTCTACGCGTGAAGGTGATCCTTATGCGTAGAAGCTCAATTAACCTTGATTCTGAATTTTCACGCGTAATAATCCTGAAATAAATTCATCATAACACCATCATTAACACAATATTCAAACCCTTTCAGTCTTATCATGGACATTCAATTTAACAGAGTTACGCGTAGAATACAGATACGCGTAAAGCTTAAACCCTACCATTCAAAAATTACGATTAAGGATTCTACCATAGGATTGACACCAAATATTTTCTGGGATATCTTAGATGCCTAATGATATGATTTCAACAAGTTATAACATCAAAACCTTCATGAAGCAAGAAAACCAAATTCTTATGAACATAAACCCTAATTCTTAGTTTTCACCAAATTAATGTTTCGGGTATGTTACAAGCAAGGTTTTGGTAAATTAAACATGTCAACAACATAACACAATCATCTTTTAACCGTAAACACTCTCATATGAAAACACCCAAATCACGCGTATAAACCCTAATTTTAAGAATTGATCAATTGATGTTTTTGGGTGGATTTGATTAATTGAACTAGTTTAAGTATGATTATTTAAACATTTTAACACCTTCAATTTATCAAGAAACACCCAAATGATGATTTTGTGTTCATAGCATACGCGTAGAACACAAAGATCATTCAAACAAAAAATTCATCCGTTGGATGTTTATGAATTTAAAAACCTAAGTTTGTAAACACCTTAAGATCATATAAACACTTACAAATCAAAAATTTAAAGCACGGATTGATAGATTGAATCTTATGCGTGGATTTGGGTAGTTGGAGAAGTAAATGTAGGAATTTAATGTTTTTGAAAAAATAGGTGAAGTGTTTTATTTAAAAATACTTTGAAATTTTGACAATTTCAGTCCCTCCACCTTAACCATTTTCATCCAACGCCAATAACTTCCATTTTGGTTACCAAAAAGTATGTAGGATCGTAATATTTATTGTGTTGATGATTCGGGTGGTCGTGGATGATGGAAATACATGTTAGCCATTTGAGAGAGAAAGAATAGAGATGGGTGTTCTTGGTAGAGACTTGGTTTACAAAAGTATGAAAGGTTAGATTAAAAGCACCACCCCTTCCATGGATGGAAGGGGTATTTATAGTTACAAAGCTAACGTCCTCCTGACGGACTATGGATCAGGCATACAGTGGGTAAAGACCCGTCCTTCCTCCACGGTGTTACTCTAAACTATTCTACGCTACTAACTAACTAATTAACTACTAAATAACGTAAATACCGATATGTCTACGAGCTAACTTATGCTAGATAATATTTGGGGTGACCGACTCTTCACAATGGAATTTCCAATTCCTAACAATCTCCCCCTAAGGGAGGTCACCCCATGTTTTACATTTCGAATCCTAGCATTCTATTTAATCTTCAGTCTTGAGCTCGCAGACTTTAATTCTTCAAGTTCAACAATCTTTGTGCTTTAGCAGTGACTCTTCATAGTCCGCATAGTTTTGTACTTTTAGTGGAGGTCATTAACTGATCCACATCTTTGATGATCTTCGAGCTTACTTCGAGATCATCAACCACAGTAAATCTCATGATCACCTTTTGTTGTGTTGCCATCATGTGATGTTGTGACTTTTGGACCGACATGCTCACACTTTCAGGATCATGACATCTTTCCATCAGAGTAGCGGAAGCTTTACCGGTTCATGATATTTGCAAAGCAGTAGCGTAGCATAGTATAAAATATCGTAACCGTGTTATGTAGATATGCACCACCATGATTTCTTCAATTAAGTGTGGATGTTGTGAGCATGCGCTTTGGATTGACTTCTCAATTATGATCACCGCAACCGTCCAAATGTACCGCAAACAACAAGTTAGCAATAAAGCACACGAAAGTGTCTTTGATCACTTTCGTTGAATTGAGGTACACGCCCACGGTTCCTCGCTGATCAAGACAAGTACCGCTCGTGATCATGTATAATTCAAGAATCTCCTTGATGTGGTTTTGTACTGTTCTAGTCGTTTCAAACCGAACTTCTCAAAGAAGACAACACGGAGTGAGTGAACCAGCAAATTGAGATTCACTGATTGATGAAAAATTGATTTGAAAACAATCGCAAATTGCTTAGAAGAAAGAGTTTTGCAATGCGACGAAGGTTTTATGAGAAAGATCAATTTTCAATCAAAAATACCTTTTGTATTTGAAAGAGAATACACATTCGATGTGCTAGAGAAAAGAAGAGATTTGCACATCGAACGGTTTTTCCAAAAGTATTTTTTCAATCAGAGATAATTTTTGTATTTGAATGAGTACAAATTCGATGTGCTAGAGAAAAGAAAAGACTTGCACATCGAACGGTTTTTCCAAAAGTATTCGTCAATTCATTTCCTAGATCAAGGTTGATTCAAGAATGAATCGCCCCATCGTTTCTATCCAGTTGTCACAAGCTTGATCTTTTGCAAGATCTCACATGTCACCCACCAAGAGCTTGTTTGATGTTGGCTCCAGAAGGATTTTCATCTTCATCGTGAATAAATTTACATATCACTCGGATGTTCTGGCAATACCACAAGGATAATGCTTAGGACTCTCAATATATACTTACTTTCCACATTGTGTGAAACAGCAAGTCTTCATTAATTTTTGTGTCCTAATGAGATATTGTAGATGATCTCTTGGCTCTAGACTCAATTGTGCACATTTGGTTCCTATGCCGGAGACTAGGGAGAGGGTCTCCTTCTTTAATATCAACAATATCTAAGAGAAAGTAGATAGATTATGTGGGTTCCTCGTGAGAATGAAACAAGCCCTTTTAAGAGGAACTTAAGTAGCTTGGGAAGTTTAGTGCAAAGCGCCATCGGGTCCATGACGCCTTGTCTTCAATACCGGTGTTACCTTAGTAACCACCAAGAGTATATGTATTGAACCCGGCATCGCCTCTAAGGTTGAATTATTGAGGGCTATTTCTTTTCGCCCTTTTCACATTCATTTCTTTTTCATTCTTCAACCCCTTCAAGCTTACCAAGACTTCATAACTAGAACCTTGTTGGGTTTATTCCAGCCTAGCTCTATCTCATCCGCACTCTTCCCATATCTCACTTTTCTCCTTTTTTCATCATACCTAAGGACTCTACACTATCTAGTGGATTGTCCTCGGTAGATCCCTCCACCAAGCGGATCATGGGAACGAATAACTAACCTAACCATCCTTATAACACCATGCATAAAGTAAATTGGTCGGTCTTTTGGTATTGTTCTTTTCTTCTCGAAACCAATTGAAAAATCATTTGGAAAAACAATCAAGGTACATGTGATATAATATCAAAGCATTTTGTACCTTAACTGTTTTTGATCTTTTAGAAATGCTCCTCCTCAACATGTGCATATGATTTTGAAATTGTTTCGCACATGGAGGCAAGAGTTCTTTGAATTATATTTTTGATCACAATTTCCATGGAAAAGGCCATTTTATTTTCTTCGGTAAATTCTCCCCCTCGATATGTGCATAGGATATTTGAAATCATTTTATCACATAGAGGAAAGAGTTCTTTTGAAGCACATCCACGAACACAAAAGCCATTAAGAAACCATTAGAAAATCAATCAAGGTACTTTATATTGAAACATAGAAATCTTTGTACCTTGAAAGTTTGGTTTCTTTTGAAATGCTCCCATTCAATATGTGCTTCGAGATACGAAAGTGTTTAGTACATATGAGAGAGCAGCCTGCACAATTGAATCAAAACGATCACCTTTTATCAAGTTTCATTATTAAATCACAAATTCTCCCCCGATCAAAAATATCAAACCCTTTGAGATTTTGGATCCCAAGTGATTTAATACGGTTTAGTAAACATGGGAGAAAATGTGCCTGATTTAAAAACTCATCTAGTTTTTGGATAAATGCTCCCCCTCAACATATGCATTATATATATTGAAATGTTTGGCACATGGAGGCAGGAGTGCCTTTGAAGGACTAAAATAAATTCCATTAAAACAGATTTGAGATTTAAATCACGATCTCTCCCCCGATCAAAAATTTCAAACCAATTGAGATTTGTGATCCCAATTGATTTAAATCATTTAGAAAATTTTGGGAAAGACGTGGCAAGATTTGATTTTGAAAATGATGATAAGGACCATTTTAAGACATTAAAGATTGTTAGTGTCGTATGATAGTTTTTAAGAGATCCTTAAGTAAAGTAAAACAATTTCACAATCAAACAAGAATGAAAAAATTTCATTTTGAAAGATCTTGATTCTAAAGAAAATCATACCATGACATAACATTAAATCTTTAGATCACCACATTAATACGCATAAACGGACTTTTTTCAAGAGATATCATTTGAAAATATTTTATTTTAAATCACTCTCCCTCAATCGATGACCGTAGTCAATGATTGAGTGACTTAAGTTTTGATAAATGAAGTCCGGTGATTTTCAAAATTAAGTCCAATTAATTTTCAAACAATATTTTCCATTTTCAAAACAATTTAATAAGATTTTTTCAAAATTGTTTAAAATGGTATCCCCGCACAAAGATACGCTAGTGGTTGAGAAGCTTCGTTGTTGCCGTAGGGTCGAAGAAAACCGTCGCTATGCGGTGAGACCTCCGACGCTGCATTTGTCATGCCAACTCTTCATAGAGGTCCACTAAGCTCCGTTTCTTCATTTGATGATGAAGAAACCATCTCACGATGCGGTGAGACCTCTTACGTTGCATTTCATGCCAACTTTCCATAGAAGTCAAATTAAGCTTCGTTTCTTCATTTGTCAACCCAAGATATAGTTACCCTTTCCTTTCGCATCCAATCATCTTCAATTGTGGGATCCGGATCGGGAACATTCTTTTAAACCATGATATCTCGCATACGTTAGTGGACATACAAATGTATATATGGTGGTCGACAACACCCAAACAAAGAATCGACTAATAAAAGTCAATCCAATATATCAATCATATCATAAAGGTATGGGAATAATGTGTTTATCAAACTCTAATCATCTAATCCTAACAATCATATCCTAGGCACCTAGTCCTTCAACATAGGTTAACATCATTTTCGCTAAGCATTTAGGATAATTAGATAAGTCCGATAGATGATATAAATTTGAAAACATTCTCCCTCAATCAATGACTCATTTTATGAAAAGATTAAAAGCGCGAAGTCATTGATTGAGTTTGAAAATTTATGAAAACTCCGACATCGATTGATTTTCAAGCAACTCATTTACCACCATTAAGTTAAAACAAATATTTTTCTCAAGAATTTTAGACGGAAAAATATTTGAGTAAGAACAATGATCCTTCGACATACTTTCCTCATTTTGTTTTTAGGATACGTGCACGAAATTTTTATAAAATTGGTTTAGCGCAGCACTTTCCTTCCTTGAAGAGTGGGTTGCTATCGGAAATAATAGCAAGCCAAAGTTTAAGCACGGGTTACAGTTTGAAGTAACTGCAAGCCGTTTTTGAAGCGGGGGTTAGAGTTTGAAATAACTGTAAGCCATTTGATTTGTGACATGTTTTGAAAAGAAATATTTACACCTTCTGCTCGAACTTCATATATGGTCCCGTGCCATTTTTGAATGACATTTCTAAGACCGCAGATGTTATCGATACCAGAAGACATGTCTTAGAAAACATATTTTTGGTATTTTTCAAATTTTCTGATTTTTATGGGTTTTTTGAAGGTTTTATATTTTTCTATTTTCTTTTTGTTGGTTTTATATTTTTCTATTTTCTTTTTGATAAATATATACAAAGATAGAATAGATGATATAGTTTAAGAAGATGATGATACGAGTACCGAGATAAGGATATCGAACAACACGTCAGAGAAGATAGAATTCATCATCTCTTAAACTTCCACCACCAAAGCTTCCAAGGCTCCGAATGAAGATAGAACATGAGCCTTTAAGAAGAGAGACTTTGGCGCTTCCCCAAATCGAAAATCCTTATGTTGAGTGATTCAAGCTCTATTTCAAGCTTGCTTTAGCTGTGTGCACAAAGAAGCACACCATTATCATTGATCATGTCTGCTCCTTTTAAGAATAATCACCGTGATTCTTCGTTCGAGGTTATATCATCCAATAGAACAACAGTAACGTATCATCCCACATTTAAATAATCTTCTCAAATTCCATACCTACTGAAGTTTGAACCAATCCATACCAGAAGTTGTCAAGAAACCACTTCTCCCAAGTAGACGAATTGATGTAGTCAGTCTCTTAGACTAGAGCTCATGAACCTGAATACACATATATCCAAAGACAAAGAAACTTATACCATCGAAGTAGCAGATTAATTCCAATAGCCAATGAATAACCCCGATGTATACTTTTCTCTCCCCCTGAAGAAAGTGTATGAAGCTCAAGAACCCGAAGTACCCGAATTCCCAAAGAGAGAATAACCGATAACATTGAAGAAGCAAGCCGAATTACTTATTATCTCTGCGGATGATAATCTCGGATGTCAACTCGAATAAGTGATTATATCTCGAATCACCGATTAAGCCCTCAAGTGAAACAATTGAGCCTCAATGTACACAATTCTCTCTCCCCGATGATTGTGATAACATCGAAATCATCACACACTTGTGTACCTCTTTTATCTTCGTAAACTTTTCTTACATCACTTCCCCACGTCATTGGAATAATAACACTAAAAGCCTTGATGAGTAAAACCTTGAGTTTCTCTACGGTCATGACATTTGTCTTCCCGGGATATCTTCAATCACTTAGAAGAATTAAGTTCATCATGTTTACTCACTTTTTGTTTAGCTGTGGGTCTCCTTCCCCCTTGCTGGTTTTGATACTTCAGAATCAACAACATATTATAAGTCAAAATACTTGAAATCTGTTGAGAAGGTCGCTAGAAGTCTTTGTGAGAATCAACATGCTAAAGTAAGTGAGCAAGTCTAATTGGGGATTAAATCAGACATTTCACCCTCCCCCAATTAGTGCTCTCCCCTAAACCGACAATTTGTTTGATAAATGCCTTGAATAAGAAGAAGTATTTAGATCGTTAAATGCAACTCGCCTTTAGTCTTCTAACATGTAGCGTAAAATGTAGAACCGATCGTCAGACTCGACTTTCTTCAAGATTGTCCAATTGGGGAATAGAAAGTCAACATCTTCAACTCACCAAAATCATTCCGTTAACATATATATAGCAAATCCCCTTAAATCAAATCCTCCCAATCAAACAAGAATGTAAAGATGTTCATCAAGGAAATTAGCCCAAAGAACAAGACATACTTTGTCATTAATCAAATCACCCATGTGAAGATGTCAACCAATGCTCTTATAAGAAACATCATGTGAAGATGACCCGATAAGAAGAAGCTCGGTTCTTACATGAGTTTGGAGCCATTTGACCATATATTCTCGATAAAACTCAACACGTAGAATTATCATACTTTTCTCCCCTCAAGAATTGCATACGTAAATGCCATTCTTGATTGAATAAGTGAACATCATCCAAATGTTGTCTTTTACACTTCTCCCCAAAATTAGAACATGATGTCGCCATCGTCATTATAGTTGAGCAAGTGGAAGAAAAGAACAATTATCGTAGTCCGTTCACTTGATGACCAAGCGCATGGAAAAGCATGAAGCATGTTGATGAGAATGGTCATAATAAGAAGATTTCTCTTCGTAAGAAGATAAAGCGCATCAAGCGCATACTTTTCTTTTCTTTAGAGTACGAGGCTTGAACTGCTGTGTTCAAACGTCATAATCTCTCTCTTTTCATCATCTCTAGGCAAAACATGTAATCACCCCATTATTATTCAGTAGGCTCTTTGTTGTGACAGCTTATGGAGAGAACCCAATATGATGAATTTTACCCTAAAGTAAAACAACCCAAACTCGTGACTTAAACTTGCACAAATGTAACAAAGAGCGGTGCCAAGACTTCATCCTCCATTGAATCTCTAAGTACTCTATACTCTTCATCCAACCAACCATCAAGTAATAGACGACATCACCTCTTGAAAATCCACAATTGAATGTGACATCGAGCACTACAACGTAACTCCTTAAAGTGATAGTTATTTTGTGGTGGTAAGAGCCCAATTCCCCAAGTGGTAAAAGAAAAGGTAAAAGACACCCAACAATAACTAGATTTCTAAGTCTTCGCTTTTGATAATAAGCTCGAACAAGGATCTTGAAGAATCTTCATCCAACCATCCCCGATACCTTCAGATACTAAGTACACTACCGTGATATTTCACTTCAACCTCAAATAAATAATAGTGAATTAACCCGTTGTCACATCTTCCGGATAAAAGCTCAAATCTAGCCTCCTTTGACGCTTTTAATGAACTATGATAATGGTTTTCATCCCACCATGGTTAAAAGCACATAACCCCGTAAAACCATGTAATAACCAAACCGCCATGACGAATATCCAAACACACATCCAATTCATGAAGTACACCATTTTATCCCTTCTTCGAAGCATAAACTGTAGCACCAACATCAGAGGATCCCAAAATACGCTTTCCTTTCTCCAGGATGGTTCCATCATTACGGGATTTTACAACTCTATGGTTTAAACCGAGAAACAGTTTTTTTTGCGGGATTTTACAAAACCAAGAATAAACCGTAAGATAGATCCGAAAATGCACTTTACTATTACCAGGATGTTTCTATTGTCACGGGATTTTACAAGTCTATGATTTAAATAGAGAATGTCACAATTCTCAATTTCCGGTCATTTCTCATACTCCATATTCATCTTTTCATAACGGTTCATTCATGATCTTTGCATTTCACCTAAAACGCGTAAATTTTATATTAAATAAACGTTATCGCGTGAGTTATTATTTTGAAAATTTAATCCGATACTTCCAAAAATGATCCCGATATATTTTTATACTTACATTTAGTTTATAAAAACTATATTTTGAGTTTACCTAGTGTTCTAAATTTATTTTGTATATAAATCGTTAAAGTTATATTATTACGACGTTTTTCTTAAAAACTACACGCTAATTATTATAGCACTCAAATTTTACAAGGAATGTATTTTTATAATTTTTATAATATCATTATACTTTACTTTGATCCCCTAAAACTTAGTTTAATTCATACTACTCTAATATCACAACTATGTACAAGTTACTACAAATTCTACTTAACATAACATTTACTTACATTTTATTTACAATTTTACACAAGTTTATAAAAAAAAAAAAATAATTTTACTAATCCTCCCCTCGCCGACAAGGGAGGGTGGCATTTATGGATTGGTATGGTTCTTGATTGCCTAGATTTTTACATAATACATTAAGTCTTACTTATACATTTTCTCATTCATTCTCCTCATAATTCTTCAAGTGTTAGCAAAAGTTTCTCTTTGTTTCTTCTCCATTAAAAACCGGCCATAGAAGGGTTATCAAAGGGATCATCCAAAAATTTCTCAAGCAAGTATTTACAATCTAGAATCACACTCTCATTAAGGTTTTGAAATAAAAACCTAGAGTGTTTAGGCTAAAACCTTGTTCTTTGCACCTCATCATATTAACTTGTAAGCATATCATTTATATCTTTCATTTTTCCTTATCATTTCATATGTATTTCTTCATATTTGGAGCAAACATGCATGACTTATGTTGATTTATGCCATTTTTACATGATTTTTAGTGTTATATATATATAAGGTCATCCTATAATTATCCCCTTGGTATATGTGGTCTTGATGATGTCTAGGAACCCATGGCACCCTAAGAAGGTGTATGGTAGGATTAGTATAGCTTTGGAGTTGATTTGAAGGGATTGGAATAGGTTTAGTACGAGAAAAACTATTTTCGACAAGTATAAAAAGTGTTCTGTCCTTATTTTGTTTTTCTGGAAAATCCGACAGTAGGCACGAAATTTTGGCCTAGATATTTAGAAAATATACTTTAAAACGAATCCGTGGTCGCTGAACGGATTAAAACGGAGTTATAACGAAGAAGTTATGAATTTTAAAGTTTGACGACTAAATATATTTTTTTCGTAAAATTTCAGCATACTATTTTTACTTTATTCGAGTCAAAACGAGCCTTAAGCTTTACAAATTATTTCGACTTGTCAAAAATATATTAGTATACTTTGATACGGTTAAGGATGTATTATACGAGAAAACGGATTTGAAACGACTAAGATATGCACGTTTCATAAAATTGCCGAACTATTATTTTCGTAAAAACTATATTATTTTACGAGATAAGTGTTACGGTAACTACAATGACCATATTGAGGGTGTTTTTAACTATGATGTGGAACTTTTGGAACGAAATGTCTTCTAATAAAATCAAGATCACCAAGCATATTTTTCAAAACGACCAACCGCTTGAATAGCGGAGTTTTAATAAATTATTTACGGATGCTTAAAATTGGCGAAACTCACTTTTACACAACAATTAGACAAAATCACCATCTTTAACCCTTATTATCTTTATGTTCGAGACCTCTATGACGAAAACTCATGAACTGAAACTTCTAGATTTTGATACAAACTTTCTAAAACCGTCGATTTCGCTTTCCTAACGATCGACGCACACCATTTTACGACTAGTTTTTCAAGCCATTTTTGTCACTTTTATGAAATTTCCACGACTTTATTTTACTAATTTAAAAGTGATAATTTCACCATAAATCATTACTAAACTATTGTAGGATGACATTTTGACGTAAACACTTGTAAAGTAATTTAAGATGGGTCAAGACGTCAAAAGAGTATTTTTCGACGATAAGTATTATTTTCAAAACTCGCAAATGGTATAAATAACATACGAAATGCATGCATAACATAACATCATAACTCATTACATATCATAACATTCATTCTAGGTCGCGGATAGTTTCCGAGTCTCACTTTCGCACTTCATTTTGTTAGCATATCCATCATACCAGTGAGTTCATACCCCACTTTACTCGCTTAAATTCTTACAAACTATTTGGGGAGATACATGCTTAAATACTTGTTTCACTCTTTGAATACTCAAACCATTTATACAATTGTGTTACAATATACTTTATACACTTTGGACATTATGTGGTTTATTGCGATATGTGCCTTAATGTGCTAAACTAGTTTTCAATTATGCATCAACATACAAACTTTAGCAACTGGTTAATCAAGGAGCCATGGAGAGGTATTGATAGTACTATCGGCCGACGCCCCACCCTTGAGTCCTTGATGACGTGACTGGGTGAATATAATCTGTTATTCAATGAAACATAACAAACAATTTAGACTTGTCAAGAGGTTTAGTTGGCGTGATTCTTTGCATTAAGTACATGTATATATCGTATGCACCTATGTCCTACTTACAAACAAGGTTGATAATTCTATATTTTGGCAATGGGTTGTAAACACAAAGTTGCAAGTTTTGTATGGGCGGAACTTGAACCGAGTGGATTTACAATGCCTTTGTGCATAAACAATTTTGAAAGGCTTTACATTTCATCACAAACTTATGAACTCACCAACCATTGTGTTGACACTTTTAGTATGTTTATCTCGTGTCTTAAGGTGATAGCAATTCATGGAGCTTTTGGGTCGCATGGCATACATTGAGTCTTGTGCTTTTAACAATTACCATTCGACATGATTTGTAAACTTTTATGTATTATCAAACCTTGTGATTTCTTGTGGTGTAAACATTAACTTATTTATCGAATGGTAAACTTTTCAAAACGCCTCATTATAGAGGTCGTTTCAGATCCATACTTTGTGCTATGACGTTATACCCCAATGACACCGTCGTTCACTGCGATATTTTGGGGTGTGATGATTGGTATCGAGCCTTGGTTATAGAGAACTAGGTTGCATTTTAGTTCCTAGACTATAACCGCTCTCACGCCGATCCTTTCGCTTCCTATTGCCTTACTCACTTTTCGTATGCATATGTTTTCTTAAGTATTCCTTCTAGAACCACCTCATTAGATAACGTAGTTTCCTTGTACCAATAGGGAGTCCCAAAATCTAGTTGGGTCATCAAAGATATGGAGCTCAAGAATGAGCACTTATCTAACTTGATCTCGTGATGATTCTTGTTTGATGAGATGCGAGATCGAGCTAAATAAGGGTTCGCTTGGTAGGACTGAATAAAATATCAACCGAATGGAATAAACGATGTAATGGAATGAAGAGTGTAATGTAATGATTCATTGTAGTTATTAATATGTTTGGTTTGTATAATAAGACGAATGGAATCGATAATAAAAGACTAAAATATCCATTAATAATAGAAAGTTTATTTAATGTGGTTAATTAATGAAGGAGTTTTATGTAATTTTGATTCCATTACAAGATGTAATGAAAAAAGTAGGGGACCCTCAGAATGGTTTTGGTGTAATGGGTCATTACTTGCAATGAATCATTACATTCTATAAATGTAAACAAACAACATTTATTCATTACATCGTAATAATCATTTCCATTACGACTTTGATTACGACATACCAAACGCTACGTAAGTGTTACTATAAAGCTGGATAGATTTGATGATTTTGCCCGAGGATGGGAGTTCTCTTGAGTTTACTTTGGGAACCTGCGGCGACTAAACCTCATAGTGACTTTAGCACCTAACGGAATTTCCTATACACCAAGTGCGACTCTCCCAGATACCTACCCTAAATCCCTCCTTCACCGCTTAGAATCGGATGATAGATCGGCTACCTATTTAAGTAACACCAATCGCCGAGACATGTGTGTTTGGTGGTATGCACACGTGTGAAATGAAGCAATTATAATTATGGTGGCCAACATAATTATAAATGCGTTATAACTCACGTGGACATATGCGACCACGATACGTAGATCGTGTGGACACCTTAGGAACCAATTTGTGGCGTGATAGTATGTTTGAGGACGTTAAGTATAGACAATGGAAATTCAACGGTTCTTTCCTTGCGAGATAATGGCACCAAAGAGAGTAACACGCAAGATCGGCCGAGGTGGTGCGGTACCAAGGGTGGAATGACGGTGGGCGTGGAGGTAGAGAAGGCGGTAGCGACATGGGTAACAATGACAACAACGTGGCGGAAACCCCGATTTTGCCGCCATCATCGCCAACAACTTCAAATCTTGCTTCCCACTATTGTCACACAAGTTGGAAATCATATGAATAACTCGAAACCACGGAACGGAACGGCATCGGCGACACCAACAATGTAGCCGGCAAGAATAACAACAACAACACCACCAACAACAACAATGAATTGGATGCACATATAAGGAATTTTCGCATGCAAACCCGTGGAGTTTGATGGTATAGGAGGTGCTTTGCGCGATACTCGATGGGTAGAGAAGACAGAGGCGTTGATCGACATCAAGAATTGTGCCACACATCGAGGGTGAAGTATGTCGCTTGCTTGTTATCGTGAAAGGCATTGACATGGTGGAACACACACACATGTGCTAGAGGCGAGAGGCAGCTATAGGTATGACATGGGACTAATTTAAGGCGTTATTGAAAGAGGAGTACCGCCTTGACAATGAAATGCGAAATTGGAAGATGAATTTTATCACCACTCTATGATAGGGGTGGTCACGCAGCCTACACCGACCGATTTCATGAGTTAGCCGACTAGTTCCTCATCTAGTTACCCCGAGTCCAAGAGAATCTCGAGGTACATATATGGTCTTGTCCCCAAACTGTGGAACTGTGGAAAACAATTGAGCCGCCTACAATACAAAGTGCGACATCGAGGGCCGGAACCCCGATGCACGAGATGGTTAGAAATGGTACCTTGAAGAGCAATGATAAGAGGAAGGAAGCAAGTGGGTCGAATAAGCAGATAGACGTGGTAGCGCATAAACAAAAGGGCAAGAGTTTTGTGGCAACTGTAATCGAACAAAGAGAGTATGCGGTACACATCCCAAATGTGCTAAATGTGCTTATCATCACCAAGACCAAGCCGCCGCTTGTGTACAAATTGCAATCGATACGGCCATTTAAAGGAGCAAAGTAAAAGGAATAATCAAAGGACTTGCTTTGAATGTAACAGCCCAATCACTTCCGAATAATTGTCCTCATTGAATAAGCCACCAATGCAAACTCCTCTAGTGTGGCAATTGAAGGAAATAACCCAAACCCCGACTCAATATCGTCCTCCCGAGGTCGAGCATTCTATATAGGGACCGAGGAAGCCCGCAATGCGAATCGCACGCTTTTCCTAGACCATTAAGTGACCCACCGTATTATTCGATTCGTGAGTCTCATTAGATAAGAAACCTAGACGCGTAAGTTTTGACATAAGTACTTTGACTATACATCTTGATTTCGCGAAACCTAAGGTTAGAACTTTAAGTATCATCGATTGAATCGCGAGGACGCGATTCTTCTATCAGGGGAAGAATGTCACAATTCTCAATTTCCGGTCATTTCTCATACTCCATATTCATCTTTTCATAACGGTTCATTCATGATCTTTGCATTTCACCTAAAACGCGTAAATTTTATATTAAATAAACGTTATCGCGTGAGTTATTATTTTGAAAATTTAATCCGATACTTCCAAAATGATCCCGATATATTTTTATACTTACATTTAGTTTATAAAACTATATTTTGAGTTTACCTAGTGTTCTAAATTTATTTTGTATATAAATCGTTAAAGTTATATTATTACGACGCTTTTCTTAAAAACTACACGCTAATTATTATAGCACTCAAATTTTACAAGGAATGTATTTTTATAATTTTATAATATCATTATACTTTACTTTGATCCCTAAAACTTAGTTTAATTCATACTACTCTAATATCACAACTATGTACAAGTTACTACAAATTCTACTTAACATAACATTTACTTACATTTTATTTACAATTTTACACAAGTTTATAAAAAGAAATTTTTTTTTTTTTACCAAATCCCTCCCCCCTTGGCCGACAAGGGGAGTGTGGCATTTATGGATTGGTATGGTTCTTGATTGCCTAGATTTATACATAATACATTAAGTCTTACTTATACATTTTTCTCATTCATTCTCCTCATAATTCTTCAAGTGTTAGCAAAAGTTTCTCTCTTTGTTTCTTCTCCATTAAAAACCGGCCATAGAAGGGTTATCAAAGGGATCATCCAAAAATTTCTCAAGCAAGTATTTACAATCTAGAATCACACTCTCATTAAGGTTTTGAAATAAAAACCTAGAGTGTTTAGGCTAAAACCTTGTTCTTTGCACCTCATCATATTAACTTGTGTTTATCATTTATATCTTTCATTTTTCCTTATCATTTCATATGTATTTCTTCATATTTGGAGCAAACATGCATGACTTATGTTGATTTATGCCATTTTACATGATTTTTAGTGTTATATATATATAAGGTCATCCTATAATTATCCCTTGGTATATGTGGTCTTGATGATGTCTAGGAACCCATGACACCCTAAGAAGGTGTATGGTAGGATTAGTATAGCTTTGGAGTTGATTTGAAGGGATTGAATAGGTTTAGTACGAGAAAACTATTTTCGACAAGTATAAAAAGTGTTCTGTCCTTATTTTGTTTTTCTGGAAAATCCGACAGTAGGCACGAAATTTTGGCCTTGATATTTAGAAAATATACTTTAAAACGAATCCGTGGTCGCTTGAACGGATTAAAACGGAGTTATAATGAAGAAGTTATGAATTTTTAAAGTTTGACGACGAAATATATTTTTTTCAGAAAATTTCAGCATACTATTTTTACTTTATTCGAGTCAAAAACGAGCCTTAAGCTTTACAAATTATTTCGACTTGTCAAAAATATATTAGTATACTTTGATACGAAGCTAAGGATGTATTATACGTAGAAAACGGATGTGAAACGACTAAGATATGCACGTTTTCATAAAATTGCCGTAACTATTATTTTCAGAAAAACTATATTATTTTACGAGATAAGTGTTACGGTAACTACAATGACCATATTGAGGGCTGTTTTTAACTATGATGTGGAACTTTTTGGAACGAAATGTCTTCTAATAAAATCAAGATCACCAAGCATATTTTTCAAAACGACCAACCGTTTGAATAGCGGAGTTTTAATAAATTATTTACGGATGCTTAAAATTGGCCGAAACTCACTTTTTACACAACAATTAGACAAAATCACCATCTTTAACCCTTATTATCTTTATGTTCGAGACCTCTATGACGAAAACTCATGAACTGAAACTTTAGATTTTGATACAAACTTTCTAAACTGTCGAGTTCGCTTCCTAACGATCGATGCACACCATTTTAAGACTAGTTTTTCAAGCCATTTTTGTCACTTTTATGAAATTTCCACGACTTTATTTTACTTATTTAAAAGTGATAATTTCACCATAAATCATTACGAAACTATTGTAGGATGACATTTTGACGTAAACACTTGTAAAGTAATTTAAGATGGGTCAAGACGTCAAAAGAGTATTTTTCGACGATAAGTATTATTTTCAAAACTCGCAAATGGTATAAATAACATACGAAATGCATGCATAACATAACATCATAACTCATTACATATCATAACATTCATTCTAGGTCGCGGATAGTTTCCGAGTCTCACTTTCGTGCACTTCATTTTGTTAGCATATCCATCATACCAGGTGAGTTCATACCCCACTTTTACTCGTTTAAATTCTTACAAACTATTTGGGGAGATACATGCTTAAATACTTGTTTCACTCTTGCGAATACTCAAACCATTTATACAATTGTGTTACAATATACTTTTATACACTTTGGACATTATGTGTGGTTTATTGCGATATGTGCCTTAATGTGCTAAACTAGTTTTCAATTATGCATCAACATACAAACTTTAGCAATCTGGTTAACTGCGGAGCCATGGAGAGGTATTGATAGTACTATCGGTCGACGCCCCCACCCTTGAGTCCTTGATGACGTGACTGGGTGAATATAATCTGTTATTCAATGAAACATAACAAACAATTTAGACTTGTCAAGAGGTTCATTATCGTGATTCTTTGCATTAAGTACATGTATATATCGATGCACCTATGTCCTACTTACAAACAAGGTTGATAATTTATATTTTGGCAATGGGTTGTAAAACACAAAGTTGCAAGTTTTGTATGGGCGGAACTTGAACTGAGTGGATTTACAATGCCTTTGTCGCATAAACAATTTTTGAAAGGCTTTACATTTCATCACAAACTTATGAACTCACCAACCATTGTGTTGACACTTTTAGTATGTTTATCTCGTGTCTTAAGGTGATAGCAATTCATGGAACTTTTGGGTCGCATGGCATACATTGAGTCTTGTGCTTTTAACAATTACCATTTGACATGATTTGTAAACTTTTATGTATTATCAAACCTTGTGATTTCTTGTGGTGTAAACATTAACTTATTTATCGAATGGTAAACTTTTCAAAACGCCTCATTATAGAGGTCGTTTTCAGATCCATACTTTGTGCTATGACGTTATACCCCAATGACACCGCCGTTCACCGCGATATTTTGGGGTGTGACAGAAATAGATTCTTTCGGGATTTTACAAAATCAAGACAAAACCGTAAACAATGTTAGCTTGAATGTGTTATGGCAACTTTGGTTTCGGTGAATATCTGTTTTTAGGGGATCATGCAGTGGTTTATCAGCGGTTCATTATCCAACATCAACAACATCAACAACCATCCAATAAACACATTGGTAAACACATCATTCACGCATTCTGTCGTCAATTACAGTGACAACATAGAGAAGTAAATCCGATATACCAAACTGGATCATGAAGTAAAATTCCTCAGATTTGCTACTTAAACTTGTACTAATCCTCGTGAAAAAGAAACGGTGTACCCAATGTGCAAAACCTCTTGACATTCTCAACTAAGTGAGACACCGAAGTGATAGTTACGTTGTGGGTTAAGCGAGAAAGAGTCACAACCGTAATTAAATAGCCAAGTCTTTATCACCCTCTATAAACGCCCAAAAAATTCATCTTCGCGGAAGGGTAGAAAGAAAGAAGACGAAAATAAGTAAACGCCTCCGGAAAACCTCACTTCATATCCAAATACGAAATGCCGAACAAACAACCCCATAGTCAATCTTGTTCAAATATCAATTCACTCCGTGACACAACGTCCTTTGTATAAACCAAAGTATCAATCCTCACAACATGACGAATGTCAACATCCTACCAAATCTCATCATCAAATCGCATTATCATCAAAACTTTTTCAACTAATCTCATTATGTCCAAGTCTCATAATATCAAAGCTCATATTTGGTTTGAATCATTGTCATATAACTCATTCCCGAAACAAATAAACACTTATGTATCCACATTATATGGGAAAGTAAATTACGGATTGTGCCAATAGTATAACCACCGTCTCATATAACCGTCTTAGGTATCCAATTATTTCAACTCCCACGATGTTTAACATATCAACATAGGGTCTCGTGTCCATTAGTCAAATTAGTAAAAACAAATCTTTCAAACCTTATACACTAAATGTCAATGAGCAAAGTAAGATGAACCATATATATTTCAACCAAATATCACCCACGATTCCAATCAAATAATCCCTCGGTCCAATTGACTTACGTCCAATACCATGAAGTAACGCAAGGCCCAAACAATTCCAATAAACCCCCTTAGGCCCACGATAGCAATATCAGTTATTAGTCGAAATCCGCCCATGTGAACTTGTTAGAATCGATGCATTAGGTTGTTTAGACCTTATCTAGGATTATCAATAAATCACAAATAACAATGAACAATATATATGCACAGCGGAATAATCAAACTATCATTGTTATTATTAAGGTTTCTTCGTCATCATCATGTGTTCTACAAAACACATCTACAGCCCTAATCCTAGACGATCAACTCTAAGACGGTTACAATCTAACAGGGATCAATGATCCTTGAGGCTAAACACTACAAGTCGACTATCACCTAGTCTAGGCGTTTACATACTCATGCCCTAGACCTACACACACACACCTTTGTCTGATGTTTACATTGTTTGACACTTATAAAACCTAATTCCCTGTATCTCTTTATATAATAAAGATACTAGGGTTACAAATGACTACAAGGGACTAGATAATAAATACTTCTTTGCCAAGTAGGTCCCTTGTCTTTCTTTGTCTTCAATAGTCCTTCATCTTTCATGTATTTTGTCTTATCAACTTTAAATATAGTTCCCAACAATCTTCCCCTAGTTGATAATGACAAAACCAAATAAGCACGAACAAATATGTCATGAAAGATAAACGAACTTCCCCTTAAATATGCAATCACCAAGAATCTTCAAGTTGCAGCTTCCAAGTACTTCTTCCCCTTTTTGTCATAATCCACTAGGAGATGCTAAGTAAAAGCAACTTTGATTCCAACCACCACAAACCAATATCATACGACTAATCCATCCTTCTAATGCCTCAAGATACCGCCATGAAGATCGTGAAAAGCTTGCTAAAATGAAATTAAGGCAAAAGAAATCAACCGTGAGTATAAATACCAACAAGTAGTAGTAAAATCTTCCCTCGAATGAGGCATGTAAATAACCATAAGAACTTGTCGAATAACTAACCACCATGGTCACAAATACTTTGTAGTTCCAGCCATGAAGAACATAGTACCAGCCAAAATACTAATAAAGGTGACTATAAGCACATTTGAAACCAAGTAGTAGTAACATGAAGAATAGTTCTTTTGGTTAAATAGTAGAGACCATGTAAAAAGTGAAAAACTTCCCCTGAACATGAACATGATATCTACTTCAAGCAATGTACCTGACCAAATAATAAAATCATCATTATTAAACACCTGGTCTTGAATCATTACCAACCGTGTGTGTAATCAATCTAAACTCAATCTTCTTCGTGTGTAGAACTTGAAATCGAACTTTTAGTATTCATGTTGTAACGCTTCATTCTCGTTCGACTTCAAAATTCCCATGCATCGTCTCGATCAAAACTAAAATCATCTTGACATCTCCTCACGTTTTCTATGCGTGCCCATAAAACTTTCATATGACTGTACTCGTAATGGTAGCAGTTGAAACAAAACTTAACACCATGTTTTTGATCGGGTCCCAGAGTAATACTTGTACCAATAAATGTTAAATACCTCTATAACTTGCCCCAATATACAAGTTTTAAATATAAGGACCGACCCATGTGAGCTGCTCAATAAATAAAAACATCGACCCATGATAAAATAATTTGACTCTTCCTAATTCATCAATCACATGCACTAGACAACAACCAAGAAGCTATCATCCATGCATAAACATTTAAAGAGCCATATTAACTTGAAACCTTTTCATGAAGCGTAGCAGTAGCAAGTTACAAAGCAAGCAGTGGTAACTTACCGTACATCAGTGGAAACCAAAGGATGAGCAGTGGTAACTTGAATAAGCTAGTAATGGTAATGTGTCAATCTAGCAGTTGAAACGTAACCATGTAGCAGTTACGTGATACTTACCAGCAGATAATCAAGGACGAGCAACAGTTACCAAGAACAAGAAGTACTACGGTTCATGGTGAGCAGTAGGAATCGTTAGAAGACAGTAGAAAGTATCCCGAGTAGTACTAATAAACATAGCAGTACTAACCAACGAACTCTCCGTAAGAACTCGCGAACTAGCAGTAGGAACTGTTGAGTGAAAGGTAGCAGCAGATTGTAATGACATGTTTATGAGCAGCAGATACAAACCATGTTAATAGATTTTAAACCAAGCTCATGTAGCCTTGTATCCAACATGTTATCCCTCTCTCTCGTATCCTACTGTTCAATGGGTCACAATTTCAATTCCTTAAACTCACTGTCCGACGATCTTAATCTGTACGAGATTAATGAAAACCATGAACGAGTCTTCAATATAAAGTCTTTAACCATGATATCATAAACGAGTATTTAAGTCGTGATGAAAATTCAATGATAGCACCGTCCATTCCATTTGAGATCAACGACCCAATAAATGCGCCATACAACTCTTGAAGTTGCACCGACCAATTAAATTTCCCAAGACAAATGCTAGGTTACATAATAGAATATTAATAATGGTATCATAGCACAATAAACAAGAAGCCATAAATTAATATTTACATGACCTATTATTAATAAATTAGTACCAGTTAAATAACACTCTTACTTCCAAAAATTCGAATTAGTAAACATGTTTCAGCAGCCAACTTCGACAATGAATAACTTTTTACTGAGAGCTCAGATCGACGATCCCTCCAGTGAAAAGTTAGATGGCTATATAGAGAACGTCCACCTAAATTTTCGTCACGATCCAACGGTTAACGAAAAAGTTATGATCGTTACAAAATAGTGTTGCAGAAACATATACGAAAATTTTCAGATTCGAATTTCTTCATCTTTTCGCCATTTTCTTCGAGAAACCTTGTAGATCCTAGATATCAAGAGCCACCCGCTCTGATACCACATGTTAGAATCGATGCTCTAGGTTGTTTAGACCTTATCTAGGATTATCAATAAATCACAAATAACAATGAACACTATATATGCACAGCGGAATAATCAAACTATCATTGTTATTATTAAGGTTTCTTCGTCATCATCATTTGTTCTACAAAACACATCTACAGCCCCAATCCTAGACGATCAACTCTAAGACGGTTACAATCTAACAAGGATCAATGATCCTTGAGGCTAAACACTACAAGTCGACTATCACCTAGTCTAGGCGTTTACATACTCACGCCCTAGACCTACACACACACCTTTGTCTGATGTTTACATTGTTTGACACTTATAAAACCTAATTCCCTGTATCTCTTTATATAATAAAGGTACTAGGGTTACAAATGACTACAAGGGACTAGATAATAAATACTTCTTTGCCAAGTAGGTCCCTTGTCTTTCTTTGTCTTCAATAGTCCTTCATCTTTCATGTATTTTGTCTTATCAACTTTAAATATAGTTCCCAACAGAACTCTTGAAGCCTAATTGCTAACCGAGTGATATCAGTGGGATACTCAACCTATACCTAAATGTCTAGGTATAAAAACACACATATCACACAACTCTCCTAACCCTAATATCATTCCTTAAACTTGTCCGCCTCTCTCTTTTCTCTGACTAAAACGCACACAGCAAACCCTAATCTCTCATAAATCCGCCCCCATCTCCTTAAACAAAAAAAATAAACGCATCCAATCAACCTCAAATCAGGTCCTTAACTTAATATCCAAAATGCAGCTTCAATTGTAATAACCCAATAAAGACGCATCCATTAAACAAGTTAAACTCGCCACAGGGATGGCTCGAGATACTTGTGACAGCCACAGGGATGGTGAGTCATGGGACGGCCTCAATAATCACAACGAATCTCAGGTAGGTTAATATTGATATCATTTTGTTTAGTTATTGAACGAATCGAAAAGAGCAATTAATCATTCGTGATAGTTGATCTTTTCATTAAAGATTCGGATATTAAGCACTCATAAGATCAATGATGTTGAAACTCTTTTGTAAATACAAACCTTCAAGGTTTCGTTGTGTCTTAGTGATACCACGAAGAGGAGAGCTGAGATCTTTGTTCCATTTATGTAAGCTTTGACACGAATCTGTGATGTATACTTCTTTTGTGTATAGAATTTGAATGGTCTATGTGTTTTGAGAACCGCACACAAAAAGAAACGTAACTGAGATCCAAATAATGTGTACGCATTGTGGACTGATGATGGTTTTTTGGACCTGAGGTCGTGATGTATGAGAGTTTGGTTGTTATATGGTATAGTTGTTGTTGTGGTCAAGTCGCTAAACGGTTTTGTCAAACACAAGTCGCTACTTTTTTTTCATATCAAACACAAGTCGCTACTTCTGATTTTCACACAAGTCGCTAACTTATAAACATAAGTCGCTACATCTAAATAGTTGAGACAAGTCGCTAGCAAATGTTTTAACCAAGTCGCTATAAAAGCTTCATTACAAGTCGCTACTTCTATTTCATATATCACAAGTCGCTAACTTATAAGGATAAGTCGCTAGTTGACCATGTTCTGAAGCAATTCGCTACTTGTTAAATAACAAGTCGCTACTTAGATTCATAGAATTTGGACATAATGGACAACTCGCTATAAATTTATCTTTGACATTTTCCGGCGAGTTATTCCGACCATCTTCATAAAAACCCAGAAAAAGTTACTAAAAACTCATCATTTTTGCCCGTTTTGACCACAGTTTGACCACACAGAAACTGACTTATGACCACATAGCATAACGGTTTGGTAACATAACAAATAAGTCATATTGATTGGACCAAAAAAATGGACACAAAACATATACAGTTTCAAAAGTATACATGAAAAGACCATGACTTTTTGAGACCAATGATAGGATACAAAACAGAAAACATGTAAAAACTGTTTATTACAACGATATAAAAAAATATTTTTCCGACCAAAAAAGATACCAAGAAAGTTTACTACATGATCCAAAAACAACAATAAATCAACACAACACAATAACCTGGCTCTGAAACCATTTGTAGGATCGTAATATTTATTGTGTTGATGATTTGGGTGGTCTTGGATGATGGAAATACATGTTAGCCATTTGAGAGATAAAGAATAGAGATGGGTGTTCTTGGTAGAGACTTGGTTTACAAAAGTATGAAAGGTTTGACTAGAAGCACCACCCCTTCCATGGATGGAAGGGGTATTTATAGTTACAAAGCTAACGTCCTCCTGACGGACTGTGGATCAGGCATACAATGGGTAAAGACCCGTCCTTCCTCCACGGTGTTACTCTAAACTATTCTACACTCTCGACTAACTAATTAACTAGTAAATAACGAAAGACCGATATGTCACGAGCTAACTTATGCTAGATAATATTTGGGGTGACCGACTCTTCACAATGGAATTTCAATTCCTAACAAAGTATGACTTTTGGAAAGAAACTTGACGACACTCCCCCTCGACTTAAGAAATAATGAAATTTTACAATTTTGAGTCCATGGAGTGTCAATAACCAGAAATGTGACCACCATTATCAAAGAAACAACCGGGATAAGGTAACATGCAAGTACAAGGTTTTATGAAACCAAAAAATATTTACTTTCTCCCCCTCAACACTTGACCGAGAAAATACTGAATTTTTGAAAGAGTAAAGAGTTGACGAAAGATTTGTACTTGCCATGTTGAAAGAAATTAGGATAGAAGAATATTTTTGTATTTTATCAGATTTTATATTTTTGTATTTTGTTTTTGAAAAATATTTACAAAAGAGGTTTTGGTGTTTGATTGGTTTTAAGAATGTTTTAAAAGTTCATCCAGCTTCTTCCGAGTCAAACACCGCATACCAACTGGTTGACCAACTCAAGAAACCTAGTAGAGCTAAGGCTTTGGTGAGAAGATCCGCCATTGGTATTCGAAGACCACAAAGTATAATTCAACGGCACCCTTTTCCACATGCTCCTTGTTGAAATGATATCAAGATCGATGTGCTTTGATTTCAATGTTGAATGAGTTGCACGAGATCTCAATGGCACTTCGATTGTCGCAAAGATATCGGGATTCATCAAATACGTAACCATAGTCTTTGAGTTGTGTTCTCATCGAAATGACTTGAGCATAACACCGATATGGATACATATTCGCTTGATTGAGGATGATGATGTACAATCCGCTTCTTCGATTGCCATGATACCGTTTATCACCAAGAAATTATAGAGCTCTCAAGTACTTTTCCGAGAATCTAATCAAAAGCTATTAGTTCAAAACCGTAATCCTTCTGATACCGGATCCCCAAGTTAATGGTTCCTTGATGTATCGAGGATTCTTTTAGCCTCGTAGAGGTGAGTTTCGATTGGTCCCGATCGATAACGAGAGCAAAGATATACAACAAAGACAATGTCGCCATCGGTGTTAGAAACATGAGAGAGCCAATAATACTTGGTATTTGGTAGGTCAACCAATTTCCCATGCAAATCAAGATCCGGTTTCTTGGTATGTGCCATTGATGTGGCATAGGTATCACAGGTTTGCATTCCATGTTTGTTTAATATTTCAAAGGCATATTTGGACTGACTCAAGAAAATACCACGGGGTGATTGATGAACTTGAAGTCCTAGAAAGAACGTAAGTTTACCCATCATGGACATTTCAAAGTGTTTTTTCATTAGTTTTGAAAAAGCGTTTGAGTATTTTAGATGTGTTGACCCAAAAATGATGTCATCCACGTAAATTTGAACGATTAAAATGTGTGCCCCGTGATATTGTATGAATAGTGTAGGGTCGACCGAACCTTTGACGAAATTATTGGCAATAAGAAAGGATGATAACTTATCATACCACGCCCGAGGTGCTTGTTTGAGGCCATAGAGTTCACTTGTAGACATGGTTCAGAACTCGATCAACGAATCCTTCCGGGTGCCGACATAGACCGCTTTTAGTTTTCCATTGAGAAAAGCCGCTTTGACATCCATTTGATAAACGGTGATGTTCATGTGAGCCGTAAATGCCGTGAAAATCTCTACAACCTCAAGACGGGCAACCGGAGCGAAGGATTCTTCAAAGTCAATACCTCTTCCCGTTTATAACCCTTAGCCACCGACGTGACTTATTTATGATTACGGTTCCTTCAAAGATCCAATTTGTTTTTCCAAATCCATTTGAGACCAATGACGAGACCCCCGTTGGTCTTTCAACCAATTCCCATACTTCAAGATGTTTAAACTGATTGAGTTCTTCTTGCATGGATTCAATCCAGTTGTCTTTTGTCATTGCATCTTTAATGTTTTTAGGTTCAGATTGGCAGACAGTAAGTGCATAAATGCAATGTTCATTGTCTGTGTGAAGACGTTGTCTAGTTACGACTGGTTGATTCGGGTTACCAATAATGTTTTCAAGAGGATGGTCTTTTGTCCAACGATGTATGGAAGGTTGATGTTTATATACATTCTGCAGATTGGGAGGATTCAAATGGCTTGTGGATGATTCCGCAACATCAGATGTAGCAGTTTCATTAGTAAATGGGTTGAAGAACGCATTTGGATCATAATCTGCAGGTGGGGTACTTCATTGTTAAGAAGATCATCGGCTGGTTCAGCGTTGTTGGATGTGGTTTGTTCAACTGTTGTTGTAGAATCAATTGGTGGTGCTTCCTCAAAGAGTTGTTGTAGCAGTGTATCGTATTGGATGTTGATCCGTTGAGCGGTGTAAACATTGGATACACCGTGCACGCTCATCAATATCATCACAAACGGAGGAGCAAATAGTGCTCCATTTGACGTCGATTTAGTTGTAAGCTAGGTTCACCGATGATGGGGTGTGAGGAAGTTTAAACAGCTATGACCGGGTTCCAAGTCGTTATGCTCGAAGCCATTTCAAGAAGCTCATCGAAATTGGCATGAATTGTTTCCATAATCTCCTTGTACGAAGATTCCAGATCCAGAACCCTTGAGTTTTCAAAATATCCTACAAAGACCCAATGTCGCCTTTGGCTTTGAGCTTACTAAAGTCATCACGATCATTATTTGGATAACAAAGAGATCCAAATACATGAAAGTGTTTGAGATTCGTTTTCGGTTATGGATAAGCTCATAAGGTGTTTTGTTGTGGCGTTTGGTAATCATTGAGTGATTACGAGTGTAGCATGCGGTTGAAACAACTTCACCCACAAGTAATCTGAAAGTTTAGCATTAATTAACATTGTTCTTGCACTTCCACTAACGTCTGATTTCAGCTTTCAACAACTCCGTTTTGTTCGGTGTTCGCGCAATTGATGTTTGATGCTCAATTCCACTTTCTCATAAAATGCACGAAGAGTTTGATTCACAAATTCAGCTCCTTTGTCGCTTTCGATTTGTCGATTGTATTCCGGAGTCGAACTTGAATTTTCGTGAGAAAGGTGATGATCATCGTGGAGCTTGATCTTTACTTCAAGAAAATAAACCCAAGTCCATCTTGAGTAGTCATCTACAATTACCAAGATGTAGCGTTTGCCATTAATCGTCTGACGCGCGATCGGGCCACACAAATCCATGTGAAGAAGATGAAGCACATGTTGTGAGTCGTGTTCCACCTTGAAGGAAAGTGAGCACGAGTGCTTTTCCCTTGTTCACAAGTTTGTACCGTGCAAGATTGGTTATGGTTTGAAAGTTTAAGTGTGAGAGACGATGGTGCCATAGCCAAGATTTTGTAGATGTTGCCTTTGAAAGTAGACAGATGGGAGATGAAGCAATCATGTCTTGCATTGAGATTGTGTAGAGACTTGATGTGCGTTGACCAGACATAAGATCGTTTCCTTGTAGATCACGAATGAAACAAGTTTTCTCCCTAAAAGCAACTTCCAACTCTCCATCACAAAATTGACCGACTGAAAAGAGATTGTGACCGAGACCTTCCACATAATAAACTCTGCTAAATTTGAAGTTACCATTGATGTAATCTCCGAAGCCCATGATAGCCGCGAAGTGATCATTCTCAAATCTGACAGTCCCAATGAACTTTAATACAAAGTTTGATAACAGTTTGAGATTTCCTGTCATGTATCGGGAACATCCGCTATCAACAACCCATATGATGATTCAGATCACCTGATTCAACATGCACGGCACAGATGGAATAGAAGTAGATGTGGAACCCGAAGAGTTAGAGGGTTCAAGCGATTATAGGTGAAACACATATGTTTATGATTTTAGGTATCCATGTAAATCCAAGTGTATTATGTAACCATTTCGCCATCTCCAACTAGTCTTAGCTTTGGTCTTAGTGAATGCACTAGGTGATAAATTATTCCTAGGATGTGAAGTGGGTTCTAAGGGTACATCAATGATTAAAGCATGAGCGCTAGAAGGCGGTTTACCTAGCATGACTTAGAAGCGATGAGTGGGCCAGAGGTATTCCGTTTTCTATTGTTCCGCTTACGAGATAAGATAGTCTTAGAAACACATTTGTCATGACAACCAGAAAACATACTTTTACGACAACCAACACAAGAAGCTTCAAACTTAACATTTAAGTTACTTAACGATTCAGCATTCGTTACAACACTTTTTCCATTACATTTGTCAGACGCAATATCTAAAGTGGGTGCAACTTGAGCCTTATTCAAAGTCCTAGGGTGTTCTTCTACTTTAGCATTCTTTATTGTTCTTTTCTTACGTCGCAACTTCCTATTCTTCCTTGTATTACTCCTAGGCTGTGAAGTGCGGGCGTTGGGAAAAGAGGCAACTATTCTGCTTCAAGAGAGGAAGCACATTAGTTTCTTTAGGTTTGTCATTAGATGTTCTGGAGTCATTTTGAGTCTGTGTAGTTACTACAGTGTTACTATTCCTATCTTGTATTAGTTTTACCAACTGTGCCTTAAGATCATGGATTTTGTGTAACAAATCTAAATTTTCAGAACGAGTGAGTCCATCTCGTCGTAAAACATCTTTGGTGTATGCAAGATGATCATCAAGGTCTTTTGACGCTTTATCACGAGTCTTTTTGAGTAAATCAAATATGACACCATATTCCTATTTAACTTTTGAAATTTCTTGTTCATATTTTGAAATTTGACACTTCAAAGACACGTTTTGATCATCGAGTTGCTCAAGTTTTGGATGAAAAGTTTTTGTGTGCAACTGGTTGATTTTGTTTTGCAAAGCGAGTTCTTGATTATGAAAATCTTTTTGACACCATTGAAGACGACGTTTTGCATTTGAAAGCTCGTTGAACAAACGTTCATTTTCAACTTTTAAAGACTTGATTTGTGACACAAGACGTATTCTCAACATTTTCAATGTAATCAGCAGAGATATAATCAAATGCATATGCAATGAATGTAATAACACAACATTATGGATATCACAGAGATAACATCTTCCAAGAGTTGATCAACATCTTTTGTAACATTTTCTTTTACGCTTTGTATTTCAAATCGATGTTTCGCTTGTTCAAAAATTCTTTTCATAAGTCCAAGCTCCTTGTGAAAATCCTTTCCCAATATATAGCATAATTTTTCAAATTTCGGACATGAGGTAAAATTCTTTTATGAAGAATATCTCTTTGTGCACGCAAGAAGAGGCGATTGAAAATATTCAACTTTTATTTCGTAATGAAATTCAATTTCACGCTCCAAACGCTTGATGTCCGAAATGAATGTTTCAAAATATTTTATAACTTTACATTGTTCGCTAATGGTTTTATTTCACTAAGTGAAGGTAAAGGACCATTAATTTGTACAAGATTGGAAAGTGGACCCTCGTATAGGTGTGATAACCCAAGGTGTGTTAGTTAAACTTTTGTGTGACGAAAGTAACGGCTTTTGAATAGTTAAATGGTTTGTTGTAAACAAGATTTTCCAATTTTGACCGACTCTCGCCTTTCGCCTAATTCCTCTTGACGGTTATATTCAACAACACTCATAATGGAATCATCAATTCTATGTTCTCGCATCAGAACTTCGTGATTTGGTTTGAATGCTCTATTTGAAAACTTAGGTTTGTAATCGAAGATTCGGTCCATATCCATTTGGATTTGGTTTGAAAGTAAACTTTTGAATCGTTGTGATTGATTCACCATGTTTATAAACAACATTTCAAACTCTTTGATTTTGTTTTGTAAGTCGACAATTTCCTCAAGAGTGTCATCTATTCGCTTCGTTGAGTGCTTTTGTACTCGAGAACTGCTTTTGACAAGTTAACAACTCGGACTTGGCTTTTGAGTTTCCAAAGTGAGAGCGTTAAGTTGTTGTTTATGATCATATTTCGCTTGTTCTATTTGAGACAACAAAGCATTCTTTGATGCGACTAGATCACGTATCTATTTTTCTAATGATTTTCGTTTTGGTAAGATTTAGCAAAAGCGACTTCAAAACCTTTTTCACGCTTTTTCTTGAATTTGAAAACTTTGAGTTGATTTTTAAGCATTCAATATCCCTAGTTAATAGTGCATTTTATTTTTAGTTGTCGATTGAGTTCACAACATTGTTCCATTCGGGATTGTTGGTCCTAAGTAAGAGCTCAATATCCGGATTAGGCAAAGGTTCAACGTGTTCAACGCGAGTCTCAACATGATCATTATTCGGATCCTCAAGTATAACCACGGAGTCAACTTGATTATCAATGGTAACCATAAGGTCATCTTGATCGCCAACCATCGGATCTATTTGAGTATCAACAAATGAGATGTAGATGGCTCATGTTGAACATTTTGAGCCTCGTCGGATGGAGATTTTGGCGAGATATCGATCGATGATTAATATGGTTTGAGTCGGTACCGAGATAAGCCGTCGCTGTCATACATGGGCCTGTGTCACTCATGTGGAGTTCGTGCATGTTTGCCATCAACATAATCACTTGCATTAGCCCGCAAGTCCTCCATATCATCATCCGAGTCTCAGACCGCCATAAAACTCGTTTTTGTTTGTGAGGGTTCCACCACTTCTTCCTTAAGAGCCAAAAGTAAAGCTTTTTGTGATAAGCACCGCCTCTAGTCCTCGGCTTTGGGCATGCATTAGCCAGTGACCCTTCTCATTACAGCTTATAGCAACGAAGACCAATAATCCCATTTCGAGCATTACCTGCTCAACCACTTGAGCCCTTTGTTGTTGTGGAGCACCCATGTTATTCCTTCCCATTGATTAAACCCTTGACCACCGCCCATCCGACGAACATTACCTCGATTATGAACTTCAACATGTCCATTGTTAACAACAAACTGATTCCTTGTGTTGGATGAGGTACGAATGCGATTGTTGGATTTGTCTGAGTATCGACCGAAGGCTCTAGCAATCATGACAAACCCTTGCTGCAATGCATCGAAAGCTTCTGTATCCTCATTAGCTTCACTTTAAAGTGCTTGACCATTGTTGTTGTTGTTGTATGGAACCAATTGAGTTTCTTGAGATTGGTGCTGTGACGGATCATAAGGTGTTATCTTAGCAGATGGTTGAGCAGCGGGTTGTGGAGGATTTGTGAATACAGTTTGTAAGGTCGGGAATTGAGGATAACAAGCTTGAGCCCACAAAGCTAGTTGTTGATTATCCGAAGTGAAGGTGTGATAGGAGTCCACAAATAGCCCTTTCTTTGTCAACTTCTTTTGGTGGGGCTTCAAATAGTCGTACAACAACCGTATGTAGCATGATGAAGATTCTTTGTCGACGGATGAAAATGACATACTTTTCCCAATCGTGACCAAGACTACTCAGAACTTAGTGTTGATGACAATTCTTGGCATGATGATGTTGTGTTTGTCCAAGTCATTGATGATGTCGAGAATCGATGATGATATGATCTAATGTCTTCTGGTTCAATCATGAAGTTTTCATAAGCCAAGTAGATTTTGGATTCCATGTCTTCTTGATTGAGTTCAGTGCCTTCCATGAGAAGATGAATATGTTCCCACATTGCTTTAGCAGTCTTTTGAGCATCAACACTTCAAAGAATTGGATTGGGTAATCCCAAAAGGATGTATTGCATTGCTAGTTCATCGGCTTCAAAATGTAGAAGTTCATCAGCAGTGAGGTCATTAAGACTTGCAATGTTGGTGACATCACCTCTTGGTGGATTGGCATTTGGATCTCCGGGTGTAATGATAGTAGGCATCTGAAATGGACCTTCCATGATGACCTTCTTCAAGAACTTTCCATGTGGCTTCTTTAGATCACGAACCTAAAGAACCTTATCACCCATTGATCATAGTTTTCGGAGTGAGCATTGAGGTCAATCAAGTGATCCACTTCATGTATGGATTGTTGGCTACTTAAAGCTTCACACATCTTTCCAAACCAAGACGGTTCCTTCATAGTATTCCTGGACGGATGTTGATTGTGAATGTTTATGTAAGGTTGTACTTGAAGACTAGGGGATGGTTGAATCATTTGTCGTTGAATTGCTCCTTGAGGAAATTGTTGTTGAAATAGTTGTTGTTGTTGTTGTAGTTGTTGATAAAATTGTTGTTGTTTATTGAGTTGTTGTTGTTGAGGATACACATGAGGAAAGTAGTTAGAGTATGGTGGTTGAGACATCTTGAAACTTGTGTTGTAAAATGGATCTTTGTAGTCGAGTGAAACTTTTTTGATGAAGAATCCTTAAGCATAGAAATCAAGCTTAGGCAAAGAAAACCTTAGGCGTAAAATCACCAACTTACGCGAAGAAGTAATCTTACGCTGCACGATTAGCTTACGCAGTAGGGTTAAGGAACCTTAGCTTATGCGTAAAACAAAGCTTAGTAGTAGAATACTTAGGCGTAAGATTTGCTTATGCGTAAGACAAGGCTTAGCGTAGTAAATGCTTATGCGTAAAGGATTCTACGTAAGTTTTTGCTTAGGCGTAAAACTAGGGTTTTGCCCAAAATCCTTTACACTTTACCAAAGGTAAAAGATATCCAGTTGAAGTGTTTTCAGGCTTATCCAAGCAAGAAAACACTGAGTAAACCAATAACACTGAAGATCAAACCAAGGAAAGCTTATGCGTAGACTTTGATATCTTACGCGTATAACTAGGGTTTAGTTATGCGTAGGATTTGCCAAAATTGAGATTTCTATCCAAAAATGTATCTAAACCATATTTTTATTATGAAACAACTACAATATCATCAAAATAACACAAAAGTGTGAAACTTGATGATCCAAAACTCTTATACACCTTACGCGTAGAACTAGCCACACGAATAAAACCAAGCTCAAAAACAATGAAATACACGTAAAGTTTCAAAATTTTTGCCAAAAACTTCAACTTTTCACCAAATAACCTTTAAAGTACAAGAATCTTGGATTTGAAAGTGAAAAAAAAGAGTTTTTATGCGTATGAAAGTATGAACACCGAATGTTACGCGTATCACAAAAGCTTCAAAAACAAAAACCTTTCACCCAACTATTTGGCGATTGATACCACTGTTAGGTCACCATTTATGTAACACAAGCATCAATATAAGAAGTATAGATGAGAGATAGATCGGATGAACAAGTTAACACACACACGAATATATGAAGAAAGGTTTATGCGTAAGATATGTGATAAAATGAACAACCAACCTTCAAATGAAGGTTTACATGAGCTATTTATAGGAAGGAACTAGGGCAACATGCAAGTTCCCTTCTTTTCATTATTAGGCTTGGGCTAAGGCTTATGGGCCTTCTACATAAGCCTTAGCTTAATAAAAAACATAAAGGCCTAATTAAGCTAACTATTACATATTGATTACTAACACCTGTAATCTAGTTTAGGAGTGATTCCAACAATAAACATATACAAGCAAGTACAATACTGAACTTACCTTAGATTAACAAACAAGGAGTGATCATTTTTAGACTGCACAAACCCAGCCTCAAACAAGGCTTCAGACAGTTTAAGATTCCACTATCTTGGATCCTGTTTTAAGCCATAAAGAGACTTCTTTAGCCTACAAACTTTTTTTTTTATTTTCTGGAAAAAGACCAGGTGGAGGCAACATATAAACTTCTTCATTTAAATCACCATATAAAAAAGCATTGTTAACATCCATTTGAAAATGTTTCCAATCATTTTGAACAACAATACTTAATAAGCACCTGACTGTGCCCATTTTAACCACAAGACTAAAGGTTTCATCATAATCAAAACCATGTTTTTGATTGTAACCCTTAGCCATAACTCTAGCTTTATACCTCTCAATCTCACCATTAGATTTCAATTTAAGTTTCCAAACCCATTTAGACCCAATAGGAATTCTCCCTTCAGGAAGATCAACTTCTTCCCAAGTATCATTCTCATATAAAGCAACTAACTCATCATTCATAGCATTTTTCCATTAATATCTGTGAAGCTTCCTCATAAGAAGAAGGTTCACAAGACTTATTCAAATTAGCAACAAAACAACAATTATCAAGATTAACAAAGTATGATTAGCATACTTATTTAAACCATACTTAATTTAAGAATCAAGCACATAATCATTCAGCTTTAGTAGGCAACTTAGAAGATCTACTATACCTCCTACAACTAGTAGTTCCGTCCTCAGTTTGATTTTGAAAACATTATGAAAACTAGGCACATCAGGCACATCTGTTTCAAGAATAACATTTCCCTCAGAATTACTATTCTCATCTAAAGGAGTTGCAAAGCTAGTATCATCCGTTGTGTGGAGGACGTGGTATAGAATCTGTTCTAATAACATCCTGATCAACATCCACTACCCTACCAGATTGATCTAGATTACCTTCTCTACCAACTGATGTTACATCCTATGTTTCATCATTGGGAGTGGGACTAGGATTTCAGGTTTTTGACTCAAAGTTATCAAAGAAATTTAAAGTGTCAACCTCAAGTTGATTATTTGAAAGATCAGTTTGTTTCATTTTGTATGGAAAATAGTCTCATAAAATTTAACATCCTTGAATATAAAATGTTGGGGTATGAAAGTGTCAAGATATCAAAGCATCAAGATATGAAAGTCTCGTAAGTCGCAGCACCGAAGAAGTCAAAGAGTCAAAGCATCGCTAAAGACAAAGTCAAAGTATCGCAAGATAAAGTCAAAATCTTGCTAGAACAAAAGAACTGTTATATTTGTTTATGGAAAGTATTGTATTCCATGTTTAGATTACTTGTCGTACAAGGTTATCAATTGTAAACCGACTAGGATATCCTTGAGCCTATAAAAGGACTCCTAGATTGGCATTAGAGGTACGATTTGTAAAAGAGTTTTAGAGTTTACGAATTAATGTTTTAGAGAAAAGTTCGATTATCTTAGAGTTGTATTAGAGTATCGCATAATAAGCGATTTAGAGTTTATAATAAAGTTATTCTTCTTAGCTTTGTTAAGTAAATTCGCGTACTTGATAAAGATTGCTCGGTGTTTCTTTGTTAATAACTTAGGATTTATCCGAGGTTATTAAACCTTAACAAGCTAGTTAAGTTAGTTTGATTAAAGTATATCGATCCAACAAGTGGTATCGAGCTGTGTGGAAACTCGACTAGGAAGAAACCCTACTTCAACAATATTCAAGATGTCGATCAAGCGGTTCCACCACCCTCAATCACCTCACTCGTAATTCCAATAATCAAGAAGGAGAATATGATCTCGGTGCATGAAGATGAGGCAAGATATTGCCATTACTGAGACCATGCTTTATGGAATGTAATTGTGAATGGGAATGAAGTGGTTTCAGATCCCATTGTTGTTCCCGGACAACCTACATTACCAAAGGCGCCTTACCAAGAAGAACCCTAAGGAATCAAGAGAAGGCTCTAAATATTCTCTTGTCCGCCATTCCGATGGTCATCTTCTCAAGTTTCATGATGCTAAAGATGCTAAGCACTCTGGGCTGCTCTCAAGACCGATTTGGAGGAATGAAGCCTCTAAGAAGATGCATGTAAATTTGTCAAGCAATAGTTTGAAACTTTCACAGAGGAGAAAGAGAGAGTCTTGATGTCGCATATGATAGGTTTGTAATCTCCTCAACATGTTGGAATTATACAAGGCGTAAATATCGGTTGAGGATGCTAATTTGAAGTTTCTATGAGTTTGCCATCTTCATGGCATGTGATTGCTACTATGATCGAGGACAACAAGGATTGATGTTATGGACTTTGATGATCTCTATCATCAATCAAGGTGTATGAACATGAGATGAGTGGTCAACCCAATTCCAAATCTCACAAGATTGCTTTTTATCATCGAAGAAGAGCGGAGCTTCAAAAGTATCGCTTCTCCTCAAAGTACTATTTCTCAAAGCATCGCTATTTACAATCCCCATCATATGCTCAAGAGCCCCACCATCTACCTCTTTGCGGTCGATGAAGTTGTGTGCTCTTCTTTGCACAACAAGCAAGCTTACCCGTCACTTATGAAGAAGATCTAGCATGATCAAGAAGATGCACTTGAAGAAATTGATATCGGTGGCAAGTTGCTATGATCACCGCAAGGATCAAAAGTACATGAAGAAGACAGGCAAAAGTATTGATTTCAAACCGAAACAAGGAATAACTTTTGACAAATCTAAAATTGAGTGCTTCAATTGTCAAAAGACCGTCACTTTGCAAGGGAGTGCGGGTTTGCTAAGTATCAAGCAAATGTAACATCCGAGAAGCCTAAACTTGAACTCAAGGAAATTCCAATAATCAAACAAAGGCTTTGGTTGCTCAAGAGAAGTTATCGACGCTGACCGGAGTGAAGAGTTTGATGATGAACCGGTGACTTCATCAGATGGTAGCGATGGAAGATGCAGTTGAAGACACAAAGGAAGCATTGACCGAGCATCGCTTTGATGAAGAATCAACATGCCGCTTTGGAATCGATGATGGCTTTGGAGGATTTGATTGGAGCAAAGAAAGTGAAGATGATCTGTTCTTCTTGCTATGGTGGCTACTTCACCAACTCGCCTCCTATCTCGAGGTATGCTCAAACTGTTATGAGTTTTATCAAAATTACTTAATGTTATGTGATTGAAAGAGATAATTGTATTAGGGCTAGGTCCGAGGTAGCAGTTATCAAATTACTTTAGAGTCTATGGAAGCTAAAATCATAACACATGAAAATAATGAAATGGCTTCAATGAAAAGTATGAACAACAGGATTACCAAGAAAACTTAGTGAATGGAAACTAAACCGTAAAATTGTCAAATTGAGACATTAACTAAGGAAAGAGATGATTTGTTAGCTAAGTTTGTCATTGGGAGAGTCCGCTTGTCCCATGTTGCTTATGTTGAAAAAGCAGAGAAGGGCTTACATTAGAACAAAGCTTAGGATTTGGAATGGACTTTAGTAACATAGATGAAAATCAACCTAGTGATCGTGATGATGGTGTTTTTGAGGACATAACCACTAGTGATGATGAGCTCATTAACTATGTAGATTCATCTAGTAATGAGGGCTCGAAGAAGTGAACCACCTCCGAATATAAGAAAGACAATGGTTATCATGTCGTTCCTCATCCTATTAGTCATCAACCCTCTAGGCCTCGATGTTTCTCGTTATGGTGTAGCAGGCCTAGAGTTTAGGAAGAAGCTTGTTGCTCAATCTAGGTCCGAGAAACCCAAAGAAACCTGTTGAAAATAATGTTCAAAATCAAGCAAGACTTTAAACCAAAGTATTGCTCAACAAGCAAGACTCTTCGCAAAACCTTTTCAAAACAAGATCGCTAAACCTTTTGGGATAATTTTGCTCAAAACAGATTTTATCACCATCAAGAAGGCAAAATAATTTTGGGCATAGACATAGAAGAAATCACTTTGGTCATATGGGTCAAAACCGTGTTTTGTATGTTATAGTCCTACTCACTTAATCAAAGATTGTGACAAACACTCGTAATATCTAAGCAAGTTTCCAAGGAATAAGTCTACCAATCGAGACCTAGAGAGCACAAACCGGTTTGGACTAATTCAAATAGGGTTAATCACGTAAATTTCACACCGATCATAGATACCCACATCGAGAAGATCTTCAAGATATCACAAGACTTTCCAGCATCGCCGTAAACAAGGTAATCGATAACACTACTTGGAATAGAAATTCTAGGAGATCTCACTATCAACCTAGAAGGTATCACAATTCATATAGGGATCTAGATCACAGGAACCACCGTTAAAACCGAATGGGTAAAAGGAAAGTATCACGAGAGACATACAAGACGCTCAACAAAAAGTGAATCGATGTTTTGTGACACAAGAAAATGCTAAAATCGGTGAAAGAGATTTATGTTGAAAACCGTAGAGTTTTGAAAATCCACATGCTAAAAATCATAAGATAATTTTGGATCATCATTTGAAAGATAGTGGAATTACATACTCAAAGAATTTGAGTTTGTAACTCCTCGCGGGAACACAAGTCAAGAATGGCTTGGGTTCCTAAAAGTTTCTAACTCTTTTCTTTGTGTGCGTGGCAACCCGTAAGAGGAGCTTAAAGATCATCTTATTGTGGATAGTGGTTGCTCGGAAGTATGACAAAGCGATAAAGAGATCCCGTCGATTTTAGAAATATTAGTGGAGGAAAAGTTGCATTTGGGAATGATCCCAATGGAGGAAGGATTACCGAAAGGAACAATTAAAGTCGGAAGAATTGATTTTGAGAATGTCGATATGTGAAGGAGCTAAAGTTCAACTTGTTGTCGGCTTTCAAATTTGTGATAAAAGCATCCTCGTGTTATTCACCGATACGAATGTCTCATCCTTTCTTCTCGACTTCAAACTCGTTGATGATGACTTGGTAGTACTTAGAGTACCAAGGACAAATGATGTGTATAGTTTAGACATGAAGAGTCTACATTCTTATAGAAGAGCCACATGCTTGGTGGCTAAAGCAACATCTGAAGAGGCACATCAATGGCATTGGGCCATGTTAATTTCAAGACAATCAACAAACTGGTCAAAGGCAATTTAGTCAGAGGTTTAACTTCAAAGACTTACAAGAATGATCAATCATGTTTGGCATGCAAGAAGGGTAAACAACACAAAGCTTCCTGCAAGAAGCTTGAGGAAAGAACTATTAGAGAACCATTGAGCTGTTACATATGGATTTATTTGGACTGTCTCGTGGCAAGTTTAAATAAGAAGAAATCTTGTTTGGTTATTACCGATGATTGTAGTAGATTCATTGGGTTTTCTTTTTGGGCTTTAAAGATGATACCTTTGATGCTATTCGACACCGATTATAGCACTTGAAAACCAATTAAGACTTAAGGTTAGAGGTATTAGATGTGACAATGGAACCGAATTCAAGAACAAGCCTATGGATGATTTTGTGCAAATAAAGGCATAAAAGGGAGTTTAGTATTGCTAGAACACAACAACAAAATGGTGTTGCGAGAGGAAGAATAGGACCTTGATTGAGCAAGAAGGACAATGTTAGCAGATTCTCATCTCCTATTCAATTTTGGGCGTGTCGTAGCATCGCATGCTATGTACTTAACTGTGGTCTCTGTCACCAAACCCATGATGAAGACACCCTATGAATTGTCGATGGGCAATAAACCCAACATTCGCTTTATGAAGCCTTTTGGATGTCCTCTTACTATTTTGAATACCATTGATAATTTGGGGAAGTTTGATGGCAAGTCCAAGAAGGTTACCTATTGGGTTATTGTACTAACAAGAAAGGCTTTAGAGTATACAACAGAGTTACTAAGAAGATTCAAGATTGTCTTCATGTTGAATTTTAGAAGATCAAGACAATGAGAAAGGAAAAGGTCCCGATTGGATGTTTGATCTTGAGATTTTATCTCCTTCAATGAATTATGTTCTGTTAGAAGAAAATCAACCTTTGCACAATGAAGAAGATATCCAATATGTTGTTCATGATGTTCATATTAGACCGATGTCGCCTCTGTTAAATATCCCGTTAGTCCAAAACAAAGCATCATTGCTCCTAAGCAAAGTAATCGATTCTCCAAAACAAGGTATTGTTGCACCACAATCCTCATTATCTCACGAGGATCAATCTATTCAAGAGGAACTTAATCGATGCTTCTTTAAGATGTTTTAGCATATTCTTACATCGATGAACAAAGGAGAGCTTATGAAGAGGCAAAGAAGAAGAACAAGACCGCAGAGTACTCTCACAAGACTTTGACAAGATTTCGATCAAAGTACAACCGCACCTATTGATGATGCTTTAGATGATTTAGATGATTCTACCATGCCCGGGTTAGAAGAACCGATGATGAGCTTGAAGATGAAGGTATTTTCATAGATTCCAATGAAGGTGCCGATTATACTAACTCGATGATACATATGAAGTTCCACGCCTCCTATTTTACTGATTCATAAGAATCATCCAACTGATCAAATCATTGGTCCTTCTATGCATTATGACAAGACACAAAGCTAAGGGTTTCACAAAACCTCACAATGCTTTACTTAGCTTTGTGTATAAACAAAACAAAGCTAAATCATAAGGACCATCAAACACGCTTATTTACTGTTTCATCTCAAGAGAACCCAAGAATATTGCTCAAGCTTTAACTAAAGAAAGTCGGGTTGAAGTTATGTAGAAGAACTTTAATTTAAAATTCAAGAAGTTTGGTTTTATGTGATCTTCCGATGGGAAGAGAGTTATTGGAACCGATGGGTTTTAGAGTCAAAAGAGATGAAAGAGGCAATGTTATCAAAAACAAGGCTAGATTAGTTATGATGAGTGTCTAAATACTCATCATTTTTATCTTGTTAATGCCAAAACATCCGAAAACACTCAAAACACATCAAAATGATAAAATATCACAAACAAGTGTTTTATATGTTTTAAATGCAAAACATCAAAATCGATGAAAACGTATCAAGTTTGCATAATTGGCGATTTAGTCCCCAAGTTACAAAAGTTGTCAAATCTAGTCCCGGTAATTCAAAACTTGTAAAATATCATTTTAGGTCCATGAGATTCAAAAGTTGTCAAAACAAACCCTTTAAAGTTTAAAATCACAAAATGACAACTTTAGTCCTCAACTTTGCAAAATTGTCAAAATTAGTCCTCGGTGTTTTAAAATGGAAATTTATCAAAATACACCCTTGTTCTATTTATAAAAGGCAATATTGGTCCTTATTATTAACTTTTGAAAATTACAAGTTTAACCCTAAAATCCAAAAATTACATATTAGGTCCTTTAAGTTTAAAATGCAAAAATACAATTATGGTCCTTGTACTAATGTTTAAATGCAGGTTTGGTCCTTATGTAAAGTTTGGAAAAGTTACAAATATGGTCCTCAAAATCGATTTACATGTTTGGTCCTTATGTTTATTAAAACTAAGCCATCCGGACCCCTTTATATTATCAAAGCCCAAACCAACCCATTACCAAACCCGCCCAAATTTTAAAATAAAACAGCGCCTACCACTGCTCACCATCCCTTCATCCACTGCTCCACCACACCCCGACACCGCCACCCCACCTCACTTTCTCCTTTCCACCATATCAACCTCTCACTACCTTCCCCTCCACCTACACAAACAACCAAACCTCAATAAATGCACAAAACCCGCTCCATGACTTTTCCCGCCAAAATGCCATGTGTATGGTTTTGATGATTTTCAATGATCCAAGGGCGCAAAGAGTGGGAATTGATCCGAGGTCGACAAGGATGAGAATGGAATCAATAAATAAAGGAACAAGCGGTTTGTTAAACCAAGTAGTGTAATTTTAATTTTGTAAAATCGCTTTTAATAATTTACATTTTCCAGTTCATGTTTAAGTATCCCAATGTTTTATAATCACATTTCAAAGGTATCCTAAACTTATTTACGCTTTAATTTCATTATTATTCATAAATTCGGTTTATGAATTTTCTTGTGAAAATCTATAATAAGCCTAAAGTTAATTATACGTGTTGTTAAGGATTTTAAAAGCTCTCACAAGCTCTTTTAAAGTTCTTAAAGGCTTCTAGAAGTTATAAAAATCAGTTTAGTTTCAAAGCATAAAATTACCAAAATACCAATTAAATTAGTTAAAATTTAAAACCCATGGCGACCGTGGAAAGAAACCAAGTAGGGTATGCTTTGGATAGCCCTTGGGTTAGTGAACCTATGGAGATTCTATAGGTTGTTTTTATATACCTTGTTCTCGATTTCATTGGGATAACTTGTAAGTCTTTTAAGCAATCTTGCATATTCTTGTTTGAGTTAGTCTTAAGTCGTAATCTCGTGTTTTAATAATTCACTAGTTAAAATTAAGTGTTATTAACCAATAAAACTCATCACTTGTTCTTTTAAATTGATAGTTACTATAAATTTTATTTTGATAGTCAAATTAGTATAATTGTCAATTCCTAGTTCAATGTTGTTATGGTTATTGTTTAAATGCTTATTCGCCTTCCTAAATGATAACATGAGGTCTCGTAATCCTTAGCATAGTCTAAATCGGTGATTCACCGTGATGAGTACCAAAACATCTGCATAAATGGTGTTTGGAATTACCGAATTATCGTAATAAGGATCACCGAGTAGTTGTTTGTACTTGTACTGCACCACTTTAGTCTCTAATAGCTCACCAAGTAATTAGACATAGTTCTTGTTCAATAAAAAGTCAAACCCACCTTAATCTCTTCTTATCACCCATCGTTAGGATCTAAGATTATGAGATTCATTAAAATAGCTTATAACACGTCCTCTAGCTTAAAGTAGTCTTATTACGACTTAATACATCTTATTTAGTCCATAAGATCGCTTTAAAACTCATAAAAGTCAAACTAGCAGTTTAAATAAAAAGTCAAAACATCCCCTGTGCACAGTTTACCCTTCCTGTTTCACAAGCTCATACAGAGCTTATAAGAGAGATTTAGTTTATGTTATTTAGCTTTTTGAGAAGCTAACCTGATCATCTTGAAGTACCAATGTTCATTTCTCAGTTTACAGCTTATTTGATAAGCCTGCAATTGGCTTTTACTTTTGTCCATTTCCTGTGTAAACCATTTAGTCAATGTTTTCAAGTTCTTCAAAAGCTCCTCAAAAGCTCAAAAGTAGACATTCTGTGATAGCTTTAGCTTTTGTAAAGTTTATCCGTCATCTTGATAATCCAAGCATTTGTTTGCAATTTCTAGCTTATTACGTTGCTTATAATTTAGCTCAAAGGTGCCTAGTGAATTTTAGTAATCATCCTGCAAATACAGGTTTCAAGTGCTTATTGATAGCTTATGCAAGGCTTATTTGCTAATTAATATTGTTATTTTCAAGATTAATTTTAGTTTTATTATAGCTTATTAGCTTATTCCCTTTTACATTAGCTTATCAAGTAGTTTAATAGCCATTTGGCTAAAACTTGAGCTTTTTCCTTAATATAGTCATCGTTAGGAAAAATAAGTCGTTCTCAGCTTAATAGTCATTATTAGAAAAAGTTTCAGTTATAAAAATTACTTATTACATCGTATATAATAAGTTTGTAAAACAAAATTTCAAAAATAAAAATGTTGAGTAAAAAGGGAGAGGCAGGGGTCGAACCTGAGACCTCTCCCTTATATGGGTGTTAGCATGTGTACCTGGAACCAATAGCGCCCTTGGGTCTTTCTTGTTATCATTTGCATAATCAAATACATAAGCCCTTTTGTCTTAATAAGCTTATACGAACATTTAAGCTTATTTCTAGCTTATTCTTAGTAGCTTTTTCAAGTTTTCTATTTTTCTTAAATTTATAATAGTATAAAGTATTTTCTAAAAAAGTTTCAGATTTTTCTACTTAGTTTTAGTATTTTTAAACATTTAATTAGTATTTTATAGTAATTAAATCATAATAAAAATATAAAAGTCAAAAAATATAAATCTTTTTCTAAAATTTTCTTTTATCATATATTTTGTAAGAAAATTAGTTTTACACTCTTAGGCCTTTTATTTCTTAAAATTTACGCTTTATCTTGCATGTTCCCAAATGCCATTTTCGTAAATAACGCTGCTTTAGTTTTAAATAACGTTTTAAGTAATTTGAGTTTACGTTTTAGTTAATATAGTTTATTTAAGTGATTTTATTTTATAAATTCAAATAAACGCTCATCGATCCGTAAAAATAGTGATAGCGTTTATTTAATAGATTTTAACTTTTAATCTTTTTAATTTGCATTTAAGTCGCTTTTATTTGTAAATCTTTTCTTTAGGTATAATTTTCCATCCAAAACCCTACCGATCATTATCCTTAGTGATCATTCTATCATCTGAAGTTGTTTTAAACACCAATTCATCCTCCGTGGGACTTAACGACCGTGAATTCCTATATTCCTCCGATCTTAATTGCATTTGTGTTTAAGTCGTTTTAAGTCTATCGATTTGACTGCTTAGCACAGATCAAATTTTGGCGCACACGGGAGGTCAGAAGCGTGTTTTAAGCATTTCCAGACCCGTACTTGCACACATACCATCGTTTGCAAACAGTTTTCTGTAAAGTTTTTCAAAATCAAAAAGTTTATTAACACTTTTCCTAAAGTGTTGACAACGCCAAAAATATTTTCATTCTTTGTTTTTATGGCATGTTTTTCAAAAATCCAAAAATATTCATCTTTACCCTCCTACCCTTTTTGATTCTTTATCCCTTTACCCTCTATACATTTGATTCTAAACTTCTATTCTCATGGAATCTCTCGAGAACGACTCGGGACGGTCGAAAAGCTTCGACTTTATCACCAATGTCTAGAATTCGTGTTGTTCGTGAAGATCCATTAATTTCGCTTTCAGGAAATGGAAAGAAAACCGAGGTGACAAAGGACCGGTACTTTCATCCGATAATGAAGGTGCTAACACGTCCAACCTACGGTTATCCAAAGATCTAATCCTCGATTGCTCCTAAGTCGCCTAGAATTGATAATAAACTTTCACGATTTACGGTTAAAAGCAAACATGCGTAATTGATCCGGTGACTATCAAGAATGACTTGCCTAATCTTCACGCTTCTCAAGAACCGTAACCGGAGACTATAACGAAGTAGTGGAAATTGCTAGCTCTCGAGCACACCACTTGTCCCACCTCCGGATTTTTCAAAATGTTCTTTGAGTCTTATTAGTCATTCGAGATCACCATGTTGGTTTTGTTGATTCTTTGAATGAACCGATTCTTTCTCATAACTCTCAAATAGAATCGCTTATTCCTTGTGTCGGTTGTGGTGAGCCTCTTTTGGTTCACCATGTCATTGTGTACGTGTGTACAGTGTGGTAATGATATTCGAACGGAGTTGTTTGTTTTGTGGTTCGAGGAATTCATTTGATTATGATCCTAATCCAAACTCATTTAACGATCCTCAAATTTTTCCAATTACCCACCACACCGACATATCTTCATATAATCAACAATATCTTTGTGAATTTTGTGGAGGTCCTCACCAAGGATTTGAGTGTCAACCCGAAACACGATTGTCTATGAACAGCTTTTCCGGTGATGTTCGAACTTTGGGTATGACAAATATCCATATGATTCACCAATCCAGATCAACAGTTTTATGTTGTGAGAACTGTGGAGGTCCCCATTTCACTCGATTGTCAAACAGGAATCCATTTCCTTGTGATAATTTTGACACATCATTTCACGACCAACCTCCACAAGTGCCAAACGATTCAAGCAACTCCTCATGAAACTACAATGACTTTTTATCAAGGGTCCGAAGTTATTAAAAGAACTTAAGGAGGAGTCGGCTATGTCATTTCAAAACTCTCATGAGAAATCCATGGAAGTTTTGTTAGTCAAGAGCAAGTCGCTAAAATAAATTCCCAAATTGCCTTTGAAAATCTATTAGGGAATCAATTGTGTTTAAAAAGCACCAGATCTAGCTCTAGATTCGCTTTTATTCTCGATGATAGTGATGATGAAGATACACTTGAAGATTCATCAAGTTCATCGATGGATATTCCAGCAGATTGAGATTCATTCTCATGTAATCGCCATCACACCAAGCTCCCACTCACTCTCTCGAACATGGGGACGAGCTTGACACTGTTCTCGAAAAGGAATCGGACGAATTCATAAAGTCTAGTGTTGAGAACCTTGTCTCAATCCCGAGAGAGTCACAGGAACTTTGAGCATATGTGTGATATCCCTTTCCTCTCGAGTGTTCAAAAGATCATTCCGATTTCATTCCACTTTCATCCGAAAGTGATGATGATCTCTTTAATTTCAAACCAACTGGGAGAAATTGAAAGTCTCCTTTATAATGATCGCTCACTCACTTCTTACCCTAACAATCCAATAGAGAATGTTAATCACCTTGTTCCCAAGCATTCAAAGCTACTTTCACCAATCCTCTATTTGAATTCGACTCGAATTCACTTTAATTTCGAGAATCTACTCTTTGATATTCGGATCGAGGATAGTGATGAGTCTCCAATGGAACAAGAGTTCATGATTTACATCATGTGAATGATTCTCTTTATGAGGAGTTCTCCTTTGAACTCACTCATATCATATCTCCATCTGAGTATGATAACTTCCATTTTGATCTAGACATAAATGATTTTTGTGTTCCGGAGGGAAATGTTCTCAACCATGAGAACTTGCTTGATATCAAAATCCCATCCCTCCCGCCCGTAATATGTCTTGATCAAATGAGCTTAATAATGAGATTCATGATCCGTAAATCATGAATTCTCCTATGGATGAAGAAGAGATAGTCATGATTTTCATCATGATTTTCTTTCTCTTCTTCACCTATCCTTGGCTTTCTCCTGCTCTTCACTCATTCGGGAGTGAAGACATTATCTTTGACCCCGCATTTTCATTAATCATTTTTGAGCCGGTTTTCTCAGATATCTCATCGGTGTGGAACTTTCACGTATTTCAATGTTTATACAAACATCTTAAATGAAAGTCCGATGGAGATTGTCTTTTCCACTTACTTCCCATGAACAAATGAATTGGGTCGAGTCAAGCTAGCGACTGAAATCAAAACAAGAGCTAAACATGGGTTTTCACCGTGTGTACCACCCTAGTGTGGGGAGATGCCCCACATGTTGTATATAGACCTTAAAATGAATGAAAATTGTAAATATTAAAAAGAGAATAATTGTTGTGTTTCTACACTTAGCTAGTAATGTTATCTTTTACGTTCTAAGTTTCGCATTACAATAGGTACTTTGAATATTGAGGACAATATTCATTTCTAAGTGTGGGGAAATTCGCTAATTTGATCATAAATGTACCCTTTAGTCCCTTTTTCCCCAAAATGGCCAAATTTTAAAATTTTTTAGTGGAAGTACTACGTACTAAACACAAAGAAATGGTAATCATCCACCATGTCTAACCCACAAAAGGATTGGCTAATCCAGAGCAAACGGCTCTTGGTAAAGATATCTCAAACCGCTTATGGCTTACAATTTGCCCAAAATTGTATGGTGTTCATTTCACCATGTCCTAAAAAGTGAAGAGTTGGCTAGCCCGCAAGGTTATGGCTTGTGGTAAAGGCAATGGAAAATCCATAATTGGTAATCGACTCACCAAAGATAATTCTTATAATTTATCTAAGAGTTGGCTAGTCCGTATGGTACGGCTTCGTAAAGACAAATCAAACCGTTGAAAGCTTATGATTTGCTCAAAATCATTTGGTTATCATTGTACCAAAGTTCTTACTTGAACTAAAACAATTGGCTACCCGTAAGTAATGGCTTTTGGTAAAGAGATAAAATCCATTAACTTTTCATAAATCATTGCTAGGGACTAGCAATATCTTAGTGTGGGGATTGATGAGTGTCTAAATACTCATCATTTTATCTTGTTAATGCCAAAACATCCGAAAACACTCAAAACACATCAAAATGATAAAATATCACAAACAAGTGTTTTATATGTTTTAAATGCAAAACATCAAAATCGATGAAAACGATCAAGTTTGCATAATTGGCGATTTAGTCCCAAGTTACAAAAGTTGTCAAATCTAGTCCTCGTAATTCAAAACTTGTAAAATATCATTTTAGGTCCATGAGATTCAAAAGTTGTCAAAACAAACCCTTTAAAGTTTAAAAATCACAAAATGACAACTTTAGTCCCTCAACTTTGCAAAATTGTCAAAATTAGTCCCTGGGTGTTTTAAAATGGAAATTTATCAAAATACACCCTTGTTCTATTTATAAAAGGCAATATTGGTCCTTATTATTAACTTTTGAAAAATTACAAGTTTAACCCCTAAAAATCCAAAAATTACATATTAGGTCCTTTAAGTTTAAAAATGCAAAAAATACAATTATGGTCCTTGTACTAATGTTTAAATGCAGGTTTGGTCCTTATGTAAAGTTTGGAAAAGTTACAAATATGGTCCTCAAAAATCAGATTTACATGTTTGGTCCTTATGTTTATTAAAACTAAGCCATCCGGACCCCTTTATATTATCAAAGCCCAAATCCAACCCATTACCAAACCCGGCCCAAATTTTAAAATAAAACAGCGCCTACCACTGCTCACCATCCCTTCATCCATTGCTCCACCCACACCCGACACCGCCACCCCCACCTCACTTTCTCCTTTCCATTTCATATCAACCTCTCACTACCTTCCCTCCACCTACACAAACAACCAAACCTCAATAAATGCACAAAACCCGCTCCATGACTTTTCCCGCCAAAATGCCATGTGTATGGTTTTGATGATTTTCAATGATCCAAGGGTCGCAAAGAGTGGGAATTGATCCGAGGTCGACAAGGATGAGAATGGAATCAATAAATAAAGGAACAAGCGGTTTGTTAAACCAAGTAGTGTAATTTTAATTTTGTAAAATCGTTTTTAATAATTTACATTTTCCAGTTCATGTTTAAGTATCCCAATGTTTTATAATCACATTTCAAAGGTATCCTAAACTTATTTACAGTTTTAATTTCTATTATTATTCATAAATTCAGTTTATGAATTTTCTTGTGAAAAATCTATAATAAGCCTAAAGTTAATTATACGTGTTGTTAAGGATTTTAAAAGCTCTCACAAGCTCTTTTAAAGTTCTTAAAGGCTTCTAGAAGTTATAAAATCGTTTAGTTTCAAAGCATAAAATTACCAAAAATACCAATTAAATTAGTTAAAATTTAAAACCCATGGTGATCGTGGAAAGAAACCAAGTAGGGTATGCTTTGGATAGCCCTTGGGTTAGTGAACCTATGGAGATTCTATAGGTTGTTTTATATACCTTGTTCTCGATTTCAGTTGGGATAACTTGTAAGTCTTTTAAGCAATCTTGCATATTCTTGTTTGAGTTAGTCTTAAGTCGTAATCTCGTGTTTTAATAATTCACTAGTTAAAATTAAGTGTTATTAACCAATAAAACCGTCACTTGTTCTTTTAAATTGATAGTTACTATAAATTTTATTTTGATAGTCAAATTAGTATAATTGTCAATTCCTAGTTCAATGTTGTTATGGTTATTGTTTAAATGCTTATTCGGCCTTCCTAAATGATAACATGAGGTCTCGTAATCCTTAGCATAGTCTAAATCGGTGATTCACCGTGATGAGTACCAAAACAAATGCATAAATGGTGTTTGGAATTCCAATTATCCGTAATAAGGATCACCGAGTAGTTGTTTGTACTTGTACCGCACCACTTTAGTCTCTAATAGCTCACCAAGTAATTAGACATAGTTCTTGTTCAATAAAAAGTCAAACCCACCTTAATCTCTTCTTATCACCCATCGTTAGGATCTAAGATTATGAGATTCATTAAAATAGCTTATAACACAGTCCTCTAGCTTAAAGTAGTCTTATTACGACTTAATACATCTTATTTAGTCCATAAGATCGCTTTAAAACTCATAAAAGTCAAACTAGCGTTTAAATAAAAGTCAAAACATCCCCGTACGCTTTACCCTTCTGTTTCACAAGCTCATACAGAGCTTATAAGAGATTTAGTTTATGTTATTTAGCTTTTGAGAAGCTAACCCGATCATCTTGAAGTACCAATGTTCATTTCTCGGTTCTGACTTATTTGATAAGCCCGCAATTGGCTTTACTTTTGTCCATTTCCTGTGTAAACCATTTAGTCAATGTTTTCAAGTTCTTCAAAAGCTCCTCAAAAGCTCAAAAGTAGACATTCCTGTGATAGCTTTAGCTTTTTGTAAAGTTTATCTGGTCATCTTGATAATCCAAGCATTTGTTTGCAATTTCTAGCTTATTACAGTGCTTATAATTTAGCTCAAAGGTGCCTAGTGAATTTTAGTAACTGTCCTGTGCAAATACAGTTTCAAGTGCTTATTGATAGCTTATGCAGTGCTTATTTGCTAATTAATATTGTTATTTTCAGTATTAATTTTAGTTTTATTATAGCTTATTAGCTTATTCCCTTTTTACATTAGCTTATCAAGTAGTTTAATAGCCATTTGGCTAAAAACTTGAGCTTTTTCCTTAATATAGTCACTGTTAGGAAAAATAAGCTGTTCTCAGCTTAATAGTCATTATTAGAAAAAGTTTCAGTTATAAAAATTACTTATTACATCGTATATAATAAGTTTGTAAAACAAAATTTCAAAAATAAAAATGTTGAGTAAAAAGGGAGAGGCAGGGGTCGAACCTGAGACCTCTCCTTATATGGGTGTTAGCATGTGTACCTGGAACCAATAGCGCCCTTGGGTCTTTCTTGTTATCATTTGCATAATCAAATACATAAGCCCTTTTGTCTTAATAAGCTTATACGAACATTTAAGCTTATTTCTAGCTTATTCTTAGTAGCTTTTTCAAGTTTTCTATTTTCTTAAATTTATAATAGTATAAAGTATTTTCTAAAAAGTTTGATTTTTCTACTTAGTTTTAGTATTTTTAAACATTTAATTAGTATTTTATAGTAATTAAATCATAATAAAAATATAAAAGTCAAAAAATATAAATCTTTTTCTAAAATTTTCTTTTATCATATATTTTGTAAGAAAATTAGTTTTACACTCTTAGGCCTTTTATTTCTTAAAATTTACGCTTTATCTTGCGCCCAAATACCATTTTCGTAAATAACGCTCGCTTTAGTTTTAAATAACGTTTTAAGTAATTTGAGTTTACGTTTTAGTTAATATAGTTTATTTAAGTGATTTTATTTTATAAATTCAAATAAACGCTCATCGATCCGTAAAAATAGTGATAGCGTTTATTTAATAGATTTTAACTTTTAATCTTTTAATTTGCATTTAAGTCGCTTTTATTTGTAAATCTTTTCTTTAGGTATAATTTTCCATCCAAAACCCCACCGATCATTATCCTTAGTGATCATTCTATCATCTGAAGTTGTTTTAAACACCAATTCATCCTCCGTGGGACTTAACGACCCAGAATTCCCTATATTCCTCCGATCTTAATTGCATTTGTGTTTAAGTCGTTTTAAGTCTATCGATTTGACTGCTTAGCATGCATCAGGAATTTCAAATGAGTTCAATGGGAGAGTTAACATTCTTTTAGGACTTGGTTAGCGGTCAAAGGAAGGAATTTTTATTAGCCAAGACAAGTATGTTACGTATATACTTAAGAAGTTTAATTTGATGATATGAAGGTCAGCATTACACCTATTAAATCTATCAACTCTTTGGGTAAAGATGAAGATGGACACTGTTGAAGTCAAGTTATGAGATCTATGATTGGCTCTCTTATGTATCTTATCGCATCCGGGCACGATATCATGTTTGCGCTTGTCTATGTGCACGATATCAAGTCTCACCAAAGATCTCTCACTTGAATGCGGTAAAAAGAATTTTTCGTTATTTGAAACAACAACCTAAGTTGGGGTTGTGGTATCCTAAAGAGTCACCTTTCACTTAGAAGCTTTTTCGGATAGTGACTATGCGGTGATAATTATGATAGAAGATCCACAACCGGTGGATGCCAATATCTTGGAAGAAGATTAGTCTCCGGCAATGCAAAAGCAGACAATTGCAAAGCAACATCATCTATTGAAGTCGAATATGTAGCTGCGCAAGTTGTTGTGGACAAGTTTTGTGGATGCAAAATCAACTCTTGGACTATGGGTTCAATTTTAAGAATACTCCTATCAATATTGATAATGAGAGTACTATTTGTATTGTGAAGAATCTCCTGTATCATTCCAAGACAAAGCATATTCAGATTAGGCATCACTTTATCGAGATTGCTATGAGCACAGCTCATTAATGTGGTTAAAGTTCACACGGATGACAATGTAGTTGATTTACTCACAAAGGTTTTGATGTGTCACGATTCAATCACTTGGTCGTGAGCATTGGAATGATTAACTACTAAGCTATGTTTAAGGGAGGACTATAAGGTGTTCGGTATAGTCCTGTGTATTGCTTGAGGGAGGATGCTTGTTTATACTTAGTTTGTTTATATTTGGCAAAGTCTTGTTTTTCCCGAAAGTACCGCTTTGAAAGTATCGCTTATGTGGAAAGTCTTGCTTGTCGATTAAATCTTGCTCCAACGGTAATATTGATGGGTAATTGATAGTAATGGTAACTTTGTTATTTAGGCTGTGATTTTTCAAATCCCACCTATAAATAACTACTTTCCGATTTTCCCTCTCATATTATTACTTTACATCTTTTCCATACTTATCTCCCTATCACCATCTCTTTATTATTCGATACAATCTTTCTTGTGCTCACTTTTTCAACAATGGCGAATCGTTTAACTGTTTCGAAGCACAATATGGTGGCTAATTTGGACAAGACTGAGGCGAATGTGGCTTTTTATGATATTATTGATTATCTTACTGGGTCGCCTATTAGTTATGCTCTTTTAGTTGAGCGGGATATAATTGAACCATGGATTCAAGAATTTTGGGCTAATGCAAGAGATAATATGGAGGAGGATGAGTATTATATTAGATCAACAGCTTTGGAAGGACTATCAAGATTACCAAGCCTCTATTCGAGAAGATTTATTATTTGGTGATGAAAATGGGGCTATTCGATTTGACAAGCAACCGATTTGGGATACTTTAGGAATCTTGGTTATGAAGGATCTTTGATGTAACAAACATTCAAGAAAGCATTATTTCGTCCTCAATGGAAGTTCTTGATTCATGTCTCGCCCATTGCATAAGTTCTAAAAGTACTTCTGGGAGCAGTTTGGGTCAAATATAGCATCTGCAGTGGTTGGATTAGCTACCGATAGAGTGTTTAATTTTCAAGGCTTATTTTGGATGGGATGCTATCACATATCTCCTCCGGGTCAAAATGGTTGATGTACCCAAGATTTGTCTGAGTTTTCTTAAACAAGCAATTGGTCGATGTTCCAAAACCAATCGCTTTGTTACTCATCATTGTGCAACAAGCCAAAATTTATACATTCATGGCTAGGCTAAGTGATTTGTTCGGAGGTGGAGATATTCCATTAACTACTACAATGATGGAAGTTGTTCAAGCAGACGTGATGAAGTCGGAGAGGATGAAGAAAGTGAAGGTACCGATTATGTACAAGGTAATCGCTTCACAAAGTGTCTTTGCCACAAGGTCTCAGTCCGCAAGTCCGCTTCATTGAAGGTATTGCATCTTACTGTGGTCTTGTTTCTACAAGCCCCGAGGTTCAAGCAGAGATTAAGAGAACACCTACTCCTCAACGTTACATTCTCGTTTGCAGGCACATTCACAACTTCATGGTGATGATCATACTATACCTCGTGAAGGTTTGACTTTGGATAATTATGCTTTGACAAGGGAGCTAGCTCGGTTGAACAGACTGTTGCGTCAAGCTAAAGCACTTAGGAAGTTGAAGCGTAACTATTTCGGTTGAGGAATTTTATTAAACCCTATATTCAAGGATTCAACTTATGGGTTAAAGAGGAAAACAAACGTCGTAAAGCACTTCGTAAGGAATTGAGACGAAGAAGGTTCCTAAATCATCTTTCACAACTTGGGAGGAATTCGAAAAGGAAAAATTGAAAGAAGATGTTACAAAGAAGAAATAACTGTAAGTCCGCGAGAAAAGATTATTTGATTCGAGAACAAGAAGAAGTACAAGTTCAAGGTAATCGATGATCAAGGTACTAAACATCAAAGTCTTGATGATCATGATACATCTAGGCAAGAAGTAATAACACCAATAACTCCAAGGGTATTGAATTTTGAAGAAGAAGTCGGTCCTTCTACAACCGTTATAGAAGAAGAGGAGGAAGCTACATTCAAACCTATTCATTCTGCAGTGATGATGAATTAATTGCTACAATATTAGATTTGTCACAACCAAGAGGAGGAGTTACTATTAGAGATGTACAAGAAGAAGAACAACCAAGAGCTTCTCAACCGAAATTGATCCTAAAGACAAAGGGAAAAGTATTCGTTGAAACTAAGAAAAAGAAACTCACTTTGGCGTAACTTAGAGCATTTGAAGTTGCTAGGAATGAAGCCGCAGCTAGAAAAGTTCAAGAAGAGATAGATGCTAAAGATAGAGAAGAACAAGAAGCTCAAGAATCTCGAATAGAAGCGACTCAAAAGGTGCAAGATGAATTAGATGTCAAACTCACGAACCATTACAGCCACCTACACCGTTAGATTTATGTCAAGAAGACCTAATTTAGCTAAAGAAAGGAATGCAATGATGGCATATCTAAAAGCGAGAGGATATAAAGGATGCAAGCTAAATTATGTTGATATGAAAAGACTCTATGATGTCAAACGAAGCTTATAAGAAAAGTGTTGCTAACATTAAAGACTTGAGAAGAAGGTCATTGAATTTGAAGTTGAAAGGAAGAAGAGCTTAAAGAGAAAAAGAAAACCGATGTCACAGATGTTCGGTTTTCAAAGAAAGAAAAGGTTGAATTAAGATCGAGACTAGTGATGAATTGAAGAATTATCTCGAGTGGTAGATTTTGATTATACAAAGGAAGATAACGACATGAAGATGAATGATCAAAGATTAGTGTTTTCAAAGTTGAGAAATCTAAGAATGGAGATTACATGGTTTTTCATAAAGAAGATGAAAGCTTCAAAGTTTTCAAAAGGCTATGGGATTTGTCGATATTATAGATAGAGTAGACCTATTCTACTTGTATCATGTTGTGAAGACTTATTTTGAAGATAATCCATTAGAAGGGATTGGTTTGGTTTTACATGGTGATCTCATAACCATGTGGGAAACTGATGAAGAGAGCATCGATGATATCCGGAAGAATCAAGAAAACGGGAAATAGTTCTTGGAGATTCTTTGAAGAACTGGAGTTCATGTTTTGAGCTAGAAAATGGAACAATGATACACATGTTTGCGAAAGAAGATACCTCTCACAGTTGAGCTCATGAGAAGAATGCTAGAGCATGGATTGGAAGTAGAAGAGGATAATGAAACCGCTTGCATGGTTATCAATTTGTTTATCAACCGGACTACCATTGCCGAGAATGATCTATAACCGGTATGAATTTTATTCGAATAAATACCTTTTGATATATCAAGACTTTTATTCAAAGTATCGCTAATCGACAAGACTTTCATCAAAATCAAGGTTCGAACTAAACCAGTTAAATGAATTTTAGAAGAAACCTTTTGCTAAGTAATAAATATTTTGAAATAAAGGTTGCATAAATGGTTTTGTGATGATAACATCAATAGGTTATCAATCCACCATGGTTACAAAAGGATTGGCTAATCCATGAGCAAACGGCTCGTAAAGATATATCAAACCGCTTTTAGTTGACAACTTGCTAATAAGTTGGATGGTAATCAACTCACCATATCAAGAATGTGAAGAGTTGGCTAGCCCACAAGAAAATGGCTTGTGGTAAAGGCGTGGAAAACCATTATTGGTAATTAGTTCACCATTAGATAGAAGAACTAACTAGTCCGTATGGTACGACTTTTGGTAAAGACAAAACAAATGCTGATAGTCGGTGGTTTGCTAAAAATCATATGGTTATCAATGTACCATGGTCTTACACACTAAAACATTTGGCTACTCCGAGATAATGGCTTTGGTAAAGAGATCTAAATCCATTATTTTTCAATGATTCACTTGAAAGTGATGAGAATAGTATGCAACTTAACTTCGAATTAATGTACAATTTGTCATATGTTGTCGTGTTGTTGAAAAGATGGAGGTTGTTGGATGTCACGTGAAGAGAACAATTCTAAGAGATACTTTGACAAGCACGATATTACGTAGATACAATCTAAAGACTAAGAAACAATCCATTTTAAAGATGAAGTCATAAAGATATATTCACAAAGGAACTTGAAGTCAAGCAAGTAGAATTCAAGTTGGGGAGGATTGTTGGGGTATGAAAGTGCTAAAGATATCAAAGCATCAAGATATGAAAGTACCGTGAAGTCGCATAAAGCTTGGAAGAAGTCAAAGAGTCAAAGTATCGCTAAAGACAAAGTCAAAGTATCGCAAGATAAAGTCAAAATCTTGCTAGAACAAAAGAACTGTTATATTTGTTTATGGAAAGTATTGTATTCCATGTTTAGATTACTTGTCGTACAAGGTTATCAATTGTAAACCGACTAGGATATCCTTGAGCCTATAAAAGGACTCCTAGATTGGCATTAGAGGTACGATTTCGAAAAAGAGTTTTAGAGTTTACTAATTAGTGTTTTAGAGAAAAGTTCGATTATCTTAGAGTTGTATTAGAGTATCGCATAATAAGCGATTTAGAGTTTATAATAAAGTTATTCTTCTTAGCTTTGTTAAGTAAATTCGCGCACTTGATAAAGATTGCTCGGTGTTTCTTTGTTAATAACTTAGGATTTATCCGAGGTTATTAAACCTTAACAAGCTAGTTAAGTTAGTTTGATTAAAGTATATCGATCCAACATAAAATAGACCTATTTTCCGGACCGAACAACTTGTAAGCTTTCTTTCCACTTGCATAACCAAGAAAACACATTTTCGACTTCTCTAAAAATTTATTAGACTCTTTTAAAATAGTAGCATAACAAAGACATCCAAAACTCCTAAGATGTGCGGACTAGGTTCTTTCCATAAACCAAAGAAAAGGAGATTTAGCATTTAAAATAGAGGAAGGCAACTGTTAATCAAATAAGTAGCAGTTAAAACACGTCAAAGCCAAAACACAAGAGAAACCCCACCGAAACATAAGGCTTCGCTACATTAAGCGAGATGCCTATGTTTCCTTTCAAGAATCCCATTCTGTTGAGGGTATATGCTACACTAGTTTGATGAATAATACCCAAGATCAAAAACTTTACCCATTTTATTATTAACAAACTCAGTACCATTATCAGATCTGACAATTTTAATTTTCTTATTTAACTGAGTCAATACCATTTTAAAAAAACTTTGAAACATCTCAAAAACCTCATGTTTTCCTTTTAGCATACACACCCAAACAGATCTGCTAAAGTCATCAACAACAGTCAAAAAGTATCTGAAACCTTCCCTGCTAACCACCTTATAAGGCCTCCACACATCTAAATGTATAAGGTCACCAAAAGCGAAGTTTTATGTTCACTTAAGGAAAAGGATCCCTTGTTTGTTTAGCCTTATGGCAAACATGACAAGGTGCTCCTTGATCAATATTAGTTAATTTTAAAGATCCTTTTAAAAGTTTCAAAACTTGATTAGCAGGATGTCCCAACCTACTATGCCAAACATCTTTAGAAAGAAAACAACTAAAAAACTCACTTTTAGTCACACAAGCAGAGGAAACTTTAGACTTATCAAACAAATAAAGACCACCAGACTCACTACCAGTCCCTAGTACACTCTGCTGATTTAAATCCTGAATATAGCACTTAGTCTCATCAAAACCAACCCTCAACTTGCTATCTTTAATCAACTTATTGACAGACATAGGACTAACACAATATTCAGGAACAACTAACACATCAAATAGAACCACATTATCATTAAGTTTTAAGTTACCAACATGAGTAACTTTAGCAATAGTTCCATTAGGATGTCCCACAGTAATCTTTAAATCAGATATATCAATCAAATTATGCATATTAAGAGTACTATAAGTTAAATTCGATTAGCCCCGAGTCAATTATCCATCCCGATGGTAATTAACCCCATCCAAATTAATATTAGCACCAAAAACTTATAAAATGTCGATTAAAGAAAACACTGCAGCTTAAAAAGAACAAGAATCCCTACCGCCATATTAGCATGAGCAGAGGTTCTGGTTTATCATTCAACAAACTTAATGACTTCATAACTGCTCATTACTCGAGACATACTACCAAGACAATTTTAGTGCCATTATTAACAACATAGGCACGCTTTATATCATTGGTTTTATTAAAGTTATTAGTAGGTTTTAGATTAGGATTCTTTTAAAACCGGAGGATAACCAATAACTTCAAAACACCTATCAACAGTATGACCTTTCAATCCACAATGAGTACAAAGCAAACTATCATAATTTCCGTTATTAGACCCGTAATTGTTACCATTATCGCTTTTCTCCAATTAGTACTTTTATTATCATAAGCCTTAGAAACAAAAGCAGAAACCTGAGCCTTCTCAGATTTAACAGTTGTGGTTGGAACCCCTCTATGGGATTCTTCCCTTGATACAATGACAAAAGCATCTTTGACTTCAGGAAGGATTTCCCTGGTCAAAAGAGTACTTCTTATGGGTTGATAAATGTCATCAAGACCCATAAGGAACTGCATCAATTTTAACAACTTCCCATGATCAACAAGTTCTTGTCTAGCCTCACAAGTACAATCAGGCAACTTAGTAAGGATATCAAACTCTCTCCACAAAGAATTCAACTTATGATAATACTCGACATGTAAGCCACCTTGTTTAAAACTATTAATCTTTGAAGCAAATTGAAAACCACGTAACCATCAATCCTATCATATGTATCTTTTAAATCTTTCCATACAATGAAGCATTATCGAAAACACATGTCCAGACACACATCTTGAGTTAAAGAACTCAAGATCCAATTAAGAACCACTTCATTACATCTCGTCCCCATCGGGCTTCCGAGAAGGGACTTGTAGTATAAGCGCTTTAAGACAAGTACCATCAAGAAAACCCATTTTATTTTTAATTTGCATAGCAAGTTTCATAGCACCGCCCAAACTCTATAATTCTCAACACCACCTAGTTTAATACTCACAACAGATGCACAATTAGAATCATTGGCATGCAAATGCAGAGGGTTCAAGACTACTAATCATAATAGCCATAGTCAAAAATAAAGAAACAAAACCACGACTAAAAGACAAACAATCAACCAAGAAATCAATCAACCGCTTAAAACCAAAAGCACTAAAGAAACAGATAGTCAACAAGTACCAACTAATCAACCAAACAATAAACCAAATACTACAAGAACTACAAAACATAAAAGGAATCAAAAACATACACCAGACTAACTTAGCCCAAGCCGAAGTCGTGATTGACCGTAGCAGTATTCACACCTCTCAAGGAGGCAGATCAAGATGTTAGTCAATCCGTTTACGCCCACTAAACTCAGAACTAGTCAATCCTAAAGGAAGAAGAAAATCCTTACAGTGCGTTAGAGATGAAACCAGCAGCGGAAAAGAATCAATCAATAGCTCAAGAACCACAAGATTCCCAAAATACAAGAAACCCCCAATTTAAAAATTAGGGTTTCTTCCAATTGTTCCAAGAAACCAACAATTCAACCTTCCAAACCACTAAAACCACCTTCAATTAAACCAAGAACCTCGTGAATCGAAAACCCCAAAATTAGGGTTTCAAGTTCTTTAACTAATGTATCCACATGATTACTTTGTTCATTCAAAGATTTACTTTTGGCTCGAGTTTAAAACATTGTTTTGCGCTTAAGTTCAAGAGAGATGCAATGAGCCTCAAGTTTTGTAAATTCTTTTGAAACTAAGAAATGGTCTTTTGAGAAGAATGATTTGATTCTAGAGTTTGATTTGACGTTTCAGCTTGAATTGTTAACAAGTAAGGGCTCGTACATGAGATAGTTGTTCGACATTGTGCAACACATCGTCAACCTCTCCTTCATTACTAAATTCAGGTTGCTCAAGATGTTGTGTCGCATTTGCAATGAATATGATCAACGAGATTGTACCTCGACCATCCTGCTCGTGTCGATGTCATAGGTGGGTAAGATATCTTCCTCAACCATTTGTTCTTCGTCACAGTTGGGCTCGGTGTCGAAGTTAAGTATGATATCTTCTCCAAATCCGTTGTCATCCGCTTTTCCAATGCTACAACCTCATTGTCCGCAGACACCGATGATGCAGAATCACAACATTCTCAACGTCCATTTGAGCATTCCTTTCATGTACATCAACTCTTTCACATTGCACGCATGCGGGATATCGGGAATTTAATAATGTCTCGACGCTCAATGCCGTAGCGAGCCATGTATCCTTCTTTCAATGCCACAAATGGATCAGTATGACCGTAATCCATTTCACTCCCCGTAAGAATCAAAGAGAAGAAAAGGTGCAAAGTCGATATAGCACACAGAAGGTCGATATAGTGAATTGCAATTTCCCTCCAAAAATAATTTTGAAAAATTTTGACTCTCAAAATTTGAAATTCACTATAAAATTCAATTCTAAGGTTGAAAGAAAAAATTTGAGTTATGACAATTTTGACGCAAAATTTTACCCGAAAAATTTGAATTTGGGCCCAAAAATTTGAATTTTTGACCAAAATTTTCACAGTTAAACCAAAATTTGAATCTCGCGTAAAAATTGAACGTTTAATCTCCCCTAAAAATTAAATTTTACTCAAATTTTCCCGCCAAAAACTTTTTTTTTTTGATAACTTGTGTTGATGGATCTTTGTAGTCGAATGAACCTTTGTTGATGAAGTATCCTTAGGCGTAGAAATCACAATAGCCAAGTAGCACTTATGCATAAAAACACCAAAGTTACGCTGCGAATGCAAGAGTTACGTGAGGTTTAGCTTACGCAGTGGTGGAAAACACTAAAGTTAGGCGTGAAACAAGAAGTTAGGCGTAGAAAACTTAGGCGTAGGATTACCTTATGCGTAAGACTAATCTTATGCGTGGATTTTCACGCGTAAGCTTTATGCTTATGCGTAATTTTAGGGTTTTGCCCAAATGATCTTTACACTATCACAAAGGCAAAAGATATCCAAAGTCGACGTGTTTTCGTGCTTATCCAAGCAAGAAACCACGGAGTAAACCACTAAACTCAAGATCAAACCAAGGAGTGAGTTACGCGTAGAACTAGGGTTTTGATACGCGTAGTTCTACTCGTAGTGACTTTTTCCCAAAGATGTTTCTAAACCGATTTTGTGATGAAATAGCTTCAATATCACCAAAATAACACAAAAGTGTGAAACTTGATGATCCAAAGCGCCTAAAACAGCTTATCGTGAGAATGAAACCCTCGTTAAAACCAAGTTCAAAACGTTTATCCACGCAGAAGTTTGAAACTTTTGCCAAAAGCATTATTTTAACACCTTAAGGTGTTGAAAGGACAAGAATCTTGGATTAAAAAGTGTAAAAAATGTGTTTTTAAGCGAACCAAAGTATCACTCATTTGTTTTACGAGTAGGACCAAAACCCACTTCAAAAACAATACGATTCACCCAACTATTAGGCGATTGATACCACTGTTAGGTCACTAGTTTTACAACACAAGCATCAATGAAAGAGATAGAGAAGAGATAGAGGCGGATGAACAACTACACACACACACACACACACACGTATAATAAAGAAGGGTTAGGCGTAGAGTGTTATGAAAAAGTAAATTGAACAACCAACCCTCAAGTGAGGGTTATACAAGAGTATTTATAGGAGGGAATCTAGGGCAACACTCCTAGTTCCCATCCTTTCTCCTATGGGCTTGGGCCTAAGCTCATGGGCCTTCTACATAAGCTTAAGGCTAATAACAAACATAAAGGCCATAATTAAGCTAACTATTACATATGAATTACTAACACTTGATTTAGGTTTAGGATTGATTCCAACAGAAAGTCCGCCAAAACTTGACCCTTAATTGCGTTTCGAGGCTCGTAGGTGATGTTGTAAGCGCCCAATTCCACTGAGTATTTGGCTAACTTCTCGGATGCTTTTTGGTTTGTTGAGGATCTGCTTTATGGGTTGGTCTGTGATCACCTTTATGGGGTGTGCCTCGCAATATCTCCGGAGCCTTCTTGACATGTGTAATAAACAGAGTGCTAGCTTTTCAATTGGAGCATAGTTCCTTTCCGCTTCATTGAGTGTCCGGCTTACATAACGGATCGGCAGCTGTTTTCCTTTCCATTCGATTGAGCGGGACCACCGACCGCTTCTTCGCCGCCGAAGGTACACGTATAATGCTTTTTTCGCCCTCGGTGTTGTCAACGAGGCGAGGTCCGTTATTAACTTCTTCATTTCCTGGAATGCCTCTTCCGCCTCTACTGTCCACCGATACTCTTCCTTATTCTCTTTAGTGATGTTTTTGAGTGTTTCGAAGAAGGGTAGGGATCTTTCGGCTGAACGGGATAAGAAACGATTAAGCGTTGCCAACTTGCCACTGAGGCTCTGCATCTCCTTCAAGGTCTTAGGTGACTGCATGTCCATTATCGCCTTCGTCTTCTTTGGGTTTGCCCGGATCCCCTCCGAAGTTACCATGTATCCTAGGAACTTCCCTTCTTCCATCCTGAAGGAGCATTTCTTGGGATTCAGCTTCATGTTTATCTTCAGAAGGTTATCAAATGTTTCTGCTATGTCCGCTAGCATTCCTCGCTCTTCCTCGCTCTTGATGACCATGTCATCCACATATGCTTCTAGGTTCCTCCCTATCATGATCGGAAAGCGGAGTCTATCATCCGTTGGTAGGTAGCTCCTACATTCTTCGAATCGAATGGCATCTTAGTGTAACAAGAGGTCCCCTGCTCGTGTAAAATGCGGTTTCTCTTTGTCTTCCCTGCCATCCGCACTGGTGATATCCTTTGTAAGCATCCAAGAAACATTTGTATTTAGAACCCATGACCGACTTGATCTTCCGTCGATCTCCCAGAAGGGTAGTAATCCTTGGGCGTGCGAGTTGATGTTCTTGAAGTCAATGCACATCCGCCACTCCGCCACACTTTTTACTAAAACAGGGTTGGATATCCAAGTAGGATATTTCATCGGTCTGACAATGTCGGCCTTGACCCATTCTTCTACCTCCTTTGTGACCGCCTGGCTTCGATCGGCCGCCAACATTCAGCGTTTTTGGCATACTGGGTCCACTGAAGGGTTAGCATTCAGAGTGTGCTCAATGATTCCTCTCGGGACTCCCGTCATATCCGTCGGCTCCCATGCAAATATATCAAGGTTCCTTTGTAACGCTTTACATGCGTTTTGCCTTGGAGGATGTGGCACCCTATCATCACAACCGCTCAAGGAAGGTGGGTTGATCGTCACCTCTTCCGTCGGACCCACCTCACCGGCTTCGGCTTCTACCTTATCCTGCTCCGGAACGATGGCCTATAATCTTTCCAACCTTCTACATTCCGAAATGATGACGGAGTGAGTGACAAGCGTGGCAATTCCATGAGGTGTTGGGAACTTCATCATGGAGTGGACCGTGGAAGGTATGGCTCGCAGGATCTTCAATCCGGTTCTTCCTAAGATTACGTTATACGGCGATGGTGCCCGAATAACTGTGAACTTCATTCTGACCTTCCTATATAACCCTTCATCTCCGAATGAAACATCCAACTCAATTTTCCCCAGTGGCCTGGTCACTTGTCTAGCGAACCCAAGTAGATCCGTCTGTGTCTGTTTCATCCGGGCCCTTAACTCATGAGGCAAGTTGTTGAAGCAGTGTTCAAACATTACTTCCACCGAAGCTCCTTCATCCACAAAAACTCTTCTTACTAGATACCCCTCCATTGTGGCTTCGACTATGAGGGGATCGTCCGATACGTCTCCCTCGGGCAGAGGGGAAAAAGTTATGGGCACGTTCATCCATCTTTCTTCTTGCTCGGACGACTTCCTCTTCTTTCGTCTGGGCCACGTTCGGATCATATTAATGACCTTATCTTTGGCTCCTGTTTCATTCTTTGGGGATCTCCTTCCTTCTCGACGGAGGTCCTTAATCGATGATTCAACTTTCCGACCCAATGCTAGCTCTAATCGCTTGAGTTGATAATAGATCATTCGTGTAATGCCCTTTTCTCCATGATAATCACAAGATTTATCTTGGTTCTCTCGCAGGCGGGTTACGACTCGGCTTTGGGGAGGTAGGCGAATGATGTTCTGTGGCCAAGATTTCTTTTGGGGACTTTATGAGCGAGTCCAAGGTTAGACGGGATTGCCTCGGTTCGTGTGATCACCGCGATGGGGCAAATAAGGTGCCGACTGTCACCGTGGCGGTGCGAGCTGCCCGATCTTTTCCCGAATAGGTGTAACGCCCTTCGCTCTTCCCGCCCCCATAGTGACTTCCGCAACCCTTCGTCCTTTCGGAAGGGTCCAATTGAGGCTCTTGGTTGTATCATAGTGTTCTCCTCGGGGTAGTTCAAGGTCTTGGCAAAGCTTCCTCCGACCTCACAAAGTCATCGACCCTAACCATCATCTCCTCCACGGTCTTAGGGATTGTATCGGCGAACCGCTTGCCGATTTTGGACATTTGCACCCGTTCATGAATGAGGAGATCCTCATGATCTCCGGAGCCCTTGTATGAATCTGTCTCGGTGGTCCATCTTTCTTTGAATTCGTGCAACGTTTGTTAGCCTTCCTTACTATCTTGGCAATTTCGGTAGGGTCCTTGACACAAGCCTTGTGTAGGGAGAAGCGAGTCTCGAATCGGTCCCTAAAAGCGCCCATTCATCTATGCTTCCTGGGAGTCCATCGAACCACCCTCTTGCCTTCCGTCTAAAGTCTGCTGGAACATGCGGCACCATACCGGCATCGGCCATTCTCCATGTCCCGCGGCTCTAGCGAACTGCTGAGATGATCTTGAGGATCCGTTGACCCATCGCATGCCTTGATGTGGGTGGGCATCTTATGCTGGAGCGAGAACTCGATGATTCGCCATCAAGGAGACTTCAAGACTTCCTTGAAGGGCTTTGCTAGGTCCTCGCCTTTTACTTTACTCCCAAGAACTATTTCCTTCTTCTTATCCGCCGGCCGCCTTATCAAGAGTCGCTTCATCCTCAAAATCCAATCGTATCGGCTCAGCGGTGTCCCTACTACTGTTGTGCTCTTTTATCATAGACTTGAGTGCGATTACATACCCTTCCAACCGCTCTTTCGTCAATGGTGTGGAACTTCCTTCTCCTCCTCCGAGGTTTCAGGAGGTGTCGATGAGTGTGTAAATACTCATCATTTTGTACAAAATAAAGCGCAAAATCATCTCGAAACACTCGAAACACATCAAAATGATCAAAATATCACAAATCGTTGTTTTATGTGCTTTAAATGCAAAAATATCAAAATCGATGAAAACATATCAAATTTGCAAAATTGCGCTTTAGTCCCCAAGTTTATAAAATTGTCAAAATAGTCCCCGAGCCAAAATTTCAAAAGAAAAGTCACCAAAGGTCTTTTAAAATCATAAATTGTCATATTTAGTCCTTTGGTGGATAATCTAAAAGTTTTGAGAAAATTACAATTTAGTCCCCGAAAATCCAAAATGGTCAAATTTAGTCCTTGAAATTTTCAAAAGTGTCAAACTAGACCCCGGTCTATTTAAGGTTAGCAACACTAGTCCTTGGATTACATCTTCATAATTTTCATGTTTGGTCCAGGAATTAAAGTTTTACACATTTGGTCCCTATGTTAATATTTCTACAAACCAATCCGGACCCTAATTAAACCCCAAGCCCAAACTAAACACCTCGGCCCAATTCCTTACCGGTCCAATCCCTTAACCCGACCAACCCAAAACCCAATATTTAAAATAAACAAACCGCCCTTCCCGTCCCCCGACATCCCCTGCTCGCTCCCACCTCCAGCCACCTAAAGCCACCTAAAACTACCCTACACCACCCTTTGTCTCCCCCCTCCTCACCAACCTCTCAATGCATTTAATGCAAAGCATTTCCCTGTCTCTGATATCAAAACAAGAATTGGCGCCAAAACCATCAAACGGCCATGATTGCTCAAAATCCATCCAATGGCTTAGAATTATGTTGGGAATTGTCCAGAGGAGAGAGACAAGCACTTTGGAGCATAAAAGGGGACAAGAGGATGCATCAAAGATAGTTAGTTTTAGTTTTTATAAAATTGTATGTCGTTTCTTTAATTATCATGTTTTAGATAATTTGTAGTTGTATTTTCCAAATTATCTCAGATTAATCAAAACACTTGATGTATTGCAAGTTATTTCCAATATCAATTCCAAGTTTATGTGCAAGTTTCAAAGTTTAAGCTAGTGTTGCAATTTTCATTTTCAAACTCTAAGTCCCAAGCTTCAATGAGCTTATTTATGAGTTGAAACAAGTTTATATTAGCTTATCATAGCCTTTTATAAACTTGTGTTTAAGTTTTAAGCAAAAGTGAAACCTGGTCAACAAAAGTCAACACAAGAGCAAAAATAATGCAAGGATGATATGGGGTGATTCAGAACTTGAAATGGGTTGAAATGGAAGCATTTGGGTTGGTTTATATAGGATAGTGATCTTGAGTTCTCTGGTTTCATAGTTGGCAGGCCATTGTGGCCTTGGACCAATTGTAAGTTCAAACTCATTTTTAGCATAAACTGCTTGATGGTATTCATTAGTTGAAATTTGTTTTAATAGCAATATTTAAGTTAGTATTAATCTAGTTTGATCATATTTGTTGCTTGTTCAATCCTTAGTTCAGCTTGTTATTTGCAAATCAACAGTATTAAAGAGTGTTTGGTTTATCGTCTTAATCGTACTATAGGTGAATTCAAGATTAGCTTTTGTTGGTTCAAGTCTATTTGGCTCTAAGTAACTCAAATCTATCAATAATTTGGGTCTGCTACCACTTAAAGTCAAAATTACACTAAATTTGTCTCATTCATCCACTGTTGGAATTTTTGGATGTGTAAAACCTTCATTTGTGTTTAGAAGTCATAACCCTTGCTTGAATTGTGCTTATTACATCTTATTACTTGATAATCAGTCATAAAATTGGATCCAAATCTCACCAAAGTCAAACTTACAAACCGATTCAAAAGTCAAAAAATGTGCCAAACTCGGTTTTAGAACTTGCGAGTGTGCATGTGTTTCAATAAGGGTTTGTAGGGTCGATATTTGGTCTATAAGTAGTCTACCGGTGGTATATAAGACCTCATTTTTGTTTTTGGCTAAAGATCTCTAGATAAGGCAGTGAATAAGCTCAAAGTTAGGCCTAGTTGCCCTGTTCATTACCTTTGCAGAATCTGAGTTTTTCTCAGATTTGTCCAGGGGTGCACAGGATTCATTAGAGCCTTCCTAGTTCTGGTCTTTTGGTTTCAAGTAGCCACTTAGGTCTAGTTTAAGTTTTAATAATTGGTTTTTAGTTTGTATCTTATTTGAGTGCTTTTTCTTGGACTGCAAGTTGATACCCAAAACTGTTTTTAGCCTAATCTCATAATCATCAAGTTTGATCAATCTTGCAATTCAGTAGTTGTAGCTTATTGCTTTTAGTTGTATTTTGGTTACTTTTGCATATTATAGCTTCTATTAACAGTTGGTGGCTTGTCTTAATCATTTGGCTTATTTAAGTGCTTATTATTAAGTACTTGACACATCGGCCCATAATCTTGTACACAAGCACTGCTTTTATATTTTCTCTGATTTAGAATATAATTTTAGAGTTTTCCTGAATTTTTCAGATTTTTCTAAGTCATTTTGCTATTTTTCTTAATTTAAAGTAGTTTTTAAGCATTTTTAATTAGCTTTTAATACAAAAATTCGAAAAGGTTCAAAAAATAATTTTCAATTTTCTTAGGTTTAGATAAATATAAAAAGTAAAAAAGTAATTTTACAGATTTTTCATAGTTTATTTGGTAATTTTAGTAATTTAATTAGTTTTAATAGTTTAAAATTCCTAGAAAATAGAAAATAATCGAAAATTACAAAAATAGTTTTGAAAATTCTATTTTGATATTTTAGATTTTCTCGAGTCTTAATATTATTTTTCTAGCCTAATTTCCTATTTTCTTGTATTTTAGATTATTAATTAATAGTTAAAAATAGTTTTTAATTGAATAATTAGTTATAAAATAATTTTCTTTTTCTAAATATTTTCTTTTGTCACTAGGTTTGTAAAAACATCATTTTCATATTTTTAGGGTTAATATTGCTTTAGTTTCACTTTTTATTTTTCAGACGTCGCGTAGATTTTAATTTCGGCCAGAAAACATAAAACAAAACATCATTTTAATTATAGTGATAGCGTTTATTTAATAGATTTTATCTTTTAATTTCCTCTATTTGCATTTTAGCCTTTGTATTTGTTTGATATTTCGTAGTTATAATAATCTCAAATTCCCTTTATCGCTCAAATTTCTCGATCACTAGACGTTGATTGATCCATTGCATAGCTCATTGGGACATAACGACCCGGGAGACCCTATACTCCTCGATCCTCATTGCATTTGTGTTCGAACTGCTTTTAAGTCATTATTACTGGTCATTCACAAGTGACCGGTTTGTGTGATTAGACTTGACGGTTTTGCGAGATCAAATTTTGGCGGCCACGCCGGAGTCAGGCCGATCTATCTTCCGTATAGCGTATTAGTTGTTTGAATCCTCACTCTTTGTTTATATCATCCATATCTATATATATATATATATCCATATTTTCTTCTAAAAATCCAAAACCCAAAAACATCCAAAACGATAAAACACAAAAATATTTTTCTTTTGTTTCTATATATGTATCAAAAATAAAAATACAAAAAGAATCGCTGCTTTCTTTAATAAATAACAACTTAAAAGATTACCACCGAAAACCAAGGTGCACTACCTAACTGGGGTGCGACCATAATAAGTTCCCGAACTAAAGATATAAAACTTGCCTTTGTGTCCTTATGATTGGTGTACCTTTTCAAAGAAGCCATTCATCTTGGATTATTGGTTAAGTTCACGTTGTTTTGCCTCGAATTTGTGTTAATTGATTTTGTTGTGATATCGACGCTTGTAACCGTAAAACCCATAAAGATTCTTCTCCCGCTTTTATAAAACGCCTTCATAATTCTCATTCTCATCCGAAAGATTTTATAATTCCCATTTCTCCTTAGCTCGAAGTTTCCTTAGAGTTAACTCTAGTGCATGCGCACTCGCTCTTCTAGATCATCGAGTCCTTTGCGTGATCTAGCGAAATTCCAAGGAGACGTTTCGAGACGTCTTGTCGCCCAAATAGTCGAACCCGAGATTCGCACTATTTCAAACAACACCATGGCGCATTTAACGCATTATGGCGGAAATGCTCCGTGCACCCACCGAGGGTTATGGAGATGCCATTGTTTTACCCGTAATCAACTCGATCACTTTGAATTGAAGACACATTTGATCCAACTTGTGTCTACAAATCAATTCCGCTGGTCCGATCGAGAAGACCCGTATGCACACATCCGCTGGTTTAACAAGTTGACTTCAACTATCAATTTCAAGGATGTGCCACAAAAGTCATCAAGTTGATGCTTTTCCATTCTCTCTTGAGGGACAGCCGGATTTGGTCGAAAAAGAACCCCTCGATCTATCGAAACTTGGGAGGATCTTGTTCAAAAGTTTGTGAATTACTTCTTTCCTCCATCAAAGACGACTAATCTTAAAATGAAATTTGGATTTCGTCAAAATTTCGATGAAAATTTTGGAGAGGCATGGGAGAGATTCAAAGATCTCCTCAGAAATGCCCCATCATGAATTCACCGAGCTCAACAAGTAAATATCTTTTACAATGGGTTGAACGGAAACGATCAAGATTCCTTGAATGCACAAGCAGCGGCAATATCTTGAATCGAAACCTAAAGATGTGATTGAGATTTGCGAGCAAAATCAAAGTTCCTATTTCTCGCAACAAAGTCAATGTTCGAACACTCGCTTCTTCATCCGTAACTCTTCCAGTTAGCCGCTCCGTTAGTCGCTTCTAACGGACATCATCCATTGTATGATAAAAGAGGTAAAGGAAATCAAAAGCGAAATTCATAAGCCGGAACCAATCAAAGCCGTAAACAAGGTGTGTGAAACTTGTAGTGGTCCACATGCGATTATGATTGTCAAGCAACCGATGCTTCCTTTTACCAAGCTCCCGTAGCTTGGTAAACCACAATCAATACCGACCACAGTCGATCCTCACTACTGCACCTAGCGGTATGACACCACCGGTTTTCCTCTGTGCAAAACCATGGCAATCAAAACCATGGCAATCAAAATCGCTTTGTTCAATCAAGGACAAAATTTCAATAACTCTCAAAATTTCAATCAAAACCGGAACAATTTCAACCAACCTTATCAAGCTCCTAATCATCAAAGTTATCAACCACCTCCTCAAGCTCCCATACCAAATGATTTCATGAAAATGACCGAGTCAAACATGCTCAATGCAAACTCGGATCAATAACATGAGAGTTGAGCTTAAAAGGAAATTGATACCACAATGTCTCGGCAGACAAATGAGTTAAAGAATATGATGAGCGGCTTCATGAACATGAATATGAACAAAGCTTCATCATCTTCCGGAGGACTCTGTGCAATACTACTCCTAATCCCAATGCCGATTTGAAAGCCGCCACCACTGTAGTGGTAAGACGCACAATGGACCTAAGACTCCTATGCCCCTCCTCCCGTGGCATTTAGTCAAGTTACCAAGGAGACAACGGACAAGGTGCATTATTCAAGCCCACGGCATCAAGACACGTCCCACCTTCGGTAGTCCAAGCCTTAAGTCCGGAACCCGATGTTCCAAGGAAAAATCCTGAGCGTAAAACACTTCCATCCCGGCTCAAAAGTCTAGTCGCTTCCTTACCCATCAAGAATGAATGATGAGAAGCTCAAAGACAAAACAAAGAGCTAATGGAAAATTTTTCCAAATCTTCAATGAGCTTCACTTTGATATAAGCTTCGTTGATGCTCTCGCTCTAATGCCTAAATTTGCATCCACGCTAAAGGCTTACTCACCAACAAAGATAAGCTATCGAGATGGCTAAAACTCCTCTCAATGAACAATGCTCTCCGCCATTCTTAATAAGCTTCCCGAAAAGCTTGAAGACCCCGGTGTTTTAATCCGTGTGATTTCTTGGGATGTTTCAATGCTCCGCCTTGGCCGATCTTGGCGCTAGCATTAACCTCATGCCACTCTCAAGATGGAAGAAACTGCTCTTCCCGAACTTTCATCCACTCGTATGACACTCGAGCTAGCGGACCGCACTGTAACTCGTCCACTTGGGATAGCCGAGGATGTCGTGATGAAAGTGGGAAAGTTTCACTTTCACACCGACTTTGTTGTAGTAGACTTGATGCGCAGATCCTAGAGTTCCCTCATCTTGGGAGAGCTTTCTTAAGAACCAGTCGTGCTCGATTGATGTGTTTGTCAAGAGTTGACCATACGGGTTGACAACGAAGAGCTCACGTTAAATATCAACCGAACTCCAAACCTCAGACAAACAGAGTGTTGCCACAATTGATCAAAGATCCGAAAGATTCAATGCAACACTCTCAAATTTCACGGTTAAAACGAGTCACCAAAACGTCCGAGCTCAAAGCTTTGAAAATTACCCCGGTTCAAACAAATGGTTTGAAAACTGTACTGTGGAAGTCAAGAGTGTTCTTGATGACGATGATCTAGAATCGGAGACTTCATCGAAGTGGTGGAAAGCGCTAGCTCTAAGAGCACACCACTTGTCCCACCTCCGAATCGCTTTGTCGATCGAGATTGTTAACTCGTGGATGAAACCAAACTCTCTTCGATTTCATCCGAGTTGGATGATGATGTTTGTGATCCAATGGGAGCAATTCTTCCCATTGATGAATTGCTCAAAATGATCCATCATCTTCTAGTCTTATTCCCGACTCTTCCATTCCTTCTCTCACCCTCGATGAGGAAGATGACAACTTTTGGAATGAAGTCAATGCATTTCTTAGTGATGAGTCAATTCCAACGGAATTGATAACACTTACCTTGATCCGGAGGAGACATCCTTTTCCGGAAAGTTTGTTGATTGAAGAACCATTTCCCACCCTCCTCCCGGACATCTTCTTGACAATCACCATCTAAGCTTCAAGTTTAAGCTTAAAGATGTCAAACCGGTGATTTGCTTTTCTCTCACGAGGAATGGACTTGCATTCTCATGTACGTCTTTATTCCATTCTTCACAGATGGTGTGGTTGCTCTTTCCCTTTTCTCTTTCGGGAATGAGGACACCATCTTTGACCCCGGTATCATCCCTTATAGTTTCTACTATTAACAATACCGCGGTTATATCTCATCGGTGTGGAACTTTCTGATGTTCATATGTTTATCAACATTGTGAACGAAAGTCCGATTGAGATTGGTTTTCCACGTTACTTTCCCCATGAACCAATGAATGCGGGGATCGAGTCAAGCTAGCGACTCGGGAATCAAAAACAGTAGCATGCCATATGGGTTCTCACATATTATTGCCTTCTTACCTCTTTCTACCACCCTAGTGTGGGGGGTTGCCCACATGTTTTGTAGATAAGTTTCCCAAAAAAAAAAAAAAAAAAAAAAAAAATCTTCTTTCTAAATAATGGCCTTAGTATTTCCCTTCACGTTTTTTGTTTCGCATAACCGCGGTACTTTGAATATTGAGGGCAATATTCATCTCTAGTGTGGGGGATTCTCACGAATTTTATCATGTAATTATACCACCCAATTCCCTTTTGGCCAAAATTTTTTGGAGTAAGTGTTCGCACTTACTCACTTGGTTATCATCCGCCATGTCTCAGAAGACTAAAGGATTGGCTAATCCAGAGCAAACGGCTCTTGGTAAAGATATCTCAAACCGTTGACGGCTTGCAATTTGCCCAAAATTGTATGGTATTCATTTCACCATATCCTAAAAAGTGAAGAGTTGGCTAGCCCGCAAGGTTATGGTTGTGGTAAAGGCGTGGAAAAACCATAATTGGTAATCGACTCACCAAAGATAATTCGATAATTTATCTAAGAGTTGGCTAGTCCGAAGCAAACGGCTCGTAAAGACAAATCAAATCCGTTGAAAGTCGGTGGTTTGCTCAAAATCACATGGTTATCTGTACCATGGTTCTTACTTGAACCGAAACATTTGGCTACTCCGTAAGTAATGGCTTTTGGTAAAGAGTTTCAAATCCATTAGTTTTCTCAAATCATTGCTAGGGACTAGCAATATCTCGATGTGGGGATTGATGAGTGTGTAAATACTCATCATTTTGTACAAAATAAACCGCAAAATCATCCGAAAACACTCGTAAACACATCAAAATGATCAAAATATCACAAATCAGTATTTTATGTGCTTTAAATGCAAAAATATCAAAATCGATGAAAACATATCAAATTTGCAAAATTGCGCTTTAGTCCCCAAGTTTATAAAATTGTCAAAATAGTCCCCGAGCCAAAATTTCAAAAGAAAAGTCACCAAAGATCTTTTTAAAATCATAAATTGTCATATTTAGTCCTTTGGTGGAAAATCTAAAAGTTTTGAGAAAATTACAGTTTAGTCCCTGAAAATCCAAAATGGTCAAATTTAGTCCTTGGAAATTTTCAAAAGTGTCAAACTAGACCCTGGTCTATTTAAGGTTGGCAACACTAGTCCTTGGATTACATCTTCATAATTTTCATGTTTGGTCCCTGGGAATTAAAGTTTTACACATTTGGTCCCTATGTTAATATTTCTACAAACCAATCCGGACCCTAATTAAACCCCAAGCCCAAACTAAACACCTCTGGCCCAATTCTTTACCCGGTCCAATCCCTTAACCCGACCAACCCAAAACCCAATATTTAAAATAAACAAAACCGCCCCTTCCCTGTCCCCCCGACATCCATGTCTGCTCCCACCTCCAGCCACCTAAAGCCACCTAAAACTACCCTACACCACCCTTTGTCTCCCCCCTCCTCACCAACCTCTCAATGCATTTAATGCAAAGCATTTCCCTGTCTCTGATATCAAAACAAGAATTGGCGCCAAAACCATCAAACGGCCATGATTGCTCAAAATCCATCCAATGGCTTAGAATTATGCTGGGAATTGTCCAGAGGAGAGAGACAAGCACTTTGGAGCATAAAAGGGGACAAGAGGATGCATCAAAGATAGTTAGTTTTAGTTTTTATAAAATTGTATGTCGTTTCTTTAATTATCATGTTTTAGATAATTTGTAGTTGTATTTTCCAGCTTATCTGTATTAATCAAAAACACTTCAGTGTATTGCAAGTTATTTCCAATATCAATTCCAAGTTATGTGCAAGTTTCAAAGTTTAAGCTACCGTTGCAATTTTCATTTTCAAACTCTAAGTCCCAAGCTTCAATGAGCTTATTTATGAGTTGAAACAAGTTTATATTAGCTTATCATAGCCTTTTATAAACTTGTGTTTAAGTTTTAAGCAAAAGTGAAACCTGGTCAACAAAAGTCAACACAAGAGCAAAAATAATGCAAGGATGATATGGGGTGATTCGAACTTGAAATGGGTTGAAATGGAAGCATTTGGGTTGGTTTATATAGGATAGTGATCTTGAGTTCTCTCGGTTTCATAGTTGGCGTGCCATTGCGCCTTGGACCAATTGTAAGTTCAAACTCATTTTTAGCATAAACTGTTTCAGTGGTATTCAGTAGTTGAAATTTGTTTTAATAGCAATATTTAAGTTAGTATTAATCAGTTTGATCATATTTGTTGCTTGTTCAATCCTTAGTTCAGTTGTTATTTGCAAATCAGTGTATTAAAGAGTGTTTGGTTTACTGTCTTAATCTGTACTATAGGTGAATTCAGTATTAGCTTTTTGTTGGTTCAAGTCTATTTGGCTCTAAGTAACTCAAATCATCAATAATTTGGGTCTGCTACCACTTAAAGTCAAAATTACACTAAATCTGTCTCATTTATCCACTGTTGGAATTTTTGGATGTGTAAAACCTTCATTTGTGTTTAGAAGTCATAACCCTTGCTTGAATTGTGCTTATTACATCTTATTACTTCATAATCATCATAAAATTGATCCAAATCTCACCAAAGTCAAACTTACAAACCGATTCAAAGTCAAAAATGTGCCAAACTCGGTTTTGCAGAACTTGCAGAGTGTGCATGTGTTTCAATAAGGGTTTGTAGGTCCGATATTTGGTCTATAAGTAGTCTACCGGTGGTATATAAGACCTCATTTGCTTTTGGCTAAAGATCTCTAGATAAGGCGTTGAATAAGCTCAAAGTTAGGCTGGTTGCCTGCTCATTACCTTTGCGTAATCCGAGTTTTCTCAGATTTGTCCAGGTGTGCAGTGATTCATTAGAGCCTTCCTAGTTCTCGGTCTTTTGGTTTCAAGTAGCCACTTAGGTCTAGTTTAAGTTTGAATAATTGGTTTTTAGTTTGTATCTTATTTGAGTGCTTTTTCTTGGACTGCAAGTTGATACCCAAAACTGTTTTTAGCCTAATCTCATAATCATCAAGTTTGATCAATCTTGCAATTCAGTAGCTGTAGCTTGTTGCTTTTAGTTGTATTTTGGTTACTTTTGCATATTATAGCTTCTGTTAACAGTTGGTGGCTTGTCTTAATCATTTGGCTTATTTAAGTGCTTATTATTAAGTACTTGACACATCAGTTCCATAATCTTGTACACAAGCACCTGTTTTTATATTTTTCCCAGATTTAGAATATAATTTTAGAGTTTTCCTGAATTTTTCAGATTTTTCTAAGTCATTTTGCTATTTTTCTTAATTTAAAGTAGTTTTTAAGCATTTTTAATTAGCTTTTAACACAAAAAATTCAGAAAAGGTTCAAAAAAATAATTTTTCAATTTTCTTAGGTTTAGATAAATATAAAAGTAAAAAAGTAATTTTCCAGATTTTCATAGTTTATTTGGTAATTTTTAGTAATTTAATTAGTTTTAATAGTTTAAAATTCCTAGAAAATAGAAAATAATCGAAAATTACAAAAATAGTTTTGAAAATTCTATTTTGATATTTTAGATTTTTCCGAGTCTTAATATTATTTTTCTAGCCTAATTTCCTATTTTCTTGTATTTTAGATAATTAATTAATAGTTAAAATAGTTTTTAATTGAATAATTAGTTATAAAATAATTTTCTTTTCTAAATATTTTCTTTTGTCACTAGGTTTGTAAAACATCATTTTCATATTTTTAGGGTTAATATTGCTTTAGTTTCACTTTTTATTTCAGACGTCGCGTAGATTTTAATTTCGGTTTAGTAAAACATAAAAACAAAACATCATTTTAATTATAGTGATAGTGTTTATTTAATAGATTTTATCTTTTTAATTTCCTCTATTTGCATTTTAGCCTTTGTATTTGTTTGATATTTCGTAGTTATAATAATCTCAAATTCCCTTTATCGCTCAAATTTCTCGATCACTAGACGTTGATTGATCCATTGCATAGCTCGCCGACATAACGACCTGGGAGACCCTATACTCCTCGGATCCTCATTGCATTTGTGTCTCGAACTGCTTTAAGTCTCATATCACCGGTCATTCACAAGTGACCAGCCGGTTTGTGTGATTAGACTTGACGGTTTTTGCAGATCGATGTCAAACCCGCCATTCTATAGCTTTAGTAGATTTAATGCGGTCCCACAGATGGCGCCAATGTCAAGTATTTTTGTGGGTTGTCGTAGCTTATCTTTCACCTTAGAGATAAGCCTTCTAGATACCGCTAAGATGAACAACGTTAGTCTCGCCGGGTGTTATCCCGTGACCCGACCGGTGTAAGAACGAGTATGTGTTTTACCGAAAGGTATAGTATGAAATGTGTGTGAAAAGTGATACCTTATTTCCACCATCAGATGCGATTTATACTACCGATGTCACTATCTCGTCCCCGAGACCGCTGTACTTCATGGGACCATCGGTGTCGTGTGGTCGACATCGCCCCGACATCGCCTCTCGTGTACTTTTCCGACATTCGGAGAATGAGACGAATTGCGCTCGTGCTAGATGCCAAAGGTACTTTCAGTCAACTCGCCTTCGGATGGTAGCCTATCGAGCGCTTATCGGTTGGACACCGAGTCCGTCCGGAAGAATCTCGAGCCCTTCGGTGGAGTTTCAAGTCTTTCGGTCGTTGGATCAAGGACCATATACGTCGTTATGTTAATTTAACGATAACAAAGTACTTTCAAGAATGGGTAAAGATTACGCTATCTAAAAATCTTTAAGTATCTATATATGTTAATTTAACAAAAATCTTTAAGTATCTATATATGTAAAGTATAGTTTATAAGCTAATAAAGTAATAACTTATAAAGGAAATTAACTAATGATAAGTAATGATCAATGAAACAGGGAGATATGTACTGTTTGTGAGACGATAATGAAGAATGTTGAATCTTGAATACGTAACTGCTAAGACGAATTAGAAAGTTGAATTGAATGTTTCAATTTTTCAATATATATAGGCTTTTTTCACGGTCAAACAAAATACTAAAGCATACATGACTTTAATTTACTGATTGGGCTTTTTATACCTAATACGGAGTAATACCATATTGGACTATTTTGGGGCCCCTTTTGGATTTTGGGCTCAGTGCCGTTGGTCACTTTGCACAAGCCCAAATCCGGCCATGATGATAACTGCCTTACCAACCCACAAAGGATCAAGGAATGTGGAGCATTCAAGAGAAATGCCCGCTAAGTGTTTGATGAAAGTTCAATGATGATGATGGATTGACATACATGATCCATATCCGTATGACATTTGAATGGTCCGACTTGTGTGGAGTGGGTAATCGGGTCATATAATTCATCACAATGATCGAATTTGTTTGTTATACGATTTATATCATTCTTGAGTTTGCTATTGCACACTAAAACAAAGATAAGGTTTTATCCGCTTAGCTATTGTGACAAAGTTGAAAACTTAAGCACAAAGAAATAACAAGGCGTAAAAGCTCTTGTTTTCACAGATAAGCCGCACTCCCGTCATGAGTGGTAGTATGATTCACCATTAAATGATGAAGACGATGCTTCTTCCCCATCCAAAATGAAGACTACACTTATTATGATTTTTTCCTCATGGTATCTTAATTTCAAATGTTTTGGGATAAAAGAATGATCTTTGTGTTAATGTGATTGGTAAAATAGGTGTTTGGGATTGTTTATTTTTTGCTTATTTTGAAGCGTAAGTAGTTTTGCGTTATCCAAACTGTGATTTTGCTTATTCATATATGCTTATTATGAGATAAATAAGCGATTTTGATAAGAAAGGTGGTGTTGCTTATTTTAAAGTAACTATTTAAGTTAGTATTTGTTTATTAACATATTTAGCCAAAAATCTAAATATAAATGAATATTATTTAGATTTTTCAACAAATTATTATGTTTTCTATCATTTTGCATTTTTTTTTACATAAGAAGCAAAGTCAAACAATATTTTCAAAAGTGATTATTGTTAAGCAGTTTATAAGTACTTATTTTTAAGCAGAAAAAATAAGCACTCCCTAAACCCCCTTTCGTTGAATTTTGTCCATGGAGTTTCCTTGGATCTGATGTATAATGATGTTGACTTTATTTCATTGATTTGATATATGTGATTTTTGATGTTTTATATACTTTGTTTTAGTAGTTGTTGCTAATCCGATTTTCCTTTTCTTTTTATTGTGGTGTTTGAGATTGTTTATAGATAATCAGCTTATTGAAAAAAACTTTTCACCTAAGGGTAAAGTTGTAATTTTGTATCCATCAAGAATAATCAGTATGATAAGCAATTTCAGTATGCTTTTTAGAAACCGCTCCCTGAAGGCCTGAATGTATTTCTCTTAATCCAAACATTTGAAAGAACTTATCTGCTTTTGAAAATTTTATTGAACTTATAAGTTGGTTTATTAAGCAATCCCAAGCACATGTTAGTTGGTTGAGAACATTATCAATTTACTGTAGTCAAGTGTGTTGTCTTGTCGATCTACTCGGTGACAAAGAAAGTATACTTTACAATTCTAGGATTTGCTGCGAGGCTGCTACGGCTTGACACATTTAGCACGTAGAATTATGTCGTTGGAAACATGTTTGTTTCATAGTTTTGAACTTGGATGCGTGGTTTTAGAAAAATTGATCCCGATATATGGGAGTTTGCTAATGAAGGATTTATAAAAGGCAAGAGGCACAATTTGAAGAATATTAAACGAAGAAAGACACTTTCTCACCTCGGTTCCACAACAGTTGTTAGTCCATGCGTTGAAGTTGGAAAATATGGAATAGATGGTGAGGTCAAACGCTTGAAACGTGACAAGCAAATTCTTATGATGGAACTAGTGAAACTCGATAACAAAGAACAAAATACTAGAGCCCGCCTTCAAGCCATGGAGTTAAGGATACAAGGAACCGAAAAGAAGCAACAAAAATGATGAGTTTTCTAGCAAAAGTGTAGAAATTTATAAAACCAAAGTAATTTCAACTACACAAAACTTGTTTTGATAGTGAACTCACCAACCACCCTTGGCTCACTCTTATTATTAATCAAGATAATATCGGTTTACAATACAAAGAAAGATTTGATAAAACTATACACAAACTAGGTTTCTTCTACTCAGAATGTGAGAGAAGAAAACGATTTCACGCAGCTTGATATTTTGAGTTATGAGAGTCAACACTAGTCTTCGCCTTTTATAGTCTTAAGAATATGAAGACTTCCTTTTGATCCTCTATCTTTCAGACTTGACAACAATAGCCCTTTTACTTTCTGAATATCTTTAATAATGCTTATCTTCAACACTCCCCCATAAGCATTAGACATCATAAGCTTCTCCATAAACACTAGCTTCCTGAAACTCCCCCATCATCACTATTTTGTTCCTTAGAATTGTCCTCAAACACATTAAACAATCCAAGATCTTTGCAAAATTTGTTATGGTCAAGAATATTAAGACCTTTAGTGAACAGTGTCGCAACATTATCTTCGCTCTAATTTTACCGCTTAATAAAGCCCTCACCACTTTCTCTCTCAAAAATAGAGATCAATCTCAAAATGCTTGCTTCTCTCATGTAATACAGATTAACAGAATCAGATAGCGTAATCATATCACAATACATGTTCACCGGCAATCTTATACTAGCATGCAAATCACCCATCGCTTGGTGATCCACATAACTTCACAACATACATTACACATTGCCTCGAACTCACCTCAGTGGAGGACCTTGCAACAACAGCCTGTTTTTTACTTTTCCAGGAAACCAAATCATTTCCTAGATACACACTGTATCCAGTAACATATCTCTTTATTACCTTACACTTTGCCCAATCAGAGTCAACAAACACTTTTATACTTTTAACGTCGCCTTCTTTAAAAGTGATACCAAGACCAGGTTCATTCTTCAAGTATCTCAATACTCTAAAAGCAAGTCTTAAATGAGACTTCATGGGTTTATGCATTACTTGACTTAAACAGTGCACAGCATATGAAATATCTGGCCTTGTCAAAGTCAAGTAAATCAATTTTCCCACAAGTTTTTGATAATTTGTTATACTTGTTAAAGGCTCATCATCTCCAAACTTAGAAACAAGTTTTTATTATCGGATTAGTTTCAATAGGTGAACCACATGGCTTACAACCCAACATACCAAATTCGCTTAAAAGCTCAAGACAATATTTTCTTTGAGTAAGACAAATCCCATTATCAATATCAAGAACCTCAATTCCTTAAAATATTTAAGTTTACCTGTGTCTTTAATCAAAACTTTGAACTAAAAATCTCTTAAATTTGTTAATCTCATCAAGATATTTCTGTGATGATAATATCATCAACATATACTAACAAAATTAATGTAACATCATTTTCATTTTTAATAAACAAAGAGAAATCATTTGGACTTTGTATAAACCCATTTTCTTTAAGCACGATACCAATTTCTCATTCCATTTTCTAGGAGCTTGTTTTAAACCATACAATGACTTAACCGCTTTGCAAACTCTTTTATCATTTTTATCGGAAAAACCTTCCGCAATGTCATGTAAACATCCTCTTCTAACTCTCCATATAAGAATGCATTATTTATATCAAGTTGAAACAAAGGCCACTTGTTATTAACAAAGAATGCTTAAAACACACCTTATAGTAACAATTTGTAGGATCTTAATATTATGTGTTGATGATTCGGTGGTCTTGGATGATCAAAATACATGTTAGCCATATTTAGAGAGAAAGATAGAGAGGTGTTCTTGTTAGAGACTTACTTCACAAATTGTAGAATATTAGATTGAAGCACCACCCTTCCATGGATGGAAGGGTATTTATAGTTACAAGAAATACGACCTCCTATCGGCCTCGCTGGATCGTGTACGATGGGTAAAGACCCGTCCTTCCTCCACGGTGTTGCACTAAAATAATCTACGCTACAAACTAACTAATAAACGCTAAATAACGTAAACAACGACAAATCTACGAGCTAACATATGCTAGACCATTATTGGGGTGACCGACTCTTTAACATGAAATTTCCAATTCCTAACAATCTCCCCTAAGGAGGTCACCCCATGAAATATATTTTGCTTCCTAGCATTCTATCTTTGACTTTGTTCTTGAGCTCAGAGACTTGAATTCTTCATTTCGCAATCTTTGTGCTAAAGTAGCGATTCTTCAAAGTCCGCATAGATTAGTACTTTAGTGGAGGTCTTTGGTCCGATCCACATCTTTGATGATCTTCGAGCTTCATTGAGATCATCACCACAAGAAATCTCTCGGATCACCCTTTAATGTGTTGCCATCATGTGAAGTTGTGACTTTCGGACCGACATGCTCACACTTTTGAATCATGACATCTTTCCATCGAGTAGCGGAAGCCTTATCGGTTCATGATATTTGCAAAGAATAACATAAGCATAGTATGAAATATCGAGCCAGTTATGTAGATATGCACCACCATGATTTCTTCAAATTAAGTGTGGATCTTGTGAGCATGCGGCTTTGGATTGACTCCTCAATTCGATCACCGCAATCGTCCAAATGTACCGCAAACAACAGCTAGCAATAAAGCGCATTTAAAGTGTCTTTGATCACTTTCGTTGAATTGAGGTACACGCCCACGGTTCCTCGCTGATCAAGACAAGCATCGCCTCGTGATCGTAGGATTCCTAAGAATCTCCTTGACACGGAGCGAGTGAACCAATGAATTGAGATTCACCGATTGATGAAAATGATTTGAAAACAATCGCGTATTGCTTGAAGAAAGAGTTTTGCACGACGAAGGTTTTATGAGAAAGATCAATTTTCAAACAAAATACTTTTGTATTAGAGAATGAGTACACATTCGACATGCTAGCGAAAAGAAGAGATTCGCACATCGAACGGTTTTTCTAAAAGTATTTTTCAATCGAGATACTTTTGAATTTGAAAACATAAGTACACATTCGACGTGCTAGAGAAAAGAAGGTTTGCACATCGAACGGTTTTTCCAAAAGTATTCGTCAATTCCATTCTCGACCAAGGTTGATTCACGAGTGAATCGCCTATTGTTTCAATCCGCTTGTCACAAGTTTGATCTTTTGAAAAGATCTCACATGTCACCCACCAAGAGCTTGTTTGATGTTGGCTCTGAAGGATTTCCATCTTCATCGTGAATATTTATTACATATCACTCGGATGTTCCGCAATACCACAAGGATAATGCGAGGACTCTCAATATATACTTACTTTCCACATTGTGTGAAACAAAGAAGTCTTCATTAATATTGTCCTAATGAGATATTGTGGATGATCTCTTGGCTCTAGACTCAATAGTGCACATTTGGTTCCCGTGTCGGAGACTAGGGAGAGGGTCTCCTACTTCAATATCAACCATCTCTAAGAGAAAGTCGATAGATTATGTCGGTTCCTCGTGAGAATGAAACAAGCCCTTTAAGAGGAACTTGAGTGGTTTGGGAAGTTTAGTGCAAAGGCATCATCGGGTCCATGATGTCATGTCTTCAATACCGGTGTTACCTTAGTAACCACCAAGAGCATATGAATTGAACCCGGTTTCGCCTAAGGTTGAATTGATGGAGGGCTATTTCTTTTCACCCTTTTATCATTCATTTCTTTTCATTCTTCAACCCTTCAAGCTTACCGAGACTTCATTACTAGAACCTTGTTGGGTTTATTCCAAGACTAGCTCTGTCTCATCCGCACTCTTCCCATATTCTCATTTTCTCCTTTTTCAATATACCTAAGGACTCTACACTATCTAGTGGATTGTCCCTCGGTAGATCCCTCCGGCTCGGCGGATCGGGAACGAATACCTAACCTAACCATCCTTATAACACCATGCATAAAGTAAATTTGGTCGGTCTTTTGGTATTGTTCATTCCTTCTCGAAACCAATTGAAAATCATTTGAAAACCAATCAAGGTACTTGTGATACGAGATCAAAGCATTTTGTACCTTAATAGTTTTGATCATTTAGAAAACCTCCCCTCAACATGTGCGTATGATTTAGAAATTGTTTAGCACAAGGAGGCAAGAGGACTTTGAAATATTTTCTTTGATCACAATTTTCATACTGAAAAAGCCATTTGATTTTCATGGTAAAATTCTCCCTCAATATGTGCATAGGATAAGTGAAATCATTTTTATCATATAGAGGCAAGAGTTCTTTGAAGCACATCCACGATTACAAAAGCCATTTAAGAAGCCATTTGAAAACTCAATCAAGGTACATTATGTTAAAACATAAAAGCTTTTGTACCTCGATAGTTTATTTTCTTATAAAATGCTCCCTCAATATATGCTTCGAGATTCAAAGCGTTTAGCACATATGAGAGAGCAACTGCACCATCGAATCAAAACGATCACCTTTATCAAATTTCATAATTAAATCACAAATTCTCCCCGATCAAAATATCAAACCCTTGAGATTTTGGATCCCAAGTGATTTAATTCGGTTTAGAAAACATGGGAGAAAATGTGGCCTTGTTTAAATACTCATCCGGTCTTTGGATAAATCCTCCTCCTCTACATGTGCATTGTGTATTTGAAATCGTTTGGCACATGGAGGCGGAGTGCCTATAAAGGACTAAACCGATTCCATTAAAACAGATTTGAGATTTAAATCACGATCTCTCCTCGATCAAATATTTCAAACCAATTGAGATTTGTGATCCCAATTGATTAAGATCATTTAGAAAAGTTTGGGAAAGACGGCAAGATTCAATTTTGAAAGATGATGATAAGGACCATTTTAAGACATTAAAGATTGTTAGTGTCGTATGATAGTTTTTAAGAGATCTTTAAGTAAAACAAAACAATTTCACAATCAAACAAGAATGTAAAAATTTCATTTTGAAAGACCTTGATTCTAAAGAAAAATCATACCATAACATAACATTAAATCTTTAGATCACCACTTATTATCGTACAAGACGGAACTTTTGTGAATAAATATTGTATGAAAATATTATATTTTAAATCACTCTCCTCAATCAATGATGTAAGTCAATAATTGAGTGACTTAGGTTTTGATAAAAAGAAGTCCGTGATTTTCAAAATTTAGTTCAATTTATTTTCAAAACAATATTTTTCCATTTTCAAAACAATTTAATCAAATTATTCAAAATTGTTTAAAATGGTATCCTCGCACAAAGATTCGTTAGGTGGATGAGAAGCTTCGTTGTTGTTGTAGGGCTTGAAGAAAACCGTCACGATGCGGTGAAACTTCTTTTACGTTGCATTTGAATGCCAACCGAGGTCCATTAAGCTCCGCTTCTTCAATCACTTAGAAGAAAACCACCACCGATGCAAAGGAGACCTCTTACATTGCATTTATGCCAACTCTCCATAGAAGTCCAATTAAGCTCCGTTTCTTCATTTGTCAACCCAAGATATCGTTACCCTTTCCTTGCGGCATCCAATCATGTTCATTAGTGGGATCCGGATCGAACATTCTTATATACCAATATACCGCATATGTTAGTGAACACACATACAAATATATGGTGGTCGACAACACCCAAACAACAATCGACTAATAAAAGTCAATCCAACATATCAATCGATCATGTAAGATATGGGTATAATGTGTTTTCAAACTCTAATCATCTAAACCTAACAATCATATCCTAGAAACCTAGTCCTTCAACATAGGCAATTATATTTTTCGGATAAGCACGTAGGATAATTAAGTAAGTCCGTTAGATGATATAAATTTGAAAACATTCTCCCTCAATCAATGACTTATTTTCCGAAAAGATTAAAAGCTACCGAGGTCATTGATTGAGTTTTCGCTTTAACGAAAACTCAAACCGATTGTATTTCAAGCAACTCATTTACCACCAATTTTGAAAACAACAAATATTTTTCTCAAGAATTATAGACGGAAAAACATTTGTGTAGGAACAGCAGATCCTTCGACATACTTTCCTTGTTTTGTTTATAGGATAAGTGCACGAAATATTTTGAAAATAGTTTGCGTAGCACTTTCCTTTCTTGAAAACGGGTTGCTATCGAAATAATAGCAAGCCATGGTTTAAGCACGGGTTACATCTGAAATAACGCAAGCCATTATTTGAAGCCCGGTTACAATCTAAATAATCAGAAGCCATTTGATTTGTGACATGTTTAGAAAGAAATATTTACACCTCCTGCTCGAACTTCATCTATGGTCCCGTGCCATTATTGAATGACATTTCTAAGACCGTAGATGTTATCGATACCGTAAGACATGTCATGAGAAAACATATTTTGGAATTTTGAAATTTTTTCGATTTTTATGGGTTTTGAAGGTTTTAAATTTTTCTATTTTCTTTTGTTGGTTTTATATTTTCTATTTCTTTTGTTGGTTTTATATTTTTGTATTTTGTTTTTCGAATAAATATTTACAAGGATAGAATAGATGATATAGTTAAAGAAGATGATGATACGAGTACCGAGATAAGGATATCGAGCAGCCCGTTGTAGAAAATAGAAGTCATCATCCTTAAACATTCACCACCAAAGCTTCCAAGGCTCCGAATAGAAGATAGAACATGAGCCTTTGAGATAGAGACTTTGGCGCCCCCAAACCGAAAATCCTTTAGTGAAAGCGATTCAAAGCTTTCTTTCAAGCTTCTCTTAGCCAGTGCACAAAGAAGCACACCATTATCATCGAACTTGTCGCTCCTTTTAAGAATAATCACCGTGATTCTTCGCTCGAGGTTATATCATCCAATAGAATACCAAAGAACGTATCATCCCACACATAAAACAATCTTCTCAAATTCCTTTTCATCGACGTCCAAGCGATCCATTCCAAAAGGTGTCAAGAGACCACTTCCCCACGTAGTCGAATTGATGCGCGGTCTCTTAGACTAGAGCTCACAAACCCGAATACACATATACCAAGACAAAGAAACTTATACCATCAAGTAGCAGATTAAGTCCAATAGCCAAAGAATAACCCCGATGTATACTTTTTCTCCCTCAAGAAAGTGTATGAAGCTCAAGAACCCGGCACCGAATGCCCAAAAGAGAATAACCGATAACATTAAAGAAGCATGCCGAATCACCGATTATCTGCGGTGACAATCTCGGATGTCAACACCGGAATAAGTGATTATATCTCGAATCACCGATTAAGCCCTCAAGTAAAGCGGTTGAGCATCCCCAATGTACACAATCTCTCCCCGATGATTGTGATAACATCAAAATCATCACACACTTGTGTACCTCTTTCATCTTCGTAAACTAACTCTTCCATCTCTTCCCCACATAGTTGGAATAAGAACACTAAACGCCTTGATGAGTAAAACCTTGAGTTTCTCTGCGGTCATGACATTTGTTTTCCCGGATATCTTCAATCACTTAGAAGTATTAAGCTCATCAAGTTTACTCGCCATGAGTCAAACCTTGAGTTTCTCTCATGGTAATAACATTTGTCTTCCCGGATATCTTCAATTACTTAGAAGTATTAAGTTCATCAAGTTTACTCGCTTAGATGCTTGTCTCCTTCCCCTTGCCGGTTTTGACACTTCGTAATCAAGAACTCTTTGTAAGCCCAAATACTTGAAATCTTTTGAGAAGAACACTATAAGCACAAATATATGTGAGAATCAACTTGTCAAGCAGAATGTGAGCAAGTCTAATTGGGATTAAACCGCTTTTCACTCTCCCCAATTAGTGCTCTCCCTAAACCGACAATCTTTTAATAAATGCCTGTAATAAGAAGAATTCTTTTGATAATCAAATGCAACTCGCCTTTAGTCTTCTAACATGTAGCAGAGAATGTAGAATGATCAGACTCGACCTTCTTCAAGATTATACAGGTTGGGAATAGATAGTTAACATCTTCAACTCACACCAAAAGCATCTCACCAAAAGCATCCCAATTAACTTACATCTTGCATATCCCCTTAGCTAAAATCCTCCCAATCAAACAAGAATGTAGGATGTTCATCAAGAAAACAAGAATCAGCCTCAATGACCACACAAGATGGTGACACCAAACTACCAATCACATCAAACAAGAATGAGAGATTGTTCGAATCATCATGTTGATGTATACGTGAAGCATTAACCGGAAGCACTTTGTCGATAAACTCATCAATCCGAGTGAAGATGTCAACCAACGGCTCTTGAATAAACACCATGTAAAGATGATCCGATCGAGAAGCTCGGTTCTTACATGAGTTTGGAGCCGTTTGACCATTTATTCTCATATATCAATCAACCATGCAAAATTATCACACTTTTCTCCCCTCAAGAATTGCATACGGAGATGCCATTCTTGATTAAACAAGTGAAAATCATCCAAATGTAGTCAATTCACACTTCTCCCCGCAAAATTAGCAGTGATGTTGCCATCGCCATCATAGTTGAGCAAGTGGAATAAGAAAACAATCATCGGTAGTCCGGTTCACTTGATAAATGAAAGCGCGAAAAAGCATGAAGCATGTTGATGAGAATGGTCATTAATGAGAAGATTTCTCTTCTTCAAGATAAAGCGCACCGACACGCACACTTTTCTTTTCTTTGAGGAACGAGGCATGAACTGTTGTGTTCATACGTCATAATCTCTCTCTTTTCAACTCTCTTAGCAACAACATGTAATCATCTCCATTATCATTCAGTGGCTTTTTGTCATGACAGCTGATGGAGATAACCCAATATGATGAATTTGACCCTGAAGTAAACTAACCCGAACTCGTGACTTAAACTTGCACATGTGTAACAAAGAGCGGTGCCGAGAAATCATGCTCCATTGAATCTCTAAGTACTCTATACTCTTCAACCAACCAACCATCAAGTAATAGACGTACATCACCTCTTGAAAATCCACAATTGAATGTGACACTGAGCACTACAACGTAACTCCTTAAAGTGATAGTTATTTTGTGGTGGTAAAAGCCCAGTTCCCCCAAGTGGTAAAAGAAAAGGTAAAAGTCACCCAACAATAACTAGACTTCCAAGTCTTCGTTTTAAATAATAAGCTTGAACAAGGATCATGAAGAATATTCATCCAACCATCCCCGATACCTTCAGATATTAAGTACACTCGCCCGTGATAATTCACTTCAACCTCAAATAAATAATATTGAATTAACGCCGTTGTCACATCCTCTGGTTAACTGCTCAAATCAAGCCTTCTTTGACATTTAAATGAACTCTGATAATGGTTTCATCCCGACCATGGTTAAAAGCACATAACCCCGTAAAACCATGTAATAACCAAACTGCCATGACGAATATCCAAACACATATCCAATTTATGAAGTACACCTTTTATCCTTCTTCAAATGTAACCCGTAACACCAAAGATCGAAGACCCCGGATACGCTTTCCTTTCTCCAAGATGGTTCCATCATCACGGATTTTACAATTCTATAGTTTAAACCGAGAAATAGTTTCTTTCGGGATTTTACAAAACCAAGAATAAACCGCAAGATAGATCCGAAATGCTCATTACTTTAACTAGATGTTTTCATTGTTACGGATTTTACAAGTCTATGATTTAAACCGAGAAATAATTTCTTTCAGGGATTTTACAAAATCAAGACAAAACCGTAAACAATGTCACTTGAATGTGTTAAGACAACTTTGGTTTCGTGAATATCTGCTTTTAGGGAACATGCATTGGTTCTTCAACGATTCTTCTCCACCATGAACAATTCTATACCCAAATGTAGACAGCTTCACAAACCATACTAAGTCAAGTAGTATATACTACTTCCCCCTGGAGGTTGACCGTAACACATCAAAGTACACATTTCTCCCCCATGATGGTTTCAAACTTTTGAAAGCATCATAACGTGTACGACTATTTGCACGACAAGTTCTTGTCATAAGCAAACATCTTGAAAAAAATCATGACTGATGCTGACGATTCTTAGAAAGATTTTGCTCAGACTGTGAAGTATCATTGACATTTTGTGGCGTCGAATATCTCATGGGAATTGCAGAAATTGAACCTCCATTGATTCATCGGCTAATAGTACTGACCACATATGAAGATAACGTCACTTCAATAAAGTCGTACACAAACCCCGTAGTCATTTTTTCAACTTTTCGCTCAGGCCGTGAATTATGTATCCCTCCGTGAAAATTTACACCAAAATACCATTCAAATAAAAATTAGTATCCTCAAATTTTTGAAAAGAAAAAAATTCGGATTCCAACATGTATTCGACCATATGTCCATCGTAGCCCAAGTATTTACACAAATGTAAAGTTCAAAACCAATATTTGGTAATTCATTTAAGCCCAAATCGAATAGGCCTAGAATGACATATACGGTTTCCCACCACCATCGAACTCTTACCCGATCCGGTTAGTAAATAGTATCCCGTATAAGAATGTTACTTAACCCTAAGACACACATAATCGATACTAACCCTAAACATAATATCTTTGTGATATCCGCCTACCACCAAACTCTTCCCAACTCGGATCTTAAAATTTCTATACACTTAAACACATCTCATCTTCATTCACAAATCTTACAAACTCATCTCCCATCAAACAATCATAACCGAATATAAACCCATACCTTTACCTTGTTTTTCTATTACGACTTTAGTCCAAATCAAGAAAGTCAAGAGCTTCAAGATCCTTTTAAGGGGTCTCGGTAGGTCTTAATTGATGTTGTTGTTATTCGGTTTGATTATTGAATGAATCAAGAATGTAAATTAACATATTTGTTAATTTTCTTCTAACGATTCGATATTGTAATCAAGCTTTGTCTTCTAAAATTATCGATGAGGAATAAGGTTCAATTACAAAATCTTTAAAAGATTCAAAATTAATTGACCCGAATCTGAGATTAATTGTTCATTTTGAATAGTATGTTGTTTGAATGAGTGTTGGGGAGAGATGGTGAGGGTCCATTGGTGAGACAAGATTAGGTTAGGGATATATATGACCCGAATCAGATTCTGTCGAGTTGAAGTCGAGAAAATGCTCGTCCTTTTTCATTCGAGTATATACATGGACTGATGATGGGTATTGACTTGAGGTCTTGCTGTTGATTGGTACTTGTGTAATGTTGGTCGTTTGAAAGTGGTTGGTCTTGTATTCTCATTCATCATTTCTGTCTAAGTCACTATATTGAGTCAAAAGCCAAGTCGCTAGTTAATTTTTCAAACCAAGTCGCTAACTAGTAAAGACTAGTCGCTAGCATCATAACTCGCTACTTCAGTTTACAAAACAACTCGCTAACCCAACTCGCTGACTCAACTCGCTAACCCAACTCGCTGACTCAACTCGCTAACCCAACTCGCTAGGTCAACTCGCTAACCCAACTCGCTAGGTCAACTCGCTACGACTTGTAAAGACAAGTCGCTAAGAAAATACATTGAATCTGGACATGAAACTTTGACAAGTCGCTAGCAAGAAACATGTGACCAACTCGCCATGAAGATTAACCCAGAAAAACTGACGACTGCATCTGTTTTGACCCATTTTCACCAATTTGACCACATAAATGTTTTATCCATATTGACCAGTAAGGGTGAACTTAATATAAACTTGACATAAAGCAGTTATTTTGACCTCATGAAACTGACCGGTATTGACAAAGACAGATATGACCATATGACCAAAACAGTATGATATACAAGACCGTAATAGACAAAAACTTGATACAAAAACAGTTAGCAAAGGGACCATGTAACCAATTTTTGACCAACATATACAAGAAAATCATAAACACTGCTTACCCATAAACATAATCCGACCATAAAAATACATGAACAGCTTTAATAAGAATCAAAGACCACACAAAATCAACACAACCAAAACCTTGGCTCGTACCAATTGTAGGATCTTAATATTATGTGTTGATGATTCGGTGGTCTTGGATGATCAAAATACATGTTAGCCATATTTAGAGAGAGAAAGATAGAGAGGGTGTTCTTGTTAGAGACTTACTTCACAAATTGTAGAATATTAGATTGAAAAGCACCACCCCTTCCATGGATGGAAGGGGTATTTATAGTTACAAGAAATACGACCTCCTATCGGCCTGTGGATCGGGTATACAGTGGGTAAAGACCCGTCCTTCCTCCACGGTGTTGCACTAAACTAATCTACGCTACAAACTAACTAATAAACTGCTAAATAACGTAAACAACGACAAATCTACGAGCTAACATATGCTAGACCATTATTGGGGTGACCGACTCTTTAACATGAAATTTCCAATTCCTAACACAATTTTAACAACGGAGAAAATGTCTCCTCATAATCAATTCCTTCTCTCGATTATATCCCTTAGCTACTAGTCTAGCTTTAAACCTTTCAACTTCACCATTAGCTTTATATTTAACCTTAAAACCCACTTATAACCTATAGCTTTTCTACCATCCGTAACTCTACAACCTCCCATGTACCATTTCTATTTAAAGCTTCTATCTCTTGATTCATAGCCTCTAACCACCTAGGATGTTTCACAGCTTCTTCATAAGTTGTAGGTTCATATATTTTATTAAGACTGGATGTAAAAACAAAGTTATCAAAGCTTAAATTTGAATACTTAACAACTTTATCAATACCATACTTATGATTTTTATTAAGTACAAAATCCTTATATTTAGATGGTAAGGCTGTCATTCTACTAGTCCTTCTAACAGTTTGTGCCCCTGCTGGTTCTGGTGACTCAAACATTTTTCCAAACATATCTAGATCCTCACCTCGGATATATAACCATTATCAACATTACTAGTACCCTGTATATCATCAGAAACAACAGTTTCTGTTGTATACTCATCAGTCTCAGTGTCCTTCCTACTAGATGTGTTCCTAGTGATGTCTACATTAACTGTATCTACACTCTCTGCTGTATCAACTGGCAAATTGATATCTACATCAGCTATATCAGCAGGTTCTACAGTCTTAGTATGTAGATGCTCAACATCACTAGCATCACCTTCTACAGTGCTGACACTAGGTTTATGAGTACTAGATTCAGGTACAGATTTGTTGTTACCATCTATACTACTTATCTTATCATCATAGGGTTCATTGGTTCCAAAATTATTTTGACTGCTATCAAAATCTTGATCAAAAAAATTCAAATCATTTACCCCATTATTATCAAATATAAAATCTTTAGTGAATGAGGTATTCTTAAAAGGAAAACAGTTTCATAAAAGTTCACATCTCTTGAAAACATAAACTTCTTTTGATCAATGTTATAAAGTTTATATCCTTTTTTATCAAAAGCATATCCAACAAATACACATTTATCAGATCTAGATGCAAACTTATCAGATTCATTTAAAACTGTTGCAAAACATAAGCAGCCAAAACATTTTAGATTCATCAGATTAGGTTCAGTATTATACACCATCTCAAAAGGACTTTTACCAGACAACACAGCAGTTGGCAACCTGTTAATAAGGTAAGTAGCAGTCAGAATAGATTCAGTCCACATGTTCAAAGGTAACCCCCCTGAAACATGAGGGCTCTAGCAGTATTTAACAAGTGCCTATGTTTTCTCTCAGCTATACCATTCTGTTGAGGTGTATAAGGACAAGATGTTTGATGCAAAATACCATTCTGTGTTAAAAAACTTTCAAACTTCTTATTTACAAATTCTGTCCTATTGTCACTTCTAAAAACTTTAATAGTTTTCTCAAACCGATTTTAATAAGACTATAAAACTATTAATGTGATCAAAACTTGCTTTATTTTTCAATAAAACACCCAAACACTGGTATAGTCATCTACTATAGTAAGAAAATACTTAAACCCTTCTTTACTAGTCACCTTATATGGACCCCACACATCTAAATGAACAAGATCACCCATGTTTTTAGTTTTATGATCACCAAAGGAAATAGTTTTCTTGTTTGTTTAGCTTTATGACATATCTCATGTGGTTCGTAATTAGTAGTCTTTATATCTTTTATTCTATTTTTAAGCTACGCTTAAGACTTGGTCGAGGATGTCCAAGTCTATTATGCCAAATACAATTTGACATAAAACAACTCTTAATATTACTATTATTAACCCTCTTACCTTCATCTAGAAAGTAAAGACCTCCTTTTCACTACTAGTCCCCATCGTGAACTTTTGAGTGGAACTCGAATTTTACACATTTTATCATTAAAACCGACAATCACATTATTATCTTTAGACAACTTATGAACAGATAACAAGCACACATGATACCGTGAACTACCAAAGACATCTTTTAAAATCATATTGTTTCCAAACTTATAACTTCCAATTTGTTTAACATGTGCCTTGATCCCATTGGGATGTGCAATCGTAAGATTTAAATGAGATACATCCATTATATCATAAAGATGTGTAGCACAAAAGTTATATGCCGACTAGCTCCCGAACCAATAATCCATCCAATATAAGTACTATAGGTACTTATATTAGAATTGAAATTAAAGAACCTACATGAAAAGAAACTAATCACACAATTTGAAGCAATAATAAGATTCGCAACACTAGCATGAGCCTTGCTAGTATCACCGAACCACTAAGTAAAGCCATTAATCAATTATATCGATCTCTAGTAAGAGTATGAGTAGTACTCTTACTAGTATCGATCTTATTATCAACCACATTATTAACATTCCCTTTTTAACAAAACCAGTGGATATCCAACTAATTCAAAACATCTATCAATAGTATGACCAAATCATATTACAATGTTTCAGAACAAAGTTTGACACCGCCAAATCTTTTGTTATTATTGTTAGTGTTCTTATTAGAATTCAACTAGTATTTTGATTATTACCAAGAATGGCTTAGCAAACAAAGGTCGCAACCCCATTTTTAATGATTTATTAGCAACATGATTAATTCGTGAGACTCATCTCTAGACAAAGTAGCAAAAGCAGATTTAACATCCGTAAGTGGATCATGAGTGAGAATGAGACTTCTAACAGTAGCTAAAGCTATCATCAAGACCCATAAGAAATTGCATCGCCTTAAAAGATCCGAATGCTTTTTCAAAGTGAAATTTGTTTCACAAATGCATGTAGGCAGATCAACAAGGAGTCAAACCGCCTCCATAATGCATTAAACTCATGATAATACTCAAAGACTCATACCAGTTGTGTTAAAGTATGTATTTTATGATGCAGATTATATATCACAGATCCATCCTCTTTGTTATAAGTTTCACTTAATTCATCCCACACAGATTTGGCATTCACAGAAAACACTTGACCTTTATAAAGATCTTGAGATATACAACCAAGAATCCAAGACAAAACCACAGAATTACACCTGTCCCACTGTGTCTGATATAGAGCATCAATGGTGTAACACCCCCAAAATACCGCAGCGGAAGACTGTGTCACTGGGGTGCTACTTCATAATACAAAGTACAAGTTATAGAAAACGACCTCTAAATGAGACGTTTTGAAAAGTTACCATTCGATTAATGAAATCAGAGTTACAAACAATGAGGTCCCAAAGTATAATACATAAATGTTTTGAATGGTAAATGACAAAAGCATAAGTCTTCAAAATATGTCGTGCGACTCTATGTTCCATGCAACAGCTATCGTCTTATTGACCCGAAAATGCGAATTGTTACGATCTCTACCCTTAAAAGGAACTTCGTCCAAGTTACGTTGATGTTCACTACTTACGGTGTGCATAGTCTAAGGGATTACGCCAAAGCTCATGTATATGGGTTTCTTATCTACTTAGGTACGTTCTTGTGACTATCGCGACTATTTCCCATCCTAAAGACATGCTCTTATGGTAGGTTTGATGAGGCAAGCTTTCCATTCTCGAGCAAAACCCTCAAAGATTTTAGGTAACCGATTTTTACTTAATCTCACAACTCATCAAACAAGAAGCGTCATGAGATTAGGCTAAATCGGTTTGAGTAACAACTTGATTCTAGCTTGATCTTTGCAACTCATCAAACAAGAATTGTCACTCGATCAAACCGGAAACAAGTGGTTTGAAGAAAATCTTTTGAGAAATTGGCTCGACACGGATTGCTTACACATATGAGACTACTACTCCCTTCATTGCACGAATCTTCCCGAATTAGACATAGGTGATCGTGCTATGTATAATTTAGGAGTAACTATGCAATGATTGGACTAATCGACTCATATGATGTTTGGTGTTTCAATCGGTTCATAGAAATCTCTTAGGTTCTAAAATTACTAAAAGTCTACAGTGTGCAAGGCGATAGGGAGGAAGGTCTCAACGATATAGTAGTTATAGTCTAGGCTCTAAATGCAACCTAGTTCTCTATAACCAATTCTCGATACCAATCAGAACACCCCAAAATACCATGCGGAAGACCGTGTCACCTGGGTGCTACTTCATAATACAAAGTACAAGTTATAGAAAACGACCTCTAAATGAGACGCTTTGAAAAGTTACCATTCGATTAATGAAATCGAGTTACAAACAATGAGGTCCCAAAGTATAATACATAAATGTTTTGAATGGTAAATGACAAAAGCATAAGTCTTTAAAATATGTCGTATGACTCTATGTTCCATGCAATGACTATCGCCTTATTGACCCAAAATGCGAATTGTTACGGTCTCTACCCTTAAAAGGAACTTCGTCCCAAGTTTCATTGATGTTCACTACTTACAAGTGTGCATAGTCTAAGGGATTACGTCAAAGCTCATGTATATGGGTTTCTTATCTACTTAGGTGCGTTCTTGTGACTATCGCGACTATTTCCCATCCTAAAGACATGCTCTCTTATGGTAGGTTTGATGAGGCAAGCTTTCCCATTCTCGAGCAAAACCCTCAAAAGATTTTTAGGTAACCGATTTTTACTTAATCTCACAACTCATCAAACAAGAACTGTCATGAGATTAGGCTAAATCGGTTTGAGTAACAACTTGATTCTAGCTTGATCTTTGCAACTCATCAAACAAGAATTGTCACTCAGATCAAACTGGAAACAAGTGGTTTTGAAGAAAATCTTTTGAAAAATTGGCTCGATTACGGAATTGCTTACACATATGAGACTACTACTCCCTTCATTGCACGAATCTTCCTGAATTAGACATAGGTGATCAGGCTATGTATAATTTAGGAGTAACTATGCAATGATTGGACTAATCGACTCATATGATGTTTGGTGTTTCAATCAGTTCATAGAAATCTCTCTTAGGTTCTAAAATTACGAAAAAGTCTACAAAGTGTGCAAGGCGATAGGAGGAAGGTCTCAACGATATAGTAGTTATAGTCTAGGCTCTAATGCAACCTAGTTCTCTATAACCAATTCTTCGATACCAATCAGAACACCCCAAAATACCCAGAATGGAAGATCGTGTCACTGGGTGCTACTTCATAATACAAAGTACAAGTTATAGAAAACGACCTCTAAATGAGACGTTTTGAAAAGTTACCATTCGATTAATGAAATCGAGTTACAAACAATGAGGTCCCAAAGTATAATACATAAATGTTTTGAATGGTAAATGACAAAAGCATAAGTCTTCAAAATATGTCGCATGACTCTATGTTCCATGCTTAAAGTGTCAACACAATGGTTGGTGAGTTCATAGAGTTTGTTTTGAATAAGTTGAAAAGCCTTTAAAGAATTTTCACACAAAGAAAGGTATTGTAAATCCACTCGGCCCAAGTTCGCCATAAAGAACTTGCAACCCGTGTGTTCACAACCCATCGCTAAAATATAGTTTGCACAATCATGTATGTATGTATCATAGTAGTAAAAGTATATGTGTCACCACAAGGGTCTTTCAACAACTTAATTTGGGATGTATCTAACTTAATAGCCTTCCAACAACTTAATTTGGAGCCACTAAATTAATGGTCATCCAACAACTTAATTTGGAGCCACTTATGTATGTATCTAATTTAATAGCCTTCCAACAACTTAATTTGGAGCCACTAAATTAATGGTCATCCAACAACTTAATTTGGAGCCACTTGCGTATGTATCTAATTTAATAGCCTTCCAACAACTTAATTTGGAGCCACTAAATTAATGGTCATCCAACAACTTAATTTGGAGCCACTGAATTGAATAATGCAAATAAGTATAATGCAGTCAAGAATAACGCAAATAGGTATATCATAATCATGTATATATGCAATCAAGTATTTTGCAATCAAGTATAAAAAGTATAGCGTAGCATAAAAGTGTAAATGTTTTGAGTATTTGTATTTGTAAAGCAAGTAGTTGAGCATGTATCTCCCCCAAAAGTTTGTAAACAATTAAAAGAGTAGGAGTGGGCTACGAACTCACGGTAATCCTTAAAAGTTTAGAGTACTTGTGAAAGTAAATGAAAATAGTTTGAGCATGTATCTCCCCCAAAAGTAATTGAAAATGTATAAAAGTAGGGGCTATGAAACTCACGGTAATTCTAAAAAGTTTAAAGTACTTATGAAAGTAAAAGCAAGTATTTGAGCATGTATCTCCCCCAAAGAGTTTGTAAAACAATTAAACGAGTAAAAGTGGGGCTACGAACTCACCTTAAAAATGATATCACAACGTATAACGGAGTCGATGGATAAGCCTGGAAGTCTCTACATATAACCTAGAATATGATGTCAACTCTTAGGTTCAGAATAATGCCTAAGAAAACATGAACGAGCCTATATATGCCATTATATTGATCATAACGTAGTATTTGTATGTTTGTTTATAAAATGGTTTTCGCTTGTATATCTCGTACTACCGCTCGGGCCATCATAATTCGAGGTCATGCAAGAAATGTTCGAGGAGCTAGGACACTTTAATTCAGTAAATCCAAAGAACTCGTCGATCCGTTTACCCAAATGAACCCCTCACATGAAGTTCCCTAGTGTTGTAGTGCTCAATACGTAAAACATGTATTTTGATTACTTGATTATATTATATATTAAGAGTTTATAAATACAATAAATAAACTAACAAACTTTATAAGTATTTTAAATAAGTTTGAGTTATATATATACTTACCTTAAAATAGAATGCTTGAGTATTATGGAAAATAAAATATTAACGACTCGACGAGAATTTGCGATCTTGAAAACCCACGGCTATTAGAAGATTATAACAACGCCTTCTTGAGAACCCAAGAAGAAAAGAAGATTATAACGACGCCTTTTGGAGACTTGAAGATATTTGAAGATTATAACGACTTTTTCTTAAAACTTCCAAGAACGAAGATCAAACGCTAGTTTTCTTCAAGAACACATGAATGTTCTTACAAGATCTATAAGAAATGCCTTAGGTTTAGGACTTTAGATGATAAGAAGGGTGGTGCATTTTTTCTATGTTTTTAAGTTAGTATTTATAGGCTAGGATTTGGAGTTAACTACATATCGGGTTAAAACTAACCATGGTTAAGTTGTATACTTGTAATGATCTAAGGAATGATCAAATATCATCCCTACATGTGTCTTACACGTTTCATATGAGGTGGTGGTGATAAGATTGAAATTTTCTTGATATTATCTTGTTTTTACGAGTGTAGTTGGTTAGAAAATCGTTAACGGTAAGTATTTAATTCATGAAACGTAAACCGGTGTCGTAAAATATAAAACTTATAGGAATGATTAAAATTATCAATATCCTCCATCTAAAAATATAAAATGGGTGATAAGTCTTATTGGGTGCAAAAGCGCTTAAAGTCGGAAATACGGTTAAAACGCTGAATCGCAGTTTATCGAAAAGAACGAAATTTCGTGGAAACGACCGTGAATTTATTTAGAGTAGACTAAAATTAGTCTAAAAGTGATATGAGATGTCAAAATATGGTTTTCATCATACGCGGGATAACTTTACGCTTATACGTGAAGTCTAAAAGTTTACGATTTAAGCAAAAGCGTAGAACGCACAAGCTTAATTTCTTTATGGTCAAAGGAGGAGGAAATATGTTTGACTTTTCCAAAATGTAAAAGTTTCTAAAATCTTAGGAAATACAAAGGTGAATCGTTAAGTCCGGATATAAGTAGAATTGTTTAAAACGTAAGTTTAGTTTCGATCACACGGGCTTATTTGGTAACATAAAATAAATCTTAAAATTCTCAAATTCACATGAGTGATAAAAAATTAATCTAATGCGGGAAAATTGTCGAGGCGGTTTTCGTTATGCTGGATGTTTAAACGGTGAACCGTCCAAAACGAAACTTTAAAGCGGTGTTTTCTTAATAACTTTGCGAAAATGATCTAACGATTGTCGAACTCTTAGGTCATTACTAAAATGATTTATCCTACGAGAATGTGAAATAAAAATTTCGGGAGTGAATAGTAAAAAGTGAATAGTAGCCGTGAATAGTAAAAATGAATAGTGACCCGAAAATGCGAATTGTTACAAATGGGATCTCTAACACACTTCCCATTAATAAAACCAAGTTTGTTTCTAGTATGCAAAGCTAATCGCAATGACAGACTGCACCTTATAGTTCTCAGTACCTTCAAGTTTGAAAGTAATCAACTGAGCACCAATGTCTTGAGGGTGTAAATATAATGGGTCATATATATCCAATTTTAGTTCACTACTTCCCCTTCAGGGCCCTTGCCCTTATCATCAGGACCATCAACCATAATGAATACCGAAAGAAAACAATAACAAAACAAGCAAACAACGATAACAAAGAACACCTTATAACTCCTCAAACACAAATAACCACCAAAGCAGCCCAATCAACACCAACAAATAAATCCCTTGATCTACACAACCTCCACAATCCTAATCAACAAAAACCTAAGAAAAACCTAAAGAAAGTGTGAGAGGTGTTACAACCATGCAAGCTTCCAAACCAAAATCCAATATCAAAGATCAAGAAGATCCACAGAACAAATACAGCACAGCGGAAAAACACCTGAAATCAAACACAAAACAATACAATTAGTCAATACAATTTAAAGAATACCAATCTGACACAAACAACAAACCCTAAAAATTATTTTAGGGTTTTTTGATTTTTGTTTCAAGAACCTTGAAATAAGAATCAAAACCGGTCAGATTATCGAAAAGAATCAAAACAAATTAACTTGAATTAGGGTTTGATACAGTAAACCCTAATTTGCAACAAACTTGATTAAAAAATCAAATTAACACACTCCGACAACTAATTAACTCACAAGATTGAAAAATCAAGATGTAATTAGGGTAAAATACCACCAGGAACAAAAAACCTCAAAAATCAAGAAACCCTAATTTTTGAGAAAATCCAATTACCCTTCAGATCTTTTTAGATCTGATAACAAGAAACCAATACCAATACTCAGAATCACAAGATCTATAAGAATAGATCAAAACCCCCAAATTTTAAGAAACCCTAGTTTATCAAAAACTTTACAATCTTTGAAAAATCACTTCGGTATAGAGCAACCTGTCTCTGATACCATGTAGAAATTTATAAAACCAAAGTAATTTCAACTACACAAAACTTGTTTTGATAGTGAACCCAGCCAACCACCCCTTGGCTCACTCTTATTATTAATCAAGATAATATCAGTTTACAATACAAAGAAAGATTTGATAAAACTATATTAAACTAGGGTTTCTTACTCACTCGAACAGAGAGAAGAAAACGATTTCACACGCTTGATATTTTGAGTTATGAGAGTCAACACTAGTCTTGACTTTTATAGTCTTAAGAATATGAAGACTTCCTTTTGATCCTCTATCTTTCAGACTTGACAACAATAGCCCTTTTACTTTCTGAATATCTTTAATAATGCTTATCTTCAACAAAAAGCAATGCAAAATCCCGACTTTATCCAGAAGTTGGTTCATAATGGTAAAATAAATGATCTTGAAGATGTCATCATGAATAAAAGGAGACGATTTATTGACTATGGCGATGGGTCAATGCTTATTAAAGATGAACCTCAAGAATGGGATGACCCGAATCCTTACGGATTCGAAATGTCGAGCTTGATGAACTTGCTTTAGAAATGCAAGGATTTGGAAGAGCTAAAAGCGATAAAGAGGAAGTATTCAACGATCTTGATGGATTAGAGAGTGGAGACAGGAACTTGATGAAGAATTTTGGGATGAATTGTTTAATGAACAATTTGGTGTGACGGGAAGTGAAGGTTAATGAAGTTGTAGATGCAAGTGTTTTGGAGAGCGGTTTCTCCATTGCTAACGCTTAATAATGCATCAATAATCATCTCCTTGATCTTTGATTGCTCTTAAAACGTTTGTTCTTGATCTTTGTAGTTAGGTACATTGGATCATGATGATGTTGATGAATAAGTTCGTGGGCATATGTATGCCGATTACTAGTTCTCATGTTGGTTGGTTGACTTTTATACGATTTTGTATAAAATTATGTACCTATTATCACTTGGTTTTTCATCTTATTTCAATTTTCTCTCGCCATTTACAGGATACGTAAGTCCTTCGCGAAATTTAACTTTTCTTTCTCGTGTAACATTTTCGTAATTTTTACGTGGCTAAATTTAGTTTTCTATATCCGATACTTTTATATGGCTCTATCTTGATCATCAGATTGGAAGCATTTTATCGGCCGATTCAAGTGCTTGTTCGATGTAATGAGGTTCTCAATGTTCTTTCTCGAACTCCCAACATTACTAGCAAAAGTAAAATGGATTATCTTGATTTATTATGAGAAAATTATATGTCGCTATTAATCAAATTCATTCTTTGGAAAACAGTAATGTAGATATCTGAAGATACTACACTTGAAGATTATGGCTGCAATTTGGAAGTCAGCTAATCTGTAGTAGTAATAGCTAGGTGGCCCTTGATGGCTACTTAATGGTATACTTAAGTTTGTTTTGACGTATTAGTTAGGGATGACAATGTTGTGGGACCCATGTAAGTAATATTCTCATATAATATGCTTGGGGATCACACCAGATAATAGTACTAGGGTCGATGCTGACACCAGTTTTTGTAGTAAATAAAAGGGCAAATAACCTATTTAAGAGCACAAGGTATGCTTGTGTTATTGGTATGCCAAAACTAAAAACAATATCAATCACATGCCATTGCCTTACCATCTCTTTAGCCATTTGCATGCCAAACTTCCTTTGAGTCATTTGAATGGCTCACGCCATATGTGAAGCTTTGTTTTTTTTTTTTTTTTTAATTTTAAGTGAGTGGGTATTTTTAGTAGGGTATTTTGTGGGACCCAATAACATGTTAGTGGTGTGTTATGAAGGAGGTGTTTTAGTTATTGATGAGTTATTCGAGGTGTATGATGTGGCGATGTGGCATACCAATAACGTGTTATTGGTATCCACGATACCTTGTGCTATACTTGTCACAAAAGCAATTCGATGTAGCGAATAAAAAAAATAGCCCTTTGGCTACTAAACTCGACTAGTTTGTCCTTTATGAGGCATTTTCCCACCTATTCAACCAGTATCCGGTCATCCATTCTAAAACTATTCTACAAAAGTCCATGTGCAAATCTCTTGGACATCCATTCTAAAACTATCCACCCATTTATTTAATGATTGGTATCCACCAAGATCCACCCATTAAATCTCTTGGATATAGTGATACGCAAAAAAGTCCATGTGCGATTGAAAACATCAATTCATTCGAATCGGAAAAGACATCACAAGGCTTCGTTGATATATTTACTAAGCCAATATAACCTGAAGGTAATTGGTGGTCGGAACGGAGGCGTCGATCAAGAGATGATCGGTTGTGTTTGGGTTTGGTCAAGAACCCGTTTGGGGTTCGATCGATCCATGGGATCACGGGTTTGGTTATTTTTGGTCTTGGTAAACAAAGAGGTAAGCGGTTAATGGTTGCATATGGACTGTTCTTCGTCGAATGAGAAGCGTCACGGATGATGAAGGTGATGGTGATGACGTCATAGGTGTAACGGATCCGGTGTGGAAGAAGGTGTTTGATGACGTGGCGGATGTGGCGGCGAAAGATGATCGACCGGTGGGAACCGGACCGGGAGGACCGGTCCGTTGTTATTTCTTCCGGTAGTGTACGCCATTGAATTGAGAAAATGGAAGTGTTTGTTTGTTATATAGAGAGAAAGTTGTTTGGTTGTGTAAATTGGCAAACATAGCTTACCAGTTGGGTGTTTGTTTCGTGTTTGCTCCACAAGAGAAGAAAAAAAAAAAAAAATCTTTAATATATTTAATGGGTGGATACCGGTTGAATAGGTGGTGACTGGGAGTAAGAGGTAAAATGCCTAATAAAGGACAAACTAGTCGGGTTTAGTAGCTAAAAGGGCTATTTTTTTTTATTCACACGTCGAAGCGCTTTTGTGACAAGTATGATGCTTAAATATGTTATTTGCCCTAAATAAAAGTGTTCGATAGAGCAACTATAAATCATAGGTTCAAGAATTATCGTTCTTGAAAAGTTGTAATAAGTTTACATTTTCTGTCTGTTACACAGATCTTGTGGTGGTAATCTTGTTTACATGTTACCGACTAACACTTTCATAAGACGACTTTACATTGCAGGATATTCCTAATATATGGGTAGAGGTGGCAAAAAAGCGGGTTGGTGGGTTTGGGTAACGGATCCAAATGGGCCACTTGACATTGGGGTCAAAGCGGTTCGGGTCAAAACTTATACAATATTGTTTTAGATTTAAGGATTGTTGTTTTGAAAAGGTCCATGTGATATGACTAATGGTTGCATCAATCATTGACTTTTGGGCCTTCCAACTAGTTTTCATTGCAAACTATAAAGAATGTCTAGTTGACATATTTTATATGAAATTCGGACTAAATGAAATGTAAAATGGTTTTCATATTTTATTGTTGGGGATATGATAGGAAGCAAGTTGGTTCTAATGGGTCACTTTCATTTGGTGCTGCTTGTGAATATGTCAAGTTCACATGGTTAGATATCTTAGAAATCTAACTTTGTGCTGTTAAAGTTGCACTTTAACAACTCATGGTGTGTGACTTTGTACTTGACGATACAAATGTTTACTTGGACATTCAAAAATACAGTAGTTTCCAGGAAAAAGGTGCTCATTTTCTCGTTTCTCAGGATCAAGACGTTGCGTCTTATCTAGAATAGCAACCATCAATGGACCGAAACCATTCTAATATTGTAGCGATATTCTGGACAATTTGAAAGGTTTGAACTTGTAAGCTTACAGAGTGGGAAGTTAGCATGTAGCATCTTCTTGTGATGCCTAAGATTTTAAGATTTTCAGTTCATACTGCCAATAGCTTTTAACATGGATGGTTAGTGCCAAGTTAAACCATATAGATGATTTTGCAGCTTACTCAATACATTATAAAGGCATAGTTTTAGCTTATACATTATTGCCAAAAGTACTGAACCTTTCCTAAATGACCAAACTGTTCCGCCAACATATGCAAGCTGATGATCATTACTACGCGGTTACACAAAGCTCAAGGCTTTTTGTAATTACTCACTGGCATTTTGTTCTCAACCTAACGATATGTTCTTAGATCTATTAAAAGGACAGTATCGAAAAAGACAGTATAGTTGTTTGAGTTTAACAACAATAATATCAGTTGCTTTAGAACCAATTCACAATAATTGCAACATTTTCTTATTTTCCCAAGTTGAACTCTACATATAAAATGAAATTAGTTCATTACAAATTACTGTTACTTAAAAAAAAAAAAAAAAAAAAAAAAAAAGTTGACATAAGTCACTACGCCTAGAATAACATGACAAAGTCCTATATTGGTTATACATATAACTCGACTTAATTAAATATCGATTTTTTTTTTTTTTTTTTTTTATAAATAAATACTACTACTAAACTGTCAAAGCTAGCTATCATAAACCAAGATGAAGATCTATATGTTCCACTAAATTTTATACAAACAAAATAATCAAGCTAGCAGATATATATGGCCAAAATATAGAACAATCAAAAAGTTAGGCCCAAGTTAAAATTTAAAAATAAGCCTAGTAAATGCCATCAAAGATCTAACTGAAAAAAACTTATAATGCATGTATAAATAGTTGTGTATCGGATTGTGAACTCAAGTTTTGATATTTATTGCGTTAATAATGGCCAAACTTGAAGCAAGTTTGTTGCTCTTATTCTTCCTTTTGGTCTCCATTAGCATCCTTAAGGTTTCATATGTAAGCATTTCTTTCTCTTTTTTTTTTTCTTTTTTTTTTTTTTATTTATTTTGGGCTAGAAGTATATTCTAAATGTTATTACAATTGTGAAAATTTTGAATTGCGCTTAGTAATGTACTTTTATATATAAATTTACTGAGCAATATTCAAGAATGAGTTCTAACATGTAATCTGTAAATTAATTCTGTGCTAATAATTCTACTGTGTATCACTTGATTCTTTTTTATTCAAATTTACTTAGGCTGGAGGAGAAGGATCATTAAAGTTATATCGTAAGTGTTCTTACAATCAAAAGGTTGTTGAAAGTTAATTTAAATGAATTCCATTTGTTTTAAAATGTGAGTTTTACAGAATGCCCGACGCATGTGGAGTCCGGTGTTCTAAAACACATCATCGTGGAAATTGTTTAGATGCATGTAACAGTTGCTGTCGAGCATGCCTATGTGTTCCTTCGGGTGTTGTTGGACATAAAGATGAATGCCCTTGCTATAGGGATCGGAAAACACATGATGGTAAACCTAAATGCCCCTAGCCCGTAGAGACAGTTGGGTTAATCATATTTGTATTTTTGATCTATATGTTCTACATCCACAAATCTCGTCCTAGAAAGAGCAAAATCTTTTATCTACACCATTTATCCAAGCATTCTCGATAATTTATTAAAGAATTCATAGTTGTAGTCTTCTTGTATATAGTGTTATTATTGTCAAAATCTAATTTTGATATCATACCCAGTGATCAAAGTGTTGTTTATGTCTTTAGTACTTTTCTGTTCTATAAATTTTGCAACAAACATTTTCCAGAATACTACTTTTTTAGTTACATTACAAGTTAAGAAGAATATAAAGCATTCTATTGAAAGTGCAACTGAGGATGTATAACATTTTACTTGCGTTAATAAAAGAAGCTCGTCTTCATTATATCTCGATTTTAATTAACTGTAAGTACTCGGGCATATTATATCACTGTTCCTCATCAGTAAATAGCGCAAAAACTTGGTAGTATGGCAGAACGACTATCATCACCTCAAGAGTTGTGTATCAACTTCTTCAATGTGCACTTCCATTGCTGTACCTTGTCAAAGCATATCATTTGGGTAGCAGCGTCTTTAAGTACACCAGGATGCCCTGCCCCCAATGCGCTGTTTCCTCGACACTTCCTCGTACCCTTCCTTTGGGTGATTTTGACTGAACGCATAAGAACAAAACATTTCCAAAGACTCTGTTTCATCTAGAAGGGGAGGCTCATATGTATCATCCGGTTTAACCCAATGAACAACAGATTCATCTCTTGTTATAACAATTATTCTACTTCCAGGGCCAAAAATTGCTCGATTTATGCCTAATACCTTTAACTGCTCGACATTGTCAACATCATCAAGAACCAAAAGAACCTTTTGATTTTTTACCAACCTCTCTATTCTTTCAATTCCCTGATGATAACTGTCTATACGTATTTGACTCTCATCCTTTCGAATAAGATGAGATATGAACCTCTTCTGCAATAGAACTTCTCCATTCCACTCTATAAATATGGTTTTTACATTTAGAAGAAAACAACAATGCTGAATTTTGAAATTTATAGCTAATTGGTCGTATGTAGCTTTTGCAATTGTTGTCTTACCAATCCCTGCAGGTCCATAAATTGCAATAACCCGAACATCATCTGTAGCAGCAGGGTTTAGTATCGCAATCACTTCTTTTAACCGAGTTTCTATCCCAACACCAAGGTATAGATTTTGTCCATGTAATATCTTTCGGATTCTTTCAACCACTTGTTCCAACAACTCCTTCTCGTCCCTGCCAATAAGTAAGGTTTTTCCAAATCACATGGATATAAAGAAACAATCAAACAAAAACACAAAGAAAGCTTCAAATAAAAAGAAAAGAAACCTTTACCCGTTGGCATCATCTTGCAGGTGCAAGCCAGGCAGTTGTCCTGCATTTTGTAGAGCTTCCCTCCATTTCTGAACCGTCTCCTGATCGAATTTATTTTGGAGAATTTCGAGATGTTTATTATGTTGGACTTGAAATAATCAAGAATCATAAGTCATTGAAATTAGAAGGACCAATAGTGTAGATTAGAAAGTTTATAACCGAATAGCGGTTAAAAGAAGTTATGGTAGTTAGTTAGGGGCGGTTACTTACTAACCGACACAATGTTTAACTCGTACCCATTCGTTTAGTATATATATGTATGTACATGTACAGATTATAGTGTGGAATATATTAATATCAGTGTGTTTTTACAGAAAAGTTCCCACCCTCTGTTTCTCATATCGAGTCACTGCACATTCCTTGTGCATACTCTTATCAATATATTGTTCATCAAAGTTGCATGATTCGCGAACTACAGAAAGTTAACATATTATACTAGCCTTGTTGGGTACCAACATCAGATTTTTTTGATATCTAGAAATACAGGAAGAACGACGCATTGGTCATTCATTTTCTGCAAATTCATCATCTCACAAAGTTCATTAAGGCACCATTTGGAATCAGCGTAGTTTGTCGAGAATACAACTACGAAGATTTTAGACTCGTTGATGGCTGCCATTAACTGGGGACCAATATTTAAACCTCTTTGGAGGGTGGTATCATGGAATATTTCGATGTTGAGGCGTCTAAGAGCTTCATGTAGATGACTAGTGAAGTTGTTGCGAGTATCTTCACCCCTGAAACTGAGAAACACGTCGTATCGAAAAGTTTGCTGGATTTGCTCCATTAAATCACAAGAGTATTTTGAATTGTATAGTGATAGTATTTATATGCTTAGTAAGTTCATGTCTCTTTTGGTCACATTATCATTGAGAATCTTTTATCGTAGACGATGGTGGGCCTGTAGACAAATGAATTTCATGAAAATACAAGGAAAATAAAGCCATAACAATCAAAGACTTTAGTGTTGAATAGTTGAAAACACGGCATGCACATCAAATATGTTGCAAGACCATTCCATCGAAACGTTATATTAACAACTAGAAAATCTTATCTGGCGGGGTTGCGATAGGACGCGTAAACAAAAACGTCAACAAAAGAAGAAAAGAAGAAAAAAAAAGTCGCTACTAATTAAGATCAAAACAAATGTTGTGCTAGTTTTCAACGCCATATAATGATATAAAAAGCTTAAGATTGCTAGGTTTATCAATTGCCACTATAACTAATTTTGTATTATATATTAAATCTATAAAAACATTAAATCCAAAAATAGTAGGATAAAAAATGGTAAAGAATTTGCCAAAAATTAAACCTGTGAGAGGTCTATGCCAGCACATGAAGCTAAATTAACATTTGTTAATGTTACTATTTGTAAAAAATATTTACTTTATGACTAACATCTATCGAAAGTTATTTTATTTTATTATTATTTTAATTTCAATTATTATCATTTAAAGAGATATCTTTTATACATTTATACAATTAAACGTGCACCCATGCATAACGACGAATTTTACAATGTATATAGTATGAGATATTGTGATTAAGTATTTCGTATAACGTTATTGAAATATGGATCGAGATTGAGATGAATTTGTAGTTAAAAAAAAAAAAAAAAAAAAAAAAAAAAACGTAGGATGAATTTGTAAAGAGAAAACAAATTAGAGCTGCCATGCATAATTCGTAAGATGAACTTGTGAGCTGTTATAATGTTTAATTTGTTTCAAATTTTAATTTAGAAGCATAAGAATCATGCATTAAGGAAAGATAAGTGATTTGTATATCATTTTTTTGCCATCCACCACTAAATCATGCATAGCGGTGTTGTACTATGTGCATCAATTGTCTGATTTAATAGTGCATGGCCTAAAAAATGGTGCACAAATCACCAAAAGTGTGTTTCAATGTTCTATTAGTAGAGATGTTTGAATATTTAATGTTCAAGTATTAAGGGTATTTTAGGTAAAACATTAATTTAATTTTTTCACTTTCAAGAATAGGTGGTAAATACATTATAGATAGTATAGATAAAAGAAAACACTTAGAGAGCTAGGAGTAGTAACATGTTATAACACCAAATTCCTTGCCACTTCAGCGTCACATCATTTCAACACAAAATAGCACAACACCAAAAAATCACCCTTTATCATAACACCAAATAACACCACCTTTCGGGACCCACCCTTTTTAAAAAAATATACAATTTATAAATTAACCCCTTAACTAATATTTCAATCATTAAATAAACCTTTCACTAATATTTCATTCATAAACATAAACATTAAACAAACATTACATAAAATACAATACGAAATACGATACCATACGAAAATAGGGGAGAGAACAAGCAATAATGTGTAGGGTTTATAATTAATGTGTGAGTGAAGTGTTAAAATATTGGGTAAATGGATGTTGTATTTATAGAAGAGTTAAAAATAAAATTACAAAAGTAAAAAAAAAAATAATAAAAAATAAAAAATAATAATAATAATAATAATAATAATAATAATAATAATAATAATAATAATAATAATAATAATAATAATAATAATAATAATAATAATAATAATAATAATAATAATAATAATAATAATAATAATAATAATAATAATAATAATAATAATAAATAAACTTACCGTTAACCCCAAAGGGATTTTTGAAAATACTTTGAATAATGAAAAATAGCCGTTTTTTTTTTAAGCTACGTTTCAACGACGTTGGTAAACCAACGTAATTCTCAACGCCACAATAACGCGAGCTAGGACGGTATGGAAAATGCAAAATAACGATGCCATCTAGACCATAACGCCGGTTATGCGTTATGACTCCGAGTGCTCTTAGGGATTGTTTGTTGAAACTAATAGTAGCGATTATAACGATAGAAGAGAAGCATTAGTATCGAAGCGATTAATTTATAAAAATGTTTGGTAGAGCAGTTGTAACTGTAATTTAATGTGCAAAATGACGTAATGCTAAATGCTAAATGTTTATTCAAAAAGCATTGAGAAACTAGTGTTTTTATAATTTTATAAATGCTATCTACTTGCTTCTAAACGAGCTTTTTAATAATAATGCTAAATGCTATAATTCGTTTGTAGGTAAAGCAGTTTTAATATTTTAAGTTTTCCCGTCAGATGTAATTATCACTTGAAGACAAATGAGAACTAATCTTCCGGAGTCGTATTCCACAGCGAGATATGAATTGAAATTTACGTTTGTGTCTTTTGTCTGATGCTTGATTATCAAATATTTTTTATTTGGATTTTTGAAAAGATTTTTAAACACCATTTTAATTAATTTAAAAGGAACTATTTAACTATTGAAGATAAAAACAATCAAATAAATGATAATAAAAGATATGCTTGTCAAATTAGGTGAAAAGGTAATTAAGTGTTAATAATCTATTAAGCTCGTTTAATTAATACCAGTCAAAATAAAATAATTTTCTCATAACGTTGATTTATATTGAAAATAATTTTTTTTCTTGATAATAATCACTAGATTTAAATAATCAATTATTCCCACGGCTTTTACCCGTTAAAACAATCAACTATTTATATCTAAAAATAATCCAAAAATTATTAATCAATAATCTTCAATACCCGTTAAAAAAAAAATTATTTTCTCACAACGTTGGTTTATTTTGAAAATAATTCTTTATCTTGGTAAAAATTACTTGATTTAGATGATTAATTTCCCAAACGGATTTTGCCCGTTTAAAATAACCAAAAATCAACCCAGTAACCGAAGATTATCAATCAAGAATTTTTAAGTTTTCATACTCAATCCCACTTCACTACTCACTTAACAAGCATATAAAAATCTACTTAATACCCATTAGCTACTAAGCTCATAATAACAATCTTAACAATAATAAGCATTTTTCTACACTAAATATTTAAGCTAAATGAGAAAGGTAAGAGATTAGAACCCTATCCGACCAAACGAGACTAATTACCACCCGATCTTATAAATTAAGAAAAGACTCTAAAGATAATTTTTTAGTAGCTTTTATTTTACCAAATAGTTAATAAAGTTGTGAACTTTATTAACTAAGAAGCTTAATAAGAACTATTAAAGTTATAAGCTTTAAGAAAATAAGCTAGCTTATTAGACCCTTAAGCTCCTCGCCTTAGATGTAAGATTGGATGCATAAAAATCAAAACTTTATCAAAGATAGTACAAATAAGCTAGTGAATAAGCTATAAGCTAGTAGCTTAAATCCAAAATATTAAGTATGTTGGAAGAAAAAGTTAAAAGCTATAAGATTTAAAGCTAAAAATAAAGAGTAATTAAGCTAAATTGCAAATAAGCTAAAAATAAGCTAAATATTGAAACTTTTTAAAGCTAAAAGCATAGATCTAAATCCACCCAAAACTAAGGTGTCTGTTCCGAAGAATAAGTGCGAATTGGGTATATTTAAGGATTAGATCTAGAGAAATAAGCTAGTGAATAGCTTATTATAAAAGAAAAACAAATAAAGTTTAAAGCTTTTGATTTTTATTGAAATAAGTTGTAAAAATAAGTAGATCTAAGTAAATAAAAGGTTTTGAAAGAAAAAAAGAAATAATAAAGTGCTTATTAGAATAAGCTAGATCTAAATAAGCCCAAAATAAGCTATAAGCTTATTTGGTTTATTAGGTTTAAGAAGATAAAAAGAAATAGAAGAGTAGGAAAAGAAGAAATAAGCAATAATAATAAGCTAAGTGGGACTCCAAATCTTCATTAAGCTCAAATGAAGTTGATTACAATAAGCTTTAAATAAGCTACAAATAAGCACTCTCAATAAGCTAAAACTACTAAACTACTAATAAGCTAAAAATAATAAAATTCAGTGTGTGAAAAGTGTGGTGGAGTCCCCTTCGATCTGCTCCCAAGAGGCCCAATATATAGCCAAATGATCAGGGGTATTTTGTTATTTTTACACCCCTACAGCTGTTGATAACACTACACGTAGGATACGTGTCACGCTGCCATTCGCCTGCCGCTTCTTCTAGAACCTCCTACCAACCGCCTTCCAATGATTGCCTGCCACCTCGTACCTCTGCGTCACAGGTGCCACGTGTCAACCTCCTATTTGCCGCCCACCGCGACTAACCATGTGCGGCGGTTGTCGTCGACTTTGCGCCTACATGAAATTAATAAGATCGCCGCCACGTGGCAGGCTGTCATTGGACAGCCGCCACTAAGTGGCAGCATCTGGTTGGCCAATCGTCGCTGACGTGGAAGTGCCACGTGGCGGGCTGGGTTTGATATCGGGTCGGGTCAGGTCAACGGGTCAATGGTTGGGTCTGGATCCAGGTCGCCACGTGTCACCACCTGAGTGGTGCCATGTGGCATGGCTAGTAAATACCCAACAAGTGCCGTCGCCCGGATTCAAACTTGGGTCACTTGTGTGGGAGTTAAGGTGATGCCCGACTGAACCAAGCATACCTTCAATCATAATTACGCGCTTGATTCTATTTAAGGGCATATTGTATGCAGTCCATTTTTATTAATAAAAAGAGTTAAATAGAGTTTTGACCTGCCATTTGAAGGGGTTATGGGTCGGGTCCAAAATTAAGGAAAATACCATCGGGCTCTTTTTTCGTGCTCTTTCCAATGATGTGCTTGAAAAAGGCATAAACGTTGTCGAAACTCATCCGAAAATTACCGCTTTCGCTTTGTTTTCAAAACCTTGTACCTGCAAGACATAATAACACTTTTCAAACATATTTGAATATAATTTAACGTATTTAATGGTTATTAGAATGTTTTAGCGTGTTTTCCGGTATAAAAATGATGTGTGTTTAAGCACACATCAAAATCCCCCCACTTAAGCCACTGTTGGTCCCACACACAATGTTTATTACACACGTTGTGAAAGAAAATATTTTAAATCCTCTTAACTAAAATCCTTCACATCAAACAAAAACAGAAAGATGTTCATTAAAGAGTAAAAAAATCTTTTACTTTGAAAACGCCCCGTTTTAACCATTAAATAATTAATAGATAACAAGAAATTTTTCAAATTATAAAAGACTTTAAGAACGGGAAACACGCGGACTGGGTGTTTCCAGGAAACAAATATCTTCATCCTTAAGTTTTCACAATCCCCAAACCAAGCTTAAAACGAAATAACAGCTAAATATAAAATTAGATGCTAACACTACTTATAGATGCTAAATGTGTACGTGCAACTACTCCTTGCTCTCTTATTCCTAGTTCCTCAAAGGGTTTTATTTTAAAAAACAAGTTTTTCTTATTTCGATAGATTATAGTCTTATAAAGGCACCCGATTTAGAGAATAATTAGTTTAAAATCCTTCTTTAGAGAACTGCTGCAGATAAAAATGAGGTCCACATCAAGGTCCTAATTTAACACGATTTAGGGGATCTCCTTGTTATTTTGACCGAAACACTTCATCTACGAGTCCAGAGACAAAAGCTTTGTTTAGATATCTCTGGAGTAGAAATTTGTCCTTATTAACATTATAATTAAGCAGTATTAGCCCTCTGCCCTTTAAACAAATGAGACAACGGGAGCGAACTGTCAGAAAACAATAGTCTTATTTCAACCTTGGGAATTTCCTCCACCTTTTTGAAGTCTGATCGAGTCAACGGGAGCAAACTGTCAGGAAACATAAAAAATTTATCGGCTTTGGATTATTATTATTATTACCTCCACCCTTTAAACAACTGAGTCCAAATCCCGAGTCTTATTTTATCGGCCAAATCCCGAGTCCTGCGGTCTTTCAACATCCGTAACAATAGCATCAAACTATCATGAATCAGTTGTATTATTTTCCCCAACACCGACAAGACTCGATGTGTACCCAACTTCCATAAGGTGAATTTCTAAAAAGGATTGAAAACTATGCATCTTTAATTATTGAAAGCATTATTTTTGATGTGTTATTTAGCTGGTGGGAGCATAAAGCCACAATTAACCTCTATGAGCTCTAAAGAGATCCAACTACTCCACGTTTAGCATCTAACTTATATTCCACTCTATGCAAAAAAAATTAAGTTCTGCAAACGCTCAGTCTCGAAAGCTAAGGGGAAAGCTAGAGTGCAATACTCGGTCAAGTTAGAATCTCCCTTGTTCTAGCCTACTTATTTTTAACCAGAAGAGGGGTTGCATGAGGCCATACAAAAGCAGAAAAAGTCATATTTCGATAGAAATCCACCCCACACTTAAACAAAACACTGTCCTTAATGTTTAAAAATCACGGGTGTTAACCCCACACTTAGGGTCGAAAAAGGCAAATGTTTTAAAAATTCTAAGTGTGATTGGGGAAAAATCATTTATATTTTATGAAAAAGGGTTTGCCTAGATATTTTATAAAAATCATTTAACTTTTAAATAAATAATGATTTAGGCATTCTACCTAACTTAGGGATCGTTTATTTCACTTATAACGCACAATGGGACTCATAATCAGAATTGGAGCCTTTTATTGAGGTTTGTAAATATAGTAGGCTTGGAAATGCCGACCGATTAATCGCTGCAAGGTGGTCGACCCCCGACTACCGATTCACGATTTTGCAACATTGGTTAAAACAGACCTTCGTTGTAGGTGTTAATGTTGGACCTATCATTCTTGGATGTTAAAGGAGAGTAATGGATCAATTATATCTTTTTTGGTGCTTAAGTTAAGCTAAAAGTAGTGGTCAACTTCCCTAATCTTCTACATCAGCGCCACCTTAGCTTTCTCCTCACTCCTAGAGAAATTAGAGAAAATACTGAAAATATTATTGATCGGGTTCAATGAACAAACACTAGTACAAGAGATTATATAGAAAAATAACATACTAAACCCCTAAGACTAGACGGTCCTAAATGGCTATGGGGTAATGAGCCTTATTAAACTAACACCCACTCTTAAACTCACAATGATGCAGCGGTAAATATTAAGAGTTTGTCAAACATAAAATCAACTAAAACTAAACAAACCAAACTAAAACCAAAAAACTAACACGCAACTTCGAAGTGTCTCAGAGCACAAAACGGACTAAACTCGATGCGAAACCAAAATCAGAGCAGAGCAACATAATTACGAAGATTAACAAGAGTAGATTCAGGCAGGAACATCAGAGTCAGATAGACACATGTAGATTCAGACATATGCAGACAACCATATGCATAGCAGATTCAGACAGACAGGTGCAAACAAAGCAAAACCAGGCGGAACCAAATGCAGAACCACGTGTGAAACAAGATGCATAACCACGTGCAGATTAAGACATGTAGATATAGACAGGCAGATTTAGGTAGACAGGTGCAGATTTAGACAAACAGATGCAGATAAAACCAGGTGAACCAGATGCAGAACTACATGTTGAATTCAGACATATACGGAACCAAACAGATGCAAAGTCAGACGTAACTAAATGGAGAACCAAGTAGAATCGGGCGAAACCAAAATATGTTGTTAATACCAGATGCTACACATAACTACTCCTATCACCAATACAACCTAATTACCAATTCAAATTCCAATGTCAACACCGATACCAATACCACGCTAAACGAAACTATTAACCATGGAATTGAACCATACGATAATTTAAAAAGTAATCATATCAAACCTTCATTATTCAAACTAGACCATATATTAATATATGAATCCGAACAAATTTAATTTTTTTACCATACAAAAACAATGAAACGGAACCATGTGGACTAACATGAATTAATTACCACCGACCCATTATTCTTATACATATTCATCTTCTGATGAGATTTGAGCTATCTTTTTTATGGGTTAATTCATTCTCGTAAACGGTAAACAATGTAGATCTCAATAAAACAAACTAATTCAAAAAATGAAAAAGATGAAGAAACAAACGAACTTACACATTGAGAGCTTACTTCCAACATACTACGCGATCAATTTTTCGGTAACCAAATTCTTTATTATATTTTTTTTCAGTTGAACCAACTAATTCAATTCAACCAAACAGCCAATGACAAAACGTGTGAACAAACAAACTTTTTGTTTACCTTTTTTTCTTCTTCTTCTTCTTTGACCTAGCTCTGATACCATGTAGAAATCAGAGAAAATACTGAAAATATTATTGATCAGATTAAATGAACAAACAATAGTACAAGATTTTAAATAGAAAAATAAAAGACTAAAATCGAAAGACTAAACATGCCTAAATGGCTATGGGCCAATGGGCATTATTAAAGTAACAACTCCCTTTTACCTTTCACCAATAGTGGTCACACCAATCCCTGACCTTTCATTAAAATACCCGTTTTATACAAATATACCCCACACACACTCACAAACCAAATAAAAACAATATAAAGGATTTGGGGCCCAATATTTTTCAAATGAAACCACAGGGTGAGTAGATCACCTTTTCCATTCTTTTTTTTTCTAGCCTTGCGCGTGAGAGGTGATGGTGGGAATGGGGGTGGCACGATTTGGGGTTGTAGGGCCATAGTCTGACTCCCTGATTTAAAGAAAAGAAAATTAGGAGATAAAGGCATTGAATGCGGATATTTTTGGGTTGTGCCCAAAATAGAAAATCTTACAGATTCATAGTGGTAGAACCGAATGATTTAATTTTGGTTAACACTATTATTGAATCTAGAGATGCTCACTTTGATGAATATAGGTTCAAAACTATTCCTAAGGCACATAAAATTTCTAAAGAAATTGTTTCTATGGAAATTCCCATAACTGCACATAAAATTTCTAAAGAAATTGTTTCTATGGAAATTCCCATAACTGTTGAAAGGAATGATGATGATTCTTCCCAAGATCATCAACAAGTTGAACCTAGAAGGAGCACTCGTCAACGAAGGAAAGAACCTTCGGTCCTGATTTTGAAATGTATCTAGTTGAAGGAGATAGACAAAGTTTAATAAGGGAATGTCCAATTATTTATAATTTGGATGAAGACCCACAAACATACTCTAAAGCAAATGAAATCTCATGATTCATCCTTCTGGAAAGAAGCTGTGAATGATGCAACGGATTCCATCATAGGAAATAACACTTGGATTCTTGTGGACTTACGCATGGATCAAAAGCGATCAAGAGCAATGGATTATCAAAAGAAAATTAAGAGTTAATGGCAATGTTGAAAAGTTTAAGGCACGATTTGTTGCCAAGGGTTTCATACAAAAAGAAGGACTTGATTACTTTGACACATACGCCTGGTTACATGAACTACAACCATTATAATTTTGATTGCCTTAGCTTCCATCAATAAACTCATAATTCACCAAATGGATGTCAATTCTGCTTTTTTGAATGGTGAAATTATTTAGAGGAAGTGTACATGGAACAACAAGAAGGTTTTGTAATACAAGGACAAGAGAACAAGGTCTGTAAGCTTGTAAAATCTTTGTATGTGCTTAAGCAAGCTCCAAAACAATGACATCAAAAGGTGATCATATCTAATGGCTTTATAATTAACGAATCAAACAAGTGCGTATATAGTAGATTCGTTAATGGAAAAGGAGTTATAATATGCTTATATGTAGATGATATGTTAATATTTGGAACCGACCAGGAACAAGTGCAAATGACAACGGAAATTTTGTCTGAAAACTTTGATATGAAAGATTTAGGAGAAGCTGATGTTATCCTAGGCCTCAAGATTCTTCGAAAGGAAAATAGACTGATGTTGACACAGTCTCACTATATCGAAAAGATCTTAAAGCATTTTGACAGCTTTAACTGCTTGCCTATTAGCACTCCGCTCGAAGTAGGTTCCAAATTAACTTACAACATCGGTAGAAACTTAGCCCAAAACAAGTATGCTAAGGTTATTGGTAGTCTTATGTATGCCATGACATGTACTAGGCCTGATATTGCATATGCCATAGGAAGATTAAGTAGGCATACTAGTAATTCTGGAAAGGAACAATGGGATACTGTAAATTAAGTATTTAAATACTTGAAGAAAACCATGCATTATAGTTTAGAATACAACGGAGAGCCATCAATTTTAGAAGGTTATACTGATGCAAGTTGGATAACAGATCAAGAAGACTATGCATCCATGAGTGGATAAGTATTCACTATTGGTGGGGGTGTTGTATCTTGGGGGGTCAAAAATGGGTTTGTGTTGCAAGTGTTGAATGATCCTCTTCCTCATAGGCCATTGACTATCTATCCCCGAAGTCTTTATTCAAAGCTGTTTAACAGACTCTACTATGGCAGTGGAATTTTTGGCATTAGCTTCATGCTGTAAAGAATCAGAATGACTACGAGACTTGTTGATGAACATACCCATATAGCCAAAACCTATGCCTCCAATCTCTGTGCATTGTTATAGTCAAACTACACTATCAAGAGCGTACAATCAATTGTATAATGGTAAGTCCAGTCATATTGGACTTTGGACTTAAGCACATGCAAGTCAATCAATTGATAAATGATATGGTGATCACCGTTAGCTTCTTATGATCTAGTAAGATCTTAGCTGACTGCCAAAAAAACTGATTAAAAGTACTTCGCATGAGATGGGACTCAATCCCACGTACACGTAGTCACCCATGATGGAAACTTGTCTTGGCGCTTGGTTATTCCCCAAGTCTTTAGAGAAGTAAAAGTACATCATCCAAATGTGACTAGAAGTTTTGCAAATTTCATCATCCCAGGGTTAGTAGAACTTGAACCATAGTGTAAGAAAAAGGTAAATTAAAGATTCTTAATGGAATTATAACACATGTTGTGTTAGGATGTTTAAGCTACGGTAACATCGTTGATAATTTCCAGCTATCTGAATCTGGAAGTAAGGCCACTTCCTATGAGCTCAAGGGCTTGGCTCTAAAGCATTATGAGAAACTGAGATAGGGACTCATGGCCAGTTTCAACGAGTCGACATTAAGTGGATTGAATGAACGAGAGGAAGGATATGCATGAAGCATTTCCGTTTAACATACAAAGGAAGATGGTTCAATGGCTTTGGCCCAACCGTTCTTATCTTAGTTAAGCTTGAGCACTTTCATTACATAAAGATTCAATGTGTAATATTCCATCTTTACTTATGCATAACACCGGATATTTCGAATCGATTTAGGTCTTATGTGTCTTTTCGTAAACCTATTTCTATTTTGAAAATTGTGGGGGATTGTTGGGTAAATATTTTCGTAAAACACGCAGTTTTTGAGTTTGGGTCTTAGAATCATGGAAGAGGGTTAATCCCACACAAAATGGAATAACAAATATAACGATGTTTATAAGGATGATGTCTAACCTGTGGTTACTTTCATTAGTCATTGGAAGTATGAAGGACACACAGGGTGTTGAGCACCCATCGCGTACGCGCACGTGGTTGATGTGCGAATGTGGTGATTGATGGCGCACTTTGCACTTCACTAGTTCGAATCACCGCGAGCCGCTTGAGAGCCGTTTGAATCTTTTTCAGAATCAACATGAATCACATGTTATGGTTAGGGTTTTGACCCATGGGCTCGGCGACGCCCGGTTGATATCGTGGGTTGTGGTCAACCATCATGACCCGTCGGGTCGCACCGTTACAAAAGGGTTTCGCCATGAGATGGGACACAACCTTTGATTCGCACTTTTCGCACAAAGATCTGTGTAACCATATAGGACGCATCTCTTCTTAATCGCTAAGGGTTAGAACTCTATAAGATGTTTCTCTTTGGAAGGGGTATGATGACCCTTCACAGGGTCACGACAAGCCCTATAAAAGGGGATGATAACCTGCGTTTTCAGATCATCAAATCTTTCCAAAATCATTTATTTACTTAATACACCCTTCTTCCTTTACTCGGTTGCTATAAATAATATTATAAAATTTCTATAGAAATATTATTTATAGTGTCTAGAAATTCTTGATAACTTGGTAGTTCATCCGGATTATCACCACTTTCATGTAGTGTTGATAATTGCTACATACGTTGCTTCATTATATCTCGGGAGGCAATTCGTCGGTAACCCATAACATGATTGTTCAAAAGAACGGTTGGGGCGAAATTGCTTTAAGGATAAAGATCACTCGACTTGAAGTAACAAGTAGTGGCGGTAAACTTTAAATACAAAAGCATCTTTCTAAACCCCGAAACTAACATGCACAATAGAGAAATGCTCCAACTTATACTTCAACTTATCTTTTTATATGTTAGGTGTCAATCATCTATTAATTTATAAATTATAAAAGAGTAATGTTATTTAGGCCCACAATTAATGGCTAAATAGATGCTTAATACATAAATTACTTTTACAATTATATTATACATTCACTCTCTCTAAATTTTCATCAATCATTTTTTTAAATCCAACAATCAAATCATTAGACATACAAATAAGCTTGTTAATTAGACATAAGAATCATTTTTCTTTATAAAATAGACTTACATTCTCACTTTCATTAAATGATTGAAATATCACTAAGTGATTTACCATCATTTAAGATGTCTCATAGATCGTTTTGATATAATGTTGCAATCTTAATATAAAAGTAACTGTTGATGCATAATATGGCGCGGACTGGATTCAAAGACTCTTCTTGGGTCGTTAGTCGCCTTCTCGAGTCCTAGTAGACCTGTCAACAAAGAGAACTCGTTAGAGTGGACCCAGGCCGAGCCCCGTCCACCTCCGACGGTCAAGTTAGTATGCGATGTAGCATAACCAAAAGTTGTTAGGTTTAGAGATAACCCGTCATGTATATATAAGACATGGATTGGGTTTAAGCATAGAGTGGGTCAGATCTCGCCGGCCCGACCCATTCTCGCCCGTCCCGACCATACGCCCACAAGCCCCAAGTTTAGTATGAGATAGCGCATGGCTATGTTATGCTAGACTTAAGTTCGCTCATGGTCGGCGTGGGTGAAAGTGGATCCCGCATGCCGCATCCCGGATAGTGGCGCACTTTTGTACCGAGAGCGACGCAACATGGTGCGACGAAGACGTGCTTCAGAGAAGGCTTGTATGCAGGCGCGACAAAGAGGTGCGAAGACGTGCTTCAGAGCAGGCTGCTACACGCGCGACAAAGAGGCGCGACGAAGACGTGCTTCGCGCATTACATCCGTCTTTACAACCGACAGAGGACGCCTCCCTGCGCAAGATGGTGCTAATATTTAAACCGTCTTTGTACCGAGCTTGCAATACCTCTTACATACGATCCGCCTCAAATATGCTCGCGTGACGCTGCATTTTAAACAAGAGTATATATACTCCGTAGCCCCCAAGTTTGATGGTGCTACTCGTGTAGAGCATTAAACTTATTTAATCTGCGAAAAACACCGAATGCAAAGATTAAAAGTATATTCCGCGAATCGCAAAGATATAAAACCTAATGAATTGAAACAATAGACAAAGACATAGCATGAATAATATATAAGAGAAGTGGTATGCGCACCCGCCGGGATGCGCATCACCTAAATAATTAATTATTATATTTTTTAATGTATAAAATAAAACTCGGATGGATGTACCGCGATCGCGACTAATAGACGCAGATGGATTTATCGTAACCGATAGACTCGAACGCTTGTGGATGATCGCAGATGTTTATACCATGGCCTTTGTCCGGGCGCATCATGGCGATCGACTAGCATCGTGGTGTTTCATGCGCACGCGTTCTCTCGCGAAGATGTCCGAACGCACGCCTAATGCGGGTAGATTTATCATGACCGCGTTGTTCGAGCGCCAACAGCGTACTCAACCGTAAAACAGATTCGCGCGAATTAATTCGCGGCGAAAAATAAAATAGCTCTGATCGTGCGGATATTTTCTTAGGTCCGATCGTGCGGACTAAAAGATAAAATAGGTCCGATCGTGCGGACTTTTCTTAGGTCCGATCGTGCGCGAATTAACGCACGACCTAACGCGGGTAAAAAGTGCACGCCATTAAATACAAGCAGGTGCGTGACGTTAAATTCCCATGATGGTAAAGATATGGCCATCATTAGGAGATGGTAAAGCAAGTTTTTAGGATTTAGCTTTTAAAGTTATGAAACCCACGATTATTAAATACGCATAGCAGTTCGTGCCATGCCAACGATGGTAAAGCAAATTAAGCCATGGCTGAATGCAAAGGTTTTAGAGTTACCGACTTTAGAAATTGATTTCTGCTTTTCAGTAATATGAGAACACGAAACATAGTTTATTCGTGGTCCCACGGATGGCGCCAACTTGTTGATGCATAATCCGCGCGTGATGGATTCAACGACTCTCCTTGGGCCGTTAGTCGCCTTCTCGAGTCCTAGTAGACCTGTCAACAAAGAGAACTCATAGAGTGGACCCGAGGCCGTAGCCTCGGGTCCACCTCCGACGGTCAAGTTAGTATGCGATGTAGCATAACCAAAAGTTGTTAGGTTTAGAGATAACCTGTCATGTATATATAGGACATGGATTAGGGTTTAAGCATAGAGTGGGCCGCACCTGACCCATTCCTGGCCCAGTCCGGACCTGTTTAGAATTATATGAATGCACCAACTTAAAGTCGATTCCAGATCTTCCTCCAAGCATTGAAAAGTTATGTGTGTTTGATTGTATAAACCTCAGTAGCCTTCCTAATAGCATCTGCCAACTCCATCAACTGACCTGTTTAGAATTATATGAATGCACCAACTTAAAGTCAATTCCAGATCTTCCTCCAAGCATTGAAAAGTTATATGTGTTTGATTGTATAAACCTCAGTAGCCTTCCTAATAGCATCTGCCAACTCCATCAACTGACCAATATACACTGTGGATGCACCAACTTAAAGTCGATTCCAGATCTTCCTCCAAGCATTGAAAAGTTATATGTGTTTGATTGTATAAACCTCAGTAGCCTTCCTAATAGCATCTGCCAACTCCATCAACTGACCTATATACACTTTCGTGGATGCACCAACTTAAAGTCGATTCCAGATCTCCTCCAAGCATTGAAACGTTATATGTGTTTGATTGTATAAACCTAGTGAATCTTCCTTCAAACTGTTCCGAGTTACAATTTCTAACGGCGCTAATATTGCGTGATTACTTAAAACTTGGAGATGAAGGTTTCACGCAAGTTACAGGACTAAGGAACCTACAATCTTTAGAAATGCAAAATTGCAATGTTTCGCAAGTATCCAGTGGAATTGGGAATTTGGCGTCATTAAGGAATCTCAACCTTTCACAAAACACATTTTCTAGTCTACCGCAGAGCTTCAGCAACCTTTCAGAACTGAGATCCCTTGAGATATATAGTTGTTCTCAATTAAAGTGGCTTCCACCTCTTCCATGGCAATTGACAGATATAGATGCAACCAACTGTAGGTCATTAGATGTGATGCCATTTGATTCAATGCAAAACGCATATATTTTTCCTTCTAAAGCTTTCAAGGTAAGCAACCTCTCAATTTGATGCACATATATAGAAGCCTTTTCATGAATTATTAATTTAATGTAAATATGCTTAAATGCTATACAGGAATCACAACTCATGATCGATGAAGGATTACTCATCACTCTCTCATGGGAGGAGTTACCTGAGTGGTGTACTTATCGGAGCAGTGGAAATGTTTTATCTTTTGTGGCACCTATCCAAATTGATCATAACAAAATATGTGGTCTCATCTTATGTGCTACCAGAGATAAGGATGGTGAATATGAGGATGATGAATATTATGAGGAGTGGATTGTTCCAAGAATTTATAATAAAACAAAAGGAACAAGTTATCTGTTTCGTGATCTATGTGAGTATGAGAATTATGAGGAGTGGGTCATGTTTTATCCACTTGATGATACAACACTTGTTGTGGAAGCGGGTGACACTGTGGAAGTTGAATTAGATGGTAGAAGTAAGAGTTGTGGGTTGCGTTTGATATACGAGGATGACGTGGTAGATTCAGGATTAGTTTTAAAAGATGTTAGGGAACCTCTATTCCCAACAACAGAGATGTTTGCTGATGAAGGCAGTTTCAAAAGTTGTGGGTTGCATTTGGTATACGAGGATGATGTGGTAGATTTGGGATTAATTTTAATAGATGTTAGGATGCCCACACTCTCTCTGTTTCCATTATCATCATAGATCATGACGGGTAATAGTATTACCGAGTTAAATGATGAAGACATATGCTCGTTCCCCATCCAAAATGAAGAATACACCTATTATGACTTGTAGTACAATTTTATGATGACGAAGTTTCGAGTTGTTTGGACGTGTTTCGAATTATGAGGGTGAAGTAGAGGATTCTGGACTAGTTATAAAGAACGTTACACAAGCCACGCTGCCTGTCATCTTAGCGGAGATCATGAGTGGTAGTACCCCAAAAGTTATCACATTAAAAAGTATTCATCAGGCATATTGGAATGCCTTGCAGGTGTTTGATGAAAGTCCAATGCTAGTTGCTCGAACAGGTGGTGTTTCCTACATTTTTTTTTTATCTGCTTGGGAGATATAACAATAATTTCTTAGGCTGACGTATTTTATACGCTGGTGTAGGAGATTTTAGGAAGTGATTAATTAGACGGAAATGTTATTATTTGGGATTAACTGCTTGATCTAGTTTGATAAACTAAATGTCAAAAACCAATTTTAGTCAACACCCTTGACCCTTAGATTGCGATGCAACAATGTGTATTGTTGCTGCAATGTTTTATAAACGTAGCATTATATTTCAACACTTTAAACTATTTTAACTGCAATTGTTTTGTTTTTGCCCATGTCTATGTTACTTCCGTTTGATTGCTAGCATATATGTGCATTGAGTTCTCATTTCTGTATTTAAATTCAGCTGAGTTGTGTCATGGGAAACTTTGATATATGAACTTCTGATATTTAATCAGAAGGCTACTAAAACAGTTTGTTATCGTCTCATGTAATTAATACTCAGTATGACAAAAAAGCTATCTACTTTTGTTGCACTTTCTGTAGTGCTGATGCAGGTTTGTGTTATGTAAACGCAGCAACAGCATAACTGGGTTGATTTGATTAACAGCTATAGTATTTGAGGTCTTGGATGATGAAATTTTCTAATTAGTGAGTATCATCACTGGGCTAATTTTTCCAATCTGATCTTTAATCAAAAATTGAAATCGTATTTGTCGAACTCAATTTTAGTTATCTGTCTCATGGAATTAAGGAAGTAGCTAGTACTACTTTAAAGACACTATGTCTCGCTTTATATTATTATTCAATTGAGCGCCATAGTCTGCAATCATCACAATCCACGATGTGGAGATAAAACGATTACATACTGCTATGCATTCGCTATAATCTTCAGAGATGAACAAAAAAAATCCATAGTTTCAATTAACCATGTGACCAGTTAGTATGCTGTTTTTGTATCGATACCTCTGCGGTTGTCCCAACATACTGGAAATCTCACATGTCGTTAGTTTGATATCACTGAAACATTTTGGGTTTCTTTAGTTCAGTTAGGATTAAGCAAGACAAAGAAGCGTGATCTTGGTATTCATTTAATTGATACTATATCAGATTATAAGTGTGCATCCGTTGTCTCATAGAGCATCTAACAAAATGCCCACTAGATGTTTGGTGATAATAGTTATGGATCAACATTCACATTTGGTGAGTAAGTGCTACATGCAATTTAACGTTATGTATTGTTTGGAGTGGGTAACGGAAAATATAAAAATGAAAAAAATTGTTCATGGTCCTTTGCTTTTGCTTGCTCTGTTGTTGGTCTCTGTCTTTCTATAAGTTTGAGGCATAGTGGGTAACTGGGACACTCCGAAGTAGAGTTCGGATCTATTAAAAAGTGCGCAATTTTTGCAAAGTCTAATAAGAAATATCAACTGTTGATCTGTCAAGATTACAAAATTGGGAAATCTACACATAGGTGCATGATGGTCATTCCAATAAACAACCACCATCTCAGATCCAATCTCAGATCTGATTGATAAAGTGATGGTCATTCCAACAAACAACCACCATCGCCGTCCCCATCACCGTCCCAATCATCACCGCTCATGTGTTACAAACAACCACCATTGCACCGTCACCAACACCATCTTCATCACAATCATCGTTTTCACGCCGTCAACATCACCGTCTTCACGCCGCATCATTACCGTCTCCATATCTACCGTATATAGTAACTGAATATCTGTTACTATCTTTACTAATCTTCAGATCTGTTGATAAAGTGAAGGTGGGAGTTGATCTGATAATAAAGGTAAGAGGTTGTGAAGAGTTGTGGGTAAGATATATTTTTCCGTCTATCACGTACAAAAAGGTAATAAACAAAAGGTAGAAGAAACAATGATCCAATAAAGAAAGAAAAACATTTTGAAGCAACTGCACTTATTTAAAACTAAAATAAAGACTATGATTCATAGTGTAGAAGTTTTGGGAAGTGGATATATGAAAATTGCTTTTGGGTGATGTTGATATTGATGTTGATGTATTCAAGATGGTGATGTGTAAGTTTTGGGCAGTGTTATTTCATTTTAATTAAGTGGTAGATGAAGATTTTACTTTATTTTACCCACTATTGTTCATAATTTTTTTTTTTTTTTTTTTTTTTTTTTAATAATTTTGTTCTATTACTTAAATTACTCCCTCTCGCTCATAATAATCATTCACTTTGACATTTTTACCTTTTCTTGTTCAACTTTAACCATTAATATTTTTATTTCGTTATATAATATTCATGAAAATTATACCAAACGAAAATACATTTAAAACCCAATCTATTCATATATTTTTCATCAAGATCTTTATATATAATAAAAGAAAATGTTTTGAATGTCAAAACCCCTATTCGACGCCATAATCTTACGCCATTAATACACGCCTCTTTCTCGACAAGATCATCCTTCTAATAACCGATAATAATATCTCCCACACCCATGAAAAATTCACGCCCTATACTTTCAAATCTTTTATTCAAAATTCATGTTCCTCCTCAATTAGCTTATTAGTATTCAAATTATTTGTACTCTCATCATGAAACAACATTATTCGAAACTAAGGTAAATAATTTTTTGTTTATATTCGAATCTTATTAGAGTTTATTTTTATCACGATTCTTATTAGGGTTTTGTCGTGATGATTCATGTTAATTGTGAATAAGAATCAAATTGTTGTTATTTTGCATCTTAATTTTAATTTGTGTGATTATGTGTTTTTATTTGGGTGTTTATAATATAAAAAAATCAAAATTTATTCGATCCGCTTAGCTTGATGAGTGGACTTTTGGTTTCATAATTTAAATGAACCTGCTTATCTAATTTTTAAGGTTAGCCGATTTTGTTAGAAACTGCTTTTTGTTTTTGTTAAAACATTGCAGTCTACCATGGTAAATAGAGGTGTATATATAAGAACTTGAATCCGAATGATTCCAAGATAATCATAGCTTTCACACGCCTAGAAGTGTTTTTATGTGTTCCGCAATCTATAGGTATGTGATTTATTATGATACGCTTTTTGTTGACTTTCTTAGTCGCCTACCCATTATCTTAAACAATGTATTCTATTTTTTAATGTCCACCAAGTGTTTGTAAAAATGTTTAACTCATATTTTGTTTCTTATTGGAAATTGACGTGAATCTGTTGTTGTTATCCCATGTTATTCCTTTTTCCATATGTTTAAAACTACTCACAATAGAGTCATTTTTCATATTTCATAACCTAGCCTAGCTTATGTCATATTGGAATTGGATGTAATAGTTTGTCTGGAAATTAAATTATTGATTTAGTACTCTCGTGTTAGTTGCTATGTTAACTTCTTTATCCATCCGTACTAGGGGTGTGCATGGTTCGGTTTGGGTCGGTTTTTTAAAATCGAACCGAACCACAATGTTCGGTTTTTTAGAAGTTAAACCAAACCGACGGTTTTTGGCGGTTCGGTTTTTTCGGTTTGTTATCGGTTTTGGTTCGGTTTTTCGGTTTTTTGGTTTCTAACCGTTAATATTTGGGTGTGGCCAAATTATACCAACAAACTTGTTTTCGCATAAAATTAGTTATTATTATTTTTTAATTTTTTTTCAATCTAAGCATAATAATGTTTATTACATAATTCTACAATTACAAATATATAAATAAGACATACACATACAAGTGAACATACACATAGAATGATCATTATTGTATACTTATTGATATATTCACACTAAACACGCGACACGACAAACACACATATAAATATAAACGTTAAGATAAATATATTATCAATTCACTCACAAAATGAATATGAATTTATAAATTTAATTTATTTAGTTATTTAATCATATTATATTAATTACATATTATTATATAATAAAACCGGTTCGGTTCGGTTCGGTTTTTGCGGTTTGGTTTGATTTAAAACCGAAACCGAACCGCATTTTTCGTTTTGAAAAGTAAAACCGAACCATCGGTTTTTAGTTTCTACGGTTTTTTCGGTTTGGTTTTTCGGGTTTTGATTCGGTTTCGGTTTTTTCGGTTTGTCTTGCTCACCCTAACTGCATCGCTTGATTCTCGAGGGATTATTTGCAATGAAATTGAGACCTTATTTTGAGTTCTTGAGATGATGAATCAGAAAGCATTGTTCCAAAACAGAGTGTATTTGACATTTTTTTTATCGATTTGTTGACAGCTTACCAAAACTTAAACCGAAATGGAAAGCTTCAAGTACAAAAAGTGAATTAACATAGTACAAAATACCGCAAGTTTTCGCTTTTGGAGCTTCAGTAGGCCTTGATTTGATTTTAGAAAATAAGGTTGTTAATCTAAATGAATTATATACACGAAGTAAAAGGCATTTTTTATGGAAGCACATTGCTCGATCGATTTTTGTTCCGTGCTCCTCAGATATCGTGGTCGACATACTTATGCAATCTCTTTTTGGTTCATATTCTTATAATAATACAACATAACTTATCATTGCTTGTCCGTCAGAGCCCACCTCTTGCAGACTCGCTATGTACGCATTAACCTCATCAAGTTTTCGTGGAAGCATCAAGTAGTAACTTCTCTCGCTCATTAAAGGTTGCTCTTGTCAAATATTGACAAAGTTGCGCTTATCACCTTAAATGAAAAAAGGTTGCTCATTCCGTGCCACCATGTCAAAGGTTCACAATCAACTGATAGATGTGTATAATGAACTTATCGAGAAAGGTGACTTGAGATTGTATTCATCTCAATCGATGAAGATGAGGAATCCTATAATGGCTATTTCTCCAAGATGCCTTGGTCATTGCATCATTCTTTGATACCAAAACCGAGAGGCTCTAGATGGTTGTTTTAAGGTCACGAATACCTCATCTTGTATTCCTCGATGAAAGTGGGAAAGTTTGATCGAGAGCGGGTCATGATCATTGGAGAATATGGATCACAAGGGCACCTGCTTACTCCGCAACATGTCCAAAGAGATCAAAGATATGACACCGTGTGATCACCGTAATGTTAAAGATACCATTTACGACGTTGTTTTCGATGCTTCCACAGGTATACACTCATCAACTAACGCTCTGCCATTCTATTTCATTTACGACGTCTTTATTTAGAAGAGTTCGAGTTTTGTGTTCATAATTTTAAATTTAATAACATGTGTGTAATGTTATGCCTAACATAATGTAGCTTTTTTGATATTGAGAACGTGATAAAACCTCATATGTATATATTATCTGATGTATGGGGTTGTTTGGATATTTGAATAAATGTGTTGATATTTACATATAGGCCTACTTTATTATTTTGGGCATCTATCTCAAAGAGCTTCATCATTCACATGGTTGAAATATGCTTGGCTGTGGTTTAGATACTTTTGTATGGCTAAGACTCAAGAAGCAAAAGATGCTCAAGTAATTCTCATTTAAACCAGAATGACACAACCTTCATTAGCAACATAGTTAGAGTACTCTAAACAAAATAACTCGTGAAAGTTCGAAAATATGCAAAACAATCGATCTTTATAACCTATTTAATTAATCTTACGTGTTTCTCTTGATCTCTCGCATGACTTGTACATGCAAACTTTCACCGCTTATGAAAAGTAATCTTCTTCCGCCTAAATCTCTAATATAGTGGTATTATTCTTACATATAGTGTCGGCTCGGGTTATCGGGTGTTAGTGGTCCGTTGATTCAGTGTTTTGTTAGAGAAACTAACCCGCAACCCGACCCTATAAGGAATCGGGTTATCGTGTTCGTGGGATTCGGTCACGCCTATATCGGGTCGGGTCACCGGGTTATTGGATTGCATGCTAATCACCTCTCGAATTTGACCTATTTGTTCATGCATATAATGATAGTAGCCATAAGTACCTAAATATGCAACACTTTACTAAATCACAGTTTACCAGTTGTTTTCATGATGCACCATATATATTACCCATCACTTAATAGTACGTAAATGTCGGCATTTAGTTGATCTGGATAGTTTGATTAGCCCACGAATTTTAAGTTTCAATGGTTTATAAGTTTACTCATAACGTTAAATAATAACCTTTTTTATTGCCACCCGCGAAACCCGCGGGTCTATAGTCTAGTTATATTACACAAATAAAAATATTTATGGTTAAAGTTAAATAAAAAAGACTTAAAAAAGTCAAAGTGGACAATTATTATGGGACGGAGATAGTATAATGTTCATCAATAAAAAATATTATTTATTAGTGTTCATCAATAAAAAGAGATATTAATGTGTTCATCCATAAAAAATATTTGTTCATCAATAAAAAAAATTGTTCATCAATTTTCTTTAAATTCGTTCATCAGTTTTATTACAATGTTCATCAATAAAAAAACATTGTTCATCGTATACTTTGTTTGTATAATTTATTGATTAATAGAAAGTGTTCACCAATAAAAAGAGATACTAATGTGTTCATCGATAAAAAATATTTGTTCATCAATAAAAAAAGTTGTTCATCAATTTTCTTTAAAATCGCTCATCAGTTTTATGACAATGTTCATCAATAAAAAAATATTGTTCATCGTATACTTTATTCATTAATAGAAAGTATTGTTCATTAATAAAAAGTATTGTTGACCGATAATAATAGATTTTCATTTGTTCATTAATAAAAAAGTTCATTTGTTCATCAATAAAAATATTGTTTATCAATAAAAAAATATAATGTTCATCCGCTTTCAAAAAGTTGCAATGTTCATCCGTTATGGTAACAATGTTCATCGCTTAGCGTGTTCATCGTTAAGTCTTTGTTCATCAAATTTGAGTGATTCAAATTTCCGGTAAAGAATGGTCAAAAGCCTACAATATTCATGTTTTTAAGTTTTGTAAAATTCGGATTTTAAACTAGTCGAAATTAGAGCAGAAAATGCCAAAAATTTCAAGAAAATCAACACCCACTTAAAAAGTTAGAAAAAAAAAGTTGCGATTTATATATCAAAATGGATACCAAATTAAAGAGAATCAAATTAAAAAAATTATGGTGAACTCGGTTTTTCATAAAAGTTTGTCGTTTGAAAGTTATTTACGTTTGAAGTTTTAGGGTGAAATAAAAAAATGTTAAAAGCACCAAATGCCGACTAACCGAATTTAATAATAAAAATGGAGGGATTGAGTGGGGGACACATGACAATCAATTATAGGCTTTATAAGCTTTTTAATTTTTTTCACTTTGCAAGAGATCCCAACCTCTGTGATATATTAATCTAAAATGAAAACATTTTTCTTGTTTGATTTTAACAACTGTGCTATATTAATAAACAACTTTTCAGGAAGCCGAGTATAAAACAGAATCTCAAGGCTAAATGACAAATAATACATAGGGAAGAGATATAGTGAGAAAAGAAATTGAAATGAGAATGATGAGAAGAAATATTAGCCATATATTTCAAATGGGGGGAGAAATATAAGGGGAAATGCAGTTTAGCACCAAGAGAAAATTGCCTAATGTGCTTACCCTCTCAATGTTGTACACTTTAAAACATCTCAAACAGGCAGCCGTGTCTTTTAGTACCCTGGGTTGCCTTGCGCCCCAAAATACTGCATACCTCTACACCTCCTCGAACCCTTCCTTTGAGTGGTTTTGTCTGAATGCATTTGAACATAACACTATCAAAGACTCACTTTCATCCAGCAACCAGGGCTCATATGTAGCATTCGGAGGGAGGTATAGTGGAATATGCCGATGCTGAGTATCTTTACCCATGAAACTCAGGAACACGTCGTAGCAAAAGATTGGTTCCATGACATTGCAAGAAAATTGGTACATCTTTTCATTTTATAAAGATGATGCCAACAATATATGAAACTGAAGAATTCAATATTATTATTTATCAGGATGCTTTTAGTTTGGAATTTTCTAGCCTTTATTTTTTAATAACGAAATCGTGTGTTAGGTGTAGTTGGTGATGTGGGGTTGGCAGTGATGAAATTTCAATGCAAACACAAGTTACAAGTAGCAATATGATAAGCATAACGTATTCAGCTAAAATGTTATTATAACTACCCGGAAAGAGGTGCGAAATTTGGGTGCAAAGTAGAAGACACATTTGCACAAATATTTTAATCGAGGAGGCCCGATTCGAAATTTCGCTAGAAGTCCTACAGTGATCATTTCCTCCAATATAAAAAGTCAAAATTGTGTAACTACGGCAACAGTTACTGCATCTTCGACGCTGTTGTAGTTTCAAGGTTAGTTGTTTTTGTGATTTACGTTTTGTATTTTGTGAATAACTTTTCTTGTTTTTGATTATATATGATTCATTTTTATTTGTTCAGATTTCTATTTTCAGTTTGTAAAATTGCCAGTTAGGATTTTAAAAAATTGAATCATGGATCCGTCTTCTTCTGCTAAGAGGCAAACAGATTCATATTCTGATGATGAACTTGAACAACCGAATTGTAGAAGGCCAAAAAACGATGTATTCATAAATTATTCTTATGAAGACATCGGCAAACAATTCATAAGCCACCTTAAGGGAGCACTCAGTCGCAATAGTTTTACAATATCTGACCACACTATGCTCCCTGTTGGTCAAGACATGCGTTTACATCTGTTGAAAGCGATCGAGGAATCCGAGATCTATGTTGTTGTATTCTCTACCAACTATGCTTCTTCTTTAAGGTCACTCGATGAGTTGGTCGACACTATGGAATGCCTTCGCAAGTTTGATCAAAGGAAAGTTCTTCCTGTATTTTACAAAGCCGAGCCATCTGATGTTAGAAGTCAAGAAGGTTCTTTTAAGAAAGCTTTTCAAGCTCATGAGGCCAACGTTGACATTGATCGAAAGAGAGTTCAGAAATGGAAGCAAGCCTTAAGAGATGCAGGTCAATTGTCTGGTCTAACCTTGCAAAATGGGTAACTTTTAACTCTCATCTTTGTTACATGTCTTTTGAAAAAAACTTACAAGAGATATTACATATATCTGTACGATGTATTGAATTTCTCTTTTCAATTTGGCAGGGACGAGGGGAAGTTCGTATCGAAAATTGTTAAACAACTTGAAAAGATGCAAAGTCCGCAAGAGCTGCATGTTGCAGATCACCCTGTCGTGGTAGGATCTCGGGTTAAAGAACTAATTTCAACGCTGAGGTTAGATCGTGAAGATGTTTTGGTTGTCGCAGTTTTTGGAATTAGTGGGATAGGTAAAACCACTATTGTCAGAGCAACGTACAATAAAATTTCTTCATATTTCGATGTTAGTTGTTTTCTTGAGGATATACATTACCGTGGTGGGGGTCACAATTGGAAGATTGAATTGCAAAACCTGCTCATATCTTGTTTAACTGCAACTGATAAGTTTTCAATTATGCATCATCATAATGATGGAGTTACAAAGATAAAAAAGTTGATAACTGGTAGAAAGATTCTGTTGGTTCTTGACGATATTGATAATTATCAGCAATTGAAATCATTGGGTATTAATCCCGCATCGTTCTATAAAGGAAGTAGAATAATCGTGATCACAAGAGACAAACAGTCCCTTGGTATCATTCCGTATACTTCCTACCAAACAAAGGAGTTGAATAGACTGGAGTCGCTTAATCTCTTTAATCAGCTTATGTTTTCAAGAGACAATAATCTTGTAAACATGAAGTTTATAGAAGAAGTCGCGGATCTTGCCGGAGGGCTTCCCTTGGTTCTTGAGGTCTGGAGTCGATATTTTATTGGTCATGAAAGGAGACAATGGCCGAGCTTACTGGAGAAGTTAAAAAGAATTCCTCATGGGGATATTCAAAAGCAACTTCAGATGAGCTACGATTCACTTAGTGTCACTGCAAAGAATTTATTTTTAGATATTGCTTGTGTCTTTGATGGAAAGAATAAAGAATTGGTTGTCAAAGTATTGCACGATGAAGAATCGGCATTCTTCCCAGATATTGAAATTCAACATCTAGTTGATAGATTTCTAGTCAAAGACATGGGTCAATATAGTCAATACGTGATGATGAATCAAGTGATTAAGGAAATGGGCCACGAAGTGGTACGCAAAGAACATCCTGAGGATCCTGGACAACGTACTAGACTGATGGGTCACAGGGACGTTGTTCGCGTATTCAGAGAATATTCGGTACAATATCTCTGAATTTTTTATAAATTATAACATTTCATTTCAATACCTACATAGTTTATTGACACTAAATATAGCTCTCTCCATTATTGTTTACTAGGGAACCGATTCAGTTAGAAGCATTCAGTTGGGCTACAAATCTTTAATGGAAGAGGAGGCAAAGGTAACTGTTGAATTAGAGGCCTTTAGAAAGATGAGTGGTCTAAGATTCATTCAGTTGCTTAATTCTGACCTGCAATGGTCGTCTTCTTCAAATGATGACATGTCTTGCTACACTTTCAAACATTTAAAATACTTGGAATGGAATAACTTCCCTTGCAAAAGTCTTGACAACATTGATATGGGCAACGTGGTGGTTATTAGATTGTGGAACAGCAAATTGGAAAAACTTTGGGAAGGATTCAAGGTAAGATCATTTTCATTTCTCAAATCGTTATATGATTTGTGTTATATGTTGGATAAATTGATAGATAATACTTCACTATTTGCAGTGAAAACAAGCTGCTGCTTTTCTTGCTTTATTGACTTGACTAGTAGCCTTTAAGTAGGCAAGACTTTAGATCCGAAATAAGTAACTTAGGCTAAAAAGACTAATTTGACATACTCAAACTAGAAAACAGGAGTAGCCGTGCGCAAATCGGGTTTTTTGGGCTAACCGGTTCGGTTAGTAACCGACCCGGTTTTTTGGTCAATCCCGGTTTGACCGGTTATTGCCAAAACCCGGGTTTTTTGGGCTAACCGGTTCGGTTAGTTACCGACCCGGTTACCCAACCGGTTCGGTTCCTAACCGGTTACTAACCGTTCGAACTACTAGAACTACTAACCGGTTACTAACCGCCGGTTATTCTAATAACCGAACCGGTTATGGTCAATAACCGGTGTTGACCGGTTTCGGTTTTGGTTTTTTTTTAGGGTTCGGCTTTTTCCCCACGGCTAAACAGGAGTACAGGACCCATAACATCTAGAATATCTCTAGACTTATTCTGCTCTAACTTATACATCTTAGAACATTAAAACCCCTTGGGTATGATGTATTATTCGAGCACAATATACAGATAATGCAAGAGACATAATGGAGACCCTAACGGACCCTAAAACCACAAACGGGTTTGGCCGGTCTATCATCTAATACTCCCCTGCAGTCCGAGCGAAAAAATCGTGAAAGCTCGGACTAGAGTAGTAAACTAGAAAAGAAAAGAAAAACAAAACATTAACGTAATAAAAGAATAACTTTAGTCGACCAAGCAACAAAATCAGATAAACGGTCGACTTTAGTCGATCGATACTAACAAATGCCTAAGTCGATCGTAACAAAACTATACCAATGGTCAACTTTAGAAACTGGTACCAACGGTCAACTTTAGTCGACCGGTAACAAAGTCGTACGAACAATCGACTAACAATAAAACAACTATAATGTTTTTTCTAAACAATAAAACAAATCTTCTTGTAGCAAGCAGAATCTTCAAAGTCTTCATCATGCATAAATAACTGGAGATTGGATATTAGGGTTTAGGAGATGTTTTAAGAAGATAGGTAGTTGTGACGGGGTGGTACAAAAGTGACGGCTTGATGACCGAGTAGGTCTCAAGATCATACCTGCTCATGATACCATGTTAAAACATTAAAAGCCCGTGGGTATGATGTATTATTCCAGCACAATATATAGAGAATGCATGTGACATAATGGAAACCTTAAAGGGCCCTAAAACCACAAACGGGCTTGGGCCGTCTATCATCTAATAATATAGTCAAAGATGAAATAATTCAATAACTCTAATACTCTCCTCAGATTCGAACTTGGTGACACCCAATCGAGAACGTAACTCTTCATACTTTTTTCTAAGCTTTTGGTCATCACATCCGCCATTTGCTCTTTGTTGGTTGTATATCGCCTCCCAACACGGTAAGATCATCAATAGAAAACAAATAACAATGAATGGTTACCGGATATCACTTGCAATCGTGTTATCACTTTTCAAAGTAAACTATTCGAACCTAATATTTGTGTATCACAAATATCTACTGATAAGACCAAATGTGTGTTAGTGATTTAGGCACAAATCAATAACCTTTTCAAATCTAAGTGTTATATGTTTTTTCGTCTCACTTCATGCGCTTGTGTTGATCTCTATTTATAGTAGTGATTACTCAAACCTAGTCAATGGGTTCATGAGTGATAACGCCCTTTAATCACCACATAATTAGCCTCCATAATTGTAGGTATTAGTGGTTACACGACCAATTAAACATGGTCATTAATGCAGTTATACCACTTGAATATGTCAAAGCCGTTACAAGTCAAGTGTGAATTCAGTCTAGCCCTGATAAAATTACTCCCTGAGTATGCTCAGTCAGAGGTTCACTGAAAGGATGAACCCGCTGATGACTTGATGAGACAACACCCTATATCTCTGAATGAGATGACTCGATGAACATCAGCCTGATGGATCCATCAGAGTGTCACTCACTGATGAGCAGACCCTCTGAAACCATCAGCAATATGTATTCCACTTTACCACTACCTGAGTCAGGGTGATCAGGGAACTCATGGGTGTACACTCCGTACCTCCAAACCCATTATCAAGTATGATCAGAATCCTCAAGTGTACTAAATTTTCCAACACTCTTCAGTTCTGCAGTGTTAAAGCTGAATTTCTCCTTTAACTATTAGTTCTCTTATAAAGTGATGCTTTATTTACATGTGTTTTGTTCGGTTGTGATAACTGGGTTTCATGCAAGCATGACAACAGATTGGCTATCACACATAATCTCAGTAGCTCTTAATTGATCTTCACCCAAATCACATAAAATTCTTTTCAACCAAATTGCTTGGCATGTTGTTGTCATCAGTAACCACTACATATTCGCCTCGAGAGATGAAAGAGATGTTGTATCTTATTTATTCGAGCTCCATGAAACCACAATCGAACCAAGAACGAAACAATACACGATGTACTTCATCTATCTTTGATTGATCTTGCCCAATTGCTATCACTAAATCCTTTTAAACAAAAAATCATTTGTCTTTCTAAACCAAATTCTATACTCGATTGTGCTTGCTAAATATCGAAGTATCCTTTTAGCTGTATCGAAATGATGTATTGATGGCTTAGGCATAAAACGAGATATCATCCCGACTGAGAAAGCAATATCTAGAAGAGAATGAGTTAAATAAATTAGATGTCCAACCAAACTTCTATGTAATGTTGCATCTACCATTCGTGAGTTATCATATGATCCGAATTGCTTATTAATGTTCATCGGAGTTCTTTGTCACTTTGCAAATCAATGTCAAACTTCTTTAAAGTATCTTCAACATATTTCTTTTGAGACATGAAGATTACTCTATCAATTTGAGTAATTTCCAAGCCCAAAAATACTCCAACTCACCCAAATCCGTCATATCAAACACGCATGCTTTTCATGGAATGCTTGAACTCGGATATGAGATCAAATGAAGCCCTGTATAAATCATGTCATCGACATAAAGACTTATGATTAGAAAACCATGAGTACCTTGTTTCTTCACATAAAGTGTTGGATCGTGTTGACATCTTTCGAACCCATTTTCAATGAAAAAATTATCGATTTTGCTATACCAGGCTAGAGGTGCCCGCTTCAACCCATATAGAGCTTTCCTTAAACGATAGACCTTGTTTTCTTTCAAGTTTTCAAACAAGGTGGTTGGCGCATATACACTTTTTTTTTCAGAAGAGGAATGGATATGAACCAAATGTTTATTTGATTGATTGATTCATTATGTCTCATGCATCGTACATATAAATACATGATTACAGAATGTTCTGGATTCGGGCTTGAGCCTGTTACAATAATACTACATATGATGGGCTAACACTCCCCCGCAGTCCGAGCGGCGAAATCGCGAAAGCTCGGACTGGAGATTAAAAGCTAATTAACAAAATAAAACTAATAAATAATAGTTGATGAAGATATTCGACAGCAAGCGGAAGCACATCTTCAGCAGGAAACAAACCGGATAAACCAAAGTATCCGTACCAAACAGGATAAACCAAAGTATCTCGACCAAATGGGATAAACCAAAGTATCCTTACCAAAGAGGATAAACCAAAGTATCCTCGACCAAATGGGATAACCCAAAGTATCCCTACAACTAAAAATAAAAATAAAAATACAACTAAAATTTATCCACTAACATCAAAAGAAAAGATGAGAAAACGAAAGTTGGTTCTAAAACTTAAACCTCCAAAGAACCTTCCGAACAAACCAAGGTGCTTTTCCTTAGAAAACATAAAGATCACCGATATTATTATTTTTATTATTTATTTATTTATTTATTTATTTATTTATTTATTTATTATTATTATTATTATTATTTAATTATAAAACATCACTTTATTAAAAACTTAAAGAATTTACAAGAAATTAATGGAAGCCGAGAAACCAACTGGCCCCACCCTCTAAGAATAGCATTTGGTCGTGATACTTTGGAAGAAGATGGTTATTATTATTATTATTATTATTATTATTATTATTATTATTATTATTATTATTATTATTATTATTATTATTATTATTATTATTATTATTATTATTATTATTATTATTATTTTGAGCTTAACCTTTTATTAAAACTCATAGAATTACAAAAATTAGTGGGAAGCCGAGAAACCAACTGACCCCACACCTCTAAAGAATGGCAAAACCAATCCTATTAAAAGCTTCAAAACCTCATATCCTTATAACTCCAATTCAAGTGACCCATTAACTAGTTTATGATTTTCATCAACCAATGAAAGTTAGGAAGAAAATCAAACCAACTTACTTTAATAAATAGAATTGTGATCACGTGATCAAGCAATTTAACCCGCTAGCAAAGAAGTCAAGAACTCGATGGCATCCAAGATTGAATTAACAATCCCATCGACCCAAAGATACTTAATGCACCAATTAAAACCACCCTTCTTTATTTGTTTCCGATCAAAAATAAGCAACCAAGTATTCTTAGATGCAAGAAGATGACGACAATGAAGGATCTCAAAGACCAAACGACTTTGGAACGATTTTGTAAGGATAAAGTATATACGATAGAGATAAGTAAATACGTGCTCCGCACCGCCGGCCGAAAAAATTAAAGTGGCGACTGTTTTAGGGTTTAGGATCGTTTAGTTTAATGGTCTGATACCATGTAAGAGGGAAAGGATATGAACCGAATGTTTATTTGATTGATTGATTCATTATGTCTCATACATCGTACACATAAATACATGATTACAGAATGTTCTGGATTCGGGCTTGAGCCCGTTACAATAATGTTGAAATAAAGCAAGCCTACAATGTTGGACTAACTTTGGTAGGTTGTTGAATATAATTGGTACAGTTGAAGGATATGGACGGTAGCCTACAATTTGGAGGGTAGAATAGTTGAGCTACATTACATTGTTCAATCTCATGCTACTTAGTTTCACATTATTGTCTAGCCTACAATGTTTACCTATAAAAGGCAATGATACATGCCTTCATTCTGGATCCCATTCACCAAGTAAAAGTGTCCTCTAAAGTGTGAGGTTTTAGAGAGTTTGTGTAATATTTCCTAATTACAAAAGATTACTCTAATCTTTGTAATTAGAGAAAAGGTGTAACTCCTAATTTCCATTATAGTGAAACGTATCTTTCCTTGCCCGTGGTTTTTACCCTATTGGGGTTTTCCACGTTATATCCGTATGTCATCTTTTATTACATTTCTTATTTTAGTTGTGGGTTTGCTTCAATCCGGTGTCACTTTTCTCAACAAGTGGTATCAAGAGCTAAGGTTGGGTATGTGTATAATTATTTATCGTATGCTCTGTGGTTGCCACTAATTAGTGGACCCTCCACATCAAAAGATAAATAAGACTATACTCACTCAAAAGGTGTCCGTTACTATTTTCCACAAATAGTAGTTTTGTCGAAAAGAAGATTGTGATTGTAGCTATGGCGACGAAATTTGAAATTGAAAAGTTCAATGGGAATAATTTCTCATTGTGGAAATTAAAGATGAAGGCTATCCTTAGAAAGGATAAATGCTTGGCGGCCATTGGTGAAAGGCCAGCTGAGGTCACGCATAATAGTAAATGGGACGAGATGGATGGAAATGCTATTTCAAATCTTCATCTTGCGTTAGCAGATGGGGTTTTGTCAAGCATGAGGAGAAGACGATCGAAGGATATCCGGGATCATCTTGCACGATCAGATGAGGCAAGATCGCTCCACAACAAAATTTTCCTTAAGAGGAAACTTTATGCTCTTCGCATGGCGGAATCTACTTCGTGACCGAGCACGTTAATAGTCCGAATACTCTATTTTCTCACCACGCCTTTGAGTTGTAAAATAGAGCCACAAGAACGCCGAGATTCTACTTCGAGTTTACCGCACTCATATGACCAACTTATAATCAACTTAACCAAGAATGTTCTTTCGACTATCTAGTCTTCGATGATGTTGCACCGCTTATTCGGAGGAAGAAAACAGCGAATAATAGGGAAGCATGCATGCACCGCCTCAAGACAGTGGAGGCTTTGGTGGTGACAAGAGGAAGGTCAATGGAACGCGGCTCTAGTGGGAGTCACAATCATGGTAAATCTAGAACAGAAAGAAGAAGAATTTTAAATGCTACAAATGTGGCAAGTCGGGTCACTTTAAGAAAGATTTTCGGGGTTTAAGTACCTCTAATCCTCAGGGAAATGTCGCTAGCACTTCGTAAGATGGTAACGCCTGTTGTGAAGCAAAGCTTGCAAATGAAGGCAGGAAAAGATTTGCAGATGTATGGCTATTTGATACGGGAGCTACTTTTCATATGACCGCAAGAAGGGAATGGTTTCATCAATATAAACCTATCTCTGGAGGCGGATTTGTGTACAGTTGCAATGATCATGAACTAAAGATCATTGGAATTGGAAATATCATGGTGAAGGTGCATGATGGTACAGTTCATACTATTCGGGATGCGACACGTGAGGGCTCGAAAAGAATCTATTGTCTTTAGATAATTGGATGATCTTGGTTGTAAGGTTGAAATACAAAACAAGATCATGAAAATTATAAAAGGCGCGTTGTACTTATGAAAGGAGAAAAGGTGGCTGCGAACTTATACCAACTAAAGGGAGAGATAATGGAGGAGGCGGAAGCATTTGTTGCATCACATAGTCCAAGTTATAGAGTTGCAGTAACATGGCATCAGAAGCTTGGACATATGTTGGAACAAGGAATGAAGATTCTTGTGGAAAGGAAGCTAATTCCTGGCCTCACAAAGGTTTCTTTACCTTTCTGTGAGCATTGTGTTATCAGCAAGCAGCATCGCCTAAAATTCAAGACATCGAATTCTAGAAGTGTTTATGTTCTAGAATTGGTTCACTCTGATGTGTGGCAAGCACCTGCTCCCCCGGAGGAGCAAGGTATTTTGTTTCTTTCATTGATGATTATTCCAGGAGATGTTGGGTGTACCCCATCAAGAAGAACTCAGATGTGTTTGAAGTTTTCAAGGTTTACAAAGCGTGGGTGGAACTTGATTCTGGAAAGAAGATCAAGTGCTTGAGGACAAATAATAGAGGCGAATATACAGGTGATGAATTTGATACTTTTTGCTAGCAAGAAGGAATCAAAAGGCAGTTCACGACGGAATACACTCCTCAACAGAATGGAGTGGCAGAGCGGATGAACACAACCTTGTTAGAAAGAGCAAGAGCAATGTTAGCAACTGCAAGCTTGGAAAAATAGTTTTGGGCGGAAGCAGTAAATACCGCTTGTTATGTGATAAATCGGTCACCTTCAACTGCGGTTGAGTTGAAGACACCGATGGAGATGTGGACGGAAAGCCTACCAACTATTCGGACCTTCATATATTCTAAGTCCCGCAGACGTGATGTACAATACCCAAGAAACTACGGTCGGATCCAAAATCCGAAAGTGTTTGTTCTTGGGGTATGCTGACGGAGTAAAGGGGTATCGCTTGTGGGACCCCACTGCCCACAAAGTAGTCGTCAGCAGAGATGTTGTCTTTATGGAAGACAAAGTTCAAGATAATGAAGAAGGTGATAGCACTACAAGAGAAACTACATCAATACAGATGGAAAAGCAAATTCAGTCGAGTGATTCTTCTGAAGCCGTACCATAGCACGAGGTGAATGAGACAACCGAGTCTCAAGCTCCAATGACTCGTACTCTTAATCGTGAAAGAAAACGTCCGGTATGGCACTCAGATTATGTTATGGAGAGCAACGTTGCATATTGTCTTCTTATAGAGGAAGGAGAGCCATCAACTCTTCAAGAAGCACTGAATAATTCAGATGTGTCATTCTGGATGGCAGCAATGCAAGAAGAGATTGAAGTTCTTCATAAGAATAAAACATGGGAACTGATGCCACTACCGGAAGGTAGAAAACCCATTGGAAACAAATGGGTGTACAAGATCAAGAGGAACGGTGATGACCAAGTGGAGAGGTATCGTGCAAGATTGGTAGTCAAAGGATATGCTCAGAAAGAAGGAGTCGACTTCAGTGAAATATTTTCCCCTGTGGTTCGAATGACAACTGTTCGAGTGGTTCTGGCAATGTGTGCTACGTATGATTTACATCTAGAGCAGCTAGATGTGAAAACTACATTTCTTCATGGAAATCTTGAGGAAGAAATTTACATGCTCCAACCGTAAGGTTTTAAACAAGAAGGAAAAGAGAACTTGGTTTGCGAGTTAAACAAATCTCAGACGGGTTAAAGCAAAGCCATGTGTTGGTACAAGAGATTTGATTCTTTCATCATTAGCCTTGGATATAACTGACTACACGCAGACCCTTGTGCATATTTCAAGAGGTTTGGAGACATGTTTATATGGTGCCGATCCTCATGTGGCCAGACATTGCACATGCAGTGGGAGTAGTGAGTCGGTACATGGCAGAACCTGGTAGAGAGCATTGGGAAGCTGTGAAGAGGATCCTTAGATATATTAAAAGAACCTCAGATGTTGCATTATGTTATGGGGAATCGGGTTTAACTGTCAAGGGCTATGTTGATTCTGATTATGAAGGAAGTAAATCAACCACCGGGTATGTGTTTACATTTTTTGGTGGAGCAGTAAGATGGGTTTCAAAACTGCAGTCAGTTGTGGCTATGTCAACAACCGGCAGAGACACGCTGTACCTCAAGCCAAAGAAAGAAGCAAAGATGGTTCAAGATGTTGTTGGAGGAGCTCGGCACACACAAGAGAAAATTACTCTATTTTGTGATAACCGAGTGCCTTGTATCTTGCAAGGAATCCAACATTTCATTCAAAGACAAAGCATATACGAGTTCAAGATCACTGCTCGTGAGAAAGTGGAAGAAGGAACCGTGGATATGCGTAAAATTCATACCGATGATAACGCATGGATTATCCGACGAAAGCAATCAACCGTGACAAGTTTATATGGTGCCGATCCTCATGTGGCCTAGCAGAAACGTAAGCAACATGAAAGTGCAAGGAAGTATAAAGGTGTGAAGATCGATTTAGCTTCAATCGGATCTTTAAGTGGGAGATTGTTGAAATAAAGCAAGCCTACAATGTTGGACTAACTTTGGTAGGTTGTTGAATATAATTTGTACAGTTGAAGGATATGGACGGTAGCCTACAATTTGGAGGGTAGAATAGTTGAGCTACATTACATTGTTGAATCTCATGCTACTCAGTTTCACATTATTGTATAGCCTATAATGTTTGCCTATAAAAGGCAATGATACATGCCTTCATTCTGGATCCCATTCACCAAGTAAAAGTGTCCTCTAAAGTGTGAGGTTTTAGAGAGTTGTTCCTAATTACAAAAGATTACTCTAATCTTTGTAATTAGAGAAAAAGTGTAACTCCTAATTTCCATTATAGTGAAACGTATCTTTCCTTGCCCGTGGTTTTTACCCTATTGGGGTTTTCCACGTTATATCCGTGTGTCATCTTTTATTACATTTCTTATTTTAGTTGTGGGTTTGCTTCAATCCGGTGTCACTTTTCTCAACAAATAATACTACATATGATGGGCTAACACTTCTTAATCACCGTTCAAGAAAGCGGATTTCACATCAAACCGAAATACTTTCCATTGTTTATGTGCCGCAAGTGCAAGAATAAGTCTAACTGCCTCAAAACATGCAACCGAGCAAACGCTTCTCAAATGCCTTGTTGTTGCAGAAGCCACGTGCCACTAATTTGGCCTTATACTGGATACTACCATATGGAAAACTCGGTTTTAAAAGAGAAAATTTCTTAAACGAACTATTTCATTGTTACTTTACATATATAAACCTCGATATACATTTTTCTAAATGAACTTTTCAATATTATACGTTAGATTCCTACCGTACATGTGTATAAGGAAAACCCGGTCGGGCGAGGCGAGAACGAGGCGAGGTAGTTCGGGCGTGGGCGTGGCGTGGGCATGGGCGTGGCCCGGGCGAGACTAGCCAAGAATATGTTTAGGCGAAGAAAGGTGAGCTAGGCGTGGGCGTGAGCGTGAGCTAGGCGTGGGCGTGGGCGTGAAGGCGAAGCTAGGCGGGGCTCGGGCGTGGGCCTAGGCGTGTGTCTCGCGAGGGTTCGAGTAGCAGCAATGCCCCTGACCGTGGCCCTGATGAAAACCCATCATCTGAGAAAACCTTCTTCAAAAGGATGATGATGAGGAGCAAGCGCCAAAGCGCCATGAAAGTGATGATGGTGGGTTTTATCTTTGTTTGTTGGTTGATCGATTCTATATTGCATAAAGTGACTAAACACATGATGAATTGATGAGGACTAGTAGTGTTTGGTAGTTTGTGTTTTGTTTCATGAGAGATGATGGTTGAAAGGGAGAAAATTAAAGAGAGATAGAAGATAAGTGATGTGGAAGGTTAATGGAAGAATAAAAGCAATATATTAAAGAAAAGAAAGTATTGTCGATTTTAAGTGGCGTGAATGCCTAGGTGCATGCAGGGCGGTTTGAAGAGCAGCAAGCTGCCCCGGGCCCATAATGTTTAAGGGCACCAAATTTTCTTAAGTCCAATATACATATATATATCACAACCAAATACTCAAATAGTATGGCCATGTATGTAGTTTTTAGGCTTTTTACAGCCCAATATATTGTTGAGTCATTGATTTTTGACGTGTAAAGTGCAAACCACTAAACCAGTAATCATTTAATTACTTACTGCTTAATTAAGATAAGAAACCAATTTTAATTATCAATAAATTGTCTTGTGTTGTTTTGAGGCGTTTGAGTATTAAACTTAGTTGTGAATTGGGATATAAAATTAGTTAACAATTGGATGTAAATGTTTATCTAGTTGAATCATATTTACTTTTGTCGTAAGTTTTGTTCTAAAAACAATTATTATGAGGAGATAATCAAGAGCTTTGCTTACAAAATCATCAATGAATGAAACTATTTAATCAATAACATGTGTGTTGTATTTTCTTAAGTATATTTATAACAATTTTATAAACAAAAATTTGCATGTTTGAAGGGCCTAATTTAAGTTTTGCCAGGCATCCGAAATCCACGGACGACACAGGTGCATGTGGGCATGGTTCATTTGGTAAATGAGTTTAATATGGTTCATTCTTGTATATTGGGATGAGTGTTAGTTCATTTTGGTAATTACCTTAAAATAATCTATGTTAAACTTACTACATTTATAACTTCAGGAAAATCTACAAGTTTCCATGTTCTGTTGCGTTGTAGGGACAACAATTCATGTTCCATTGCATCTCTCCATTCTTTCTTTTCCATAGCATCTTTGACTGTAACCGGATCTCCTGCAACAGAACCAAGGGATGCTTTACCGCCCCCAACTTCTGACCGTCGTCGAGGAACTTTACTGCTCACTTCACGTAGTTGAGTGGTTTCTACCGGAATAAGTTCATCGGAAAAGGACCTCAAGTGAGCTAGAAGACGAACTTGTTTTAGATGGTGTTGTATCACTTGAACTTGTTTTTAAACAATTACTGCAGGTTAATTTCTATTTTTACGTTAAAAAGGTAATAAGTATATAAATCATCTAAACTTGATAATGATAAAAAATAGCAAAAATATAATTCAAAAGGCTAAAAAGATTGGTGTAATAAATAATGATACAGTTATACCCATCACGCATTACTATTCCTCGCATAAAATTAACTGTAGAGTGTAGTAAACAAATTGAAAAAAATAAAATAAAAAAATCACTCTTACGCTAGCATTGGTATAATTTATTTTTTGGATTTTGCTAATGATTCAAATCTATGGTTAAGAGAATGTTCTTTACTACAATTGGTCGTAATATATTAGGTTATCCAATAACAATTGGGCGTTAGTTGTGTTTCCACATTTTCAGGAATTATATCCCTATTTGTATGATTGTCTTCCAATCATAATCAGCCTCGTGTGATTATGTAATTAACATCAGTCTTTAATTATAACTCTAGGGTTGTTAGTACCAAAACCTTTAGTTTTTAGTGCATACATTATAAGGTCAAGTAACACTTTTACTTGATAGTGTGCCCATAAAAGAGTCCCAAATCCCAAGGGTTGTAGGGATTTATGAAACAAAAGGCGAATGTTTTCAACACTTATCTAGTGAGTAATCTAAAGATTTTGAATATAATATTAAGGCTTCTTTCATCCTAGAAAGTTTCTTACAGTTAACCCAACAACCAGCAATTAATTGGGCTTAATGAAATTTTGTGTTTCCAGGATCTCAAGAAGCTAAAGATTCTTGATCTAAGTTATTCAAATTTGCTAACCGAGACTGCCGATTTCTGTGGACTCACAAATCTCGAGGAGCTGAACTTGAGTGGTTGCGAAACTTAATAGAGTTGCATAGCTCTATTGATTGCCTTTCTAAGCTTGTTATCTTGATTTTACGTCGATGTACACAGTTAAAGAGGTTCCCTTGGGAAATAATAGGCAAGTTATTGTCTCTGCAAAAACTAACACTCAGTTACTGTCCCAACATTGGAATAGAGCGTAATCATGAGGTTATTGATCCTTTAATGTTCTCTTCAGAGGATAGTTGCATAACTGAACTAATGCTTGATGGATGCAACATACTGAAAATATCAAGTGAGATTGGGAGCCTAAAATCACTAAAATACTTGGACTTAAGTGGAAACGGGTTTGTTAGCCTTCCAAATAGCCTTGACCAACTCCATAAACTGAAGATATTAGAATTATCATATTGTGACAACATATGTTCAATTCCAGATCTTCCAATGAACGCTCAATCTGTTAGAGCATGTTATTGTGCAAGCCTGGTGAATCTTCCTTTGAACATGTCTGACTTAATATTTTTAGAGAACTTCATCTGGATGGTTGCTCCAAACTTGGATCTGAAGACCCTGAATGTCTCATGAAGATTACCGAATCAACAGAGCTATTCGAATTAAGAATGAAAATTGCAATGTGTCACAAGTACCCACAGAAATTGGGGATTTGTGTTCGTTACAGAAGTTAGACCTTTCAGGAAACACATTTTCTAGCTTTCCAGACAGCTTCAGCAACCTTTCAGAACTGTCCGAGCTTAAGATAAATGATTGTGCTAGATTACAGTTTCTTCCACTGCTTCCATCGAACTTGGATGTGATAGAAGGGTATCAGTGTTGTTCATTAGATATGATGACATTTGATGCAAAGAAAATGGCTTACACTTTTCGTACTAAAGTGTCTGAGGTACGCATTCACTTCCTAGCAGATTTCATACTGAAGTGGTGTTTTTAAGTATTATATGAGCACTACTTGTAATACATGTTTGAATGGTACAGGAATCATCGCCCTTCACTAAACGATTGCAGATCTATCTCTCAGGGAAAGATGTTCCTGACTGGTGCAGTTATCAATGTAATGGTCCTATGTTATCTTTTATGGCACCTGTGCTGGACAAGAAAATATGTGGAATGATCTTATGTGTAACCACACAAATAAATGAGAAGTACTCATGGTTGTACACTATTCCGAAAATGTTTAATAAAACCAAAAGAACAAGTCATGACCTCAGAAGAATAGAGTTTGAAAAGAGTTCCACGTGTGTCATGTTTTATCCACTTGATGCTACAACACTTGTGGTGGAGCCTGGTGACAATCTCGTACTTGAAACTCTTGAAGATATTTCTCTAGCATCGGATTCCTATTGTGGCTTAAGTTTCATATATGAGGGAGATGTGGTGGATTCTAATTTAGTTATTCCCTGTCCCATTCAAGTTGACTACGCACTACTCGTAATCTGAAGTCATGATATCACTACCACATTTACCACTTTCCCCATCATTGTTTTCCCGGCGACAATTGTCATTGGGAATCTTCACTAAACGACAAAATATATCCCACGTGGCACGAAGTCTCGTAGAAAAGTCGATTATTAACTCTCATTTTTCGACGACATGTCACGGGATTCAACGCTAATATTTTGACCGAAATTTTCATTGTAAACGTGGCGGCAAATTTTCCCTACTTTTTCGCGACATGTCGCCGGGATTATTTTGTTTATTAAAAATACGTAATTAGTGTTAATATATCTTAACGTGGCGTAAGGCTTTTTCTTCGGCGACATGTCGCCGATTCTATTGTTTATTAAAAATTCATAATTTTGCATGCCATATTTAATTGGATCAAGCCAAACGATGCATAGTTGAATGTGTTTTATAAATCTATGATTCACCAAGTTACTCTCCCAATATTTTTCTTAAATTGGGATGAAATGGAGTGATAAAATCGTATTCTTTTAAAGTCGTTAACAACATAAACTAATTAAATTGAACGTCTAATGTGTAACCATAACATACCGACTCATTCGTTGAACGTCCAATGTGTAACCATAACATATCGACTCATCCGTTGAACGCCTAATGTGTAACCATAACATACCGACTCATTCGTTGAACGCCTAATGCCTAAGCATAACATACCGACTCGAATGTTGAACGCCCAATGTGTAACCCTAACATACGGACTCATCCGCTGAACGCCTAATGTGTAACCATAACATACGGACTCATCCGTTGAACGTCTAATGTGTAACCCTAACATACGGACTCATCCGTTGAACGCCTAATGTAACCATAACATACCGACTCATCCGTTGAACGCCTAATGTGTAACCATAACATACCGACTCATTCGTTGAACGTCCAATGTGTAACCATAACATATCGACTCATCCGTTGAACGCCTAATGTGTAACCATAACATACCGACTCATTCGCTGAACGCCTAATGTGTAACCCTAACATACGGACTCGAATGTTGAACGCCTAATGTAACCCTAACATACGGACTCATCCGTTGAACGCCTAATGTGTAACCATAACATACCGACCGAATGTTGAACGCCTAATGTGTAACCCTAACATACGGACTCATCCGTTGAACGCCTAATGTGTAACCCTAACATACCGACTCATCCGTTGAACGCCTAATGTGTAACCATAACATACCGACTCATCCGCTGAACGCCTAATGTGTAACCATAACATACCGACTCATTCGTTGAACGTCCAACGTGTAACCATAACATATCGACTCATCCGTTGAACGCCCAATGTAACCATAACATACCGACTCATTCGTTGAACGCCTAATGTGTAACCCTAACATACGGACTCATCCGCTGAACGCCTAATGTGTAACCATAACATACCGACTCATCCGCTGAACGCCTAATGTGTAACCATAACATACCGACTCATTCGTTGAACGTCCATGTGTAACCATAACATATCGACTCATCCGTTGAACGCCTAATGTGTAACCATAACATACCGACTCATTCGTTGAACGTCCAATGTGTAACCATAACATATCGACTCATCCGCTGAACGCCTAATGTAACCATAACATACCGACTCATTCGTTGAACGTCCAATGTGTAACCATAACATATCGACTCATCCGTTGAACGTCTAATGTGTAACCATAACATACCGACTCATCGCTTGAACGCCTAATGTGTAACCCTAACATACCGACTCATTCGTTGAACGTCCAATGTGTAACCATAACATATCGACTCATCCGCTGAACGCCTAATGTGTAACCATAACATACCGACTCATTCGTTGAACGTCTAATGTAACCCTAACATACGGACTCATCCGTTGAACGCCTAATGTGTAACCATAACATACCGACTCATCCGTTGAACGTCTAATGTGTAACCATAACATACCGACTCATTCGTTGAACGTCCAATGTGTAACCATAACATATCGACTCATCCGCTGAACGCCTAATGTAACCATAACATACCGACTCATTCGCTGAACGCCTAATGTGTAACCCACAACATACGGACTCGAATGTTGAACGCCTAATGTGTAACCCCAACATACGGACTCATCCGTTGAACGCCTAATGTGTAACCATAACATACCGACTCAATGTTGAACGCCTAATGTGTAACCCTAACATACGGACTCATCCGTTGAACGCCTAATGTGTAACCCTAACATACCGACTCATCCGTTGAACGCCTAATGTGTAACCATAACATACCGACTCATCAGTTGAACGTCTAATGTGTAACCCTAACATACCGACTCATTCGTTGAACGTCCAATGTGTAACCATAACATATCGACTCATCCGTTGAACGTCTAATGTGTAACCATAACATACCGACTCATTCGCTGAACGCCTAATGTGTAACCCTAACATACGGACTCATCCGTTGAACGCCTAATGTGTAACCATAACATACCGACTCATCCGTTGAACGCCTAATGTGTAACCATAACATACCGACTCATTCGTTGAACGTCCAATGTGTAACCATAACATATCGACTCATCCGCTGAACGCCTAATGTAACCATAACATACCGACTCATTCGCTGAACGCCTAATGTAACCCCAACATACGGACTCGAATGTTGAACGCCTAATGTGTAACCCTAACATACGGACTCATCCGTTGAACGCCTAATGTGTAACCATAACATACCGACTCGAATGTTGAACGCCTAATGTAACCCTAACATACGGACTCATCCGTTGAACGCCTAATGTGTAACCCAACATACCGACTCATCCGTTGAACGTCTAATGTGTAACCATAACATACCGACTCATCCGTTGAACGTCTAATGTGTAACCATAACATACCGACTCATTCGTTGAACGTCCAATGTGTAACCATAACATATCGACTCATCCGTTGAACGCCTAATGTGTAACCATAACATACCGACTCATTCGTTGAACGTCTAATGTGTAACCCTAACATACGGACTCATCCGTTGAACGTCTAATGTGTAACCATAACATACCGACTCATCCGTTGAACGTCTAATGTGTAACCATAACATACCGACTCATTCGTTGAACGTCCAATGTGTAACCATAACATATCGACTCATCCGCTGAACGCCTAATGTAACCATAACATACCGACTCATTCGTTGAACGTCCAATGTGTAACCATAACATATCGACTCATCCGTTGAATCATAGATTTATAAAACACATTCAACTATGCATCGCTTGGCTTGATCCAATTAAATATTGCATGCAACATTTTGATGTAATATGTTCTTGTTCCTCTAGCCAGTTATTAGATTGTAAATCTAACTCTCATATAAGAATATAAAGATGCGAATGGTAACTTTTTGTTCCGAGTTTATATTAAAAGAAAGTGAAATATTTAGGATTATAATAAAAATAAAAGATAAAATTGTATTCTTTTGAAGTCGTTAACAACATAAAGTAATTGAATTTTAACAAAAAAAAAAAAAAAAAAAAAAAGCAGTTTTCCCGCGACATGTCGCCGGGATACCTACCCACCAAAATATTCGTTATCGCGCCATTTACGCTAAACGACAAAACAAAAGTTTCCCAATGACATGTCGCCGGGATTGTCATGGGAAAACACGTAGATAAAGCGAGATCCGGTGATTGGGATGAGTACATTAAGTTTTGGAATGATCCCAAGAACATTTCGAGCCGCTACAAATCGGCTTTAACCGAAAAGAGCAAGGTCATATCTAGACAGGATCCCGTCACGACCGCTTTCGAGATAATATGGTAATAAACATTATAATTATTTTACATGCATATATACATATATATAATATGGTAATAAACATTATATATATATATATATATATATCCGATTATACGCTTTGGTGTGTTGTGATTTGTCGTTTTAAAATTATTCATCTTATTAAGTTTTGTGTGTTGTGATTATGCGTGTGTATGTACGGATGCGAGGCATCGAGACTCATGAATACCCGCCACTCATCGACACTTATTGGCGAACACATACGTTGATGGGGTATTCCTTAACGATGAGGACCATGGGATATATGTAAGTTTTGTTTCAAAACACACTTTAATGAATTATTGAGAAATAATGTAGCAACCCGACTAATATATTTACTATCTTGTGTTTTGTCACTACATAGGACGAGATGAAAAAGCTTGAGGCCACGGGTGAATACACGGAGGATCAAATCAATGCGTTGGCAAGAGGGGTAAGCTTCGTGGGCATATTCCGGTGTGGGTCGCATTGCCATCACGGGCCACATCCGGGCCAAGTATGCCCGCCTCACCGAAAGTCACCAAAGATGTAAGCTTTATGATGAGTCTCCTCGAGCGACAATGACACTGCGGATATGTTCAGGAGTATGACTCGGTGGTGCTAAGCGGGAGTGGTGGGTGTGGTGATGACGAGGAGAATGGCGGTGATGAGGATAACAACGGCGAGAGGTAGTTGTGTATATATTATTAGTATGTTACATTGGTACTAGCTTTATCTAGTTGTGTTATATATTATTAGTATGCTACATTGGTACTTTAGGTAGTTGTGTTATATATTATTAGGTTCATCTTAGCGCCATTTAAACACTTGTTTCCTATCTATCAATGCACATATTGACTTTTGAGTCGTGTTTATGTAAAAGTTGTGATCTATTTGTATTCGTTGATCCGTTATATGGTATTTGTGTTTTGGTACAAGTTGTGGCGAGTCTATCTGGTGTTTTAGTGCAGAGTTTATTTGGTAGATTTTTTCCGAAAAATTAGGAAAAACTGAAATCGTCAGATCGCAGTCGCATTAAAAAATGTAGATTTTCACGACATGTCGCCGGATAACTACGATAAATGTTGACAAGTCAACGAGAAAGCCAAGTTTCCCAAATGACATGTCCGGGATAGTAGCTAACTCGTTGACTTGTCAAAGAAAATCAAGTTTCCCAATGACATGTCGTGGGGATACTTAATCAATGTAATTAGCGTCTTAATCATTTTGCTTAATTCGACTTTTTCCCCCGACATGTCATTTGGGATAATGTGCCGATGGGCAATCGCTTTGACTTAAATTTGAGTGGGACCCACGTCGTCGCCGGGATTGTCGTGGGATACAATCCTCACGAGACTTCCCAGCTAGATTCTCAATGACATGTCATTGATATTTTCCCAATGACATGTCGCCGGGGAATCCCCATATGTCATTGGGGTAGCCGGTGAATGTTGTAGTGCATGACAACATCCGAACCGGATGACGAGGTTTGCTCTCTCCTATCATAGATTTGAACATCCGCAAGGAAAAGCTTATCTACTAGACTACGTGTAGTGGTACCAAGATTTACGCGTGAAGGTGCCAAGAATGACGCGTTAAGTTATTGTTACATATTATTTATAATTGTATTATATTTGTTACCTCAAAATATTGTATATCTTGTATATTAAAGGTTTTCACCTGTCATTGAGTTATTTATTAGTGTTTACAAATTCAATCTCATTTATTTGAAATAAAGCTTTGTTATATGAATGAGCAATACTTAGGAGAGTTTAAATGTGACTTAGACAATAATAAAGGGTTTAAATAGAGTTTAGGATCTTGGATTAGGACTAGTTGCTTGGCTTGCAAGCCAAGTATCTAACCATCTTATGGAATTCGAATTCCACAAGGATTGTACACCCTCATCTCTATAAATAGAGGTGAGGGGGATGCTAGTTTGAACATTCTTCTTGCTCATTTGTATCTTAATAATGATGTAACGTTTGAGTTCACGTGTATGTCTTCTTTGAGTCCATATTCCGTGCTAGCTATCAGGGTTTGTTGGATTTCTTCTAACAATTCGTATCGGAGCGAAGGTGACGTTGGTTTCTTGAAGCTAGGTAGACTCAAAGGTGTACAATCCCAACAAGCAGTCTCTTCTCTTTTTAGTTCGTCAATTTCTGTGCAGCGGTAGGAGATTTGATGCTTCGGATTCATTAACTATTGGATCTTTGTGAAATTTGAATCGTAGGTCGAAGACACATAGATCTAGGAGCTCAACGGAGAGATCTTCAATTGGATGTTCAGAGAGAGACACACGTGGTCAAGTTCTTGGTGATGTCGAAAGATTTATTTAAAGTATATTTTGAAATCAAGGGTTTAAAGGCTTAAGATTGTCGATTTTTGCAAAGAGTCATATGGTTTGTTAAGTTTGGTATTGCAAAATTGCCTCGACAAGGTTTAAGCTTCAAAGGGTTTTACAACTTTAAATCTTTAAGCTTCAAGGTGTTGGTTTTAATTTGAGGTTTTAGAAGTCATCAAGATTGAAGGGTAAAAAGGCTATAAGATTCATTGATTATCTAGGGTCTTGAATCTTTGAAGGTATCAGTGATATCTTGGAATACATGTCATGGTGATACTTAGAAGACAAGTAAGGTTTAACTTTGTCTTGAGATTCAAGAAAAGTGATTTCTAGAAGCATGAGTATATTAAGGTTGTAGACTTGAGGTGAAAAGATCAAAACTTTAGTGGTTTCTACATGTTAGTAGATCGATCTTTACAAGAAGCGTGTTTAGCACACGACTTGTGAGCCTACTTGAAAAAGTTAAGTTTTAGGGTTCTAAAGAGTTAAGTAAACTTGACAAGGTTAAAGTAAGGTTAAAGAAGAATGTCTAGTATGAGTACTAGGTTAACATCGAAAATCTCAATGGAAATGGTGTACAAACTCATGGAGGTTCAAAACAATTTGGGTTTAAGCAACTTGGTCTTGGTTTTTAATACAAGAGTCCATAAAGCACGTGTTAATAAAAAGTTGGGCGTTCCTTGTTTGGACTCGGTTCCGTATCAATTGGATCTTGATGCTTGAGACATGCGCACTAAGTAAGCAGAAAACACCGTTAGGCTTATCGTGGATTGTCTCCACGATTATCCTCCCGTGCGAGAGTAAGTAATCGGTTTTAGGGTTTAGTGGAGAGTTTAGGGTTTAGAGATCGTACTTTAATGAGGGCTCGATTTCCTTTATATACACACGAAACCCTTATTGGTTTCGTGTTCCCCAAACCGCGGATCCGCCTAAGTCGGTTATTAAACACTTATCTCCCAAGATAAGAGATATCCGATATCGTAAGCTATAAATAACTTTGGGTTTGGGCCTTCGTGAGCCCAAAACGTTATCGGGTTAGCCCGGTCGTATTGGGCTTGATAGTAGCAGTCATTGGTCGGGTTCGTGACCCGAATGCGGACTATACGTCATCAGTACGTGTTCAAAAATGTGTTTTGTTTGAGGTGAAACTGTAGGGAACTAAAAAAAATCATAAAGTTGTTATTCAGGATAGTAGAGATGATGATGATGATGCAGTGGCTCAAAGATAACTGGAGATTAAATAACTCGAAGAAAAGACAAACACGGACCGGTTGATAAAAGAGAATGGACTAATTGGAAATTGGAGTACCTGGTCAATAGGGTGCAAAGGGTCATGCTGTTGGAAAGAAAATAAACGAGGTTAAAGGTAGCTAAATTTGGGAATTCACTAAATTACAAGGCATGGTTGACAAAGCGTCCCAAATTCAGGTTCCAACATTGGATGAAGATGTTGCATGATCTTTAATGCCTAAGGTGAAAATTGTTATATGTAGTAGCAATACTTAGGAGGGTTAAAATGTGGTTTAGACAATAATAAAGGGTTTAAGTGTAAGTTTACATAGATTTTAGGATTGTACTTAAATTAGGAAACTAGGATTTTAACTTTAGGGTGGATAATGGCAAGTCGGTCTTTATGCAATTGAGAGCACACTTTAAGGTATCTTTAAAGGATTGGCCATCAAGTGAATGAGATGTGGAGAGAATGAGTAAGGTCCCATATCGTATGATGTAGGTTGATTAATGTATTTGATGGTTTGCACTAGACCGGATATTGTATATCTTTGTGAGCATTGTGAGCATGTATTTGTTGAGGTAAGAACCACCGAAGGCGGTGAAGTGGATTTTAAAGGACTTGAAGGGCGCTAATGTGGGTCTAGTGTATAGTAGGGATCAAGGAAGCACGTAAATGTTGACGGTTTTGTGGATGCAGATTATGCTAATGACCTTGATGTGGCGGTTGCAACACCAAAGTTTTACAACCCGTAGGTGTCGGACAATATTTTGTGATAATGATCAAATGATTGTATTGCTCTTTACTACCCATGATGGACTACAATATATAGGGAGTACAAAACTATTATGGGTAAATCCCATAAATCACGTAATACACTAATTACAATAGATTGAGAGATATCACTAATTTACAACTAATTACATTTAATATGATTGATTTGGACTTATCTTTGTACTCAGCTAACACTCCCCCTCAGTTGAAGTGGGAGGACATCGGACGCTGAGACTGGAGCGAAATTCCTCAAACAAAGCTTTAGGCAAGCCTTATTAAAGATATCTACATATAGAGTAGTAAAACTAGAAAAAAAATAAAAAAAAAAATAAAAAAGCATAACTTTAGTCGACTCGTAACAAAACTGTACCAATGATCGATTTTAGTCGACTAGTACCAACGGTCGGCTAAGTTGATCGGTAATCTTATTGTACTAACGGTCAACATTAGGAACCGGTACCTGTGGTCAACTTTAGTCGATTGGTAACAAAGCCGTATGAACAATCGACTAACAAACAAACAATATAACTTTTATTTTTTAACACAACAGAAAGATGAGAAAACGAAAGTTGGTTCTAAAACTTCAACCCCAAAGAACCTTAGAAGAAGCAGGCGTTTTTTCCTAGAAAAACATAAAGATCCACTATTTTATTTAAGGAGCCCTCAGAACCTCCGTGAGTAGCCGACGGCCGGAGGCGGGGCCGGAGGCGGCGGAAGAGTTGTGGTTTAGAGTTTTAGGATCGGTAATGGATGGACTCGTGATACCTTGTCAAACTGCGGGGAGTGTTAGGCAGATTTTTAGGTTGTCCACTAAGGGATAAGGTTGATATGATGATTAGCTATAGATTAGCTAGGCATTAAAGGGTGATTAGCAATTTACCCTAAATAGTTTTGTATATAGTCTCTATTTATTCATTGTATCATTGGTAAGTAGGTCCATCATCAAATATACAAAACAGATTCCAATCCCATATACTTGCATGGCATCGGAGCGGGTTTGATCCTCAGAACTAGGTGACTATGTTGAGCCGCCTCCACCCTAGGCCACCCCGTCAAACCCTAATTTTATAATAGCCGTCACTTTTACATACAAAAAGAAATAAAAAAAAAATCCAAGCCGTCACTTCCCATCATCAAAAGCACCAGCCGGTATCATCTCCGCAACAAACAAAAATGGTGAAAGAACGTCAAGAAGAGCGCTGCAGGTTCTACACAATAGGAACAATCTTGGGTACAAGAGGTCAAAGTCAAACCTGTATCCAAACACATCATTGATCCAGATTCATAATAGAATTTATAATAGTGTTATCATATTGATTATTTTATTGACTTTTGGATGGATCCTTTTTTGGGTAAAGGGAGTAATCACACACACTGTAAATATATTAACCAAAAAGCGTTTAAGTACAATGGATATGAGTGAAATCTCATATCTCAGCCTGCTACATAGGCATAAAGCTTACATAACAAGATACTACCTATTTTCTAAACAAGAAAACAAACCACTACTCTAATGATAACATAGGACATAACGAAGAAAATTACTTCCTAGGTCCTTGAAGCTTGGTGCCATACATGGCATTAAAGGCATCCAAATTCCGGAAGATCGAAACACCTTGGCATAGTCATCGTAGTCATAGTCATCATACTCATCTTCAAACTCTTGGCCACCACCGAATAGATTAGCCGACTCATCAAATGGGTTAGCGACCACCTCATCTTCGAATCGAAACCACGATATCTCCACTTTAGAAAAGGGTTAACTCTCTTAGTAGAAGAGGCGGGCGAATACAAGAATCACTAGTTATAGGAGACACACCGACTCCATCTCTTTCAAATCACTCATGAGGGTTCTTGTGATGCGATACTGTCTTAGTAGACTTATCTTCATTAACTTCCATTGTACGACCATAATCCACATCCTTGTTGGTGTCATTTGAAGGAATACCAAAAGCATCCGTATATTCCATATTAAGAGCATCAAACCGATTAGATGTAGAGATCTTTGTTCCTCGAACTAGCCACATCGAAGCATTCTTCTTAGTGACTCCCACTTTCTTAGGTTCGGGAGGTCTTTTTGGGTTGATATTGAAACCGCTTACCACAGCAAGGTTTAGTAAACCCTCCTTGACCGGAATAGTAGAACCACCTTGCTTTCCTTCTTCTTATTATTGACCGTCTTGAAACCATCATTAACACGCTTAGTAGGTGGCGGGAGGTTCAACAACTTTCGGACATTCAATAAGAGTATGACCAAAATCTTACATTTATCACAATGAGGTGGTTTCCACTCGTATTCAACCCGTATCTTACATTTGGATGGATCCTTTTTATTAAAGAATGAAGAGATGGATGTGTATTGATGAGAAGTCGGTGGATGGTTTTGTAGGTAGAAAATTAGTTTCTTTTGAGAGTTGATTAGCATTACTTTTGACGAATGCATGAATTGGTAATGTAGTGGTATTTTCTTATTTAAAAAAGTTATAATTGTTTTATTGTTTATTTTTGTTTTATGTCGAATCCGTAGTATTAATTCGAGACGATTTTTGTGTGTGTTGAATCTAGGGTTCTTATTTCCGGGACGATTGTTTGGGATACTATCGTTTATCCTTGAATACTTTGGTTATCCGTAAACAAAAAAAATTAAAAATAAATAATAAAAATAAAAAATTAGAATAGAGGATACTTTAGGTTATCCCGTTTTATTTTGGTTATTGTTTTATTTTGCTTTCTTACTTTACTACACCAGTTCGAGCTTTAGCGATTTCGCCGCTCGAACTGCGGGGAGTATTAAAGATAATCGGCCCAAGCCAGTCTGTGGGCTTAAGGTCATTAGGGTTTACTCATGTAATCTCTATATACAGTAAAACCTCTATAAATTAATACTCGATAAATTAATAACCTCGATAAAATTAATAATTTTCTGTCTAACTTGGGACCAATACAAATTTGGACACCAATCGATAAAATAATAAGATAATAATTTTTACGAAACCAGAAGACATATATATTGGTCCCAACGTAACTATAAATTAATAGTTACTAAAAATGTCCATATATACATAAAGGACATACGTAATCGGACTTGTACAAATTCAATTAATTCAATTAAGGTCATACTTAATTGGAATTTGTCCCAATGAAACTAACTTTTTATTTATTCAAAAACAATGAACATGACAAATTCAATTAATTTGTGAAGGTGAATTCATAAAATGTTAATTAAAACTTGTTTGTCTAATTTATTTTCATCTCTAACAAGTATATATTGTAAATAATATATTAGACTTGAAAATTTAACGGTCATCGTAAAACCTTTTAAATTAATAAATTATTAATTTATCGATATCTAATATCTCGCTAAATTAATAAAATATCACGGTCCCAACATTATTAATTTATAGAGGTTTTACTGTAATGTGCATGAATAATAATTATAACCTACGGGGTTTACAATGTTCTTCTGGAGTATACCTAACCATTATATTGTATTATAGGTAAGACCGGGGGCCGATCGTTCTCAAGGGAATAATGAGGTGAGCTCGAGATGTATGACGAATGATCTAAAAACGAGGGATGATTCTTTTTGGTATTTTTGTATAATAGAAAGCAACTAAAATCTAAGAGTTTTGAGGAGTTTCATTTAAAACTAATATTAAACTTAAATTGTGAGAAAAATAAACAAACCAGAGAAGGTAAATTGGTGTGAATCAATGGTAAAGGCGAATTTGCCTAGGGTGAAAGAAATACTCTTTATTAGTGATCTAATTACTCCTATTAATTGTCACACTTTGTTTAATGAATCGGGGATATTTCTAATTATCGATTGTGTGTTACTTACTCACAGGTCTATGTAGTAGCCTAAGTGTAGGGTGCCTAAGAATGTCTAAGCATCACGCTTTAAATATCCAATTTAATTAAACACCTAATAAGTGTATAAGCAAACTATTACCATATTCATATTTCTTGCTTATATACGTTTTGGGCTTTGTTGCAAGGGTTGCTTACATGAATACGTAAAATTAGGACTACGCCATTTGATCCAAAAATGAATTTATAACCCGAAGTAACAAGAGCAGATCCAGAGAAACGCCCACCAAGTGTTTGATGAAAATCCAATGGTGATAATGGATTTACATTCATATCCGGTATGACATTTGAATGGCCTGACTTGTGTGGAGTGGGTAACTGGGTCATATAATTCATCACATTGAGCTTGCTATTGCACAGTAAAACAGTATAAGGTTTTACCCATTTAGCTATTGTGACATGTCATATTTGAAAACTTAAGCAGATAGGAACGCAGAAGAGCTCTTGTTTCTGCTTATGAGCCGCACTCCCTGTCATCTCTTCCAGTCTTATAAAGAAAAGAAAGCAGGATGAACATGCTTGAGTGTCGATAGGTGACTTTAAGGTAGGCGCCTATCTCTTATTATACTATAGCAACGGGATAAGTCGGGATTGGTGGCTTGGTGCCCTAAATGAAGGAAAATCGATAAAAAAATAGCATTTTGCCCAGATAGAACTTTTCAATTCATGATCTAAATTATAGCAGAAAACATTGGAATCAAGATAACAAAAAACCGATATTTGTGTTAATGTGATTGGTAAAAATAAGTGTTTATTTGTTGTAATGGATTAACATTTACATCTTTGTGTTAATAATATTTGAATGTTCATGCTTATTCGCTTATTTTGTCTTTGTTTAAGGAGCCAATGCTCTATTGTTGTTAGTCTGTTCCTTTCTATCAGTTCGAGGCATCGCTTATTCTGTGCAATCTGTTCATTTGCTATCTTTGTTTAGATGTGTGAATGCATGCACTGCTTATCAGCTCAAGGTGTCATTTATTTATTTTTATTGCAAATTAAGAAAAAAGGTGTGCTATTCAACCCGACCCGCCCTGTTTTGACTCATGATAAAACTTACGATTTTTTTGTTAGCCCTCCATCAGCCTCAACAAGACCTTGTTCCTGACTGGTATGGAGTTACAGCATTATATTATAGAGATTTTGGTCATTTAGTCAATCCAAACAACCAAGATTACACCGGAACTAGTTTGGTGTTTTGAGTCCGAGGGGTATGTAGATGAAGTTGGTGATATGAGGGTAGCCACTGAAGATAATTCCTAGCAAACTTTTAATGATTCATAACATTGCTTGTTCATTTCGTTGGAAAGAAAGATCAAGTTAGATAAAGAAGAAAGATCTTTGAGCTAAATTATCGGTAATATGTGGAGCATGCCAACGGAATGGACGCCAAAGGTTTGATGAAAGTCCAATGACAAAGTCACAGGAAACGCTGACTCGGCCGCGTTCCACGTTCGGGATCGTTCGTACCCAAACGTGGTACGATCGCGATCCGGGTCGCTCGGAATCGCGATTCGGATCGTTATTTTCGGCGTTCCCAAACATCATCAATCGTTGTGCGAAGTCTCTTCGGTTCGACGTACCAAAGCGGATCGATACAGTATCAAAATGAATTAGTACATCGTACCTAAGCGAATTGGTACAACAAACCAAATTTTAACCAATAATTACTTCAACTAATTTAATTTTATTCACTTATGATATATGTCCCTAACAATCTTTTGAATATTAATATATCATATGGATATTTGGCTTATACGTATCGTAATGTAGACATGTAATATTATTCTTAATATGGTACATTGTACTGAATCGGGTACATCGTACCAAGGTTTATGGTACATCGAACTAGAGCGTACCCTAGCGTTCCGAAATGAGCCTACCCCCCGTCGTACCATATTTTAGGGACCTAGCGTTTCCCGTTCCCGTACCGAAGCGAACCGCGTTTCGTGTGACTTACGTACTACCATTTAACAGTAACATCTGATGAGTAAGTTTCGTTGGTTAGAGGCATCACTTGTTTACTGGATGATTGGATAACATATATTTTGTCATTGTGATGGAATCTGTTTGTGATATAATCACTGTCATTTTTTGAATTTGCAATGGCACTGCAGTTCAGTATGAGGTGTTATTCTTATAGCTACGACATAGTTGAAAAGCTCTTGATTCTGCAAATGAGCATATTATTATATAAGATTAGTAAAATAAGTTATAATTATATGTACGCATAAATACATGTAAGGGATTTTGATTGATTTGGGATAGTTTGATGTTATTGACTTTCTTGCATTAAAGTCAAATTTTGACCCATGTGTATTTGGTCAAATGTGTCTAACAACCATAGCATCATAGATTTATACATATTCTTAGATATTAAAATGTGACAATGAATATATCTGCTGCAATATTTTATAACCGTAGCATCAGATTTTAATGGATCATTTCAACACTGTAACTTAAACTATATTGCAGCTATGATCTGTATGCCTTGTGTGAATAGCAAATGGAGTATCATTAGGATGTTGTGTTTTGGAGCTGCTGTCTATTTTTGATGGCAAGAAAGGATCAACAAGCAGTTTATAAATGAGAGCAGAGGTTATGAAGTATTACGTAATGTGATCCTTGATACTGTGAGACTGAAGCTCATGAGATTAAAGGTAAAGCCTTCCATTGCAGTCAACAATGCTTGATAAAAGGTAAGAACTGTCATCTTTTCTAAATGTAGCATTTCAAGGCTTGTTCCATGTTCGTTTATGTTTAATCGAGTTGGTGATACAGTACTTGCGGTGGAAGCAAGTGTTGACACTGTGGGTACTTCAGTTTAATGATAAAGACCTTGTTCCGAGGAATGTTATTGACCCACATTCCCTGTCCCAATGGAGATGAGTGCTACTATTAGTCAGTTAACGAGTATGAGGATTAATTCTATGCCATCGAAGATGATGAAAACCATAGTTACAATTGCTGAGTTTTTGACTTTCTTTATTCTGAGATAGTTTGTCTGTCGATCATATTAGAAAGTTAAACCCAACTGAATACCCGCCTGTTTGATGAAAGTCCAGTGATACTAACTATTTAACACTCACATCTGAGGAGTAAGTTACTAGATGAAAATTTAATGATCTGAGTCTCGTGGAGTGGGTAACTAAAAATCATGATGATTTAGAGATTACTGATCGAAAATATTCGTGTGGGAACATTAAGGATTAAGTACTTAGAACCTAATTTATCAGGGTATCATCCTTAATCGCTGATTAACTAAGAGTAAGGCTTTATACGTTATATTTGTGCCTAATTGGGGAGGGTGTGGTTATTTCAAAGGAGTGTTCAATCACTCATTCACTCCCATGTATGTACGATCAGTAAAATAAGTTATAATTATATGAAGCTTTTAGGAATTGTGATAATAGGGATCGTATCGTACAGATGACATGTAAGCGATTTTGGTTGAACTGGTATAGTTTGATGTTATTGACTTTCTTGCATTAAAGTCAAAGTATGACCTATGTGTATTGGGTCGTCAAATGTCTCGGACAACCATACCATCACAGTTTTATACAGATTCGTAGATATTGAAATTTGACAATGAATATTGTTGCTGCTAAATTTATCACCGTAGCATCAGATTTTAGTGGATTATTTTCAGCACTGTAACTTAAACTACACTGCAGCTATGATATCTAAGCCTTGTGTGAATAACATATTGAGTATATCATTAGGAAGTTGTGGAGCTGCTGTCTATTTTCTATGGCGAGAAAGGATCTACACGCAGTTTATAAATGAGAGTGAGGTTATGAAGTGTTAAGTAATGTGATCAATGATGATGTGAGCTTGAAGCTCATGAGATTAAAGGTAAAATCTCCAATTGCAGTCACGCAGGCTAGTCAAGTATGGAATGTGGACTTAAAAAATGACCGAGTTGCAGAATGAGGGATCATAAGAGTTGTCTATCCTTCTTTACTATGTGTCTTGAAGTTTGGTTGCTGGTTTATAAGTCCAACTGACATGCTTCTATCACAGCGCGATGATCATGAGGAATATGTTGAATGTCATGCTGATTTTCATAGTAATCCATGGGTAGTTGTAGATATCCAAGTGTGTTGCAAATGCAAGTTTTATTGGCATTGTGTTATCATGAGGTTTTAGACTAGTAAGTCATGAAAGAGGACTGCTTCGTCTGTATGATACATCTAATGCGTCTGATGAATGTGTTGTTCTAGGAAGTCTGAATAGTATAAATTCTATAGGCATATCTGTAGGCTTATATACAGAATTTAGTTGGTATGATAAGTTGTTTGTTTTCTGTGTTAACTGCAGTAGCTATTTGAGCATGTCCTATGAGTGGATTCATTGATGTTTTACATATTCTTGTGAGTAATATACATTAACCTTCTGTTTTATTCCTATTCTATGTTAACGCCACTTCAATTCAATTTTCGAAATTAGGGAGCACTGAGTTCTAGTTCCTCTATTCATGTTCAGCTTAGTCGCTTAGTGACCAACTTTTATGAAATGTAAACAAAAGGCTACTAAATTGTCTGCTTTATCTCGTGTGAATAAAACTCGGAGTCATGACCAAGAAAGTATTTAATTTTGTCATATTTTCTCTAGTGCTAATGTAGTTTTGTTTAATGAAAGCATAACAACAACATAACTACATAAGTGGACTTTATTTGATGAAGTGATTATTTAGTGCTCTGATTATAATTCTGTTAAGAAAACTCCTTGTTAATTACTACTGTATCAAATTAATTACAGCATGCATTCAGGTCTTTCTATTTGACTTTTTATAGTCAATGTTTTGAATCTTCAACTAGTTTATTCACTAATAAGATCCATCTCTTAATAGTAGTCTTTCTTGTGATATAAAATAGGAATGCTTTATATGTTCTGTTACCTTGTGTCATTATTCAGTTGAGTGCGAGAAACCTCCAATCAGAACAATTCGTGATGTACCGATTTTAACCAGCTACAAAGTCTCCATTACTTGAGGTTTTGAGAAAACATTTTCCAAACTTAACACCATCGAGAACCGAGAAAGATGGACTAAAATGTTGGATCATATAAGCAATAGCTAATTTTTCTGGTAATATCAAGGACTAAAATAATGGTACATGATCCGTTATGCTTTTCGATCACAAAAGTATTAAACATTAATAAAAGATAAATGGAAATAAATATAAGAAGATAAGATAATTGATCACTTAATAATGCCATTTTGGTTTATAAGATAACTAGCTTATAAGACCCATGGAATCCACGGGTTTTAGAAGAGATATTGCCAAAATATGGAAAATTAGTGTGTAAACAAAATAAGAAAAATAACGAAAGTAAAAAAAGAGTGAATCAGTTATTTATTAATATGAAGTAATAAGTCAATTACAATATAGAGTACAATTATTGTAAGTAATAATGTAATAAACGGCCGTTCACGTGATCTTCAATCTTGACCTTTAAAAAGAAAGCGTGTGTAGTGGGAAGTTGATGAAGTGGTAAGCCAATAAAAATTCGTCGATAACCTAATAAAGCATAAAAAGAAGGTGTAAGTAAAACATTTGTGTCAATGATAAAACATGTAAAAAAAAATGCATATCGCATTATATGAATATCCGTACATACCCCTTGATAACTGATCAAAGACCGTGAAGAACCTCTTTGTAGACTACATTTGTAGTAGTCTTTGATAAATTACTATCGGCATCAGAAATAACAACCTTCAAACCCTTTTTGCTTTTTACGCGTGAAAGAGCCAAATATAATTGTCCATGTGTGAAAACAGGACGTGGTAGGTATAAACCAACTTTCGAAAGTGATTGTCCTTGGCTCTTGTTTATCGTCATGACAAAAGAAACTGACACAGGAAATTGTTTGTGCACGATCTTGAGTGATAACGTTTATCCGATGGAGTAATTTTCAACCTTAGAAGTATAACCGTATTCCCAAAATGTGTTCCGTTAATTATTTTGGTTTGAATAGAAGCACGTGTTAATTTAGTGACTTGAAGTCTTGTCCCATTACATAAACCTTGTGATTGATTAATGTTTCTCAACAACATTATTGGGACACCGACCTTCAATGCAAGCCTATGGTTTGGGACACCCAAAAATTTTAAACCGTTAATAAATTCCGGTGAAAAAACGGCTTGATCTATAGCACCACCACGTTCATTTTTATCTATGTTGTCACAACTAAGATAAACCAATTCTTCACCAGGAAAGGTTTTAAGCAAATGCTCGTTAATAGTATCAACCACTTCATTGGTTGGAGCAAGAATGGCCTTTTCCTGGAAGTATGCCGGATCATCTATGTTATCCAAAAGGTTTGGGTAAGTGAAATCTATAATAGATTGTACCAGATCCTTAGTTTCATGTATTAGAATATCTTCGGGGATATCTATCAAAACCTCTCCGTCGTGTTGTCCTCCAATATCTCCATCTCCTACTTTCAATATCCATTCCGCAAATTCCTTTATCTCAGTTACATCCTCAGGCCGTGATCCAACAGTAAGGCGCATATTAGCGGTTAATTTTAAGACTTTGCAGTGATCCCACAAGTACGATTGTTTTAAAGATGCACTTACAAGGTCTTGCTGGGAACCTTTTGGAATAACGGGAAGTACCTGCCTAAAATCACAGCCAAATACTACAATCATGTTACCAAAGGGCGCATCACAAGTGTCGTACCTGTTCTTATGCAATATATCTCTCAAGGACCTATCTAAAGCCTCAAAGCACAGCTTATTTGTCATGGGAGCCTCATCCCAAATAATAAGCTTGCATTTCTTCAACAACAGGCCCAAGTCACTTTGCGGAGTTATTGAGCACGTAGAAGTCTCATCAATATTTATTGGAATATGGAACCTCGAATGAGCAGTCCGTCCACCTGACATCAATAAAGATGCAATGCCACTTGATGCAACGTTTATGACTATGTCACCATTTCTTCTAATCCCGGCAGCAAGGGTTTTCCATAAATATGTCTTGCCAGTCCCTCCGTATCCATATACAAAATAAGTTCCTCATCTTCCGTTTGTAACGGACGTCATGATGGTGTCATATACATTTCTCTGTTCTGTGATTAACGCGGCATATAGAGTTTCATATTCAGCCTGTAACTCTGATGGATTATAATTTCTCTCAGCAAAGATTAGCCGGTTACCAAACTCGGCGATGTAAGTGTCATCTGGATAAGGAAGTTCTGGAAAAGCCTTCAAGGTGGTGCCTCTTGAGTGCATAAGTTGTTCGATAAAGAACAAACAAACATTCTTTTTCTCGTCGTCACTCAGTCGTAAACCTGTATCAAATTAGGCATATATGAGGCGTAACATATGTATGCAAATAACAGTTATCAAAAATAGTAAGTAGTGTAGGATATTTGTAGTGTAACATACATATCATAAGAATCAGTAGATACATTTTTTGTTTAAGTCACTTGCAAAAATATGGTCTTTTAACAGATTTGATGAATCTCGAATTTGTAATTATTAAGCATTTCTAGTAATATATAAATTTATATAAGAAGTTAGTAACAAAGCTAAGTTGGTGGTTATACCTGGAATGCCTAAAAGAATTCTTCTCTTGTACTCGACATCTTCTGATAGCAAATGCCAAGTTTGTAACCAAACTGCCAATGGTGTGTCAAGCTCCTTTTGGGACAGTAATGTAACAAAAAGGTCCCGTAAATGCTCAGCAGAGGACCAATGGGCTGCCTCTTTAATACCCTCAATATGCTACTTGTCGTCATCTAAAAGGCCCACTGCGTAGCAGGCATCTTTGTAAGGAGGATAAACTACACCGTTAATTTTCCTTATCTCAGCGTGATTTCGACAACCTTTTTTACTATTTAGTAGCTTCCTACAATAGTAACCTTCACCTGCTAAGATTGGTACATTATGAATTCTGCCAATTGCATATTTTTGCTTCCTATGTGTCCACATTCTTTTTGCAAGATTCCATACAAATTTTGTAGGAAACCCAGCATATGTTAACTGCCTTGCTGATGGATACATTTCGTTCATCTGCATCCAGGATTGGAACATAGAAGCCCCAACTGTTGGTTTGTGAATAACGGTTTCAAGGTCAGAGTTCTCATCAAATACAACTGGCTGGTCGCCTTCGAGATGAAATGAGAGACGTTCAACATATGGTGTTCTATAATGTATCTCAAATCCAAATATTCTCCAAGCGGCTTCACAAGCAGATAGATACATGTAATCATAGAACGCCTTAATCTCGTCAACAGGTTTATCATTCTGTTGTTGACCGTCTTTAGTGCTTACTGGTTCATACAACTGTGCTGATACTCTAACGGGACATTTGTTTATATATTTAAACAAATATTTTATTGATCCGTCGATTGCACCATTCAACATTGATGTGGCATTGATAACGTTTCAATAACGTGGCGTTATACGGAATAACATAACCGTTGTGCAACTTATGTCCACTCTAATAACATGGATCCCGTTATCGATAACGCTACACGCGTCGTCGGGGTCAAAGGAACTTCCTTTTCATCGAGCAAGTTTTTCAACACCTAGGCGGTGAACCTAATCGTTGTAGTGTAGTATTAGGGTAAGCCACGGAATTGATATCGTTCTCTGGGGAATAGGAATGCTAGTGAGAAGTCACTACGCTAAGGTTGGGGTTGAGGAAGATTATTTTTATCCTTTTATGTTTTTAGGAAATGGAAAGGTACGAATCTCGGGGTTTAGATTTGGGGTTAGTATTTCTATCGATTACTTCTATTATCTAATTATCTAATTAACTAAGGTGAGGTAGTCTATGTCTAATTATTGTGTGCTCGTATGATGATTTAAAGATGTGTTTACTTAGGTTTTATTACTCCTTAATTATCTCCTATTGATGGTTGAATTGTCACGTCCTTATTCTTAATCGCGTTGTGTGTCTAAGATTCGTAGGGTATGCGTTTATCCTAACTCTTTGAAACTACCAAAGGGTATCGCCTACAAAATCTCTAGGATTTATAAACTTTAACTCTAAGGTACTCTTTGGATGGTTTAGCCTACAACAACTCTAGGTATTATAAACTAAGGTTCACAAAGATTAATCAAGCATTAACTACACAACGGATAACCTATCGCATTACTAGATCATTAACAATTAAGATAAGAGACAACCAATCAATATTCAATAATTAAGTTTCATATTCCTAAGCAAACACACAAGTAAATTAATGGGACATGGGAACATGCAAGCATACACACAAGTGATTGAAGACATAATTAAATTAATGAAGTAAAACACTTATCTTGATGTAAGATAGGGTTTGGAACCCTAAAATCTTGTACAAGACTGACCTTGGTTCGGTTTAGGTTTTTACTCCAAAGACTACACACGAAAACTAAAAATTCGGATTCTATATATAAGATTACATATGCGATGGCGTCACCTTTGATTTGTGGCGGTTGGGTCGCCGTCATTAGGGTTTCGTCTTGGCCATGATAGTCTTGCGGCGGCGTCACCTTATGCTTGTGGCCGTCCCTTTAGTCTCGGCGTCGTGCGGATCAAATCTGGGCCCCCGAGTTGCGACGACCTACTCTTTTAAAACGACACCGTCACTTGTAAATAAGCAATTTGGCTCTTGAGTCACAAAAGTGATGCGACGGCGTCGCAGATAACACCGACACCGCCCCGGTTCAGGAGCCTAAGTGTCTCGATTCTTGACTTTGGCCATTTTCTTCGTATATTCGCGCCTTTTCGTTCGAATAAGTGTCATTCCGACATTATGCCTTCAAGATACCTAAAAGTGAAAAGGAACGATATTAAGTAATAACGGATACAAAAGTGATCAAATAAGGGCTTAAATGACCCTCAAAAGGTACATTTAAAACCTTATCAAATATCCCTACACTTGGTATTTGCTTGTCCTCAACAAATGTGCTTTAGCCAATTAATTTATAAGTTAGGGGTCATGAAGCATTGGTTTAGAACAATCCACAACACATATAAGCCCATAAAAGTCATAACAAGCACAGAATTACATACTAGCACCTCACATGGGGTGTTTGGATACTCGCATCTCTCGGGTGTATATGAAATATAACAAGTTGGAAATGGAAGATAAACACTCATTAACCGGTCCTAGTACATAGATTACCATAGGATTGAGACTAGATCAAACCTCCATCGCTTTGGTGTAAGCACCTAGGAAAGACTATCAAAGAGGTCTTTTAAAGGGTTGTAATGTTAGGCTTTCGGTAGGGAAACAAAGGGTTTGGTGGGATAGGCTATTTAGTGGTGGCAAGTCAAAAATCTTTATGTTACAAGCATGCGAAGAATGGCGTTGCTAAGCAAAGACTCGACACTCTAGACTCGAGATAAGCTGAAACAAACAAACATAAATTAAAGATAGATGTAGGATGGTAGCGTTTTTTTTTTTTTTTTTTTTTTTTTTTTTTTATTTCAACACTCTATTTTTTTTTCTATTTTTTCGATTTTTTTTCATACACTTTTACTCTACCATCCTCTACGATAACATCAAAATGATGAGGATTTATAGGCACATCCCTACACTTGAGTTTTTATTATTGTAACACTAATTTGACCCGAATTGAAAAGATCAAAACACTTGGAGTACATTATTATGCAAATAATGGGAATTTGAATTTAATGTTCCCTTCCCATCATTTCATAAATTTTAACTTTTCCCATGAGTCCCAATCGTCCCAAAACTGTGTACAAAGGATATGACTCGACTTAGCAACTTATGCAAGCAACTAGATAATTGAACTAAGGGTTTTAGGGTGATAACAATAATTCACTAAAAGTGAGTGCATACAAGGTAGGCTAAGGCGATTTGGGTGTACATTTGGGGTGGGGTGTAAACAATGCTCTTCATTGATATTCCGGAAAACCGAAACATCACGAGAACCGCGAAAAGGATAGGCTACGAGGGTTAACTAGGTGTATCGTGTACTAAAGATGAGTACAACGCAAAGGTGTGGGGGAATTACTCAACCGATGTGGAAGAAGTAATTATATTACGGTATCAAACAAAGGTTATCCTAATGCCTCTTATCATTTAGTTATTCCTAACTACACAAGTGTAGTCTTACTAGCTATCTCGGAATGCATCACAAAACAAGTTTTAGAATCTATTATACTACGGTTCACACACTAAGTATTAAAGATGAATGCTTTAATTCCTACTAATCTAAGGCGATCCTCGCATTTTGGGTGGAATTTAAGTGGTAAAGAGTTTTTGTGCTAGTCATATAACTTCCTATCCATGAGGCGCTTTATTAAGACTAATGGCCAACTCCTATATGTCATGAAAAATTTTAAATTTGGTGCCAAAATTACCTTAACCGACATTTTCTCATGGTTTATTACACAAATGCAATTGGACAAAGCAAATAATCAAGGATAAGCATAGTTTCAAAGTTCCGTTTATTTTCCTCCATACACTTTAACCGAACATTGTCCCCAATGTTCCCGAAAATATCAAAGTTATGATAATGGAAGGTAATAAAGATGAAAGAAACTAGTACTCCCCGATTAGCTCGGTAGGATCCGTGTAAAGTGGTGGTTACATCTTTCTTCAAGAAGAACGTTTGCGTGAAAAGCTCCTTCTCATCTTATGTATCTTCTTCTTGATAAATTAAACCGCACACTTGAAGAAAACATCGCGTAAAATCGGACTCTACTAAACTAGGATATAATGCTTGTGGAATGGATGTTTACTGAATTTACGGAAAATTAAGACACGGAAAATTCCAAAAATTATAAGTAGCTCGAAACGAGAAAAAGTAATCGATTGTTTTGCTCCTTCCACGACACCGTCGAGTTGCGATCTGACGCCGTCGAGTTATCCTAACAAAAAGCGTGCGATTTTACGGAAAAAAATTCGGAAAATTTACATCTTTAGAATGGAAAAATTTCACGCAAAACATCCATTATGACTCGATACAAGCATTTGACTCGAACAAACACACATGTATATCTTTTAATTAATTTAAATTCTCATGTTTACGTTTCTTTTGAAAACGTGTAATCCTCCTACACTTATCCCTTACGCTCTGTTCTCAAGTCTAAAATTTAAAGAATGGAAGGGGATGGGATGGGAAGGGCAAAGTAGGGGATGGGATGGGAAGAAAGTGGTTATTTATTTTTGTGTTCTTGAGTTTTTTTTAAAGTAGCATGGAAAGGAAAGGAAGCTACACAAATTAACAATATACCCTCGTATTACCAATATGCTACTTCACAAAGACAAGAAGCTAATACGTATTACCGATTATGAAATGAATTTGAATGAGAATTCTCAAGTTGAAGTAGTAGCCAATGAAGCTGCTTTTATTCCAGCAACATGATTTACAATTTTGTTGACTTGCTATTTCACATTTACTTGTTATATCTTTCGTAGTGTATCTAATATCTTCTCCTATTTTATACATATTTAGGTACAAACTATAAAGCTCATTAGGAAAAACACCGTAGTTACCAAAAGCGGACCATGCTACTTCTTAAAGTGAAAGCCCTTCCTACATAATTTGCCATAGTTGAATTACATGATAGCTTCATCAAAATCGGTTGTGTTACGTATTGATGTTCATTAATTTACAAAGGCTTCGTCAAGCTTGAGTTCTGTCAAGTCGGAAATAATTTAACTACACACGGTGTTTTGCCTAAGTAATATATGTAGAGATTCAACTGTTTGTGTTCATTTATAAATTCAACAGTTCTCAAGTTCTGAGTCTTTGAGTCTTTGTTGCATGACAAAACTCATTTCCCTTCCCAATCCGCCCAAAATTGGACGGAACAAAATAACACTCAAAAGCCCATCCCTTCCCTCCCTCCCACCTTCCCGTCCCTACCTTTCCATCTTAAAAAAACAAGAACGCACCTTTTCTTGATTTCCATTCCCTCCCCTTCCATTACTTTTAAAAACTCGAAACAGGCGTTATGTAAAATACCTTTATATGTAATTAAGACGAGGTTAAAACAAAATAAAGCATTTTTACAAATTTAAACATGAGAATAAATAATCAATAAAAGATATATGACACAAACAAGATAATCCAACCACACAAGTTATAAATAAACCACCCAAATGCGAATATACATAAATCACAAATTAAAGTTCACCACATAGTCAAGATAACCTAAACTATTACATGCCCAAATTAAATCGTCTCAACAACCAAGCATACGAATCCATAAACAAATACATAAGTCACTGGGGAGGAGGTCCATGATGGTAGTCATAACCAGGGGGAGAGGGCCCAAATACCCATAAGGTGGGTAATCCTCCGCCCGCCCTGGAAATGGATCGATCTGTAGGTATGGGTCGAGCTGATCACGCATGGACATATGCTGTATCTGTCTGACGGTATGATCATAGGTCCAGCTAGCCCTTTGATCCTGTTGTGCCATCCACGTGTCCATGCGGCCCATCCCCGCTCCCTGGTAGGCCTGCCAATCTCCACTGGACATGTGTCGGTAGGCGTCGGCGGAGCTCCCTGCTCCATCTCCCTGTTGTTGTGCTAGCATCTGTGGCTCGTCATCATCGTCATCATAACCATCCTGAATGTTGGGCTGAGCACGAAACCACGCGTAGCCCCTACCATAGTCCATGATGACCTCCATAGCTTTTAGGGATTTAGCTTTGACGACCCTTGGCGCCACCACATTAAGGTATCGGGTGCCTCCCCGCCAAAGGCCCAGGCCAACCGGGTGATAAACATGCCTCCATATACCTTATCCTCAAACCTCATCCCAGCAGGTCCTCGAGTAATCGGCCAACCGAATGGGATGTTACAGTGCACACCTCGCCAACATGCGGTAGAGATAGAATAGATCTGGTAAAGTGAAACGATGACTCGTGCTCTGGCGCCTGTGATAGAAAGTGAGGCAGCGGTGCACGAGCCTAATCTGTGGATCCGGTTTGAGATGAGAGTACTCCGATAATGTACTCCCGTTAGCTATTGTGTTCGAGGCTGAATACCCGGCATGTCGCCCTATGGGTAATCCCGGTGCCAAGCTAGCCCTAAAACATCGCTCTCGGCATTCCCAGCAGCATACAACCCCAATCTCCATCCAAACTCAAGTACCGACATAGCCCTCCATTCTCCACCTAACCTAAATCAGACCCCCTGGAACTCAATGTTATCTCGACATGAATTGATATCCATCAGATAAGATGCGTGAAATTCACGCACCAACTCACCGTACACTAGCTCATGCATCCTAAACAGCCTTTCCTACTGGGGATCAGTGAACTTGTCCCTCCTAAAATTGTTTGAGAACTCTCTAGCCAGATCATGCTCCTCCAGAAAACCCCAATCCACAACAACCCCTGAATCAATATTTTGATGAAGCAAATCATTGTACCGAGTTTGGCATCCTTCCTCGACAAATACTCCCCACTCAGCAATCGTGTCCGCTATGTTTTCTTGGGTATTAGACCGTCCCTAGTTCTCTTCGTTCTTCCGCTCATCCGAAACCGAAAATCAAATAGATGGGAACAAATGAGTAACATTCGTGATGCTAAGGACGGCGTCAAGCGGTTCGGCGGCGTCACAACATAAACCTAACGCCGTCCCGACCAAATTTCAAATCGAGCGTTTGCGAGGAAAATCCGAGTTTTAACCATGACCCCGACCCAAACACCCTCGTTGCAACAACAATGGGATATGGCTAGGTGATTTTAGTTCCTAAGCGTCAAGGCTTCTCGCAAAGTTAACCTCATATGATAATACTACCATTAGCTAATCTTAAGCCTAATTAACAAGATTCATGGGCGACATTTAGCATAAATTAGCCAATTGGGGTTTCGGATGAGAAAGGAAAATCAAAATTGAGCATGAAATTGAGCAATTGACTAGATAAAGATCAATGTATACTACTTACCTTGTGGAGATTGACGTGGCAAAATGATGAATTTGAGGTGGGGAAAACATGGGTGTGTGGTGTGGGCGGATAAAAATGTGTAGGGTAAAGAATGAAAGGGATGGTGATGTATTTATACATCGATCGGCTTAGTAGTGGCGTCACACTTTATAAGTAATGGCGTCACGCCAAATTTTTGCAAAGAAAATGGTTTTGTTAATCCGCTTGGGATCAAAAATCAGTTACTATTTTTGACAAAGATTTTGGTTTTATTATAAGATCAATTTTGTTAATCCACCAATAATCTCACGACGGTAAGTAATGCATATGTCAAATTGTCTTTCAATTGCGATCCGAAACTCTTAAGTATTAGGGGTGAGGTTCTTTGACCACGGCTTAAAACCGAAAGAACTCTTCCTAACATGGGGAAGTTGGGAAGTGCCACGTGCATCATTCAATAAATATGTTCCTAGAGAACAAGCGGGAGCGTTGAGGCAGAATTTAAACAAGAATGTGATTCCTTGAGGGGTTTGCCCTACTCGGTGAAATTGGAGAAGGTTTGGGAGTCATCCCAGCGTGTTCGATATCGCATATACCTTTTCTATCTTTTTAGGTATATTGTTCTTTGAGATTTCTTCACGGATGTTCGGCATGAATTTGTCACTAGTCCCAAGAAAGTGTCGTGAGTTTTTCGCATTTGAGCTTTGAGGCATTTTATTTCCTTTTCTTGCTTGTGGACAAATGTCAACATTATGTCCTTGAATTCATCTTGCCGGACTTTCTTGGGAGCAAAAATTCCTTGACCACGTTTACATGCTTATCGGCATGGGTAGTTACTTCCATTAACGCATTCACTTGCGCCTCCATACTCACAATCGCTATGCTTGGGTAGTTGGCCCGTTCTCTGGACTCTGGAATTTCCCAACCCTTCTTCATATTGAGCTGGGTCCTCGATGACCTCCCAACATGCTTTATCATTGAGGTCACTTAGCCTTCCTCCGTGACATAGTTGATCCGTGCTAAACCGTCAAGTTTTCTCACTGGTGGCCACTTGTGAATGGCCAACCGAAGAAACTTAAAACAGTTCAAACACGAATGCAATGAAGATCGGAGAGTATAGGGTTTCCCGGGTCGTTATGTCGGTAATTGTCGATGAATCACCAAACGAATAGTGATCGAGAGATTTGAGCAGAAAGAGAATTGATTATTTATAACTCTGGAAAAGTATAAAAACTACAAGGGCTTAAATGCAAATTAAAGAAAATTAAAAGATAAAAATATTAAATAAACGCTATCACTATTTGCAAAATGATGTTTTGATTTTTCTTTTATAAAGCGAATTAAAAACTACGCGACGTATAAAAGAGAATGTGAAATCAAGCGGTATAAATCCTAAAAATATGAAAATGACATTTTACAAACCTAATGATAAAAGAAAATTTTTAGAAAAATAAAATTATTTTTAAAACTATTTATCTAATTATTATTAAGAAAAAATTACACGTTTGGTCCCTATGGTTTGCCCAATATAACAACTTTAGTCCCTAAGTCACTTTTATTACACCAGCAGTATCTAATTTTGAAACTATGCACGCTTTTGGTCCCTATTTTGGATGGGCGTTAGTTAAGTCCGTTAAGTATTTTGCGTTGTTAGTCCTTCGTCAATAATTTTTGCATCGTTAGTCCTTAAAGTTATTTGCATAAATCGTCCTTGTGGTTGGGTCGGTCAACAAGTCGGTCGCGCACGTGTCACCACACGAGTGGTGCCACGTGGCATTAAATCAGTCGGTCAACGGGTCGGGTCGGGTCGGTCAATGGGTCGGGTCGGATTGCCGCGTGACCAATGAGGTGGTGCCACGTGGCATTGGTAAAATATACCAACAATTTGTCACGTATGGGATTCGAACCGGGCCACTTGGGTGGGAAGCATAGCTACTAACTGGCTAAGCATAGCATAACCGATTATTCTAGCCTAAATTTTATATATAACCCTTTCTAAAAGTTAGCCCAATTCAATATTATTAAAAGTTCAATATAGTTTTGGTCTATTAATTTACGGAGTTATATGGACGTAAAAATAAATAAATATACCGTCGGACTCGTTTTTTCGTGATCTTTCCAATGGTATGCTCGGGATTTTTTACTTCAAGCGAACCTCGAAAATGCGAAAATAATCGTTTTTCTTTGTTTTCGCATTTTCGAGGTCCAAACCAAGTCAAAAAATTATCAGAGCATCTGCGTCACTTCGTTTTTAGTGCTCTTTCCAATGGTATGCTCGGGAATTCTTTCTGTTAGATATTACTTTTCACATACATCAAACCATAACACAAAGTAGCATATAGATGGAATTCTAGAGAGAAAGTTAGAGGTTTAGGGAACTTAGTGAGAGAAAGTGAAAGATATTATTATGAGCTCCAACTCTACCTTGGGAGGTAGAGGTATTTATAGTCTTACATAAATCGCCACACTTTGGGGCGTGGATCGGGCATACAGGTGGGTAAAGACCCGTCCGTCCTCCACGGTGTTACTTAACTAAATTACTACTTAACTAAATGAACTACGACTCACGAGCTTTTAACGATTACATATACTTGAGGTGACCGACTCTTTAATACCGGAATTTCTAATTCCTAACAATCTCCCCAAGGAGGTCACCTCAATTATACACCAAAATTACATTGAATACAAATAGATATTACATCAGCAGTTGATCTTGCATTCATGATGTAGTCCTTTGCTCATAAGCTCGTAGTCATTGATTCTTCACATTGCATGTTTGGTTATTCAAGTGGAGGTCTTTCTTGATCCACGTGATGATAAGTTTGAGCCATCTTTGGAGATCATCACTATCAACAATCTCGACACATCCTTTGTGGTGTTGGTATTATGTGATGTTATGACTTTGGGACCGACATGCTCACATTCGGATCATGAATTCTTCTCATCGAGTAGCGGAAGCATTTGTTGAATCACGATATTGGCGGCGTAGCGAAGCATGGAGTGAAAATATCGAGTCATTGATGCACTAATCATGATTTCTTTTGAGTTGAATGTGTTAAGTGAGCATGCGGCTATGGATTGACCGCTTCATTACGATCATTGCAAACGTCGGGCGTACACGCATACAACAGTTAGTTAACAAATCGCACGAAAGTGTCTTTGATCACTTCGTTGAATTGAGGTACACGCCCACGGTTCCCGTTGATCGATACAAAAGCACTGTGATCGGTAGGATTCGAAGAATCTCCTTGACGGGGTTTCGCGGTTGTTCTAGCTTGTTCTCAAACCGGAACATCTCAAAGAAGACAACACGGAGTGAGTGAACCGTGAATATTAAGTCCAGCGATTGATGAAAAAGATTTGAAAAACAATCGTGTATTGCTCAATAGAAATTGTTTTGCAATACAACGAAGGTTTTATTGAAAATCAATTATCAATCATAAAAATACCTTTGGTTTGAAAAATGAGTACACGGTCGATGTGCTAAAGAAAAGAGTTTATAAGCACAAAGACCGGTTTTTCAAAGGTATCCGTCAATCCCTAACACGAACCGGGTTTGATTCAAGAGATTGAATAAGCCCCATTGTTTCATTCGGTTGTCACATGGTTGATCTATAAAATAGATCTCACATGTCACCTACCAGAGCTTGTTTGATGTTGGCTCGAAGGCTTTCCATCTTCATTGTGAATATGTAAACATATCACTCGGATGTTACAGCAATACCACAAGGATAATCGAGGACTCAAGATATAATCTCTCTTTCCACATTGTGTGAAAGCAGAGTCTTCATTGAAAGTGTCCTAATGAGATTTATTGATGATCTCGTGGCTCTAGACTCAATTTGTGCATATTTGGATCCTATAGCGGAGACTAGGAGAGGGTCTCCTTCTTGATATCAACCATCTCTAAGAGAAAGTCGATAGATAATGTCGGTTCCCGTGAGAATGAAACAAGTCCTTTTAAGAGGAACTTGAGTGGTTTGGAAAGTTGAAGTGCGATCGTCCTTTGGGTCCATGACGTCTTGTCTTCAATACCGATGTTACCATCGGTAGCATATGAATTGAACCCGGTTTACGCCCTAAGGTTGAATAAATGGAGGCTATTTGTTTTCACCCTTTTCTCATTCAATTCTTTTAATTCTTCAACCCCGGTGCTTACCGAGACTTCATAGCTAGAACCTTGTTAGGTTTATTCGATTACTAGCTCGGTCTTAGTCGCACTCTTCCATATCTCACATTTCTCCTTTTATCATCATACCTAAGGACTTCTACACTAACTAGTGGATTGTCACAGGTAGATCCCTCCGGTTCGGCGGATCATGGGAACCAATACCTAACCTTATCATCCTTATATCACCGTACATAAAGTAAAGTTGGTCGGTCAATTTGGTATTGTTCATACGCCATTGGATCAATTGAAAACCATTTGAAAATCAATTCGGATACTTGTGATATATTATCAAAGCTTTTTGTACCGAATTGTTTTGATATTTTAAACGAGAACTCCCCTCAACATGTGCATCAAGTGTTGAAAATGTTTTTCACACGGAGGCAAGAGAAAAATTTACTTCTTTTAATTACCATTTTCTAAAGATATCAACATCTCTTCCTCAAAAGATCAAGTTGGTATAGCATTTCCGGAAGGATGAGGTTTCCATGAATTTTGCTCCCCTCAATATGTGCCTCGAGGTTTGAAAAGAGTTTTGCACATACTAGAGGAACACATGATAGGATGAATGATCACGTTTCAAATTCGTATAGATTTAAATTGATTTTGAAAACTTTTAAGGAGAATTGTGACTTGATTGTGAAAGTGTTTTAAGCGATATGGATCGATTTTAAAATTTAAACTCCATTTATAAAACATGCATGTATATCTTTTGAAAACAATTTAATGCCAAATAACTTTTTAATTTAATTGAAATCATTCTCCCCTCAATCAATAGCGAGGTTGTTGATTGAGAGATAGAGATTTTGACAAATAAATCGATGATTATCAAAAATAGAGATTGAGTTATTTTTCAAAGCATTTAGTTTTCGTGAGATAGGAGTTTATAGAATCGAGCAAAGGATTTTAAAACATGGTAAAATATGGCTCTGTTCTTTCTTTAAGACCGGGTTATTGCACGAAGATGACAATAAACCATTTCTCTTTCTCCCAAAATATTTTTGATTTTTGATTTTTGATTTTTTTTTTTTTTTTTTTTTTTTTTTTAAATTCGAACAACATCTAAAATCCCGTGTCATTCTTTGAATGACAAAGACAAAACCGTAGATATTATCGAACCGGAAAAAACAAGACAAAGGACAATATTTTTGAAGATTTTGAATTTTTCAAATTTTATGGATTTTGAAAGTTTTATAATTTTTATTTTGTTTTTCAAAAAGTATTTACAAGAGATAGATGAAGAAAGACCTTTACTCCTCGTCTTCCTCCACGAAGGCGTTTGAGAGTTTCGGTTGAAGGCTTTTCAAACCAAGTCGTGGAAGAATAAACTCAAAGCGTTCTCTTGGAAGAGCTTTGGTGAAGATGTCCGCTAAGCGATATTCGGACCTCACAAAATATAGTTCCACCACACCTTTTTCCACTTGTTCCACGATGAAATGATGTCGAATGTCGATATGCTTTGCTCTTGAGTGTTGAACATTGTTGCATGAGAGAGCAATAGCACTTTATTATCCGATCAGAGAGGATTTTGTTGAATTCAAAGCCATAGTCGGATAATTGTGATCTCATCCATAAGATTTGAGCACAACAAGATGACATGGCTATGTATTCGACTCTGTAGAGGAAATAGAAGTACTCATTTGCTTCTTTGAAGACCACTCACAAGCTTATCACCCAAAAGCGAGCACCTCGGCGTGCTTGACGTGTATCTTGACAACCCGCATGATCGGCATCTGCATAGGCCGTTAGTGACATACGGTGTCCTTCGGGTGCCATAGTCCCATATTGATGGTTCCTTGGATACCGAAAGACCCGTTTAAGCGCTTCAAGGTGCTTTTTAGTAGGCTTAGCACGGTATCTAACACATGCACCTGAGAGAACAAAATGTACGGTCTACTAGCGTTGAGATACATCGGGATCAATCATACTCCTATATTTCGTTTGGTCGGTCATGATCCACGAGAGGTCCTCATCTAGTTTGGTTCGGTCAATCATGGGGTGTCAACAGGTCACTTGAATCAAATCCAAATTTCTTTAAAATCTCATTGCATATTTAGATTGATTTATGAAAATGCCTCGGGACTTTGAGAAATTTGTAATCCCAAGAAAATGACATTTGTCCCATCATTGACATTTGAAACTTTGAACTCATTTCATTTGAAAACGATCACATTCCATTGGGTCGATCGAGGCAAAAATAATATCATCAACATAAATTTGAACATGAATCAAATGTTTGCACGACTTCACGGTGAACAATGTAGGATCAAGCGCTCCTTTGATGAATCCGGTTGATAGAAGAAACTTTGATAGTGTATCATACCATGCCCTTGGAGCTTGCTTTAAACCGTCTGAGCCTTCTTGGGACGATAAGCGTGGGTAGGATGCTCGGATTTACAAAGCCTCCGGGTTGGGCGACATAGACGACTTCTTTAAGATCTCCGTTCAGAATGCCGTCTTCACGTCCATCGATGACTACCATGTTTTACTAGCGACATTAGCCAAAAGATTACGATTGCCTCGATTCGAACAGCAGGGAGCAAAAGATTCTTCAAAGTCTATACCCTCCTCTTGGCGGTATCCTTTAGCAACTAATCGAGCCTTGTTCTTCAACACATCACCATGCTCATCAAGTTTCACTTTGAAGATCCATTTAAGAGCAATAATCATACTTGATCTGGAGCGGTACTAACTCCCATACATCAAGTCGATCAAACTCATGAATTTCTTCTTGCATGGCATTGAACCATTGTCTTCATTCATGGCGGTTTTAACATCTTTTGGTTCGATCTTAGAGTGCGGAGTTGAAGAAACACCACAAGGCATCGGTTGCAAGTTGTTTACGTGTGGATACGGGGCGAGAGGATTTCCAATGATGTTGTCCAATGGATGATCGTGAGTCCATTTTACGAGGTGTTCATGTGGCGTTGGTTGAGGGACCAAGTAGCGGTCGATGTATCCCAAGAAGATGGTTCGATGAAGATTCATGAGCAAATACATTTTCAAATGGAGCATCTTGGGAGTAGCAAAGGATTAACTTCATCATTGATACGGACATAGTTCCATGATGTACCCTCGAAGTTTGATGATTTGTTGATGAGACAGAGTGATCGCCAGCAGCGCTTCTTGACTTAATGATATTGAGATTGAAGGATTGGCGCCATTCACAGAATATGGCGACCTCGAAGTAGGAATTGTCGGTTCATTAGCACTTGGCTCATAATGTTCATCAAACATGGGATCAAACAATTTCTTTAAATCAACATCGGATGGAGGTACATATGGAGTTTACGGAGAGGACTTTGGTATAAGGGATGAACTAATGGGATTTGTCTTGAAGTGCGGGTCTGAATTGGAGTGTCCAGAGCCATAGGACCCTGCGATATAAATTCTCTCGACTATCTTTATCAACCCATATGTAGACAATTTGAAGTGACCACCGATAAAGAAAACTGATATACCAAACTTGGCGAAGAAGAATTCCATGCATTTGCATCTTAAGCTCGCCATTGTGAATTTTAACTTCAATATCAAATAAGTGATAATTGATTAACTCAAGTAATCGACTTGTGTCAATGCCCAACACGTGAATAAGCGTACAACCGGATGTCGTCGATCCACCGAATGAACCGGAACAAATGATTTTCGACATTAATGCATTCTTCCTAAAGGTATACATGTAGACCGATCCGGAAAGTTCACCACAAATGTCTTGAGCGAGATGAGGAAGTCATTTTCCTTAATGTTCATGTGGTTGATTCTGAGTGCACATTTGGAAGAACAATGAAACAATGATCCGTGAAGATTTGGCAAAGGGTACCAAAGAGCGGATCACTATTCATGAGTGCAAGCTGCAATGATAGTCATTAACAACGCCTTGTGAAATGGCGGAGATAAGGTTTCTTGAGACTTCCAAGAAGTACTTCTTAGATGGTGAACAGTTGAATCAATAGAAACCGGAGCATGAGCTTCGGTTGGATGATCAACATTCGTCGAAGGTTGAAAGTACTCATCAAACATATCTTTGAAAACAATGAATCCCAAACATTGATTCCCAATTATCCTTAGTAAGTGAAGCATTAGGCGTTGGAGGAGAGTCATCAAAATCAAAACAATGAATCCAGTTATCCTTAGTATATTCACTCTTCATCAAAAGAATATACACTCATCATCATCAAAAATTAAGTCGTATAACCATTATTCAAACATCCATCATCACGTAGTATATTCACTCTTCTCCCTCAAAATTGCATCCGAAGTTGCCATTTTGATTTAACAAGAGAATAAGAGTATACACCAATGAGCGTAGATCCACTTGATGAATGAATGAGCGTGGAAAACATGAAGTTTGTTGATGAAGAATGTAGATGAGTATAGCCATTCATGAGAGAAATTCTCTTTAGGTGAAGATTAAGCTTACGAAGAGTGTACACTTTTCTTTTCTTTGAAGAACGGGGCTGAAGTGTTATCTGCAGACGCCATAGTGTTGAATCTGAGGCTGAGGCGGTTTGAGCAGACGTCATTGTTAAGAGCCAGTCATATGTTTAGAGCCGCCGAATCCAAGTACCAAGGGACGATTTATGCGACACGCTTTGGACAATAGACGAAGACACGAATTGGAAACATTGGATCCCCACGTCTTGATGGGTTCCTTTTGGTTAGTACAAACAGGTCTTTGAATCGCCAGAAACCCTAGATGCAATGGCATTAACCCTAGGAGCTGAACTAGTAGAGGCATCGGACTTAGTCAAATGACATTTGTGCTTAATGGGAAGGATATAGTTAATGGGATTATTCTACGGTTGGCTTCCAAACCTTAACAGCACTATTCTCGGCATAGTGGATATAGTTAAAGAGCAAGGTTTGCCATTCGTGAACATTCGACCGGTTGGCTTCCACGAAATCCGACATTGGTAAAAACCTTCCTGTGGGTTTCCGTGATTGCTTGTCTGCTTTTCTTCCAAACTTTCTTAAGCGGGGTATGATTCTTAGATTTGAAATAACACATCACATTTATCATGATTACGGAAAATAAACATTTTTACATGTTTTGCGAGACGACATAAGGCCTCGAATTAATTTCAGTAAGCTTAGAGCTAATACTAGAACTAACACGATTCTTTTGTTCACATCAAACTTCTTGTCCCTATGGTGTTCTTTTACTTCCTTATCATGATCACTTTTAGTTTGCGTAATCCTATCCTTCTTTGCATTGCTTCTAGGTTTTGACCCGCTAACTTTAGTGTCAATCTTAACATCTGTAGAAGTAACGATGGGAACATTACATGGCTTCACTACTTTCTGCATTGCTTCACTACTTTCTGCATTACATGGCTTCACTACTTTCTGCATTCCTGGTCTAGAAGTGCTGGGATCTAAAATTCTAGGAGGCACATCAAAGGTTGCTTGCTTGAATTTCGACATGGAACAAGGCATATCAAGAGTCACATGCTTGGCTTTAGGCATAGAACAAGGCACAACTATTCTATCTCGCCTATTGTTAGATTTCGGACTTGTGACAATTACATACTCTAAGAGTTCCTGAGATCGTTTGGCATCCATACAGGCATAGGCTATTGTACTATCAAAAGGTTTTTCCAATCTTTCATCTTCAACAATCTCACGGAGACCCTTCAAACTTTCCTTAAGGTATGAGAGATATGCTTTATAAGCAAGTTCATTATTCCTAATGGGCGGAGGAATATATAACATATCGATAGCATATTTATCACAATCGAAACCTTAGGAGCAGTAGTATTTGCAATTTGGGATTGGCAACTTTCCTTTCACTCACGCTTGATTCTCAATATCGTTAAGTAAAGAAGTTATCTTTCAATTTGTTTATCATGATTAACTTTAAATGAATCACATAACTCTTTGTTTTGATCATTAACCTTTGAAATTTCGACTTTAAAACAATCATTTTCCTTTTGCAAGTTATCAATTATGTTTTGAAGTTGGAAATTCGAGAATCTAAAGGTGGAGGCATATGGGAACCGATCACATCCTTCTTTTCACCTTCGGTTGTGAAATTTGGGCTTTCAATCTTTTGATCGTGTTATAATGAGCTCAATTTGTTCATCACGTTTGCTAATTTCAAAAGCGCATCAAACTCGGGAGCATCGAGGATGTCTTGATATTTGAGGTTTTAACATTTTCTTTGAGATGTTGATGTTTTAATTGCAAAGCAAGATGTTCAACTTCTAATTTAGAATAATGTTTGACCAAGTTATCATGATCATCCTGTTCTATTTTCTCATGCAATTTTGAATTTGTTGTTTCAAGCTCAATGACACGATCATGGGAGACTTTCGAGCAATGATAATTCATGAAATTGAGAAGCATTAATGGAACAATTTGTAGCGATGAAAAACACATCTTGAGCAATACATTGAAATCGATTCTCATTCGGTGTATGCAAGTTCTTCCTTTCAACCTCACTATATTTTAATTCTCTCATAGTCACTAACCTCAACAATCATTGCATCAAATACCTTTTCCATTTCTTTAATATCGAATGTGTCCCTTTTAAGACTCTCAAATTGATCTTTTAGTTGTTTAAAGAAAGGCATGACCTCGGTTAAATAGCATTCTTTAGTTTGCTCAAAACCCTTTCCCTTGATTATCTGGGGTGGGTGTGATCCTTTTCTTACAAGTTTTCTCAAAATCAACAAATAGTTGAAAGATAACATATTCACGATTAAGGTCTTGCTTTTAGTGGCAAGAGATCTAGGAACTAAGTGCATTGGTGTATTAGGAGGATACACAGTTGATTTAGGCGATTTCTACAAGGAGTTCTTTTCAACAAGATTTTCGACTTTTGCATTTCCATATCCTTTTCCGAACACTTGTTCGGGGTTAATAGAGTCCGAGGCTTAAACTTGTTCAAGGAGATCCAATTTTCTTTAGTGTAATTATGGGGTTTGATCGTTATGTTATTCTTTTACACTCGGGATCTTCTAACTTCTTATTCATTTTCTCTAGTGACTTCATCGAGTTTCTTATCTTCCTCGATTGCACTCAACGCAACTAGGTTTACGCCTAGGCTTAAGGATTTCATTACCATCATAAAGCACCTTATGAGCATTTCTAGCCTTTTAATTACCTCGGATTTGGTTCCTCAACAAGGGGAATGCTATGCTTATCGCTTAAGACTCGATGCTTAGTGATCATGTGAGCGGTTTGAATGGTATTCCTTGTACGTACAACTTATTTTCAAGCTTGTTTTCAAAGTTTTAGATTGGAAAAATCATTCAAAAGTTTTGATTCCTTAGCCTTGAGTTCTTGCTTAAGCATTTTAACATTTTCTTGAAGTTCGTGTTTTTGCTTAGCGATTTTGGAAAGCTTTTCTTGTAAGGAGTTTAACTCTTGTTTTAATACTTCTTCTAAAATTACTTTTTCTAATAATTATGCGCATTTGGATATCCATCTCCCCGCTCACGAGTGGTAAGTTCAAACTTAGCACGTTGTTCAGATATGGCAACTTGATCCTTATAGGTATTGAGTTCGGTGGTCAAGGAATCATCGAGCACAAATGTAGTGTACTCATGCAATCCATAATCATCATTTTGAGAAGAAGATGCATACCTAGGTACTGCAGAAACTTTCATGCAAGTTTCCTCTGCATTAACGTGCACGAGTTGTGGCGGTGCATCTCTATCTTGGGTACATCCGAAGCTTCCATGTAGCGTTCCTTTGCATTAGCTTGCGGGTTGTGGTGGTGCACTCTCTCTTGTGGACATGAGCATGAAGATTCTATTTTAGCATTGTCCGACTCATCATTATTTGTTTTCTAACATTCGCATTCAAGACCACCCGATTCTTCACGGATACATTACCCAACTTATCACAAGAATCTTTCAAGCGCACGACACTCCTTCACGTCTTCATTCTTTTGTGCGATTCTTCAATGAACTTTTCATATTATCCATGAGTTGGATAAATGTCTCAATGAATTCTGAATTTCCATTCCGGTATGTTTTGAAGGAAATTCGGTTAAGTGTTGATTGTAATCATCGAATATTCCCAGCGATGAATGGTGAAATTGTTTGTAGATTACTTGAAGAGTGCTGGAACCATCCTTTGAACTTCTTCATTGGTAAGTTGCGACTTTAAATGCTCTAAGTTCAACAACAAGCTTCTTTGTCAATGTAGGTAAGTCTGGCGGAAAAGAGCACTACATGTTCGATCCCCGACTATGGATAATAAGCGAATGAGGTGCGGATGAAGTAGTCGATAGGGCTCGACGTCGCATTTCATTTGCATGGCATTCGTAGCTTGGTGGTGCAATTCTCTCATTAGATTACGAACACGGAGATCTCACATCCTCATTGCTTAATTCAATCATCTTTAATCGTTCGATTAGCATACATTATCATTGTTGTCCACAACATCATACGCTTTAAGCATACGAAATCCTTTGGGTCGAAGAGAGTAAGACATGATGTGGAAGGATGCATCGGATTTTACGTCTATGATTTAAACCGAGAAATAGAATCTTTCGCGGGATTTTACTAAAATCAAGGCGAAACCGTTAAGCAATGACCGATGGGGTGTTAAGATGACTGATGGAATGATACAATGAAAGACGATTGTGTGATAGGACTTTAGATTGTTCGTAGGAAAGGGTGAAATGTTGATTGGTTGAGATTTGGATTGGTTGATGCACGTTTTACGGAGAATTTTTAGGTCTAAAACTTAAAGGTCAATAACTTCCTTCGGAGTGGATTTGGGCCTCGAAAAATTCGTTTCACGACATCGTCGTGAAACTTCACAATATTCAGTCGTTCGGTCGTTTTGTGGTATTTATTTGAAACGGAGTTACGGATCAAAAGTTATGGCCGTTTGAAGTTTTGGCGTAAAAAGTCAACTTTGGTCAAACCTCTTCTTCGAAAATCAACCAAGTCGCTATAACCCTTGAACCAAGTCGCTAAGTCACCAAGTCGCTAAGTGCTAAGTCGCTAACACTTAATTAGCTACACCACTAAGTCGCTCTGGGTCCCAGTCGCTAGACAAAAAGCAAGTCGCTAAGTAGTAACTCGCTAACCCTCAGTCGCTAGCAAAATTTTTTGCGACAATTGCCACCCAAGTCGCTAGATATGCAAGTCGCTAAAGAGCAACTCGCTCTGGATCAAGTCGCTACCATTAAGTCGCTACCCGTAGTGGAGAATCCACTACTTGTACTTTAACTCGCTAGATCTAACTCGCTACCTTCAACACCGTAAGTCGCTACAAAAATGTGAGCAAGTCGCTACCAAGAAAATATTCCGTGAGCTAAGTCGCTAGCTTGAAAACCATATAAACATCACTTTTCAATCCAAAACAACCCAACCAAGATGATTCAAGCTTACCAAATGAAAACCTAAACACTTTTGATGATTCTAAACATAAAAGTACCAACAAAATTCAAACTTTAACACAAGAAATCAACCAAATGATGCAAAAACCACTAAACTTTTCAAACTCAAAACCACCTAAAACCACTATAAATCCAAAGATGTGCAAGATATGATCTAACCATGGCTCTTGATACCAATTGTTAGATATTACTTTTCACATACACATCAAACCATAACACAAAGTAGCATATAGATGGAATTCTAGAGAAAGTTAGAGGTTTAGGGAACTTAGTGAGAGAAAGTGAAAGATATTATTATGAGCTCCAACTCTACCTTGGGAGGTAGAGAGTATTTATAGTCTTACATAAATCGCCACACTTTGGGGCATGGATCGAGGCATACGGTGGGTAAAGACCCGTCAGTCCTCCACGGTGTTACTTAACTAAATTACTACTTAACTAAGCAGAACTACGACTACGAGCTTTCTAACGATTACATATACTTGAGGTGACCGACTCTTTAATACCGGGAATTTCTAATTCCTAACATTTCCAAACGTGTAATTTTTTCTATTATTAATTAAAAACTATTTTTAACTATTTAATAATAACCTAAAATACAAGAAAATAGGAAATAAAGCTAGAAAAATGAAATTATGACTTGGAAAAATCTAAAATAACAAAGAGAAATTTCAAAACTATTTTTGTATTTTTACGATTATTTTGTATTTTCTATGAATTAAAAACTATTTAAAACTACTTAAATTGCTTAAAAATACAAATTTAACTAAGAAAATCTGGAAAAATATTTTTTGACTTTTTATATTTATCTTAACCTAAGAAAATGAAAAATTATTTTTTGAAACTTTTCTCGATTTATTTGTATTAAATGCCAATTAAAAGGCTTAAAGCATGCTTAAATAAAGAAAAATAGCAAACCTGACTTAGAAAAATCTGAAAAATTCAAGAAAAGTCTAAAATAATATTATGAATCTAGGAAAAATATAAAAACAGGGGGTTGTGTGTGGGATTATGTAACTGCAATGCAAAGTGCTTATAAATAAGCACTTATTTTAAGCAAATGGTCACAAATGCACACCAAATTAACACAGAAGCTAGGATAAGCTAAAACTACTTAAAAGCAACTAACTACAACTAATCTAAACCTCTTAAGTGCCCACTACCATGATTTGCTTAAAATCACAACACAAAGGTTGAGTGAAATTCATATAGTTTAGGAAATCGAGTTGAACACATAATGTTTGTGTGGGTTACGTTGTTATACACCCATAATGTTGAAAACAAAACATATATTATTCACTAAGCATCATGCAATCAAGGCGTTAACGTGTTCCAAATTTAATTGGAGAAACTGTTGATACATGCCTTAACAGTAAAATTGCCATTTTACCTAATGTACTCAAATCTGATGCATTTGTTTACGGACTGGTCAAACAAACGGGATTAAATCAATCCCGATAGATCTATCCACAATATTAGCACCACTTCACTCATGATTAATGATTCATGATTAGGGACTTAAGTTTGGCAAATCGGTAACTTAGTGCAAGTAAAATAATCGAGATAAGTATACGATTAGAAAGCAATGTGTTCGGTTTAAAATAAAGCATGTATTTCCCCAAGGGTTTGTAAAACAATTAAGTAATCGAAAGTGGGGCTATGAACTCACGGTAATCCTTAAAAGTTTAGAGTACTCGTGAAAGTAAATGAAAATATTTGAGCATGTATCTCCCCCAAAAATAGTATAAAACAATTAAAAGTGGGGCTATGAAACTCACGATAATCAGTAAAAGTTTAGAGTACTTATGAAAGTAAATGAAAATAGTTGAGCATGTATCTCCCCCAAAGAGTTTATAAAGTAATTAAACGAGTAAAAGTGGGGCTACGAACTCACCTCAGAGTATATGATATCAAATGTATAATGAGAATGATGGATATGCCGTGAGAACTTTTACGAGCAACCTAAAATAGAATGTTGCGACTTAGGTTTGGAATAATGTTTAGGAAAACATAAACCATCCTATATATGTCTCTATGTTGATCATGATGTAGTACATGGTTTTGTGTATATCGTTTATAGAAATGGTCTAGTTGTGAAAACGCATTTAGTTTATAGATATCGTACTACCGTTCGGGCCATCATAATTCGAGAGGTCATGCAAGAACGCTCGAGGAGCTAGGACACTTTAAATCATAAATCCAAGAACTTTCGACACGTTTTACGCAAATGAAACCCTCACATGAAGATCCCTACTATTGTAGCCCTTAGTAAATACAACATATGTTTGGAGTGAAGATTGTTATAACATAAAGTTTATCATGTTTTTAATAAGTATCTAGTTTTTTTACAAGTTCTCGTCGTTTTCATAAATATGATTACCATAGTTAACGGTCTTGGGTAAACAAGCCTTGAGGCTTTAGCCATGGCCTTGTCGTGACTTTGGTCTTGACTACCATGGTCTTGAGACTTAGTTTTGACCTTAGCCGTAGCCGTGGTCTTGGCTTATGGCCATTAGGGCTCTTGGTTTGCTTTTAGTTGTGACAAAGGTATAGTTATGAGACTGAATATAGGGCAGTTTCTGTTTTTGAAAGATTATGGCCTGTTTAAGCGTTTTCAAGGTCCGAGCTTCATTAATATTGAAGGAAAACGTCGTTCCGGACAACTTTTGTGTTTTAACTTTTGATGATTCGGACCGAAGTACCACTTTTAAAGGCGAGAACCAAAAGCAGCTTACACATGGCGGTTTTGGGGTTTAGGTTTCGCTAACTTCTTTTGCTTATAACTTTTGACTCGTTTGTCCGTTTCGGTGATTCAAATTGCTACGTATTTTTTTTAATATTATCTACAAGAATATGAAAAGTATCAGATCTATATGTGGTCGATTTTGTGGAAACTTTGTACAAAAGTTTATCATTTATACACTTACTAATCTAAGTTTAATATATAGGTTCTTATAACTTGTTTTAAAGATTTTTGTACATCATGATCCAACATAGTGACTATATATATAGCATGAAATAGTTAAGATCGCAGCGGAATTTAAACTGGGTGTTAATTCATGGCACAACAGTCATAACAATAGAAAACGAACTCTAATGGAGTCGTTTTAAAATATTTATCATTCGATTTATATAAATATCTGATTTTACAAAAATAGGTCCCAGTTGGTTCCATTGTTTACAAAATACATTAAATGAGTTTTCGAATGATAATAAAATTTATAGCCTTCTTCAGTATCCTTGCTCTTCCATGCCAGCTTCCGACATTATGGACATGAAATACATGCTTAAAACTGTCGACACAAAGGTTGAGTGAAATTCATAGAGTTTTGGAAATCAGTTGAACACATAAGGTTTGTGTGAGTTACGTTGTTATACACTCATAATGTTGAAAACAAAGCAGTTATTATTCACTAAGCAGCATGCAATCAAGGCGTTAACGTGTTCCAAATTTAATTGGAGAGGCTGATACGATGTTCTTAACGGTAAAATTGCCATTTTACCTAATGTACTCAAATATAGCGCGTTTGTTTACGGACACGGTCAAACAAACGGGACTCATCAATCGATAGATCTATCCACAATATTCACGCCACTTCACTCGTGATTAATGATTCATGATTAGGGACTTAAGTTTGGCAAATCGGTAACTTAGTGCAAGTAAAATAATCGAGATAAGTATCTGATTTGAAAGCAATGTGTTCGGTTTAAAATAAAGCATGTATCCCCAAGGGTTTGTAAAAAATTAAGTAATAGAAAGTGGGGCTATGAACTCACGGTAATCGGTAAAGTTTGGAGTACTTATAAAAGTAAATGAAAATAGTTTAGCATGTATCTCTCCCAAAGAGTTAAAAACAATTGAAAACAGGGCTATGGAACTCACCTTAAAAATGATATCTAGCGTATAACGGATCGATGGATAAGCACGGAAGTCTCTCGCATAACCTAGAATATGATGTCAACTCTTACGTTCGAATAATGCCTAAGAGAACATGAACGAGCCTATATATGCATTTATATAGATTATGATGTAGTATTTGTATGTTTGTTTATAGAAATGGTTTTATTTTGTATCTCTCGTACTTCGTTCGGGCCATCATAATTCGGAGGTCATGCGATGGCGTTCGAGGAGCTAGGACACTTTAAATCGTAAATCCAAAGAACTCGTCGATCCGTTTACCCAAATGAACCCTCACATGAAGTTCCCTAGTGTTGTAGTGCTCAATCGTAAAACATATATTTTAATTATTTGATTATATGCTATATTGAGAGTTTATAAATACAATAAATAAACTAACAAAGTTTATAAGTATTTAAATAAGTTTGAGTTATATATACTTACCTTAAAATAGAATGCTTGAATATTATGGAAAAATAAAATATTAACAGACTTGACGTAGACTTTGCACTCTTTGAAAACCCACGACTATTAGAAGATTACAACAACGCCTTCTTGAGAACCCGAAGAAGAAAAGAAGATTATAACGACGTCTTTTGGAGACTTGAAGATATTTGAAGATTATAACGACTCTTTCTTGAAAACTTCCAAGAGCGAAGATCAAACGCTAGTTTTCTTCAAGAACACATGAATGTTCTTACAAGATCTATAAGAAATGCCTTAGGTTTAGGACTTTAGATGTTAAGAAGGTGTGGTGAGAGAAAAATGAAGTGATTTGCTTGGTATTTATAGGCTAGAGATTATGGTTAACTATATATTGGGTTAAAACTAACCATGGTTAAATTTACACATGTAAATGATCTAAAGGAAGTATGCTTAGGATTATGCCACCAAATGATGACTCACCCCCCATAGAGGCTTTCACAATTGGTGACAAGGCTTAGATGATAAGTCTTGATATTATCTTGGTTACGGAGTGAGTTTTGGTTCAGTTAAATGCCAACCAAGCCATAAAACGTAAAACCGGTATCGTAAAAATACGAAACTTACAGGAATGATGAGACTCATCATTATACTCCATCTAAAAATATAAAATGAGTGATAAGTCTCATTGGGTGCAAAACGCCGCTTAAAGTCGAAATACGGGTAAAAAGCGCGTAATTGCAGTTTATCGGAAAAGAACGAAATTTCGTGGAAACGACCGTGAATTTATTTAGAGTAGACTAAAATTAGTCTAAAAGTGATATGTGAGATGTCAAAAATGTGATTTTCGTCATACGCGGGATTACTTTACAGTTATTCGTGAAGTCTAAAAGTTACGCGATTTTAAGAAAAAAGGTAGAACGTACAAGGTTAATTTCTTTATGGTCAAAGGAGGAGGGAAATATGTTTGACTTTTCCAAAAAATATAAAAGTGTCAAAAACATATTAGAAACACAGTCAGAGAATCGTTAAGTCCGGATGTAAGTTGAATTGTTTAAAACGTAAGTTTAGTTTTGTACTGCACTGGGCTTATTTGGTAACATTTTATGAAATCTCAAAAAAATCTCTAATTTATTATGAGTGATCTAAAACATCATCTGATGAGAGGAAAATTGTCAGAGTTGATTTTCGTTATGCGCAGGATGTTTAAATGGTGTTCCGACCAAAATGACACTTTAAAACGATATTTTCTAATTAAATTTTGTGAAAATGATCTAACGATTGTCGAACTCTCGGGTCATTACTAAAATAATTTATCTTACGAGAATGTGAAATAAAAATTTTACGGGATGAATAGTGAAAGTGAATAGTAACTTTTCAAAAATATGAAAAGTAACCCGAAAAATGCGCGTTGTTACAGTCTCACCACCTTAATGGGAATTCCATCCCGGAATTCAGTGTGTGTTATCCTATGTTGAATTGTCTAGGAAAGTGTGGGTATATGGGCCGAATTCTAATCTTTGCGTTCTTAAGTTTCTAGTCATAGAACGTATTATGGACCATTCTAATTTTTTGGTCGTGGCTTAAGTTGATAATCTAAAGGTATAAGATGTTGTTGATGTGAAATGGTTTATAATGATGTGATAATTGTCGTTTGTAGGAAAGTCTTGAGAAATGATGGAGAGATCATTGTGTAACTCACAATGTCTTGAGAAAAGATGGAGAGACCATTGTGTAACTCACAATGTCTTGAGAAATGATAGAGAGACCATTGTGTAACCCACAATGTCTTGAGAAATGATAGAGAGATCATTGTGTAACCCACAATGTCTTGAGAAATAAATAAGACCACTTTGTAGGATTCGGTTTCGAGAATTTAATAGAGACCACCGTAGGATTTAGGTGTCTTGAAAATGAATGAGACCATTGTATCTCACAATATCTCGAAGTAGGAAAGACCATTGTAGTCGGTTACAATGTCTTGGAGAAGTTTCGTAATCCTAAAATGCATGAGTAGATGCATGATTGGGAGATTGGGAAAATATGATTGTGCCGTAATGCCTTAGAATAGGCATACGCAGATATGTTGAGTACTTTGTTTAGCTAAAATGATTGAAAATATGTCATGTGTATATATCAATATACTAGTATGTTTGTATAGCTTAAAATGCCTAAAAGTCACATAATCGTCTGGAGGATGGAAGGCACGGAGAACGGAAGGCTATAAAAAGTTTTTGTTTGTAAAAGTAGTTATAGTTTAAGTCTCGATTAGACCCGTTTCTCTATAAGTGTGGCTCTGATACCAATTTGTAACACCCCCAATTTCGTGATACGCAGCGCAATTCAAACTGGGTGTTACTTCATGGCACAACAATCATAACAATTGAAAACAAACTCTAATGGAGTCGTTTTAAAAGATTTATCATTCGATTTATATAAATATTAGAGTTTACAAAAATAGGTCCTAGTTGGTTCCATTGTTTACAAAATACATTAAATGGGTTTTCGAATGATAATAAAATTTATAGCCTTCTTCAAGATCCTTGCTCTTCCGTGCGACTTCCGACATTATGGACCGAAATACATGCTTAAAGCTCACAATGAAAGGTTGAGTGAAATTCATAGAGTTTTGGAAATCGATTGAACACATAAGGTTTGTGTGAGTTACGTTGTTATATACTCATAAAGTTGAAAACAAAGCGATTATTATTCACTAAGCATCATGCAATCAAGGCGTTAACGTGTTCCAAATTTAATTGAGAGATCGTTGATACGTGCCTTAACGGGTAAAATTGCCATTTTACCTAATGTACTCAAATATAGTGCGTTTGTTTACCGGACTGGTCAAACAAACGGGATTAAATCAATCCCGATAGATCTTTCCACAATATTCGCTCACTTCACTCGTGATTAATGATTCATGATTAGGGACTTAAGTTTGGCAAATGCGGTAACTTAGTGCAAGTAAAATAATCAGATAAGTATACAGTTTGAAAGCAATGTGTTCGGTTTAAAATAAAGCATGTATCCCCCACCCCAAGGGTTTGTAAAACAATTAAGTAATAGAAAGTGGGGCTATGAACTCACGGTAATCGGTAAAAGTTTAGAGTACTTATAAAAGTAAATGAAAATAGTTGAGCATGTATCTCCCCCAAAGAGTTAAAAACAATTGAAAACGGGGCTATGGAACTCACCTTAAAAATTATATCACAACGTATAATGGGATCGATGGATAAGCCTGGAAGTCTCTACGCATAACCTAGAATATGATGTCACCTCTTAGGTTCAGAATAATGCCTAAAAGAACATGAACGAGCCTATATATGAATTTATATAGATTATGATGTAGTATTTGTATGTTTGTTTAAAGAAATGGTTTTAGTTTGTATATCTCGTACTACCGTTTGGGCCATCAAAATTCAGAGGTCATGCATTGAACGTTCGAGGAGCTAGGACACTTTAAATCATAAATCCAGTAACTCGTCGATCCGTTTACCCAAATGAACCCCTCACATGAAGTTCCCTAGTGTTGTTGTAAAACCTGAAAATCTAAAACATAAATAAAGACTAAAATACCCTTGGAATCAAAAATTATAAAATACGTAAAATACGTTTATAATCATTTAACGAAATTTAAAACTTAAATTACGAATAATAAAAACTTAACGAATGTGTGTACGTGATCGATTTTGGTACGACGAAAGATTTAAACGTTTCGCTAATATGTTGGGCCGCGTTTGCATTGTTCGTGTAGATCAAGAGAGCCAAGGTGGGCGTTTGTTTTGTGTTCGGATGGACCAAGCGAAACCCAACCCCTCAAAAGCCCAAACCGAAAATGACTAGCTATATATACACTACATTTACATGAAATTGAAACCCTAGTTTTGTTTCCTCTCTCTTTCTTTTCTTCCATTCGCTGAACCCTAACAACCTTGGTGTCATGAGTTTTGTTCATCAAAGCTAAGGTATAACGTGTTTATTTGTCTTCTCTTATTACACCTTACGTATATATATTGTAATATGTTTCGTTTAGTCGAGTTTTGTGTTTTTCTTTTGTGGTCGAGATACGAAACCAAACAAGGCAAACCATAATGACTTGAACCTTATAATTATTAAAGAGCATGTTATATGATACGTAATAATTGAATCGGATCATAGATATATGTTGAGCATATAACCGAACCACATATATGCATAACCGAACCACTTGTAATTAATTCGCCAAGGTATAAACACGTAAACTTGAATATGTAAAGTACGTAGATGAGCTAGGGTTTGCTTAAAACATGTTAGCCGAACCCTATATACAAACCGAAACATGTGAGGGTTTTTGAGCGACGTATTAAACGAGCAAAGATCATGTGAAACCTAAACCCTAAGTGATGTGTGAACCAACCATGCATGCCGAACCCTAATTGGTTTGTGAACCGTGTATCATGTGTGTGTAGAAGTGTAATTAATCCGAGTAATAAGTAACTTGTATTGTCACATGAAATCATAAACGTGCATGGATATAAAAGTTGACGTATAACATATATATGAGTAACATATGAGTAAGACATGAACGTGTTGAGTAAATAAACAAGAGTAATGAGTCATTAAATGACGTAACATATAAAGTAAATGCACGTGGATATGATATTAAAAGAATGAGAAAACCCTAGAACATAAATGAGAGTCGATTAGGGTTGAAGCTAAGTATATTAATTCTTTATTTCATGTGTGAGTTATGACGTTTAAACTATTTTCACATTTAACCCTAAACTTTAATAAATGACATAATGAACCTTAATCTACGATATTGTTTATAAAACACTTAAGTCTCATTTAATTATAAAACCCTAAAGTATTAAGATCATGAATACATTGAGTATAAACACCAAATATTAAAGATCATTTCAACAATTATGGAATCATAAATAACATGTACGATCGTTAATGTGTATAGGTTACGTGAAGAAGGAGTAATCCTTTGCTTTCCGTATTGCTTTTCGATCATTTGCTTTGGAATAAGGTACAAATATTCGACCTTTTCGAGAAAGGTTCCTTATAACGTTTTCTTTTCGTTAGCTTTTATATTAGGGTTTCCTAAGCCTTTGCTATGAACCCCATTTTGTTTGTTTTTTGTTGCTTATCCGAAATCGATTTTTGAATTATAAAACATCGATTTTGAACTATATGATATGAAACCTTGATTTTGAAAACATGATTAATCTTACGATAAAGTATGATCTGTGTCGGTTTGACATTCGATTTGACCTAAGATAGTTTGACACCCGAGCCAAAATAATAACTAGTCATGGGGTTCCATGTGCGTGTCGATGATGCACCTATGACATGACTCTAGGGCGAGAGTGAAGTTCTGCCACGTCCCTTATCTCATTATCTGTTATGAGCTCAAGTTATATTATATTACCAATATATGTTTGTGGGGCGTATGGATGCATCCTAGATCATTATCCGTTATATGTTATATGTTATATGCTATATGTTATCGATGATTGATCTTTGCGTGCATGCACGTCCTTCATAACTCTGGTAGGTCTCCCTACAAATGTTGCCTTGTGTGAATATGAATATGAATATGAATATGAATATGATTATGATCGATATATGTGCGGGCTCGAGGTAGTTAACTATAAAACTTATTCTATTATTCGATTTATACTTTGAAATGATTATGATTTTACTATCTTTCTTTCACTATATTCCGTATTCGTTTCGTTTCAGTATTCGTTTTGCTTGTATATCTGCTCTTTGGGCTTTTGAAGCTCAAACCGCATTTCTTTTCTTCCGCGGCGGTATCTAAGCATTGAGCTGGGTTTTGCTTTGGGATGAGTCTTGAGTGGACTTACCTTAGAGATATTTAGCTTTGATCTTATGATGCCATTTAAGACTTAATATTTCGGATATTTTATTGGAGTTTATTTTTCACTGGGACCTATGTATTGAAGTCATTTGACTTGAATTATTCGATATTTATGTTAAGACTTATTTTGGATATTTGTGTTTGCTTTGATATGACACCATTACTTGTGATTCCTTTACCCTTGTCGGGTCGGGCGTTACAATTTATGGCATCGAGCCAGTTTACGACTTGTAGTCGGGACTGTGAAATATGGAGCCTAGGTTTTGAGACCCTTAGAGCTTAGGCTATGACCGTGAGGGTTTGGGTAGACTTTAGGATTCCTTCGCATACTTCCATTTCAGTATCTCACCTTTGTTCATTTTGCTAATCGTTTGAATATCGTTAAGATGGTTCGAACTTCATTACCTGGTAGCGGATGGAGGCGATGATGCTCCTAACATTGATGCTGCGATTGCTAATGCTCTCAACACTCTTTCCCCTGGTCTTACTACACGAGATGATGGAACAGTGATTAACAACATTCGTAATCGATGGTGCTTCGGGTAGTGGTGGAGGAAATCAACCTGTCGGCATTCACACTTGGCTCGGCGTTTGGTAAGCTCAAGCCTCTTTCGTTTAGCACCGCCTTCTACTCTCACCGAGGCCGAGGACTGGATCACTCATATTGAGAATTGTTTGAATCTTGGGTTGTGGAGACAGTTTAAGACTCGTTTGGCGCCTTTAAGTTGGAAGGTGATGCTTTAAATTGGTGGAAGGCACTCAAACAAGCAAGAGGAGGAGATGCTTTTGCTATTACTTGTACACGGACCGAGTTTCGGACTATCTTCTATAAAAAGTTACTTCCACGATCTTTGGAAAGAAAGGTATGAGAGGATTATCGGGCAATCTACCGGCTTGATCATGAGAATTCCAATGAGTACATGAGTAGGTTTATGAGGTGGTAAGTTTTGGGAACGATTCTTTGGAGATGGTAGGCGCCAAGCTAAGCACTTCAATTGGGGGAAGAAGTGGGTGTTGGACCGATCGCTTAATATTGAGTATGAGAATGTGTCGGCTGCAATGACGCAGCTCGTAACATTGAGATCTTTCATGAGGTTTCGGGTTCCAACAAGCGTAACCGCGATGGTGATCGGATTCAAGGTGGGACTCAAAGTAATGATTATAAGGGAAATTCGCGCGAGTTATGATTCGAGGGTCAAGTGGATAGGAGTTATGATCGTGGTCGATCAGAAGGAATGTGGACTCTGGCGTACGAGGCGAGGAGTCAAGATAATAGAAATCTTGGTAGGAATGGAAATGATCGTCGTAACCAAGGTAACAATAACCGTTACAACAAGGATCGGTCATTTCGAGGATCAAATCGGTCGTGCTTCAGGATCTTCGGTCGACAAAGGACGGTGAGGTTTGCCTCCCCACCTATCGTACTACTTGTGGAAAGGCTCATCCAGACCATGTTTCAAGGCCACTGGTGGATGTTTCTCTTGTGGTTCTCCGCTCACAAGATCAAGGATTGCCCAAGAAGAACTCGGTGATTCACGAAACTACATCAAGCCGCCAACTACTACTGGACGTGTTTATGCTACTACTCGAATCAGGCGGAGCGCACTTCGTGTACCATTATGGGCACTCTTTTCATTGATGATTATTATGTCTTCGTTTTATTTGATACGGTGCCACACACTCCATTATATCATCACATTTGCTAAGAAACTTAATATGAAGCCCAAACCATTAACAAATCACTTATCGATATCTACGCCTATGAAAAACCACATGATCATTGATCATAAATACGTTAAATGTCCTCTTCGTTTTGATGATCGTATTCGCTTTGCAAATCTGTATCCTCTCGATATGGTCGACTTTGATATCATTCTAGGCATGGATTGGTTGGCTTATCATAGAGCTTTGATAAGGTTTTAAAAGGTACCATTTTGAGGGGTCGTTTAAGTCCTTATTTGATCACTTTTGTATCCGTTATTGCTTAATATCGTTCCTTTTCACTTTTAGGTCTCTTGAAGGCAAAATCTTGGAATGGCACTTATTTGGACGAAAAGGCGAATATATGAAGAAAATGGCCAAAGTCAAAATCGAGACGCTCACATTCTTGAAATTAGAAGCGGCGGCGTCGGTGCTAGTGCGACGCCGTCCGAGGATTTTGTGTGGTTCGAACCCAAAACTCGTATTTTCAAGTGACGACGTCCGGTTAGCAAAAGTAGGCCGTCGCTACTCGGGCGGCCTAGATGCAATCCGACGACGCCGAAGTCAAGAGGACGGCGTCACGGACATAAGGTGACGCCGTCGCAAGGTTAACGTGGCCAAGGCGAAACCCTAATGACGGCGACACGACGGCGTCACGAAACATAAGGTGGCCGTCGCATATGTAATCTTATATATAGAATCCGAATTTTTCGGTTTTAGAGAGAGTCTTTTGGGTGAAAACCTAAAACCGAACCTAAGGTGTCTTGTATAGTATTTTAGGGTTTTAAACCCTATCTTACATCAAGATAAGTATTTACTTCATTAATTCAATTATGTCTTTGATTATTTTTGTATGCTTGCATGTTCTCCATGTCCGCTAATTTATTTGTGTGTTTGCTTAGGAAGTATGAAACTTAATTATTGAATATTGATTGGTTGTTTCTTATCTTAGTTGATTAATGATCTAGTAATGCGATAGGTCATTCGTTGTGTACTTAATGCTTGATTCATCTTTGTGAACCTTAGAATATAATTACACGAGTAGTTGTAAGCTAAACCATCCAAAGAGTGCCTTAGAGTAAGAGTTTATTATCCCTAGTGGGTTTTGTTGTGAGACCCTTTGGTAAGTTTAAAGAGTTGGGAGAAACGATACCCTACAACTTTAGACACACAACGCAACTAAGAATAAGGACGTGACAACTCAACCATCAATAGGAGATAATTAAGGAGTAGTACAACCTAAGTAAACACATCTTTAAACTATCATACGAGCACACATTAATTAGACATAGACTCCACAACCTTAGTTTAGATAATTAGATAATAGTAGAGTAATCGGTAGAAATACCAACCCCCATCCAATACCCGAGATTCGTACCTTTCCATTTCATAAAATATAAAAATACAAAAATAATCTTCCTCAACCTTAACCTTAGCGTAGTAACTTCTTACTAGCATTCCTATTCCCCAGAGAGCGATATCAATACCCGTGGCTTACCCTAATTACTACACTACAACGATTAGGTTCATCGCCTGGGTGTTATAAAACTTGCTCAAGAAAAGGAAGTTTCCTTGACCCCAACGACGCGTGTAGCGTTATCAAGCTTCAATTGATCGCTATGCTAGAACGGTGATCTTTGGAGACGAAACATCCCGAATTCGTTTATCATGGTTCTCAACCTCTCAAATCATTAAGCTCATTTCGCTATGAAGGCACGGACCATGATTTCTCATGGGTGCCAAGGTTTTCGGCATCGTTAAGGACACATCTTTGGAGAGTCCTAACATTGAAAATCTTTCATTGTTTGTGAATTCACCGACGTTTTTCCCGATGAACTCCCGGTCTTCCCCCCTAGAGAAGTTGAGTTTAGCATTGAGTTAATTCACAGTCTTGAACCGATTTCAAGGCTCCGTGTCGTATGGCACCTATAGAAGCTGAAGGAGTTGAAGGAACAAGCGCAAGAGATGATAGAAAATGGATTTATTCGACCCAGTGTTTCTCCATGGGGTGCACTGTTTTATTTTTGAAGAAGAAGGATGGAAGCATGCGTCTATGTATCGACTACCGTGAACTCAATCAGATACCATTCGTAACGTTATCCTCTCGCGTATTGATGATTTGTTTGATCAAGCGCAAGGAGCTAAGTTCTTTTCTAAGATTGATCGAGATCCGGTTATCACCAGCTACGTGTGAAGGAGCAAGATGTTCCTAAGACCGCGTTTCGTACCAGATATGGTCATTATGAATTCCTCGTTATGCCTTTTGGTTTGACAAATGCGCCTGCTGTGTTTATGGATCTAATGAATCGTGTTTTCCATGAGTTCCTTGATAAGTTCGTTATCGTGTTCATCGACGACATTTTAGTTTACTCCAAGTCTGAAGAAGAGCATGAACAACATCTCCGGATAGTTTTGGAGATTCTGAGGAAGAAGAAGTTGTACGCCAAATTTTCGAAGTGCGAGTTTTGGTTAAGACAAGTCGCTTTCCTTGGTCATATTGTATCTGCTGATGGTATCACCATGGATCCGTCTAAGGTTGAGGCTATCACTAAATGGCCAAGACCTCACGATGTGGACCGAGGTTAGGAGTTTTCTAGGACTTCTTTGGTTATTACCGACGTTTTGTTGAAGGTTTCTCTCGTTTAGCTTTGCCCAACCCAACCGATGAGAAAAGGTGAAAAGTTTGTATGGACGGATGAACGAGAAAAGAGTTTTGAAGAGTTGAAGCGAGATTGGTGTCCGCTCCTATTTTGACTCTTCCATCCGGTTCGGAGGATTTCAAATTTATAGTGATGCATCTAAGAAAGGATTGGGCGTGTTTTGATGCAACATGGAAAGGTAATAGCTTATACTTGAGGCAGCTAAAACCTTATGAGGAGAATTACCCAACTCATGACCTTGAGTTAGGCTGCAGTGGTGTTCGCGTTGAAGATCCGGAGACATTACTTGTATGGAGAGACGTGTGATATATTCATCGATCATAAGAGTCTCAGTATATTTTCACCGAAGGAACTTAACATGAGACAAAGAAGATGGTCGAACTTCTTAAGGATTATGACACCAACATTCGGTACCATCCGTAAGGCTAATGTAGTTCTTGGCGACTTAGCCGAAAATCGCATTCTTGCAAGTATCGAGATTGAACCTAGGATTTTTCAGTAACTTAGAGAGTTTGGATGTTGAGCTATGCGTCGAGGTTTGATGGATCTTGGGCTAGTATGAAGGTGGAGTCGAACCTTATCGCAAATTAAAGAAGCTCGAGAAAGATGATGGTGAGTTGTGGGCCGTGGCGCAAAATGTTGAAGAAGGTAAGCGCACGGAGTTTAAGGTTGATGATGACGGAATTGTATTGTATGAAGATAGGCTTTGTGTTCCCAATGATCCGGTACTGCGAGAAAGTTATGGTGAAGCTCATAGTTCTCCTTTCACTATCCATCCTGGTTCTACCAAGATGTATAGGGATTTGAAGCGATACTTTTGGTGGAATGGCATGAAGCAAGATGTGGCGGCGTTTGTGTCGAAATGTATGATTTGTCGGCGAGTTAAGATTGAACATCAAAGGGCTAGTGGATTATTCTGACCATTGGATATTCCAACTTGGAAGTGGGATAAGATATCTATGGATTTTGTGTTGGACTACCTCTTACTCGGAAGAAGCATGATGCGATTTGGGTAGTTGTTGATCGACTAACCAAATCGCTCATTTCTTACCAATCGAGAAAGGATTATGGTATTGGGAGATTGGCGGAAATTTTTCAAAGAAGAGATCGTTAGACTTCATGGTACTCCGGCATCTATTGTGTCAGAGCAGAGATCCGCGTTTTACTTCGTTTACGGAAAGGTTTGCAAAAATCTTGGGGTACTCGACTTAATTTCAAGACGGCATTTCATCCTCAAGCAGATGGTCGATCGAGAGGACTATTCGGACCTTAGAGGACATGCTAAGGGCTTGTGCTTTGGAGCAGACCGCGGTTGGGATGAATATTTGTGTTTAGTAGAGTTTGCATACAACAACGATTGGCATGCTAGCATTAAGCGTAACCGTTTGAACTTCGTATGGGAGGAAATGTAGAGCACCTACTTGTTGGGATGAAGTAGGTGAGCGCAATTGAAGGTCCGGAAATGATTGAGATCACTAATGAGAAAGTAGTTGCTAGAGAAAAGTGAAGGAAGCTAGGTCTCGTCGAGAAAAGTTATGCCGACAAGCATCGTCGTGATTTAGAATTTCGGGTTGGAGATCGTGTATTTTTGAAAGTTTCGCCGTTTAGAGGTGTGAAACGTTTTGGAATCAAGGGCAAGCTCGGTCCTCGATTCATCGGTCCGTTTGAAATTCGGAGCGTATAGGAGAAGTTTCGTGTCGATTAGCACTTCCGCCTCGGTTATCGCATGTTCATGGCGTTTTCCATGTATCACCCTAAGGGGATACAACTATCATCCGTTACCGTTGCTTCTTATCCGTTTGATCAAATTCAGTCCGATATGTCTTTATCGAAGAACCGGAAGCTATTTTAGAAAGGCAAGAAAGAGTCATGAGAAATAAAGTCATTCCGTTCGTTAAGATTCTTTGGAAAAATCACCGGGCGTGAGGCTACTTGGGAAACCGAGGAGTCGATGCGAGCTAGTTATCCTCATTTCTTTGAATAGTTTGGTATGTTCTCATTTCGTTTTTGTTTCGTTTCATTTCAATTTTCGAGGACGAAAATTTTTCTTTAGAGGGAAGAATTGTAAAACACGAAAATCTAAAACATAAATAAAGACTAAAATACCCTTGGAATCGAAAATTATAAAATACGTAAAATACGTTTATAATCATTTAACGAAATTTAAAACTTAACTACGAATAATAAAACTTAACGAATGTGTGACGTGATCGATTTTGCACGACGAAAAATTTAAACGTTTCGCTAATATGTTGGGCGCGTTTGCATTGTTCGTGTGGATCAAGAGAGCCAAGGTGGGCGTTTGTTTTGTGTTCGGATGGACCAAGCGAAACCCAACCCCTCAAAAGCCCAAACCGAAAATGACTAGCTATATATACACTACATTTACATGAAATTGAAACCCTAGTTTTGTTGCTCTCTCTTCTTTTCTTCCATTCGGCGAACCCTAACAACCTTGGTGTCGCAAGTTTTGTTCATCAAAGCTAAGGTATAACGTGTTTATTTGTCTTCTCTTATTAAACCTTACATTATATATATTGTAATATGTTTCGTTTAGTCGAGTTTTGTGTTTTTCTTTTGTGGTCGAGCCGTACGAAACCAAACAAGGCAAACCATAATGACTTGAACCTTATAATTATTAAAGAGCATGTTATATGATACGTAATAATTGAATCGGATCATAGATATATGTTGAGCATATAACCGAACCACATATATGCATAACCAACCACTTGTAATTAATTCGCCAAGGTATAAACACAGTAAACTTGAATATGTAAAGTACGTAGATGAGCTAGGGTTTGCTTAAAACATGTTAGCGAACCCTATATACAAGCGAAACATGTAAGGGTTTTGAGCGTGTATTAAGCGAGTAAAGATCATGTGAAACCTAAACCCTAAGTGATGTGTGAACCGAACCATGCATGCCGAACCTTAATTGGTTTGTGAACCGTGTATCATGTGTGTGTAGATGTGTAATTAATCCGAGTAATAAGTAACTTGTATTGTCACATGAAATCATAAACGTGCATGGATATAAAAGTTGACGTATAACATATATATGAGTAAGACATGAACGTGTTGAGTAAATAAACAAGAGTAATGAGTCATTAAATGACGTAACATATAAAGTAAATGCACGTGGATATGATATTAAAAGAATGAGAAAACCCTAGAACATAAATGAGAGTCGATTAAGGTTGAAGCTAACTATATTAATTCGTTATTTCATGTGTGAGTTATGACGTTTAAACTATTTTCACATTAACCCTAAACTTTAATAAATGACATAATGAACCTTAATCTACGATATTGTTTATAAAACACTTAAGTCTCATTTAATTATAAAACCCTAAAGTATTAAGATCACTGAATACATTGAGTATAAACACCAAATATTAAAAGATCATTTCGACAATTATGGGATCATAAATAACATGTACGACCGTTAATGTGTATAGGTTACGTGAAGAAGGAGTAATCCTTTGCTTTCCGTATTTACGCTTTTCGATCATTTGCTTTGGAATAAGGTACATATATTCGACCTTTTCAAGTAAAGGTTCCTTATAACGTTTTCTTTTCGTTAGCTTTTATATTAGGGTTTCCTAAGCCTTTGCTATGAACCCCATTTTGTTTGTTTGTTTGTTGCTTATCGAACTCTAATTTTTGAATTATAAAACATCGATTTTGAACTATATGATATGAAAACCTTGATTTTGAAAACATGATTAATCTTACGATAAAGTATGATCCGTATCGGTTTGACATTCGATTTGACCTAAGATAGTTTGACACCCGAGCCAAAATAATAACTAGTCATGGGGTTCCATGTCCGTGTCGATGATGCACCTCGACATGACTCTAGGGCGATAGAGTGAAGTTACGCCACGTCCCTTATCTCGTTATCGTTATGAGCTCAAGTTATATTATATTACCAATATATGTTTGTGGGCGTATGGATGCATCCTAGATCTATTATCGTTATATGTTATATGTTATATGCTATATGTTATCTGATGATTGATGCTGCGTGCATGCACGTCCTTCATAACTCTGGTAGGTCTCCCCTACAAATGTTGCCTTGTGTGAATATGAATATGAATATGAATATGAATATGATTATGATCTGATATATGTGTCTGGGCTCGAGGTAGTTAACTATAAAACTTATTCTATTATTCTGATTTATACTTTGAAATGATTATGATTTTACTATCTTTCTTTCACTATATTCCGTATTCGTTTTCGTTTCATTTCGTTTTGCTTGTATATCATTTCTTTGGGCTTTTGAAGCTCGCCGCATTTCTTTTCTTCCGCGGTAGGTATCTAAGCATTGAGCTGGGTTTTGCTTTGGGATGAGTCTTGAGTGGACTTACCTTAGAGATATTTAGCTTTGATCTTATGATGCCATTTAAGACTTAATATTTTAGATATTTTATTGGAGTTTATTTTCATTTGGGACCTATGTATTGAAGTCATTTTGACTTGAATTATTTCGATATTTATGTTAAGACTTCTTTTGGATATTTGTGTTTGCTTTGATATGACACCATTACTTGTGATTCCTTTACCCTTGTCGGTTGGGGGCGTTCTAGGTTGTAGTGCTCAATCGTAAAACATGTATTTTAATTATTTGATTATATGCTATATTAAGAGCTTATAAATACAATAAATAAATTAACAAAGTTAATAAGTATTTAAATAAGTTTGAGTTATATATACTTACCTTAAAATAGAATGCTTGAATATTATGAAAAAATAAAATATTAGCAGACTTCGACGTAGACTTTGCACTCTTTAAAAATCCACGACTATTAGAAGATTACAACAACGCCTTCTTGAGAACCCAAAGAAGAAAAGAAGATTATAACGACGTCTTTTTGGAGACTTGAAGATATTTGAAGATTATAACGACTCTTTCTTGAAAACCTCCAAGAACGAAGATCAAACGCTAGTTTTCTTCAAGAACACATGAATGTTCTTACAAGATCTATAAGAAATGCCTTAGGTTTAGGACTTACGATGTTAAGAAGGTGTGGTGCAAGAAAAAATGAAGTGATTTGCTTGGTATTTATATGCTAGAGATTATGGTTAACTATATATTGGGTTAAAAACTAACCATGGTTAAATTTACATATGTAAATGATCTAAAGGAAGTATGCTTAGGATTATGCCACCAAAATGATGAATCCCCCCCCCTAGAGGCTGTCAGAATTGGTGACAAGGCTTAGATGATAAGTCTTGATATTATCTTGGTTACGGAGTGAGTTTTGGTTCCGTTAAATGCCAACCGAAGCCATAAAACGTAAAACCGGGTATCGTAAAAATACGAAACCTACAGGAATGATGACACTCATCATTATACTCCATCTAAAAATATAAAATGAGTGATAAGTCTCATTGGGTGCAAAAACGCTGCTTAAAGTCGGAAATCACGGGTCAAAAACACGTAATCGCAGTTTATCGAGAAAAAACGAAATTTCAGGGAAACGACCGTGAATTTATTTAGAGTAGACTAAAATTAGTCTAAAAGTGATATGAGATGTCAAAATGTGGTTTTCGTCATACGCGGGATAACTTTACAGTTATACGTGAAGTCTAAAAATTACGCGATTTTAAGAAAAAGGTAGAACGTACAAGGTTAATTTCTTTATGGTCAAAGGAGGAGGGAAATATGTTTGACTTTTCCAAAAAAATGTAAAAGTGTCAAGAACATATTAGAAATACAGTGCATGAATCGTTAAGTCTGGATGTAAGTTGAATTGTTTAAAACGTAAGTTTAGTTTTGTACTGCGCTAGGCTTATTTGGTAACATTTTAAAATGAAATCTCAAAAAATTCTCTAATTTATTATGAGTGATCTAAAAATTCATCTGATGAGAGGAAAATTGTCAGAGTTGATTTTCGCTATGCGCGGGATGTTTAAATGGTGTTCCGACCAAAATGACACTTTAAAACGATGCTTTCTTAATAACTTTTGCGAAAATGATCTAACGATTGTCGAACTCTCAGGTCATCACTAAAATAATTTATCTTACGAGAATGTAAAATAAAAATTTTACGGGATGAATAGTTAAATTGAATAGTAAAAGTGAATAGTAACTTTTCAAAAATATGAAAAGTAACTTGAAAATCTTAGCGTTATTCTGGCGATAACGGATTTAATTGAGGAGTGTTTTTGTTCACAGAATTGGTGCCTATTTATATAGAAAATATTATAATAGTCTCCTAAAAACATAATACGAAAACAAAGTAAAAACTCAAAGAAAGAATAAGTAATTCCAATAAAATTATCTAAGGTTGGCTGTGATTTGTATAATATGTACCTTGGTTATGCGTTGATAATTATGAAGTGTTTGTTTGCACAGTATTTATTGAAGTAGTGATACGTTTTGGTGTTATTTGAGTATTTTGCGCAAGCTGAGATGTAACTGTAACAGTTTTCGCATAAAAAACACTCAATAACTAAACAAATTACTTTAAACATACTCAAACAAAAACTAAAGATTCTATTTATAGTTTACCATTCGTAAAGGAGTTGGGTGAATATTGTAAGGCGACACGTTGCATCTATTGTGACCATTGCCGCCTACATTTGACATTCAAAATAGTATATCGATCGTGTATGAAGAATTACAATTTGGATAACAATACTGGAAGAATATCAGTGATCATATAATGAAATTTTATGAGGTGTTAAATATGTATAATATGTACCTTGGTTAATGTTTGAAAATGCGTTTGTTTTTTTCTTGCAAACTATTGATTGGCGGAGTGTAAGCTTCTGCTGTTATTTCAGTAGATGTTGCAACATAACATGTAAGTCAAAGATTATATCAATATAAATAGACAGTAATTTAAGTAATCTACATAGGTAAGTGTAAATAAATTAATTAATATTGTAGTTTATAGTTTACTATTTTGTAAAGGACTTTGCTGAATATTGTAGGTCGATACGGTGCTTCTATTTTGTCCTGCGTTTCCTAAATCAAGGTTACAAAAATAAAATGAGTCAGCCATGTCGAATTACACTTGAATAAAGTTTGTAAACACACAAACAAACTTATATAAGCAAAGTAAGCAAACCTTGATGAATGTGTAAAGGTAAGCTTGTAGTTGCCATTGGTGACAATGATGATGTATTTACTCGGTGTTGATGATCTGTGTCAAATAGCAAATTGAGAAGTAAAGCATGACTATCGAATAGTTTAAAGTAACAACACAAGTAGTAGTGAACTGAATTTTGTTACTGCATATTATTTAAAAGAAACTAACGATTAGTCACGTCAGTTAGAGGATGCCTTTCATGAATTAACACCAATCGTGGTCTGCCTCTTTTTTTGGGTTGTCCCATGTTGGTTGATGATGTTGGCTGTCGATTGGAAACGATATCTACATGTAGAGGATTATCTAATGCATGAAGAATAATTAGTTACAAAGGTACCATAGGTAAAAAAAGGTTATGAATAAAATGTGTAATTCTGTATTGAAGATAAGCTTACAATTCAACAATTATGTCAGCGATACTCTTCGATTTGTTGAACCGGCATCCACCAACATATGTTCTGCAAAAGTCTCACTTAAAAATTGAGTTGTATCTCCCGACGATTTATAATTCTTGTTGGACATGGACGAACTTTGTGCATTTTTAGGTTTCCTATTCTCAAGATTAGCTGACGAACATTTTCTAGTGTTTGGTGGAGTGTTTTCATCATCCATGATGATAATTGATTACAATCCATTTTGTGTATTAGAGATGAAACAATGATATGTTTTTCAGAAACTGTTGTACGACAATATGTTATGGATATGGAGTTGAAAAGACATTCATTCAAGTTTAAGTATATAGAGTTTGAAAAAGAGATAAATTAGCTAATGATCTGAAGAGTAACTTTTACAAATAATTTAAATGGAGTAACAATATGTCATTAATTTCAGTTATATTATATCATTTAATATGATGATATTTTGAAATCAAAAAAGACTTGCTACATCTTATGATTGTAACATACAAAAACTTGATTCATGGAAGATAATTAAATTATCATACATTGAATCCAAATAACAGTTACACAAAAATTATCAACGTAGAATCTTATTAATAATATTAATTATAAGAATGACATAAGCAAATCAGAATATAAATGATCATGTCTTGATAAATGATAATCGCTATATGCTATCAAGTATCAAAAAAACTAATAAAGGTGTTGTCTTAATTTGTCATACTTTTAGCAAGCTAACGAATGTGCTACTCAAAAATCATCATCGTGATCTTAATGCCCGGTAGAATATCTTCCCATCGACTTGTCATCATCGGACACGTAAGGTTGTTGTAAATTTTTTTCGGCTTCTTCATGAATGTAGTTGTTATGAATATCTAAAGAGTGAAAAGGTTCATGTGGAATATCGTTGATATTAACCCACACACCATCATCGCTTGTGTTGTTATTGTTTTGAATATGTGCATCTGGTTCTTCATCAATTAGAGCAAACTTTTTATCTTTTGTACTAAACAAACTGTGTTGTTTATCAAGTAAATGTTCGTCATTAGTAAAATCATCCAGATGGTATACATGATCATTAGAATGATCAAATAGTTTGTCATCCTCTTTATCAACTTCTTTAGATTTATAGTCAACTGGATTGTGTAATAGCCCTGAATCATCATTGGCTTCATCTTTCTCTTCATCCTCTTTACCAACCGTTTGTGTATCCTTGGTTTTGCGCTTTATCCTCAGCGGTTTCTCATCATAAGATTCCTATCAAGATGTTTAACCATGAATCATAAAAGTTGGTACTATGTTAACACAATTTAGTAGTAGTATTTAATATGTTCATACATCGTCTAAGAGGTGTGCAACTTCTTGTAAATCGTGATCAGAAGTAACACGTCCCACAACAGGGTTGCCATCTTTGAGTAGTCTTCGTCGTTTTTTTTGCGACATAAATCCGCTGAAAGGAACAGAAAAAAGAAAAGTTAGTTTGTAACTGTAAATGTGTTAATCGTTTCAATTTTTATAATAAGAACTGAATACAACATCGGATGATGATTTGCTATTGAACATGGTTTGATAGTCGTATATGTTTTTTGTTAATGAATTGTATGAATCAGTATGGGATTTATGTAGTTTCAATATTTTAAGTATTATAGGAAAGTATATGTAGATATATTCTAAACAAATATGTGTTATGATAATATTTTTTTTGATTCTATTGTTTGTAAAAATATTTTTTGTATATCTTAATTTAAACTTAAAGTAGTTATTAGGAAAGGATAGTAAAAATAATATATTTTAATTGTAAATTTGATATGATTTCAAGCTTATGTTAATTCTGTCAAACAAAATGGTTAAACGTATTTGTTTCATTCTTATTCATGTTAATATTCCGTAGTAACATTTGCAAATTCAGAACTAATCCTTAAATGTTAGATTCGATTTTGCAACAAATACGCATCATTCTTAATGGTATTGTCATGATTCATTGTTTCAAGGAAATTAAAAAAGTAAACATGAATGATGAAAATATTGTAATGGAGAGTGTACTTAAAATATGAAATGAAATGCTAATTAACGTGATGAATCCTGTCTCCGAGCTGACAACCAAGCAACCCTTCGATTCGCTTCAACATGTCCACTTATCCAGCCGTTTGTTTCCCATCTTCTTAGCAGCCATCTTTGACGATTTGGGTCAATAAGGGTAGGATAACGATAATGTGCCAAGTATATATCGAATGGTTGACCAAGTTGAATGTTGTGTAGCCAGCCATCAATATACCATTCATGTTCTCTCTTACGAAGACTATCTTAGATGTTGACTTAGATGTTGACGAACTAATCGTCTAAGGTTGGTGTAGGTTAAATTGTGTGTCGACACATTGCATATCAAAAGTTCATCTCCGCCCCAATAATCGTAAAAAAAATGTTTGTAGTTACAACTCTACCACCATGATGAATGCATATGTCAATTGTAGGAGGAGCAACACCCCATTCACTATTATAATAAAAAAAACTAAACGATTAGAAAGCATGTAATTTACGAAAACGATTAGGAAAGAAACTGTAAAACTTACGTGTAAGCTCTAATTCTACGATTACCATTGTTGAATCGTAGAGGCATTGTAGTGTATAATGTGGTGAGGATGTAATGTTGAACATCATTTATAGCATATTCCACTATAATAATTATAGAAACGATTTATGCCCATTAAAGTGTGATTTTTTAGACGATGATTTGATTGTTTAAAACTAAAAAAATGAGTCAGCATAATTTATAGTGCATATATGACTATTATAAAGAAATAACAATAGTTTATGAATGTTTTGTAAGACACGTTACGAATCTAATAAAATATAAAAAAAACAACGAAATGGTTCGATCAATTTATTAAAAGAAATACATAATTATTTCAGAATACTAATCATAAACATAGATAGCTTTTAAAAGGTAAACACAAGTATTCTCATTTAGAAAATTCAACCGAAATTATGCCGTTGGAGGCGAGCAATATGAGCATTCGCATTTTCCAGGTGGGCATTTGCAAGTTCCTGAACAAATAGGGCAATGACAATTCTCCTCCATTATACTTTTAAGTATATATGGATCTACGGAACCATCAGAATCATAGTATGTACTATTTCCGAGTTCAAATGGTTGTGGTTTTTATCATTGTTTCCTATCATAGGATCACATACAAAGTCGTTGTCCAAGATGGTTGATGTCTCATTTTCTTCGCATGAACGATCGATGCTTCATAAAACCAATAATATCCGTTTTATGCGCACCATGTTCCTTAGCGATTCATTGTTTGTTCTGCAACACTTTCATATGATTCAAACTTTTGTCCTAGAATACATGCAAATGATTACACTGTATTATTGTTTAGGCAAATAAATGTTTTCTAAACTAAAATTATAAAAATTCGAAAAAAAAGTTAAGAAAAAATCGATTATGATTGTAAGAGACCTTCGTTTAGATGCTTTGAGTTTGGCATTCTTTTTTTCTCCTGTACTCCGATATATGTTATGAATTATGGTTTAAAGAATTTCGCATGGTTACATTTATAGAATATGAAGGTGACAATATATTAGGAAATGATTTGTTGTATAATTTATTTTATTTGTAGACAACTTATTTGAGAGTTGATTACATGAAATATGTATACATATTGTTAAGTAAACTACAGTTACTTTAAAATGTATTTGTGGCGGATATACATGGAGGATATATGTCAAACAATGATACAATAACTTAGTGTAGATGAAACGCAAATAGTTGCATAAGTATTATGAAAGAAAGTTGAAGTGGTTGTGTAAAAGTAAAAGTACTAATTATTATTTAAGTCCGAAAGCGGCAATGTTGGATTAGTTGTTGGTTGAATCTGTGTAGAAGAAACAAAGGAACCTATCATTTAAAAGAATGAAGCATAATAAGATTTTAACATGGAATGAATGTACAAAAATAAATTATTCGTTTAGATAAAGATGAATATACCAACATGGGTTCCGGAACATTCTCTAAACAAACAAAATAATAAGAGTGAAACGATCTTGAATTGTTACTGGAGGTCTTAGTTAATACAATTTTTTGTGATTTTTTATTCAACATTTATTAAGAAGATGTACGGTTTGTTGATTTTGTTGAAGTAGTTTCATCATGGCCAGTTGGTGTTATTGCCGATCACGAGTATAGCTTATAAATGAAAATGCAGATAGGTACATCATGTTTTGAAACGTGTGTTATGAAAATGTAGATATGTACATCTATTGAATACAATGTTAGGGTTGTTATTGGGTAAAAAACATTTTGCATTGAGTTTAAATTAAATTGACTAATGTATGTGATTTTATTTGGTCGGATAATACTTTAGTAAATGATTTGATACACTATTTTTTAATTAACTATTTGTGTACTCAATTATTTTGTTAGCATATAGAAATTTTGCATGTGTATTTATGTATATGTATAAAGTGTAATTTTAAACAAATTATATATACACAGCGTGTAAAACGTAAACATGGTTGGTCTCCAAAGATATCTATTCAAATAAACATTATATACATGTATAAAAAATGTAACAAAATAAAAGAAATATATAAATATAGTTCATAAAAAGCATCAACATCATCTGACTCATCCGTAGATTCTTCACTATTACTTCCAAAATCTTCTAAAGTAATGGCATATTCGTGATGGGGAACTTCTTCAACGGTATTGCTAATATGAGTGCCATTATCTACAATAATATTTTGAAGGTCATCATGCGTGTGAAGGTCATCATGCGTGTGTTGGTATATGTTTATAATGAAGAAACGTTTAACTAAAAAAAATTTACAAAACAAATCCAATGTACTTTTGTGCAAATGTAATTTATATGGTTAAACAAAATAAGAAAAAAAATTATAATAAACATAATAATAACGCTTGAAATAGTGTATTAATCGGAAAATTTCAACATAGACCATCATGACTCTGAGAAAAGCATATTGATATGTGTGATCTTACGGCTGAGTTAAGTTAACGTGCAACTACCCCAATACTTTCACAACACACTTTCAAATTGATCTTCTCCATCTCTCTCTGCAAGAATACATGTTCTCTCAAAAAAAAAATTTTTTCTTGAATGTAACTCTGTTAATAATGTAGCGATTAAGCACCGATCAAACTAATTTTAATGTTCGTGATTATTGTTACAACAAAAAAAAGGAAAAACACGGTTCAGTTACAATGAAATACCGATTCACAATGTATGTGTAGTTAATGATATGAAACATATCCAAAATAGAAGTTAGTACTTTTAAAGATATGTATGAGTTAGGTTAGCATCGATTTAGTACGACTTTGTTAGATAGTTAAGGAAGATCTTCTTATGCATCTTAATATAGGTATTAACATTGTATCAAATTATGGCGTTAGTTGTTGCATATGAAAAAGCGCGTGATATGGTATAAGATGGTGAACAGCTAAAAATACTTATAGTGTAAAATGGCTATATGATTATACAATATGAGGAACCATTTCAGAATGCATGTGTAGTTAAATTCTATGAAAGATATGCAAACTTGAAGTTAGTACTTTTAAAGACATGTATGAGTTAGGTTAGTATCAATTTAGTAAGACTTGGTTGCATAGTTAATGAAAATCTTCTTATGCACTGAATATCGGTATGAACATTGTTTTTAAGTATGGCGGGAAGGTAGGTTGGGTAGATTGTGGATTAGGTTTTGCATATCAAAAAGCGCGTGATATGGTATAAGATGGTGAACAGCCAAAAATAGGTATTCGTAGTGTCAAATGGTTATATGATTATAGATGTGGGCAACAATTTGGTATGTAGTAACATAATCTTCATTTTTTGGTTGACACCTCAACTGGAATTATGATTTTTATCAAAGACATTCAATGTTTATACGAATGTGCATATATATGTTGATGTGAACACTTGTTGACCCTTTTCACGTGTGTGATTTTACTAAATAGAATGACGATGCGAGTTTTGGTTGAGGCAAACCAAATTTAAATTCGAACATTATGGTATGTTGTGTTTGATCGAGTTATATAATTTAGTAGTTTATTGAAACTCTTGATATTAATCTGATGACATGTTTTCAATTCTGACTTCTTCCTACTGCTTATGTGAACCTTTGAAACCTAAGAACAATTGGATTTACTTAATCCATAATGGCGAACGAAGCATAAAGTTTACATAAAGATGGTGGTGGGAGCGTTTTAAGTCATGCGAAAGTGAGTTGGGTATTTTAGATGATAGCAACTACGAGAACGTCGGGACATTCCATTTCATTAGGCAAGAAGAGGGATTATTACGTAACAACGTATAACAATGATGGATATGAATGCAATGGATACAACTCGGCTCTTGTAGGTTACAAACAGTAGATGATTGGTAACTTTGGGCACTTGAACAATCGCCGATAATTACTAAACTATAATCATTAAATTGTATAACTTGATTGGAAATCTCATGAAAACCCAATTAGAAAATAACACTTTGTTTTGTATAACACCTTTATTACGTGAGCCATTCCTTGCGGTTTCCTAACTTCAGTCGATAATCCTCAATTCCGCGTTCTTGTGAGTGGAGTGCTTGTAGCAACCGTCACTCATCGTAGATTGACATTTGGATGAAGATAGACATGTGCATATATTGGCGGTCAGGATGGGATATTTTAGTGCACGAGAAAACACGGGCGTTGGCGGAAGATTGGTCTTGCGAACTTGCTAAACAATTACATTTCATTGATGCCATTTGACGGTGGTGTGGAAATGCGTCATGATGTTGTAGAACGTATGTTTCGAAGCCGGAGAAACCCTTTCATGAGAAATCCGATTGACGAAGGTATATTCACAAAGCATTGGCATAATATATGTACTTATTTCTCAAGATAAAAACCTTTGAATATGATAATTTTTTATATAATTTTGTTTTTGTTTATTTTAAATGTAGATAAGAGGATGAAACATATGTGCGAATGGGTAGGACACACTAAACATGACAATGAGAGGGACTGTTTTTACGCACCGATTGTGGCGTACGTTACGGACAGAGGACGGTTGGTAAGTGATTGATATTAATATATACTTTAGTGACTGAACATATTTACTCGATTGAGTTTATCGTGTTAGGTATACGTTGAGTTGATTGTTTTACCGTATCAAATATACACGAAATTTATGATTATGAAATGGATTTGCTAATAATAGACCACTTAGTGATAACATATAATTGTGGTATCACGCCTTGCTATGAGTGTCTTATTGATTGCTATTTTGCCGAAATTTTTTGCGTTTACTCAGCTTTCCATGTTGTGTTTAATTTATATCATTTTGATTTGCAAAATGTAACATGCTATATTTAGTATATATTATTCTGGAAAAATTATGCTAAAGAGTGACACATACTATTTTTAGTTTGAAACTTTGACTGACATTTCATGTTTGAAAGTGTTTTGGTTTGAATAAGTGGAATTATTTATCATGTTGCTTATATTGTCTTACATTAAATCTTAGGTTATTCCTTACATTACGTCTCATATTAAATGACTTTGTGAAGGCGCATGAGATGTGGAAGTACCCTGATGCCTTCTTTGCAATGTTGGAGAAGAGGAGTTCTATGTTGACGTTGATTTGGAACACCACAGTGACAGGCCAAAAAGCAAAAATCATGTTACAATCAATTGCAGCTGGAAGGAAATTGTTAGCGTTTGTGACTGGGAAGATAACAAAATGGTCCATTTCAAGCTTGTTCAAAAAGTTCCAGACGTCTACGTCTCTTTGCCTTCATGTAAGAAAGTTGAAATTCCTGTATTTCACATGTGTTAAGACATCCGCCGTCGTGCGTTAAGAAACTTTGTGTGTTTGTTTATGACTGGACATGTTATGGTTAGGCAAGCCTTAGAAATTACATTTGGATTGCTTCAGTTTAATGTTTTGTGTTTTGGAGTGGTTATGAAGGTTGGCCTTATATGGCATGAACAATATGATATAATGATATGCTATGTATGTAAAGGTAAGTAGATCAATGTTATGAAGTCATGTGTAAGCGTTTGTGATATCTGTAGAATACATTCTATTTTATTTTGGACTTCTATAATGGCACAATTTAGATTGTTAGATATTTTGTAGCTTTGTAGAAAACTAGAAGGGGGTTGAATAGTTTACCAATTAAAAACTTTGTTTTGAAACTTATTGAAAGATCAATTGATATTGATCTTGAGTATGTTAATGAAATATGCAAGCAATATGTAATAAGTAAATAAGGAAAGAAATGATCAAACCACAACAAGTTGTTTATAGTGGTTCGGTCTACAAGGACTCTTTCTCCTTGCCTACTCCACTCCCGAGTCTCACACTCGAGAGTTTAACTTCACTAGTCAACAAGCTCCTTTCACCGTGGAGAAAACCTTTACACTTAACACACTATTTCCGACACTAAGCTAGATGTCGAGTTCTTTCCAAGGGTACAACTACTCCCACACACAATGTATTTTGAGGACTAAAATACTAACCACTCACACTCACAAGATTATGATGGTTTAATACAACAATGAAGTATGAATCAACACTAGATCATACAACACTAAACAAACAAGACTTCCAACTTCTCGTTTGAAGCTTGAATGTGACTTGATCTTCTTTGCTACAAAGAGATCACTACTATGATATGGCCGAGTTAGAAAGGTTAGAGAAGATATGTATGAGAGTATAATGGAAAGGGATGAAAAACTACTTGGCTTGGCATTGCTATTTATAGCCAAAATGGACGAGGCGATCCACGGACCGCGGAACCCTTTAAAGGGTTCCGCCTGTGTCAATTTGGTACCGCTTGGTCGGCGACCAAGATATCAAATCTTGCCAAAGTCAACTCTATCTAAGTGAGATTGTGCAAGATATGAAGAGTACAAATCCACACAAAATATCTAATAAAATCTTCCAATGATTTCCATGATGCATCACATGATGTCATATATTGTATTTCTATTTTTAGAAATATGCAAGTACTTAAGTAGTGTTTGGTTTTAAGAACCTAACACATTCTAAACACTACTATCATACATAATGATTAGAGTCATATCAAGATGTCACTAATCATAAATGTAAATCTTGAATGATGAATATATTGTTTGAAAAAGCTTGTTTTAATATCTATTAAACTTGACAAGCTTTAAGCTTTTATACAAATTAAATTTACTTTTGTCGTTAACAAAACTTAGGTAAAGATCAAAAATATAAATAACGTTTAATGGCGATATTTGTATTAACAATCTCCCCTTTTGTTGAGGACAAAATATAAATTTTATTTTATAAAAGATACAAAGTTTGTGCAAGAGTTATAAAAATATTAGTTTTAGAACTTGAAAGAGAATGATAATGCAAGTGTATGATGTTTGACTTATTACGAAAGTCAAAGTATTCACTAGTTGATGCATGATGTTGACTTTTCATAAAGTCAAAGTATGCGATTGACTTTTAAGAAAAGTCAAGTATTATCAATGATGTATCTGTTTGACTTTTCGGAAAGTCAATGTCGGTTGACTTTTCGGAAAAGTCAAAATATAATCAAGTTCTATATTTTCTCCCCTTTTGTCTCAACAAAAGAAGAGGCGATCTTGAATGTAATGAGCCGAGCCATTATCTCCCCATGATCAAAGCTCCCCTAAATTGGGTAATTAATGGGAAGATACATGGATTGTGAAAATAAAGCTACAAAAAAATGTTAGTAATAATGATCATTCACAAGCATTTCCAAACACTATGTAAAAGCACCAACACTATAATAAAAACACCATTCATTTGTTAAAATTTTCATGAATAAAGATCATGAAATGGGAACACAATGATGTGTTTTAGTACAAGAAAAAGAAAATAATCCTAAGAAAAGAAGAACTAGAAATGCTAATCTATGACCATCCTAGTTAGATGGTGGATGAGAAAGAGCGTTGAGGCGCTCAAGGATATGATTGAGGATGAACCTCATTTCTTCTTGGAAGTCATGGACCATAACCGGGTCCTTTCCATGGTTTGGGCGTTTGCTCACAAGTTGAGCAACCATGCCTAGGAGGGTAGAATGTTTGGGGAGGTTGTGGTGGTGGAATGGTAGATGTGTTGGTGGTGTTGGGAATGTTTGGGGTGGTCATGATGGAGGCAAGCAAAGCATTTTGCATTTGCATAGTCTCACAAGTGAGAATCCACCATGCCTTTGAATTGGTGGAGGTTGTGGAGTTCGCTTGAATCTCCTCTCTAGTGGGATTGGCATCCCATGCACTCCTCAATGTCCTCAAGATGAGGGACATTGATGTTGGGAGTGGATGATCCCATACAAAGGACCATGAATGTCTTTGTAAATGGGGTGGAAGAGAAGAGGTTTTGGCCCTAATGGGCGTTTGGGTCAAAGATGACCTTGGTGATTCATGAGCTATTTGCTCAATTGTGCCAAAAGATGGCAATGGTGGTGGATGATTTGGCCTAGGAGGCAAGTCATCCAAGTCCTCAAGAAAGGATGTGGTGAAGTTGGTGGAGTGGAGAATAACTCCATAGGCATGAGAGTAGGAGACCTTGGTGGTGAAGGTGGTGAGGGTGTTTTGGATGTTTGGATGGGTGCCGGTGGAGGTGAAGTTGGTGTTTTTGTAGGTGGTGGAGTTGTGATCACAATGTGTGATTGATTTGGTGTAGCCAAGGTAAGACTTGTATCATCTCGGATGGGAGATGAGATTGTGAGTGGAGAAGACTCGGATGAGGAGCTAAGGTTAACGAAGCAACAAGGTCTTACGCTAATTTTAGCGGTCTTCTTGCAAGGTTTGGAGATGATTTTGTCATTTTTTGACTTGGAGTTTTCTTTGCTAGATGATAGTAAGAATGAAGAAGGTGTGAGGATGATCATGGTAAAACCTCTCAATTTATAGAAGTGAAAAATTATGGAGAAATGTGTTTGATTTGATGTTAAACCATTGAAGAGATGAGGTTCCTAATGATTTGGAAGTGGGTTGAATGCTAGTCATATCACCCAAGTCAATCCATACAAGAGATGGAGTGAAGAAGAAAAGATTTGCAATAAATGTGTTCTAATGAGTGGAATTTCCAAACAATCGATTTCATCCAGTTTGAAGGTACCAAAATTTGGTTCCTTCCTTTATATAAAGGGCTCCTTGGGTGGATTTTTCAAATTTTTGAATTTTGGTGGGAAATGGATTTCTTATATACCTAAGTGACTTATACTAGTTCTAATAAGAGTATAAACTAGTTAAGATTGATTTATAAGTGATGGATGGTAATTTGGAATCACGAAAGAGTCGAAATCGAGAAAATTACGGAGGATCCACGGCACCAAAATTTTACAGGCGGAACCCTTTTAGGGTGCCGTCTGCAGTCCGCTTTGTCTGTCTGGCGGTACCAATTTACATAACAGACGGTACCAAATTTATGGTGCCGTCGATCCGTGAAGTCTGAGAAAAGTAGGCAGTGCGTTTTAGGTGTCGGGGACTTTTCGAAACACGAAATTTTTCTCAAAGGTGTTATACTAAACATTTCTAGTTAGGAAAAGTAAATAACACATGTATAAACATAGTGGAGTATAGATTTTGAGCAAGGCTTATTGATTTTCACATTATAGTGAAAATGGGTAAAATTGATAGCATACTTGTGCTATCCCCGCATGAGATTGTTAGCATACAATATTGTTTCAAGTTATATTATCATCCTACATAATAAAAACAACTAAATAGTATCAAACATTAACGATAATGTATTGTTCCAAACACTCCTTAAAGTACCCTTATTTGTCCAACTTCTTGTAAATCTTGTTCATCATCCTACCAAGGCACTTGAACATTCCCTTAGTTTGTTTGAACTCTGCTGATTCATTCTCGATCTCGGGAAGAGAAGCGTAATACTCATGAGGTGGAAGACGAGAGCTTGGAAGACCATCCTCGGAGCTATTTGATGATGATGATGATGGAGTTGGAGGTTTTGCTCTCTTGCCTTTTGTCTTAGCAACTCGTTCATCACTCAAAGGTACAAAGATGTGAGGGATGAGTTCATAGTGAAGGTGCATCCCTTTTGGGGTTGGTGGAATTGGTGCGAAGTTTCTATAGAGACGGGTGAGAAGCATCCCGTATGGAAGAGCAACCGATCCTTGAGTTGGAATGTCAATCATTCTCCTGGCTATGTAGTAGGCTAAGTTGAATGGTTGTTGGGTGGACAAGTTGTAGAGCATGTGACAAAGGCAGCGTTTATGTGATCCCTATTTCCTATGGTGCTAATGCGTTGGCTCTAAGTAGCTCCTCCCATTTTTAAATTCGGGCTTAAGTTCATTTAGCTCCATTCCATATGGATCTCGGTTTACCTCTTTTCCACTTCGGGTAACTCGGGTTGTATCACTTTTGGGTTAAAAGGTGTTCACGGATGGCATCCTTATCGGCCAAACGGGTTAGGTAGGGAAGAAGCGGTCATTGATTGTATCAAGAGCCGTGGTGACCACTTATCCGTGTAGACACAAGTTCCTCGGTTGGGAATTCCTAACACTTGAGAAAGGTTGCTTAAGGTGATGGTGTAGTCGTTTTGATTGATTCTAAACCTAAGACAAAATTCATCATCGTCTTCATCACTAAAGCCGGTCACACTAGCATAGAATTCTAACACAAACCTAGGACAAATTGGTTCATCGATGTCAAGAAGACAATCGAATTGAATGGCGGCTAGTTCTTCACGAAGATTGGTGTTTTCAAGGAAGGATGAGTGAATGGTTCTACCTCATGGAAATACCTTGATTCTAGACCCCTAAATATTTCTACTTGTTCCTTGGTAAGTCCTTTGGTTTTGTGGTGTTTGGGAATGTAGTTAAGGGTGTCTTTGTGATCATAGAATCTTGCGGCTACCATGGTTATTCCTAGGGACAAGAATTAATATGTTAAGAATAAGAATAAATTTTAACGTTTTTGGTTCTAGTGTGTGCCTATATGAAAACAATTTGGAGTTGCGGTTATCTCGACTCATTTTATGCACAAAAATGGTTTTAGTGGGGTGTTTGGCAAATACCATGAGATAACCCAAATGCTCCTAATTCAATGTGGCTTCATTTGAATATACCCGGGAATGCATATTAGTTATGCAATACCTTTAGTATTCAAGAGCATGCAAGTGATGAAAATTTAACGTTTCTATTTGTATTAGCAATGAAAAAATTGTTTTCCTACAAGTGAGAAGCTTTTCAAAACTTTTGACATGGGGTGTTTGGTTGTTTGAATAAGGCCTTATATTCATTATCTATCAATTAGTGGGAAGCATGATTTGTTTATGCAATATGATAATGTAGTACCTAATTTCAATGACTAGTTATGCAATTTGCCAATTGAATTCATATTTGGTATAAAAGCATACATAAAACCCCATGTAATGATTTGTGATAGTTTTGTGCATAAATAAGAATCCTAGACTCGAATTAAGAGATAAAATGTAGTTAGGATACTTACAATGATGTTATCTTGATGATTAGTGAGTGGGAAGGTGTCAATAATGAGCTTGGTTTAAGTTTTACGTTTTGGTAAAGTGGGTTGTGAGGAAGAGGATGTTATGTATATAGCGGTTTTGTACATAGACACCACGGACCAGACGGCACCAAATATTTGGTTCCGTCCGTGTTGTCGTTTGGTGCCGTGGCTACAGTAGCAGATACAAAGCAAAATTGTTTTGGTTTGACTATTCTAATGTTTTAGGCTATGTTTATCCTACATGTTTGGTTCCATTAACCCTAAACCAAGTCTAAGAAGATTAAAAGGTTCTCGTTTAAGAGGCTTAGTTAAGATGTCGGCAATGTTGTCTTCGGAGGATACTTTCTCAATTGAAATGTTCCCTTTTTGAACATTGTCGCGAAGAAAGTGATGACGGATTTCAATATGCTTTATGCGAGCATGTTGAGCAGGATTCTTCTTGAGATCGATGGCTCCTTTGTTGTCATAAAGTATCACAATGTCGTTGAGATGAATTCCGTAATCTCGAGCTTGCTTCATCCAAAGAGCTTGTTGACATGCCTTTCCGGTGAGGCGTACTCGGCTTGATGGTTGAGATGGCTAAGGCCGTTTGCTTCTTTGCAAACCATGAGGTGAGACAATGTCCAACAAAAGTGCAAATACCACTTGTACTTTTCTATCGACATAGTCACCGGCATGATCCGAGTCGGCATACACTATGGTTTCTACACCGTTCCTTTGGGATACCATAATCCTAAACACGTTGTTCCTTAATGTATCTAAAATCCTTTTAAGGCTTCTAAGTGTGATGCCTTTGGGTTTTCTTGAAAGCGAGCACATAGACAAACACTAAACATAATGTCGGGTCTACTAGCCGTAAGATAGAGTAGGCTACCAATCATTCCTCTATATTTAGTGTTATCTACGGATTCACCTTCTTCGTCCTTGGTGAGTTTAGTGTCCGAAGACATGGGTGTTTTAGTCGGTTTGGAATCTTCAAGACCAAATTTCTTAAGCATGTCTTTTATATATTTAGATTGGTTAAAGAAAATGCCATCTTCTAGTTGTTTAATTTGAAGTCCTAGAAAGAAGTTTAACTCACCCATCATACTCATTTCAAACTCGTCGTGCATGATTTTAGAGAAATCATCACATAGCTCTTGACAAGTTGATCCGAATATAATGTCATCAGCGTATATTTGAACAATGATAATATGTGATTCCTTTTCTTGGTAAAAGAGTATTATCTACTAATCCCATAGAGTATTTGTTATCAATAAGAAAAGTCTTAAGTCGGTCGTACCAAGCTTTTGGTGCTTGCTTAAGACCGTACAATCTTTCTTGAGTTTGAAGACATGATGTGGTTTCTCAAAGTCGGTGAAACCGGGAGGTTGAGCAACATACACTTCTTCGTTAATAAACCCATTAAGAAAAGCACTTTTAACATCCATTTGAAATAATTTAAAGTCATAAGCACATGCATAGGCAAGTAATATTCTAATAGATTCTAGTCTAGCTACGGAGCATAAGTTTCATCATAATCAATACCTTCTTGTTGATTATAGCCTTGTGCAACAAGCCTAGCTTTGTTTCTAGATACTATACCATTTTCATCCATTTTATTTGAAAAACCCATTTCGTTCCAATTATGGTTTGATCTTTAGGTTTTGGAACTAATTTCCAAACATCATTTCTAACAATTGGTTTAATTCTTCTTGCATGGCAATTACCCATGATTCATCTTTTATTGCTTCATTTATGTTTTCGGTTCTATGGTGGATACAAAACAAAAATAATTACTTTGATTTTGGGCTTGTGACCTTAAGGTTCTTTGATTAAGTTGTCCTATGACTTTTTCTAAAGGATGACTTTTAGATTCTTTGATGTTTATAATTTCCTTATTTAATGGTTCATCTTCCTTGTTATTAATTTGACTTTCTATTATTTGACTTTCAACTAAGTCATCATCTACCAAAGGTGATGTCTTAGAGGGAGGTGGACTTTCGTCAAATGTTATGTTCAACGATTCCTCGACTATCATTGTTTCTTTGTTAAGGACGATATAAGCTTTGCTAGTTTGAGAATAACCTAGAAATACACCTTCATAAGACTTTGGGTCAAACTTGGTGAGATAGTCTTTAGTATTAAGAATGAAGCATTTACAACCAAAGACTCTAAAATATCCTAAAGTTGGCTTTTACCTTTGTAAAGCTCATATGGTGTTTTGTTTAAGAAAGGACGTATTAAGACTCTATTCAAAATATATGTAGAAGTGTCAGCGGCGTTGCACCAAAACTTTTGAGGAATGTTTTGTTCATTAAGCATTGTTCTACTCATTTCTTGAATTGTTCTATTTTTCGTTCTACTACACCATTTGATTGAGGTGTTCTTGGGCGGAAAAGTTATGTGTTATACCATTTGTATTACAAAAGTTTCCAAATTGAGTTTCGTTGTCAAATTCACGACCATGATCCGTTCGGATCGACACAATTTAACACCTAGTAGATTTTGAATTTTCTTGCTAAAATTTCAAATTTATCAAAAGCTTCATTTTGGTTTTCAAAACAACGTCCAAGTAAACCTTGAGTAATCATCTACTATGACCAAAGTGTATAAGTTGCCTCCGTAGCTTCTTATAGCGGATGGTCCAAACAAGTCCATATGTAATAATTCTAGACACTTAGATGTGGACACCATATTTTTAGATTTGTGACTACTATGGGTTTGTTTACCAATTTTACAAGCGTCGCAAAAGTGTTGGTCATATTTTAGTTTTGGCAAATTCTAACTAACTCTTTCGAAGATAGGTTTTGTATAAGTCTCATATTAGCGTGACCTAGCGTCTATGCCAAAGAGATGAGCTATCGTCTAATGTTGTTAGGCAAAGTTTGTCATTATATGTTTTATCTATTTTCATGGCGTATATGTTATTTTCCTAACTCCTTTAGCTATGGTGATACCATCTTTTAGTATTTTACTACCATTTTCATCAAATAGTACTTTATACTTTTTATCACATAGTTGGCTAATACTAAGTAGATTAAATCCTAACCTATCCACATGAGCAACATTTTCAATAGTTAGGGAGTTATGAGCGATCGTACCTTTGCCAATGATTTTGCTTTTGAGATTACTACCAAAGTGACATTACCTCCGTCATACTCTTGGTATGATGAGAAGAGACTTTGTTGCCGTCATATGCCGTGAGCATCCACTATCTTTTATCCACTCATCGGGTTCCAATCCAACTTTCAAGCATACCTAAAGTAAATAACTCAAGCATTTGGTCCCCGATATCTCATGGGTCCGTTTGGGTTAAACATACCATTTATTTGATTCATGTATGGAAGCGATGGGTAAGAGTTCCATGACATGTAATCTGGAGTTTGATATGGTCTAGGAAGTTTTGATTCCAACCATTGTGTTGGTAGTTGGGTTGTATGTTGTGGTTGCTTTTAGGAAAGGCGTTTGGCAAAGGTGCTTTATATCGTTGTTGAGTGGTTTTGATCTAAATTCATTTTAGCAAGTCCTACTCACGATGTAACGTTGGTTTTAGTTTAACACTATCCTTGGTTTTCCTTGTTACTTTGACAAATTGATGCGATCCGTATTACGAACATTACGTCATACGAAGTACCACGGCACCATTTGTTTCCACAGACGGAACCCTTATTTTGGTTCCGTCGGTCCGTCTTTCTTCTTGCAGCAGTTTTGATGATTGTTCGTCCTTTTCGGCCGTTTTGTTTTGACTCTTTGGAATTAATACTTCATTAAATCCTAGCCCATTCATGTCTCACGGTGTTTTATGGATTTTAACTATTTCATCGGCAAGAGCGATGTTTTGTTAAACCTTTTAAATTTAGAATTATTTTCGATTAAAACATCTTGTGTGAGCTTTAGTTTTCTATTTCAAGATTAAGCTCTTGACATGATTTACAACCATCGTCATTTGCCTTTCCCTTTTCAAGTCGTTTTGCTTTTCTTTTAACTCATAAACTTCATTTTCCAAAATTCCTTTTGGTTTTAAAATTTATTTTTAGTTATGATTTTTAGACTTAGCTCACACAATTGATTATATTGTTTTTGCAAAGTGTCATCATCAATAGAAGAGTAAGAAGAGTCGGAAAGTACCTCATTTGACTCATGTGCCATTAGGCGATTTCTTCCTTGCTTGATTCTTCATCGTCTTCACTATCACTCCAAGCACCACTTACAAAAGCTCGTTGAGTTTTGCTTTTAGGTGGCTTGGGACATTCTCTATGAGATGATTTACATCACCACATCTAAAACACTTTCTTTCACCTTTACCCTTTTGTCATCCCGATCTTTTGGAATGGCTTCTTTTCTTCTCGAGGTTGTCTTCTGAACTTTCCTCTTCTTCTAAAGAACTTCTTAAAATCTCTAACGGCCATGGCATATTCCTCATCTTCACTACGGAGCAAGATTCGTCATCATCACTTGACTCGCCTTTGCTTTTAGAGCAGCGGTTTCATCTTCTCCTTTTTCCTTTGATGATCTCGAATCTTTCTCCATCACCATTTCGTGTACTTTGAGGTTACCGATTAGCTCGTCTAGTGACATTTTGAGAGATCTTTTGATTCTTCAATAGCGGTCACTTTAGCTCTCCATTTGGGATGGAGTGCTCTAAGAAATTTCGACAAAGTTCTTACTACGAAAAGATTCATCAAGTGCTTTAAGTGATGTAATAATAGTATTAAAGCGAGCAAATCCACAATCAATGGTTTCATCTTGGGGATAACAAATTGTTCATATTGTTGAACAAGAAGATCAATTTTGTTATCCTTGACTTGTGAATTACCTTGATGTGTAATAATCAAAGATTCCCAAATATCTTTGGCGGTTTCACACATAAAAATTCTTTCATATTCTTTTCTAGGTAAAGCATTGTAAAGCATCATTTTAGCTTCATTATTTTTAGCAACTAATTTCTTTTGTTCATCAATAGAAATATCCTTTGTTGTAGAGCTAAAATCCCCTTTAACAATAACAAACCAAAGATCTATATCTTTTGATTTTACATATGTTTCAAAACGGTTTTCCAATAGATAAATCCATTGGTTTCAAAGAGTGGTGGTCTTTGCATAGATTGCCCTTCTTTAAAGTTTTCAGAATCCATGGATCGTTTCAAGTTTATAAAATACAAATTATTTTAGAAATTCTTGAGCAACGAGGCTCTGGTACCAATTGTAGAAAACTAGAAGGGGGGTTGAATAGTTTACCAATTAAAAACTTTGTTTTGAAACTTATTGAAAGATCAATTGATATTGATCTTGAGTATGTTAATGAAATATGCAAGCAATATGTAATAAGTAAATAAGGAAAGAAATGATCAAACCACAACAAGTTGTTTATAGTGGTTCGGTCTACAAGGACTCTTTCTCCTTGCCTACTCCACTCCCGAGTCTCACACTCGAGAGTTTAACTTCACTAGTCAACAAGCTCCTTTCACCGCGGAGAAAACCTTTACACTTAAACACACTATTTCCGACACTAAGCTAGATGTCGAGTTCTTTCCAAGGGTACAACTACTCCCACACACAATGTATTTTGAGGACTAAAATACTAACCACTCACACTCACAAGATTATGATGGTTTAATACAACAATGAAGTATGAATCAACACTAGATCATACAACACTAAACAAACAAGACTTCCAACTTCTCGTTTGAAGCTTGAATGTGACTTGATCTTCTTTGCTACAAAGAGATCACTAATATGATATGAAACCGAGTTAGAAAGGTTAGAGAAGATATGTATGAGAGTATAATAGAAAGGGATGAAAAACTACTTGGCTTGGCATTGCTATTTATAGCCAAAATGGACGAGGGCGATCCACGGACGCGGAACCCTTTAAAGGGTTCCGCCTGTGTCCAATTTGGTACCTTGGGTCGACGACCAAGATATCAAATCTTGCCAAAGTCAACTCTATCTAAGTGAGATTGTGCAAGATATGAAGAGTACAAATCCACACAAAATATCTAATAAAATCTTCCAATGATTTCCATGATGCATCACATGATGTCATATATTGTATTTCTATTTTTAGAAATATGCAAGTACTTAAGTAGTGTTTGGTTTTAAGAACCTAACACATTCTAAACACTACTATCATACATAATGATTAGAGTCATATCAAGATGTCACTAATCATAAATGTAAATGCTTGAATGATGAATATATTGTTTGAAAAAGCTTGTTTTAATATCTATTAAACTTGACAAGCTTTAAGCTTTTATACAAATTAAATTTACTTTTGTCGTTAACAAAACTTAGGTAAAGATCAAAAATATAAATAACGTTTAATGGCGATATTTGTATTAACACGGTACCACTACGGTGCTATCGCTAATGCGAACGGAATTATCTTCAAAGTTAATGTTATCAAAATCATCATCCGTTTCTTCATCCATGAGCCTAAATGGATGTGCATTTGATGACAAAGTCCTTTGTTTTTTTTGTGATCGACTAAACATTATAGGTCCATCTTCATCATGTCCCTATGTAAAAAGTAGTGCAACATGACATCAGTGGTATCTTGAATATGCATAAATTGAACAATTGTAATAGCAAAACAAATATAGTATTATGATCAATACATACCACATTATAATTGTTTACAGTGCCATCATCGGTTTTTCCCTTTTGTGTTAATGGCTCAACATTTTCATCATCAGAAGAACCAATGTCAACCACATTGTTATTCACAGAAACATGTGTTTTCAACAATCTTCCACGTTTGCGAGATATGGGGAACTCCTTGATAATGTAATAATCGGTTAAAAATAATACAAATTGTTTGTTTGAATTTTATTGTAAAAATGTAATACGCATTTTTTTAAAAGGTAAAATATATATGTTTGAAATTCTTACCACATTGTCATCTGATATGTCGATAAACGATATATCTTTCTCGGGTGGATCCAAAGTATTTAATGCTTTACTGCCTTCCTCTTTTTTGGGAACCTACAAACGAACAAACAAACAAATTAAAAGTAAATTGAACAAATTTGCATGCAAATTAATTGAAAAGTAAATTTAAGTTTAGTCATTTGGTTTTTTATCTAAATTTCATAAAATACATATGAACCTTGGGTGACTCGTTGTTTACCATAATGTGATCGAGGAGATTAATTGCGTGTTTACGTCCTACATTGGTGGCACTTTTTATACAAAATGTAGAGAAAGTTAAATTAATAATTGATCTCTAACATATTCTAATTTTATTTTTAAATTACATAGAACTTGTGAGTTGATTACATCAAATCATTTAATTGTATAAGCAAATGTAAAAAAGGTAATATGTTTGTAAGTATAATAGTTAAGAAGACTATTGTACATGGTTAAATATATTTAGTAACTAAATATTACATTGAAATATTCTTGTGTGAATAAGACTATTGTACTATGTTTGTGTAACACGAAATTTGTTTGCAAATTGTTCTACATTGAGTTGCCTAACATTGGGTCATTGGTTATTCACTTGTATACAAATATTACAAAGATACTTACAAATATGACATTTATATTAAACGTGTATTTTTCAAAGGTAATGATTGTCGTATCTTTAAAATTTCAACTTTGCCTTGATATATGAAACAGTGGTAAATGAATTCTCACACCCACCTCATTCATTGAGAAGCAAATACTGTAGCGCTTTAGAACCAAGAACAGGTAATGATCTCAAACAAAAAAATCTAATAATTTTATTGTTAGTTTTCTTTTGATCTGCATGTAAGTAAGAATGACAACTATAATATAGTCAAATCCAACGGTTTAGGGTTTAGGTTGATTCTTAAGCCTTACGATTGTAGTGATTCATAGTTAGTTGCTTGGGGTATGCGGTTTCTTATTTGACCAAAAAGGTTTAAGTTGAAAGATTTTTGTTTTGTAGTTTGTATAAACTCTATTAGATATGGAGATCAGTCTTGAAGCATATATGTTGATTAATGATCTATGGTGTATGTTTTGTTTAAAATTTAGTTAAGACAATAACATAGTATGTGCTCCATTATTTTGTTAGATGGTATGTATGATATGATTATTGGGTGAAATCATATAGTCGAAAGGTTGAGCAAAAAAGAAAGTGTAGTGTTACTGTATAAGTTTTATAAAGGTGTTGTGTTTATATTGCAAACAGAAATTAGTATTAGGTATAAAGTAATCACATAAGACCTATAGTGAATCAACGTAAACGAATTGTGTATTTACAATATATACGATATGCGAATTTATATTTATGACAGACGATAGGTGAATTTATATTTCTAAATTGATTGCTATGTTTTAAATCTGTTATTGTTTAGATATTTGTGTTATGCATAGAGTATGATTGCTTATATTTGTTTTGATTATTGTTACTAAATCATATATTTAGCTAATATATGTTCATTAATGATCCATGGTGTATGTTCTGATTAAAAGTTCGTTCACACAATAACACAGTATGTCCTTCATTATTTTGTTAATTGGTATGTATGATGTGATTATTGGGTGAAATCATATAGCCGAAAGTTTACGGAAAAAAGAAGTGTAGTGTTAGTGTATAAGTTTTATAAAGGTGTTGTGTTTATATTGGAAATAGAAATTAGTATTAGTTATAATGTAATCACCTAAGGCATATAGTGAATCAACGTAAACCATTTGTGTATTTATGATATACGATATGCGAATTTATATTTGTAAAGTGATTCATATGTTTTAAAATGGATACTTGTTTTGATATTTGTGTTATGCATAGAGTCTGATTGGTTAAATTTTTTTTGATTGTTCTTACTAAATGAGTCATTTAGCTAATATATATGTTAATGATAATTTGACAGGATGAGCCTTCAATTTGTTTTTACTGTAAACAAAGCAAAGTTTGCGGAAAGTCAGGCAGCGCGTAAGGTCATAATTTAAACGTTGTATTTTGTTAGCCTATTTATAAAAAAAATAGTTTTATATTGTTTGTGTTGTCAGCGTTTACCATCTCTGTTCACTAAAAGCTTCTACAATGGAACGTCGTGGTTGTACTTAACACACAATCGTGGAACAAAACACAAAGTATGGATCAAACAAAAGTTAGAAAACCATTACAAATTGTATGGAGCTGAGTGGGCCAAGTTTGTGGAACACAGTAGGTATACAGAAGTGGAAATGTTACACTTTATAAAGGAAGAGGAAGATACTTATTATGTAACTGCCTACAATCATGCTGGTGTTGAATGCGGTGGCTATGACATCAGGGAGATAGGCAGCACGCAAATGATATGCTTAGTATTTCAGGCGGTAAGCATACACGAACTAACATTTATTTTTTAATGTGTTTTTTAAGTTGATATAAGTATTGTTTAGTGTGTAAATATGTTGATTATTTATAATTGTATGTAGTTGCTTTCTGGAGATTTCCTGCAAGATATAGTGACTAACGAATATGATATTCGTATGGGAGGAAAACAGTAAACCATCGTCGTGTTCATATTCGAGGAACAAAACATCCGAAAAAATATGCAAACTTGTTTTATGGAGATGGCTGGAATACTGTTGTTGAGAGTCAACACCTGGTACCCGGGAAACCAATGGTTTTCACAAATCTTGGTGGTGCAGTTATTAATATGATTACTTTTGGAAGGGATGGACTTGGTTTAGGCTTTGAAGACATCCCGAGAACAGAATTGGATTTAGCTTTTCCTATCTGTCGAGGTCCCCTGGACAAAGGTATCTTCCGCTATTGTTAGCAACTTTATCATTATTTATGGTATATATATATATATATATATATATATATATATATATATATATAGTGAAACTTTATTTTCGAACCTACTTTAAATGCGAGAAGCGCGAGAACTAATTTTTAACCATTAGATAAATGAATCAATGGACATGATTAAAAGTGGCAAAGTTGTAATTAATAAAAGATTATGTAATATGCTGTAAATGGTGAAAGGGTATTATGGGGAATTCCTAATTGTCTCAAAACCGTCCCTATCAAAAAGGGATATCGATAGAATTGAAACCACTTAACTCCTCAGATCTCATTCTTTAGCCTCTCCCACCCTTACTTGCTAAACCTAACCCTATTCTATCTCTCACTCATGCCTTCATCCATAATCACCACACTAAAGTTTAGATTAAAAAAAATGAACAAAAGTTTCGATCCACAAAAAGAATGAAACAAAAAACTGATTCGTTTGTTCTTGTCGATCCACAAAAAAATGAAAAACAAGTTGAAGGAATTATGAGGCAAGGTTGTGGCGTAGGCTCGGATTCAATTTGATTAGTTAATCAATGTGTTGATCTCTTGTATCATCTTGTCGCCGGAAACACAGATAAACCACCACCACCAACAACAACGAGATTTTGTGATGTTTATGTCGCTTGGCTGGGATCATGATTCCGGTTTGGTGGCGCCGCCTCTCATGGTAGATGCGGATTTTGGTGTTCTGGGTTTCCCCACCTCTTAATTTTTTACTTTCCCCCTTTTAATTTTTTAATTTTTATCGCAATTCGGCAACTGGGATATATTGGGTACTTTTTGAGAAAATGATATATTGGGTACGTTTTCTTTAAAATGGATAAAAAGAAAACTAACCATTGATTCCACAATTAGGCAACTCGGATCATGATATATTGTGTACTTTTTCTTTTCATCCCTTTTAATGTGTTGACTTTGAATGACCATTTCATATGTATGTATTTTGTGTTGGTGTTTGTTCTTTTCTGTTTTGTCTTTGTCAAATAATCTGTATCTATTATCTTTGTAGGGTCTAATGGTTAGTTTATCTAATGGGTTGTAGAATAGTCTTTTGGGAGATTTATTTTTTGAGATCTCTGTTTGCCAAACGATTGAATAATAGATCGTATTTTGCTGAACGATAAAAAGATTAACGAATTAGAAGTTGTATTTTGCTAAACGATGTAAACATCAATGGTCTATTAAATAAATACATAGAAGGTCAATTAATTTTTAGACATTTAACGATATAAATGAATTAAGCGTTTTGCTTTTACAATAGAATTAATTTTGTAGCTACTAGGTATAAGATTTAATGAAATACAACTGATCTGCTATTTTTTTTTTTTTTTTTTTTTTTTTTTTTGAGTGTGCATTTGTACGTTCAAAATTACCTGCCATAATTTTAGCCAAGAATGAATACCATATATGTTTGAAAACATGTATGTTTTTAAACATGTGCGTTCATAACATGTATGTTTTTAAACATGCTAATACAAGAAGGCGTGGTTTGCATATGTGTTATAACAGTTTGTATATGTTTCAAGGGGCGTGCATATGTGTTTTAAGGAATGGTACATATGTGTTTTAAAGTTATTGTGCATATTTGTTATTTGTTTGTGGTTTAATTGTTTTTAGGTATGTTTGTACCAGATTAATGAAGATGATGATATCAATGAAGACCTAGAAGTGGATGCACATATGTTCGACTTCTCAATTGGTGACGACTACGAGTGTGCATATATGTCCGACTTTTAAAAATATTGATAACAATGAGTGTGCACATATGTTTGGTTGCGCTAGATATTATTAGTGTACACATGTATAGATCGATTAGATTCATGTATGTATGGTTCTTAGAAATTTAAATTTTAATTGTATTTCAATCGATATAGAATTTTGTGTATAACATTTATGTTATTGGTTTGTTATATATTACATTATTTAAAAAACACATATGCACCTTACGATATGAAAAACATGCATATTGAAAAATTTATTCCACAAATAAAAATAAAAAGATTAATTCTTGAAAACATGTATGCACAAAATCATAAACACCGGAAAAAACCAAAAAAAAGAAAAAAAAAATGGAAATTGAGATTTAGAAGAACCGAAATCTTTTTAGAAAAAATCAAATATAATACAAAATATCTTTTACTATTATACCCTTTTGATTAAATAAAATATTTAATACTTAAAAAATATGATTGGTTTAAAGTGGTTCATGCTTTCATTATAAAGTAGGTTCGAAAATAAAGTGCCTATATATATATATAATATATATATATATATATATATATATATATATATATATATATATATATATATATATATATATATATATATATATATATATATATATATATATATATATATATATATATATATATATAGATGTATATATATATATATATATATATATATATATATGTGTGTATATATATATATATATATATATATATATATATATATATATATATATATGGGTCACGCTCAATGCGTAACCATTATTTTATCATGAACTTTACGAACCACTTTGGACCAATAAGAATTTAGTATTATTAAATATTTTTATTTAATTGAAAAGGTATAATAGTAAAACATATATTTACTTTATTTTGATTTTTTTAATTAAAACGATTTTAACCCTTAATTTTTGGATTTTTTTTTGATTTTTCACAGCATGCATGTTTTCAAAAAAATCTAAGTGCATATATGTTTTTTTCAACAGACATGTTTTTAAAAAAAATCAAGTGCATACGTGTTTTTTCCCTTAAATATAGTAAATTTACGTGTGTTTCTTGCATTGAGACGTCAAACTTATATGCTTAAAATGGTAAGTACATATGTGTTTCAATTGTACATTATTTGATTATCGAAATTTATGACCAAAAACATAAAAATACATATGTAACCTCTAACAATTTATCATAAACATATACATGTAATCTCTACATTTATAACAAAGAAAAAACATAAATACAATACACATAATTTGATATAAAAACATATGTGCGTGCTTCGATAACATATATGCACGACTTCCAAAAACATATATGCACGCTTCACTTTCTCGTCAAGTTCATTAGAACATATGTGCCCGTCTTCCGAAAACATATATGCACGCTTCACTTTCTCGTCAAGTTCATTAGAACATATGTGCCCGTCTTCCGAAAACATATGTGCACGCTGCTTTTTTGTGATCACCTGATTGAACTAAACATTGAAAAGAACATACATGATCATCCGTATGGCAAAGTTATATATCAATATGAACTGACATCTATACTCATATTTTTAGACTACCTGAACCACAACACAACTACCTGAAACATGTCATCATCCATTACGACCACATCCGAAACTACAAATAACTAAAGAGATCGGCTTAAAACCAATGACTTGTTGTTAGCGAGCACATGAACCATTCTCAAGCATAAATGTAAATCACGACTACCTTTCTAAAACCCATAAACACCAAAAAACTATAAGTGAATGAACACCAAGACCTCAAGATATATTACCTGTTGGCGGCGTTCTGTATCAAGACTTCAAACCATGACCACCTCCACCTCAAACAAAAACTATCACAACTTGAACAACGACCACTAAATACTCGAAAAAATTGTCGGAAAATACCCATGACATTGAAACCCTAAACGAAAATTCATACGACCCTAAACCACCATCATCAGTAGTCAAAATCCCCTCGAATAACAAATAGGAAAAAAAATAAAACAACAAATCCCCTCGAACACCAAATAGAAAAAAATAAAACAATAGAGAAAACCTGGATGCTTGGTTAATGTATGTCGACATAAACCCCAAAATCCCACCGTCGTCACAGTCGCTGTCTTCATCCTCCACCAACCGCAGCCGCCGTTGTCCCCTCCTCTTCCAGCAGCAACCACTTTGGTTGTCCTCCATAACACACCCTTCGACACAAACCATAATCTATGCCTTTAGCACAACCACCAAACCATTTCCAGATCTGAATTTGAATAGGGTGCGGCTAGGGTTTGGGGTGAGGAAGAGATAGATAGAAACTGAAATGTTAATTTGATTTTATGGATCACGTAAATTGTGTTATCTTCAGTTCATACGGTTTAATAAATAGATTAAATACAAAATACCTAAATTACCCTTTTGGTTTTAAAAATAAAAGTTTATAATTGCATAAAAACCCTCATGTTTTGTTTAATTGCAGTTTTGGCACTTTTGATCTTAACCTTGATCAAAGTCATCTAATGGCCAGATTCGCTTATATAGTTCGCACAAAATATTGGTTCGCATTGAACGCTACACTATATATATATATATATATATATATATATATATATATATATATATATATATATATATATATATATATATATATATATATATATATATATATATATATATATATATATACTACTTATAACGCATGCATATCCCCAACCAAAATCCAATCCTACCAACTTTAAGATTCAGCCACACCAACCAAACTCCAAGCCTAAATTTACACACACCAAACCAACATACAATCCTAAAAAATTACCAAACCAACCATCCTCCAATCCTAACAAACCAATACCTCACAAAAACCCATCCTCCACTCATATTTACTTCCTTTTTATTAAAAAAAACACACACTCTCATCTCCACAAAAAAAAAAAAACAAACACACACACAAACAAACACTCTCATCCTAATCAAACACTCTCACAATCACATTCATTATATAAAAACTCTCCACACCAAACCCTACACCACCCAATACCGCCACCACAAAGAACCCTATCGCCACCGGTGACCGACGCTGCCTACCGCCACGCCACCCTACGCCGCCACCAACGACCTTGGCTACCACAAAGAACAACCAACGACGCCCGTTATTTTGGTATGTTTTTTTAATAAAGATTAGTTATTTTTCTTATATATAAATTTTTTTATATAGACCCGTATTTTATTTTCATTCTTCTCGTTTTTTTTTGTTTTTTTTTCTTAAGATCCGCAACTTTTAAAATTTTTTTAGTTGATATAATGTTTTTTTTATAGATCTATTGATTTTTTTTGTAGATCTACTTTTGTTTTTAAGTTACGTATTTTTTATATAGAGCTCCTTTTTTTATAAAGAATTAAAGATCTATAACTTTTTTTAGTTTAGTTTAAAAAAATCCGTTTTTTTAAGATCCGCAACTTTTTTATTTTTTTTAGTAGATCTAATTTTTTTTGTAGATATAATTTTGTGTTTAAATTCCGTATTTTTTTTAAAGAGCACTTTTTTTTTAATAAAGATATGTAATTTTTGTTAATTTATTTTTTAAAAAATCCTTTTTTTTTTTAAGATCCGCAATTTTTTTAACATTTTTTAGTAGATCTAATTTTCTTTTTGTAGATCTAATTTTGTGTTTAAGTTCCGTATTTTTTTAAAGAGCACCTTTTTTTTTAATAAAGATCTGTAATTTTTTTATTTTATTTTTTAAAAAATCCGTTTTTTTTAAAATCCGCATTTTTTATACATTTCTTTAGTAGATCTTATGTTATTTTGTTTTTAAGATCCGTATTTTTTTTCTAAGATCCGTATTTATTTTTTATTTTTTTTGAAGATACGTAAGTTTTTGTTTTTTTTATTTATTTAAAGATCCGAAAACGTTTTTGTAGATCTATTTTTTTTTAAATCCGTAATTTTTTTAATTACTCTTTTATTAAAGATTCGTAAGTTTTTAATTTTTTTTTGAAGATCCGATTTTTTTGTTGTAGATCTAATGTTTATTTAAATATCCGTATTTTTTTTTGACAAATCTATTTTTTGAAAGTTTTTTTAGATATATTTTTATTTGTAAAAATCCGTAATTTTTATTTAAATATCCGTAATTTTATTTAAATATCCGTAATAAAATACGTATTTTTTAAGTTTTTTTCTTTCTAAACATCTGTATTTTTTTTAATTTTTTATAAAGATCCATAAGTTTTTTATTCTATAGATCCGATTTATTTTTGTAGATCTAATGATTTTAAGTTTGTATATCTAACATTTTTTATATATTTTTTGCAGCCGCCACTCTTGCCGGACAAGTCTCCGGAACAGTAGCCGGATTTATATTTTTTGCCGGAAATAGTATGCTTTATTTTTTAATTTGTTGTTGATATTTATTTTTAAATTCTTTTTTGAAAAGTTGGAAATTTTTAATAGTTTGAAAAGTAGTCAAAAGTTATCAAAAGTAGTCAAAATTTGTCAAAAGTTGCGAAAAGTAGTCAAGTTGGATAAAGTTGAAAAGTTGAAATTTTTTAGTTTTTAATATTTTGAAAGATGAAAAAATAAAAAGTTATAAATTGCTTTTTAATTAAATTTAAACTTTCATTATTTTTTTTGAAATTTGAAATGTTTCTAAAATTTTGAATATTGACTTTAATTTTTTTTTAATTTGAAGTAATTGAATAAAAAATATTTTTTTTGAGGTATTTACTTTGATTTTTTATAAAGTTGATTTGGTAGATTCGTTATTAATTTTATAGTGTAAATATTGATATGAAGTTTATAGCATAAATTTGTCATGAAGTTTATGACGTAAATGTTGTCATAAAGTATAGAGTGTAAATTTTGTTACAAGTTTATAGTGTAAACTTTGTTATAAAGTTTATGATGTAAATATGTTTGTAAAATTTATTATGTAAATTTTGTTATAATGTTTATGGTGTAAAATTTTGTTACAAGCTTTTAATGTAAACTTAGTTATAAAGTTTATTATGTAAATTTGTTATAATGTTTATTGTGTAAATTTGTTATAAAGTTTATTGTATGAATTTTGTTATATACTTTATTGCGTAAATTTGTTATAAAGTTTATTGTATAAATGTGGATATAAAATAGTTGAAATTCAAATTTTTTGAAAGTTTAAACTTAGAACTTTGATGTATTTTGAAATTTTTAGAAACTTGAAATATTTTGAAATTGTATGAAATTTGAAATAATTTGAAATTTTAAAAGTTTGAAATATTTCAAATCTTTTTGAAATTTGAAATATTTTGAAATTTTTAATTAGTGAAATTCAAGAATTTTAAAAATTCGTTTTTTAAATAAAATTTTAAACTTTGATTTTTTTTTTTTGAAATTTGAAATTTTTTAAAATTTTGAATTATTCACTTTGATTATTTTTAGTAGCAACCCAAAACAATCAAAGACAAATCAAGCAAATCCGTACCAAACGCGTAACAATAGCAGCTTATAAGCACTCCGAAAACTCTTCTTGGACTGGTTGGTGTCGACAGAAAATGGAGATGAAATGGAGAATATTTTTCTTGTGAATTTTGATGGAGAATTGTGGGGAACAACTAAAAGTGGGGAATAACTTTATAGAAAGAAAAAGAGTGACAATAATGGCCGAATATTAGGACCTAACTCCACAATTCTTCCCAAGTTGGTTGAACGTATCCTCCAAAATATATGTGTACAATATAATAAATAATTTCGGTGCTATTATTTAAGAAACGTGATACTCTTATCATTTATAAAGATGTTTACATAATTGTAGCAACATATAAAATTGGCTCTAGCTATTGTATAAATGGATCATGTGATGATTATTATTTATTTGTGTATATGTTAAGTTTTGGTGTTACATAAATTAGCTTGGTTTAAATGGAACATAACATCGTAGGAGTTTAGGAAAATAATGTATCGATTTATATGCCTAGAGTTCAAATTAAAACAGTCTCATAATTATATAAACTTATGTTACATAAAGTATTAACTAAGTGATCACATAACATAATGTCTAAATTATTTAATAATGCCCATAGTACTTACGTAAAATTTCAAATTATATAGGAATTTTGGAAAACGGTTTTTAAGGAATTACAGTTATACAAAACACTTACCACAATATCGTATATCGTTAATCGTCGCCACCACTATAGCTTCAGAAAAACACAATAATCGAATGCCAATTTAGTCAACAAAAACAATAATAATAAATAAATAAGTAGATAAATAAATAAAAGTACCATAAACCACAACAATCTATAAACAAAATTACATGTTGAATAAGATGTTTGCCGGTAAATAATCGTCGCCACCCCTATACCTTCATAAAACACAATAATCTATTGTCGTTGTTGTAATCATGCCTTTATAAAAGTGCTCTTCGAAAAGGATTCCCGAGCGATACATATACAATTTTTGAAAAAAAATATTCACCGCAGAATTTTGTCGAAAACTAAACACCGCCGCTAGGCGCGGTATCTGCTAGATACCACCGCCGCAAGACATGGCTACTCGCTAATACCGTTGCGCTTCGCCACGCGGACACTCGGCTAGAAACCGTGCCGCTAGAAACCGATGCCGCTAGCACGGTACTCGCCTAGTATATATATATATATATATATATGATTACATAATTATAATATTTTGTGTTAATAAATTGCAATATAGATCCACGGATGTTTCACATATGCGACTGGGAAGGCCATGATCAGCACAGGAACGAAGATGCATGTTTTTACACACCAATGCTGGCCTATGTCCTAGATAGAAACCGTTTGGTAAGTAGCTATAATTGTTAGTGCATATCAGTTTGTGTATATTTAAGTTTTGGTTAAGTTTACTTAAACATAGGAGCTTATTGTGGTTTTATATTTGACTATAGACCGTACCTGCCAAGTATGTTGATAAGAGTGAACTATATTCGTTTGACAACGCAATTGTTCGCCACGGTGGGATGGAGTTTCCGGTGGACCTGGTCACTATAAGGCACAAAAAGACCCCGAAGCGGAAGGTGAGAAAGAACCATCTGACCATGATTGCAAAGGACAAATGGAAACACATCAACAGGCAATGTCGTTTCAGGAAAGACAAAATGATACGCTTCTAGCTGGTTGACGTGATGACAGATTTGGTCGAGACAGTTGATCCCGAGTTTCCTGTGCTTGTTCCAATCTTTGATATGTGTTGAATGAAGGGTATTGAAGCGAAGACTCGTCTTTTCTATTAAGGCTTCAGTGGTTTGTGTCTTTTCAATCTATGTTTAATATCAAGACTTTAGTAGTTTGGTTATATGTTAAGTTGAATAATGTTTGGATACATGATAATGACTGCCGTCTATTATCCTACTACGTTTAAGGTGTTATCCATATGCTATCGACATGTTTCGTATGTTGACAATCAGTTCTTATTGCTAATGTTGTTGAATCAACTACTTTATACTACTGCAAATTCACGGTTAATGTATTATATGTAGTCATCTGTTAATTAGCTTACTTCCTTTTAGGAGTGTTTGTTATTGTTTAAAGATGCTTATTTACCTATGTAAACATTAATAAAAGATAAATGGGAAATAAATATAAGAAGATAAGATAATTGATCACTTAATAATGCCATTTTGGTTTATAAGATAATATTTTCAATCAAAAAATATTAAACATTAATAAACCAGAGTCAAGCTGTGTGACCTACCAGAATGACTCCTCTGCTCATTTAACCCCTTATTTGAATCCTTCTTATTTTAAACTGGCCCCAACATGTTTTATGTTTAATAGATCAAATTAGACTGGAAATTTAAATGTTTGTTATATTTGAATATTGCTTTTTAGTCCCCCAACATGTTTATGTTTGTTAGATCAATTAAGACTGGAAATTTCTATTCATCACAACCTTATTTTTAAATTTTTTATTCATCGTGAATTTGATCATAAGAATGGCGTATCAATTAAACTACTTGCCGAATGCAAGGATATGTTTTATGTGCTCAGGACCAGATACAGATGGAAAACAGCAATATGCAGTTCGGTCAAGTTGTTGGAATACATATATAGCATTCAAGCCATCCATTTCAACAAGATGCTGTTAAAACATGTCACGAAACTCAAAAGCAAGGTACCATGGAATATTTTACATCGATGCCTATAAGAACTCGATAGAGGTGGCTAGTGAAGTTTGTACGAGTATCCTCACCCTGGAACTAGGACGGGAACACGGTCGACCGAGACATTTGTCGGGCTTCCATGAAATCACAAGAATAATTCGGTAATTAAAAATAATTAAAGATTTCCATAATAAAGAATTTGAATTGCCATTTTTAACTGGTAATATCTACTAAGTAAATTTCATCTACTCTCATAATCTTTTTCTATGTTGATGGTGGGGCAGCTGGTAGACAATGCAATTTACGAAAATTATACAAAGAAAATAATAAAAACAAAAACGACCAAAAGACTTACTTGACAGTTGACACTAACTGAAAACACGTTATGTACATAAAACAAAATTAATATCTAAATATCTTGTAAGACCATTTTGTCATTTTCTATCAACTTTTTTTTTTGAACGAACATTTTCTATCAACTAAAACATTAATATCTTGTTAGACCATTTTGTATGAGTCATCATTTGTGGATTTGTTTATACAAAATCATTCAGATAACTTAACATGTTCGCATATAAAGCGAGAAAAAACAAATCTGATTACGTTGCTCAATAGCCGGCCGGTGATGTGCCATCACACCTACTCCTATTTTAAACAAAATATTAGCACGAAATTTCCAGGAAATTAGATGATATTAATTTGCAGATAAAAAATATATATAAAAATAAAATACGAAATTACCAAGAAAGAGACACGAAGTTTGGATGCCACAATAGAATAAATAGATTAATTATTGCCCCCATTGAACACAAGTGAAAAGTAGAGTCTGATCAGTAACCACACACATTTCACTTTGAAAACTGAAAAATGGATCCATCTTCTTCTTCTAAGAGAAAGAGGGATCTTGATCCTTATGATGAACTACGTAATAAAAGGCCCAAGTATGACGTGTTTGTGAATTACGCGTCCGAAGATATTGGCAATGGCTTTGCAAGTCACTTAAAGGGAGCTCTTGGACGTGAAGGATTTACAATATGCGACCAAAACGAGCTCCCAAAAGGTGAAGACAAGAGTTCTGAGTTGTTGAAAGTTATTGAGGATTCTGAGATCTATCTTGTTGTATTCTCCCCTAAGTATGCTTCTTATAAAGAGTGTCTTGATGAGTTTGTTCTCATTATGGAAACCTACGCTAAGTTTAAACACAGAAAGGTTTTTCCCATATTTTATAATGTCGAACCATCTGATGTACGAAATCAACAAGGTCTTTTCTTCCTTGAAGCTTTCAAAGGCTACGAGAAGAAAGTGGATGCCGAAAGAGTTCAGATTTGGAGACAAGCCCTAAAAGAAGCTGGTGATAAGTCTGGTCTAAACTTGAAAGATTGGTAAACTTCAAACATTATACCAAATTTTGTGGAACAATTTTATCACCTTAATTTTAGTTGGCTTAACTTTTTTTTTTTTTGAAATTATTTATTTTAAGTGTGTTTTATATTAAATACTTAAAAAATGTGCTAATTAGATCCGAACACATAAACACATTAACAAAGACATTGGAAATTCCCAAAATAATCAGTTTAAAATACTTTAAGCTTACTTTGATTTAATCAAGCATATTGGATACTAACTTATTAATCCATGTAAGTCAAGAATATTTAGCGTTTATGTAAAGTTTATAAGCTTAGGGTCCTAGAATGAGAAGAGTAAAGTTAATAACCGTTTATTCGGTTATGGTAGTTTAATGAACCGGTATGATGGTTCTTAGTGTCGGTTAGAAAGTTATAAATAACCATGTAAACCAAGTCTGTAAAAACTAACGATTGTTTTATAAAAATAAATAGTATACAAAACAAAAGAGACCAACAGTTGGCATCAGAGCCAAAGGATTCGAACCAAAGAAGAGAAACAGAGACCGATTGATTCAGGGAATCAATCAAGAGAAGAAACTGACCGTGCGCATACCGGTCAATCAAGAAGAGAGAAAGACAGTGAAGAGATTGATTCACAGGAATCGGTCAAGTGAGAAACACAATTCGATTAAAGACAATATCGAATCAGAGAATTAGAAAAACAGAAGAGAAATAAAACATACCCGGTTGTGCGAAATAGAATTCGCCACTCTGTACTTGCCGGAGAAGAGAACAGACCGAGCGACCATCATTACTAGAAAAGAAGAGTGAAACACCGATTAACCACCACCACCATTTGATTAGAAAGAAAACCGAAGAGGACCGGCATCAATTACGGTGGTTTTGCCCTAATTGCATGAAGGAAGAAGGAAGAGAAGTTTTTTTTTTTATAACAAAATAGTCATTGCTATTTGTTTGGAAAAGGAGCCCACAAAAAAGTCAAGTAACAGAAAATCAAATCGAAGGATATGAAGGGAGATAAAAACGAAAACAGAGTTGTTTTCACCACATCGTTACCATCATATCAATGCCCAGTTTTAAGCAATAAAAATTATACATTATGAGCATTAAGAATGAAGAAGATACTATTGGCAAATGGATTATGGGATTTAGTAGAAGGAACAGGTACATCAAAAGAGATTGATGTAAAAAAGGATAGTTCGGCGTCAGCATACCTATTTCAAGGGTTACTAGAAGATTTGCAAATACAAGTTGCAGGATGTGAAACAGCAAAAGAAATTTGGGACTCTCTAAAGTCCAGATTTATTAGGACAGAAGATGTACAACAGGCACACTCGCAACAACTTAAATCAGAATTTGAGAGACTTGTGATGAAAGAAGATGAAATAATAGATTCATTTCTTTGGGAGGTTGATGAGTATTATTACAAAGGGCTACATGTGGATTGACGTTTGATGAACAAACAAAAGTACGAAAATTGCGAATGCGATGCGGTATAAGTTTGTACCGAGAGTAGCAACTATTGAAATGGTTGTTGATTTTAAGAAAGCAAAATTAGAGGAGATTATTGGGAAACTTAAGACTTATGAAGAAAGGCTTAAGTTTAGAAAAGGAAGTGAGGAATATAATAGTGAGAAATTGTTATTCACACGTCAAGGGAATAACATAAATTATGAACGCAACTATGGAAATGATAGACGGGGAGGTGGTAATCAAACACGAGGAAGAGGCCAAGGAAGATTCACAAGAGATAGTAAGAATGAAGATAGTTATGATAGAAGAATGAGAAACCCTGGAGATCAAAACTACCATAGAAGAGACACTAGAGAAATAGAATGTCATAATTGTCATGAGTTTGAACACTATGCTGCAAATTGTCCAAAACCAAACCGTAGAGAAGAAAAAGCAAACCTTGTGTTCGAAGATGACGAACCAGCACTATTGATGGTTACTAGTAAAGATGAAAAGGAGATAACATCCTTAAAGGAAGAACCGAGAAGGAAAGGAATTGTCATTGAGAATGATGAAATTCCAAAAGGAAGATTAGAAGATATGCGGTCAAAGATAGAAATTGATTTGAAGAGTAAATTAGAGTTTTGGAAGTTCGAAATGCTTCAAGAGTTAGAGATTGAAAAACAAGATTTTGAGAAGAAAATAAGAAATAGAGAAATGGCATTTGAGAAACAAATGCAGAGAGAATCAGAGAACCTCAAGAAGTTGAGAGATTGCACAAGCAAAGAGATAAAAAAAATTAAAGACAGTAAGAGAACAGTTTGAGAAAGGAAACCTTGGAGTTATTTCAGATAAGAAACTCCTAGAAGAAGAGAGAGTTGACAAGGGCGAATGCAAGAAACATCGAGAGACGCCATCAAGATTTCAGAAGGAAAGTCAGAGTGAGAAAGACATCAAGTCAAGAAACGAGAAAGCTGAATCAGAAGATCGTGATACTAGAAATACTGTGTTGGAGATTCAAGAGTACGAAACAATACAAATGAAGAAAGTTGATGACAAAGATGGTCAAGTTGAAGAGCAAGACAAAGGAAGTGGAAGCAAGCCAAAGTTTAAAGATAAAGATAAAGGAGCTTGAAGATATCGAATGCATGGATTAATAAATTAGGGAGGAGTATTGGATACTAACTTATTAATCCATGTAAGTCAAGAATATTTAGCATTTATGTAAAGTTTATAAGCTTAGGGTCCTAGAATGACAAGAGTAAAGTTAATAACCGTTTATTCGGTTATGGTAGTTTAATGAACCAGTATGATGGTTCATAGTGTCGGTTAGAAAGTTATAAATACCCATGTAAACCAAGTCTGTAAAAACTAACGATTGCTTTATAAAAATAAACTTAGTATACTTTATCCAATTGTTCATAGAAACAAAAGAGACTAACAAAGCATACCAAACAATATACTAAATGATCATGTTGATTCCATTACCTTGTCATTTCAAGTTGTTTTTTTCCTTTTCTTTTTCTTTTTTTTTTTTTTTTTTTTTTAATCATTCTATTTGATTAACCAAAAGACCATGTGCATTAAGATGATAAGAAGAACAAACTTGTACTAATATATTACCTTGTCACTACTGTTAATTAGACCTGCCAGTTTAAACAAATCAATTTCATGCAAAGGACGTGTTTGGCAACTTATGTGCACACAGGAGGTCAGTAATGAATCTTTCTTCTGAATTTGGCAGGAGGGACGAAGAGCAGTTGATACGGAAAATTATGAAAGATGTCAGAAAGATGAAAAACCCGCAACAGCTATCTAATGTAGAGCACCCTGTTGGGATAGATTCACGAGCACAAGATGTAATTTCAGCATTACGGTTGAATTCCATTGTGGCGGTCCTTGGAATTAGTGGGTCTGGTAAAACAGCCGTTGTTAAGGCTGTGTACGACAAAATTTCTGCAGATTTCGATGTCAGCTGTTTTATCCAGGATATCAATAGTTACGTATACAGGGGTCCAAATTGGAAAGTTGATTTGCAGAAGGATGTCATTTCTTGTCTAACCGGAAATGATAAGTTTATAGCTAGTCATAATGATGGTGCTGCAAAGATAAAGAAGCTTATGAGTGGTCAAAAGGTTTTACTGGTACTCGATGATGTTTATACGTTTGAGCAGTTGCAAGCACTGAGTATTCATTCTGCCTCCTTCCATTGTCAAAGTAGAATAATTGTGACAACAAGGGATAAGCTGTCACTTGGCAAGCTACAATACACACCCTGCAATATAAAATTGCTGGGCATAATAGAGTCTTTTGAACTCTTCACTAGACTCATTGGAAAAGGCGACCCTATGGACAAGAAGTTTGTAGATGCAATAGTGCGGTGTGCTGGAGGCATTCCATTGGTTCTTGAGGTCTGGAGTCGCCATTTCACTGATTATGAAAGGAAACTATGGCCAAGCATGTTGGAGACATTAAAAAGAATTCCACATGAAGATACTCAACAAAAGCTGCGAATAAGCTATGATCCACTTTCTAAAAGAGCCCAGAATTTATTTCTGGATATTGCATGTTTCTTTCATGGAATGAGTGAAGATATAATCGTCAAAGTGTTACATGATGAAGACTTCTTCCCAGATGTGGAAATTCAAATTCAAAATCTCGTTCATAAATTTTTGGTTATTAAAACCCATATATATGGTGAAGACGGATGGAAGAAGAAGGGGTTGGTTATGCATGATGTGATAAGGGAGATGGGACATGAGGTGGTCCGCCAAGAAAATGAGGATGAACCTGGAAAACGTACCAGATTGATGGGTTACAGGGACGTGGTTCATGTGTTGGAAGATTGTTTGGTAAATTATCTTCAAGTTTATGTTTCATTACTTAATACATAGTAGTTCACTGACACTAACTATAACTATCTCCTCTGATGCCAGGGAACAGATTCAGCTAGAAGCATCCAACTGTACAGCTCTGAGAAGGAAGAACGGGTAACTGTTCAATTAGAGGCCTTTAAAAAGATGGGCAATTTGAGATACATTAAGTTGGCTAATCCTAACCTGCAATGGTCGTCTTCTACAAATGATGACATGTCTTGCTACACTTTCAAACATGTGAAATACTTGGAATGGCATCACTTCCCTTGGAAAAGTCTTGACAACATTGATATGGGCAACGTGGTGGTTATTAAATTGGAATATTGCAAATTGGAAAAACTTTGGGAAGGAGTCAAGGTATGATCATGCATGTCTTCTTCATTTCTAATGTGGTTTATTTTATACGCTTGTTGTGCAGTTACATACTTATTTGAGTGTCTTTTTTACTTGAGTTTAAGCCATTAAATAGCCACGTATTTTTTTAAATTTAATCATATGGTACGTAGACTGAATTTATTGTTTGTATCATACCTATACTTTTTATTTCGTGTTAATATGGTCACAAATTACTGAACTGACTAAAATACCCTTTTGTTCTTCGCATAAATTTGCATCGTTAGTCTTTTATACTAACGGTTGTTAGTAAATAACTTAAAATTTAGTTTTCTTAAGTTTTAGCCAGTTTTTACACGATTTCGTCCGTTTTTGCACGTTTTTACACGTTTTATCCGACTTTGCACGTTTTCGTTCGTTTTTACATGTATTCATCCGTTTTTATACATTTTCATCAATTTTTACATGTTTTAGATCGGTTTCTTACGTTTTGTCCTTTTTTATACGTTTTCGTCCATTTTTGCACGTTTCGTTTGTTTTTGCACGTTTTCGTTCGTTCTCCTCTGTTTTTGCACCTTTTCGTTATTTTTTGCATGTTTTCGTTCGTTTTTGCTCATTTTCTTCCGTTTTGCACGTTTTCGTTCGTTTTTGCATGTTTTTGTCTATTTTTTATGCTTTCTTTCGTTTTACATGTTTTCATTTGTTTTTGGCCCGCTTTTAATCGCCGTCTGCTTTTTACGTTTCGTTCGTTTTTGCACATTTTCGTCAATTTTTACACGTTTTCGTTCACTTATACAAATGCTGAAAAACGGACGAAAACATGTAAAACGAATGAAAATGTAAAAAAATGGACAAAACCGTGGAAACATAAACGAAAACATGAAAAAATGCACGAAAACGTGCAAAAAAGAACGAAAATGTGTAAAAACATAGGAAAACGAACAAAAACTTGCTAAAACGAACGAAAACTTGCAATAACAAACGAAAACACGCAAAAACATACGAAAACGTTTAAAAACGGACGAAAACATGAAAAAACGAAAGAACACGTGCAAAAACAAACAAAATTGTGCAAAAACGGATGAAAACGTGTAAAAACGAATGAAAAACCGTAAGAAACTTAACGAAAACGTGTATAAACGTATAAAAAGGATGAAAATGTGTAAAAAACAGATGAAACAGTATAAAAACATACGAAAGCGTGTAAAAACAAACGAAAACATGTTAAAAGGGAAGAAAGCGTGCAAAAACAGACGAAAACGTGTAAAAACGGACGAAAACGTGCAAGAATGAACGAAAATGTGCAAAAACGGACGAAAAACGTGCAAAAACAAACGAAAACGTGCAAAAACGGACGAAAAATGAAAACGTAAGAAATTGAACGAAAACGTGTAAAAATTGATGAAGACGTATAAAAACTAACGAAAACGTGTAAAAACAGATTAAAACGTATAAAAATGGACGAAAACGTGTAAAATGGACGAAAACATGCAATAACGGACAAAAACGGACAAAAACGTTAGAAAACCAAATTTTAAGTTATTTACTAACGGCCGTTAGTGTAAAGAACTAACGATGCAAGTTTATGTGAAGAACACAAGGGTATTTTAGTAATTAGTTCACTAATTTGCGACCATATTAACATGAAATAAAAAGTATAGGTATGATATAAACAATAAATTTAGTACATATACCATAGGGGTAAATTTGAGAAAGTATGTAACTATTTAATAGCTTAAACTTTGTTTACTTTTCTTTTTGTATGTTTATTCATCAGATTTACTTAAGTAGTTGGTCTTTATACTTATGTTTTTATAATGGCGTATAGAAACAGAAAACTTTCACTAGCCATATCTAACTAGCAGGGTACCCTCATAGTGCGGCGACGGGTATTTTGTAATTAAAATTGCCCGAGAAAATGTTTTTTGATTTAAGTGCGTATTTTGTGTCCATAACTTTTACGAACTATGATAATTTAAGTTAAATTAACTTTAAACAATACTAAAGCGAGATAATTCCGTATCAAAATAAAAAAAAAAAAAAAAAAAATGTCCAAAATGAATATATCAACATAAATTTGTTTTAAGTAGCGACTGAGAAAGATGACGATGATAAAATAAGTTATTTTAAGTATCGTGAAAGTTGCTATAAAAATAGAAAATTGTTATTAAAATAAATAAAATCAAATTCAATGCTCTAAGACATTATAAATAGAATTTCTTTTAAGACAGGCTACAAAATGTTACATAAATGTATATAGCTTTTTTTCAGTGGGCATGCTATGTACTTTGCTTGTTAGTTTTCAATAAATAATATAGAAACCCAAGCCCATGTTGCAAGTTTAGAGTGCGTTTGATTTGTAAATAGGATTGAAATTGAATTTGGATTTCGAAAAGGATTTGGAAAAGGATCGAGAAAAATGAGGAGAGAGAAAATTAATAATTATTTAAACTATGTATTTGCTTATATATAAATGAAACTATTATAGATTAGTTGATAGAGTAAACAAATATGCAGTTGAATTTTTTTTTTTTAAATTACAAGGTAAAATTTGAATGGGTTTCACCAAAACTCACAAGTGAGGGCAAGAATGATCTATAATTGAAAAGAATGTGTTAGGGGAATCAAAATTAAACCAAACAATTAATTTGATCATTCTTTCAATCTATACTCCCTAATACCCCTAAACCAAACGGGCCCTTAGTGTTTAACATCCATTACTTTTGGGGTTTTGCATTAAGATGACTTTTACCTTTTCTTTTTAATTATTACAATTGGGGGTGTTAGGTTTGTCAAATTTAAATTCATGGGATTTTAAACCTAATTAGGTTTCAAATGCACAATGTTTAAAATATAAGGTTTAACATTCTGATAAGTTGTTTGGTTCAGAAAAGTTTATAGAAGGGTTTGTGATTTCGATGTTGGTAAATAACATAAATACCATTTGTTGATTCATAACAAACTCAGATTGGTTTGTAAGAATTAAGATCAAATAAGAAGAAAAATAAAAATAAAAATGATAAGAATAAAGTATAACCACTCATTTCAAATGCACCTACAAAAGTAGATACATCTCTATTTAAATTTATCCCTCCTAATTGAAATGTGTGGCTAAAAATTCTTTTTATTCTTCTTATTTTAGTTTATCTACTTACTGGATCCCTTCCCTTGTTTGTAAACCCAAAATTGCAAATTTGCAATGACTAAATCAATCTTTCAATTGGTATTTAGAAACAGATCTATAAGAACATATATAAACACCAAAACTCGTTTGTGTGAGAACAAGACAAATTTGGTTTTTAATAAATCAAAGTTTGCTTCTTTGTAACACTAAATATCGTGTTATTGATAAACTCATTATTGTTTATCTTAACCCAAATGCTGAAATCGAAATTCGCGGACAACTTATTAAAAACAAGTAGATAAAGTGGAAAATGCATTGAATAATATAAATGAGAAATGATAAACAAGATGAGAAACCTTGTAAGAAGCAAAAAGAGTTGAAAAATAATGGAGAAAAGTAAAAGTGATGATGAGATCAGTGATGAAGATGAAGAAAAGTGAGGGCAATTTTGTCTTATATCACTCTTGAACTTTGTGTGTCCCATTACCGTCCCCGCAAAAATTAGAAAACGGGGTGAGTTATCCACACCCTCTCATAGGGAGGGTATCCAATCATTTGATGCATCATCGGCTTGTACGGTGTGCATTGCGGGTTGTACAGTTTGACCAAAACCTATTGACGTGACAATATAGGGAGGGTTTGTATAACATAGCCCTTAAAAAACACCCACCACCTTAGGTAAATAAAAACCGCCCATTTGACGTTTTTTATAACAATTCAAAACACCCCACTGGGCCTACGTCAAGAAAGGGTTTTTAATTTTAAAGGCCCATTTGTTTAAGGGGTCTGGAATAAAAGAATGAAATGAAAGATGTATATTATTGTTTGGTTTATCATGGCCCTACAACAATGGAATTAAAAGTTATGTTGATACCCTTAGAATGATTCCACCAAAATATGATGACTTTTGTTAATTCTTTTTGTTTTTTACTCTTTTCTTGTAGTCTCAACCCATTATAATGTATTTATTTTATATTTTAAAATTAATATTTTTAATTTTAGTATATATTTTAAATTTTACAACAAATATTATTTAAATCAATTAATCATTTTCTCTCTCCTCATTTTCTTTCAAACTAATCCAAATCCAATTCTAAACCCACTTTCAAACCAAACGGGACCTAAATATTATAAAAACCCTTCAATTACTATGAACCAAACAACCCCTAAAGGTACTTACATATGTTAAGTTTACAATACATTTAGGGCCCATCTAGTTTAGGGATATTAGTATGATGCTAAAACTTTGATAGTTATTGATTGAGTTTGTTTTGTATGTATGGGTGTGAGGATACCTGCCAAATGAAAGTTTCTTCATATCTTGGTAGTGTAGGGTGTTTCACCAAACCCATTTTCAACTTGTCTCAAATAATAAACTTGAGCTCTAATTTCTAGAATTTTCCCTCCATGTTGCTTGTATACTCTCACAAAGTCTTTAAAATAATTTTTGAATTAGGTGAAGTCTTCAAAATAATTTTTGAATTAGGTGAAGTCCTCAAAATAATTTTAGAATTAGGTGGGGCCATGGGAATATGCAGAAATTGATGAGGCCACATGGAATAAAAAAATCATATGCAACATTGCAACCAAACAAATAAATTAGAATTTTTAAACCCATTTTCATTCTACGACATATCAAAATCGATATCCATTGTGATTCATAGCAGCAAACCAAACGGCCTCTTAATGTTACAAGTTGAGATCATGCCATAAAAAGAAAGTGCGTAGACTTAAAATCTTTAAAAGTTTCATAAAAAGAATGTCCCAAATATATTATAGTAGTAAATGATTATAAAACTTAGAAACTATCTACATACATGAATTGCGTTTAAACCCTTGGGCGTTTATCGAAGCACACAAAATATTTGAGCCTTTATAAAATTGGGTTGATTTTCATTCTCCCTTTTAAACATGGGTTGCTTTTAATGGAATGGGGTTAACCGGTTAAGTATCACATCCCACCATTATGTATACCTTCCATAATTCTAAAAGATGTGTCATGTTGTCGTTAAAGTGCGAGGCGTGACCTTCAAGATACGAAATAGATCAGGACACTGGTTCTAAGCGTGGCGTAAGATTATTCATGGAAAGGCGCGAGGCGTGGCGATTTTGAATACAACTCCGGTGAAATATTTTTGTTTTAAAAAAATGAAGAAGATTACATTTAAGAATACTTTTTTAACTTAATTTTTTTATGTATAACACTTTTTATACATTCAATATATATGAAATATGATATATTTTTTTTTGAACGGCGAATTTTATTAAACTATTAAGATGCTAGAAGAAAATTACAAAGTAATTAAATGGGGATTTTTTAACCAATTCTCCCAAGAGAAGCTCCTATTACAACGACTAGAACACCAATTAAAAGCGTGAAGCACAATGTCATCAAATATAACCGATCGTCTTGGATGAGTCTCCTGAAAGATGATCCGATTCCTAAAAGACCAAATAACCCACCAAGCAACGTCGAAAGCACCTTCTAACAAATTCTTAACCTTTGAAGTGAGCCGAACCGAGGAAAACCAACTTTGCCACTCCACGAAAGACGTCCAGGTATGCGGAGTTAAATCCCACCATCTACAAATGCGTTGCAACACAATCTGGGCCAAGTCGCATTGGAAAAGAATACGTTGAGTATCATCCTCACAAGAGCGACATATCGGGCAAGTATTAGACTCAATATTTACCCCTCTACGTACCATGTTAACCCTTGTAGGTAAGCAATCTCGACGTGCCCTCCAAACAAAGATATTAATCTTAATAGGAATACACTTCACCCATCTCGTAGAATCAAAAGAAGGAAGGAACAAGTCGTCAATGAAATTACGAACTTGTTTAACCCGAAACTCACCATCACCCGTCAAATCACAAAACCAACGACCCCGAGAATTAGAAAGTGAGATCCGATCCAACTTTGACTTTAACTCCGTCATCTGTTGAAATTCAATGCCATCGCGAACGCATCTACGAAAGGAATGATCCAAAGAAAAATTAAATTTAATAGCCACTGAGATATCTTTATCCTGTTCCAAAGCAAACAAACGAGGGAATTGAATATGAAGAGGAGACTCTCCGATCCAACAATCGAACCAAAACCTAGTGTCACAACCATTCCCAATACGCTTTTTGCAATGAGACCAAAAATCAAAACCTTTGTCTCTCAACACTTGAAGCGCGCAAGATAGAACTCCAATTAGATGAAACTTGAATCGAGTGAGAACTAATAATATCACCATACAATGCTTGAATAACCCGATACCAAAGAGAACCATATTGAGAGACGAAATGCCAAACCCATTTAAGAAGAAGGGCTCGATTTAAAGCAAAAAAACTCGAAACACCTAAGCCTCAATTTTTCTTGGAGGCTAAAATCTTATCCCAGGCAGCCCATGTAATTTTCCTATCCGAAATATCTGCTCCATTGAAAAAACGATTACGAATAGCCTCCATTATCTTCAACACTCCTTTAGGAACCTTAAAAATAGACATGGAATAAATCGGAGAAGCGCCAAGAACCGATTTTAAAAGAGTTAAGCGACCACCAATTGATAAGGTCTTCGCTTTCCATTTAGAGAGCCGAGATGTTAACTTATGAATAGTATCTTCCCAAGCTTTATGATGAGACATAACCTCTCCCACCTTCACTCCTAGATATGTAAACTGATTATTCATAACGGAACAACCAATAGTCGAAGCCGCCTGTTCTACAACAAAACGAGGAACCCCACTCCAAGAACTTGACTTTTGTGAATATTGATTTGCAAACCTGATGCAAGATAAAAACATTTCAGAATATTAAGAATGTTCGTTAAATTACCTTCCGACCACTCTCCAATAAACATAGCATCATCCGTGTAGAAAAGATGGGAGATAGAAACCGATTCCGACAAATGAATACCTTTAAACAGCCCCTCATCAACCACTCGGAAAAAAGAGAGGTGCAACGATTCCATCACTAAAATAAATAAATAAGGAGCTAAAGGGTCACCTTGTTTCAGACCACGATGAAAAGAGAACTCTTTAGAGGGGCTCCCATTCACCAAAATTGAAGCTTTAGCACAACTGAAGGTCCCCCGAATCCAATTACACCAAGTAGGCCCAAATCCGAAAGCCTCAAGGACATCAATTAAGTAAATCTATAAATACTTTCATATTTTGTGTCGCTTTAATTCGCGCCTTAAAAAACGCTATGACTTCTCTGTGGCTTCTAAAGCGTGAGTCTTGGCCTTGCCGCCATGTCACCTCTCACGCTATTTATAACCTTGTTACCTTCTGCTTTTTCAGTTTCTAAATTTTGTTTTTTAAAAGAGAAAAGACAAATATCATAAATTCATACACTTAATATGTTTATGTAATGACACATTTATTATCTACATTCAATAAATTTCTTTTATTTTTAATTCTTGTGTAAAAATGGTTAGTTTTATTGTAAAGGAGATTTATACAAAAGTAATTATAAAAGAGAGCGTTAATGATTAACTATAATAATTATACACAAGTAATTGTTTAAAAAAAATACGCTTATGATTAACTATAATAACTATGAGAAAAGTTCAATTAAGAACTAATATTTTTCGACATAGTGAAAGACAAATCTCAATCACTTATTTAAGAAATAGAAAAAATGTAAGAATTAGTTGATATTTTCAATTAAAACTCATGTCAACACCCTTTCTAAAAATTTACATATCTCAAGAATCGTAAATCGTTAACCTACATAAATTATACTATCATGACAAGATTTTTAATTGTCTTTCAATAGATATGCATTTTCATATAATTCCAACTTTTTTTATATATATATATTTTTGCTTTTTTGGTACACTATTTTGCTTGATATATCACATGTGATAAAATACTAATATGTAAATTCGAACACTTAACATGTTGTTAAAAAATGCGCATAATTATTTGTGTCAAACTACAAATGACTCGTCGTTTTTGGCATTGAAGAAAACACATCTTTAACTTTCCAACCATATATCACACATAATTTTTGAACCTTCAAATCATTAGAGTTTATTCATAGAAGTTGGAGAAAATAGAAAAAAAAAAATGGAAAGTCAAACTCGCTTGGTGCATCACATTTAGTATAACGCTAACCTGTAATTTCGAACATTAGCACGCGGTCGTAAAATGAGCATAAGTTTGTGTGTAAACCTCTAAATGGTTCATTGTTTTTTGCATTAAAATACTCATCCTTATATATTCACCATGTATCACAAATATTTTTTGAACGTCCAAATCAATACAGTTTATTCATAGAAATTGGTGAAAATGGAAGAATTGTTTTAAAGTCAAACTCGCTTGATGTATCATAGGTGATATAGCACTAATCTGTAAGTTCGAACACTCAACATGCTTTCGTCAAATGAGCATAAGTATTTGTATAGATTTTTTAAAGATTTAACAATTTTTTTGCATTAAAAAATACACATTGTAAGTTTTCCAACAATATATCACACATAATATGTGAACATCTAAATCAATACGGCTTACTAATAGAATTTGGCGAAAATAGAAAAAATGGATATTCAAACTTGTTTAATATATCACATGTGATATAGCACTAACCTGTAAAACATGATTTCGTAAAATAGGCGTAAGTATTTATATACAACAGAAAAGATAGACTATTTTTGCACCCAAAAATAATATATGTCCATTTTACGACAGTATGTCTTCGAATCTACAAATTAGTGTTATATCACATTTGATATATCAAGCGTGTGTTAGATATTGTGACTTCACCTCCTAAGGGTAGTTTAGTAATTTTTTGGTACTACTTAACATAGCTAGTATTATAAGGGCTTTTTGGTAATTTTGTTAGTATCTTAAGAAGTAAGAATTATGTATGTTTGATGCGCGCGAAACCGTCAAGTTCTCTCACGCAAGCGTAAGAAAACCTAAAACAGCTTAAGCACGAAATCAATGAGGATCTGAGGAGTATAGAGTCTCCCCGGGTCGTTATGTCCCAGCGAGCTATGCAATGGATTATCAAACGTATAGTGATCGAGAAATTTGAACAGAACAAGGGATTTGAATTATTATAACTACAGGAAAAGCCAACAAATAACAATGGCTTAAATGCAAATTAAAGAGAGTTAAAAAGATAAAAAAAAAATATTAAATAAACTCTATCACTATATTTAAAGTGATGAACGTTTAAAAACTAAAAACTTACGTTTAAATTAAAAACTACGTAGCGTACAAAATAAAAAAGTGAAATCTGAGAAATAAAAGTCCTAAAAATATGAAAAATACATTCTTACAATCCTAATGATAAAACAAAATATTTGGAAAAAGAAAATTATTTTTATAACTAATTAATTGATTATTATTAATTAAAAACTATTTTAACTATTTAATAAATTATCTAAAATACAAGAAAATAGGAAACTAAGCTAGAAAATAAGATTAACACTTGGAAAAGTCTAAAATATCAAAATAGACTTTTCAAAACTATTTTGTATTTTTGAGACTATTTTCTATTTTTATGATTTTAATACTATTTTAATCTAAATTAAATTATGAAAATACCAAATAAAAGGAGAAAAATAGGGAAAAATATTTTTATGCTTTTTATATTTATCTTAAACTATTAAAATTGAAAATTATTTTTGGAACTTTTCTCAATTAAATGCAATTAAAGCTAATTAAAATTGATTAAAAACGATTTTAATTAAGAAAAATACTAAACAAAGTGTCTAAAAATTATGAAAATTTCAGGAAATACTAAAATATTATTCTAAAGCAGGAAAAATATAAAACCAGGCCCTATGTGGAAGATATGAAGGTCGCAATGTAATCTGTTCTAAATAAGCTATTCTAAAAATAAGCTAATAAGCTCTAAAGGACACCAAACCGACATCAAGCTATTTTATGTCAAGAACACTCTAAAGCAACTATCTAATGCTACTCCTAACACTTAATGGGTATTCTACCAAGGATTAAGCTAATCTAATCTAAAAGCCAAATCGCCTAATCGCCTCTAAGTTGAGCTTAATTCTTCGGCTTATCTAAAAGCTAAACCGAGAACCAACTAAGCGTCCTCAAGACCACCAACCAAAGATACAATATCCAAAATTTCAGCTAATTTGGACTAGTGTTGAAGAAGATAATGATTAAAACAAAAGCTATAAAATGGCGCTTTAACTATCGATGCGAAACAATGAAGACAGATACTAAGTTTAAGCTTATTTATAAGTTTATCTAATAAGATAATCCTAAAACCGAAATGTAGATTTGAAGACTACCTAGCGAGACTACACTTTGGCCAAATTTAAGACCATGAAAGGCAAAATTGAGCAGTGTGCATAGTATGGTCTGCAATGTCTGTGATTTCGATCTGAGGCACTGATGTTGACTTTTAAAAATGTAGTGAGATTGACTAAAATGAAATTCAAAGGAAAATGTGTGTGATTAAGCTTAGAATGGATGAAATAAAGCTTTAACAAGCTAGCTTAACATGTTTTAAACCTATTTGAATGATCATGTCTCACCGATTTCAACAGATAGTCAAGCAAAACAGTTTCACCATTATTTTGACTTTAGTGTGTTTGTATGCAATAAGAAGACTTGAATGAGTGTACTAGTGATAAAAGAGACTAAAGCAACAACAATCTTAGATCAAGATACCTCAGAAATCAGTTTTAGCAGGCAAACCAAACACCCCTTTATTCAACTGATTGTAAATTACATTAAGCTAGCTACTGATTTGTCCTAAATCATTGATCCAACAGAGCTAAACTACTCTAAATACACATAAATAAACATATTAAAACCAAGAGTGACCACAGATACATGATAAGCATAATTTGCACTTTGACTTGAACATGAAAAATGAAAAGTCACTCATGATTGTCCAACCGATGTAGGCCAATACCAAACCTATAACTACACTAATTTCTACAATTCCAACCCAAGTCCAAGTCGCAACACGTAAACACTGTCTAAACCCAAATCAAGCCCGGTTTGACTTTTGTTGACCCCGAGCCAAAATACTTGAAACTGACATGATAGCTTATGAAGAGCTATTAGAAGCTGTAACAAACTAGATTAAGCTTAGAAATAAGCTAAAAGAAGATTAAACATAAGAAAATGGAACTGAACCTTTTAACAGTAAAACTTGAATTTTTGAGACTCAAGTGAAAACTCAATTTGATGATCAAAAGAACAATACAGTAATGTTTTACTTGAATGAGATACAAATAAGCTTAAATTACATTATCTGAACCAAAACTAAAACTTTTTAACTAAAAAACGACATTAGGAAATATTAAAAACTAAAATCTACTACATGCTTCCTTCCTTCTTCTTCTTTTTATAGCTCAGATACTTTCTCTCTCTCTTCTGACTTAATCCCAGCACTCACCTCCACCATTGGATGAAAAAGAATGTGATCTTGGCCCTCCATTGGTTTTGGCGGGAAACTAGGTTTGATACTTTAGACAGGGAATGGGGAAGCATTTATTGTGGTGGGATGTTAGGTGAGGTGAGGGGTAGACAAGTTGAGGTGATAGGGTGGCAAAGGGATGGAAAGAGGAGGGGTAGCGACGGGTTGGTCGGGGTGACAGGAAAAGGCGGGTTTGTTTATTTGAATGGTTGGGTTTGGGTTTGGTCGGTCAAGGGAAAAGGGCCGGGTAAACATATTTGGGCCAAGGGTTGTGTTTTGGGCTTGGGTATATTTAGGTCCGAATGGTTTGTTGGATTGTTAATACAAAAGGACCACAAGTGTAATTTCTCAAAACCAAAGGACCAAATGTGTAAGTTATGAAAAGTAGTCAAAGGACTAGTCTTGCCAAGTTTAATAATCCAAGGGTTGATTTTGACTTTTTTTTGAAAATTTCCAAGGACTATTTTTGACCATTTTGGATTTTCAGGGACTAAACTGTAATTTTCTCAAAACTTTTAGATTTCCCACCAAAGGACTAAAATGACAATTTATGATTTTAAAAGACCTTTGGTGACTTTTCTTTTGAATTTTGGCTCGTGGACTATTTTGACAATTTTATAAACTTGGGGACTAAAGCGCAATTTTGCAAATTTGATATGTTTTTCATCCGATTTTGATATTTTGTATTTAAAACACATAAAACACGATTTGTGATATTTTGATCATTTTGATGTGTTTCGAGTGTTTTCGAGATGATTTTGCGATCTAAATGGTATAAAATGATGAGTATTTAGAGACTCATCAATCCCCACATCGAGATATTGCTAGTCCCTAGCAATGATTTGAGAAAACATAATGGATTTTAAACTCTTTACCAAAAGCCATTACTACGGAGTAGCCAAATGTTTCAGTTCAAGTAAGAACCATGGTACATCGATAACCATGTGATTTTGAGCAAACCACCGACTTTCAACGGATTTGATTTGTCTTTACGGCCGTACCCTTCCGGACTAGCCAACTCTTAGATAAATTATCAATATTATCTTTGGTGAGTGATTACCAATTATGGATTTTCCACCGCCTTTACCACAAGCCATAATCTTGCGGGCTAGCCAACTCTTCACTTTTTAGGATATGGTGAGTTGAATACCATACAATTTTGGGCAAATTGCAAGCCATATAAACGGATTTGAGAAATCTTTACCAAGAGCCGTTTGCTCTGGATTAGCCAATCCTTTTGTCTTCTGAGACATGGCGGATCGATAACCAATTGAGTAAGTGTAAAACACTTACTCCAAAAAAATTTTGGCCAAAACGGGAATTGGGTAGATAATATATGAAATTCGTGAGAATTCCCCACACTTAGAAATGAATATCGCCTCGATATTCAAAGTACCGTGTTATGCCGAAACAAAGAACGTAAAAGGAAATACTAAGGCCATTATTTATAAAGATTTTTTTTTTTTTTTTTTTTTTTTTTTTTAGAAGATAGATATATATATATATAACTGTGGGCATCACCCCACACTTAGGTGGTAGAAGGGATAAGAAGGCGAAATATGGGTGAAAACCCATATGGTGCGTCTCTTGTTTTTGATTTCCGAAGTCGCTAGCTTGACTCGACCCAATTCATTGGTTCATGGGAAGCAAAGTGGAAGAAACAATCTCCATCGGACTTTCATTCAAAATGTTTGGACAAACATTGAAGTACGTGAAAGTTCCACACCGATGAGATATACAGAGAACCGGCTCAAAAAATGATGAATAAAAATGCCGGGATCAAAAATAGTGTCCTCACTCCCGAAGGAGTGAAGAAGAGAGGAAGTCACCGAATAGGTGAAGAAAAGAAGGAAGATCATGATAACAATCATAACTAGATCTTCTTCCTCGGGATTAAGTGCAGTTGCACTTATTTGGATTTTATTGGTTGAGCTCTTAGGGTTGGAAGGCATCTCGGGAGGGAAGGTGGGAAGATTTGTCATAACTATGCAAATTGAGATTCTCTCCCCCCGATCATGATTTTTGCCATCCAAACAATCATACTCCAGCGGAGATATGATATGAGTGAGTTCACTGGCGAACTCCTCATGAAGAGAATCATTCACATGATGTGAATTTGTGAACTCTTGTTCCATTGTGGGCTCATCACTATCCTCGATCCGAGTATCAAAGAGTGGATTCTCGAGAATTGAAGTGAATTCGAGTTGAATTCAAATAGAGGATTAGTGAAAGTAGCTTTGAATGTTTCGGAACAAAGTGATCAACATTCTCATTTGGATTGTTGGGATAAGAAGTGAGTGAATTATCATTATCAATGAGACTTCGGTCTCTCCCGGATCGGCCCGAAATCAAAGAGTGGGTTGATGTGAGTGAGTTCACGGAGAACTCCTCAAGAAGGGATCGACATCGTTGTGGAAGTGATGCCTCAACGTACTCGATGTCTCCATAGGAAGCACAATCGTCGCTAAGATCGAGAAAGTTTCAAAATGATCTTGAGAACACTCAAGAGGAAAGGATATCACATAGATGATCGAAATTCCTGTGACTCTCGGGATTGGGATAAGGTCCTCAACACTAGACGATTCCATTTCGGAATAGTGCTAAAGCTCATCCCCATGTTTAGAGAGTGAGTGGGAATATCGGTGTGATAACAATGATCGAGGAGATTAGATGGACTAGCATACATATGTTTTATACTTTCCATTTGTTCTTCCGCTAGTAATTCCATCATAGTCTTTTCTCCCGATTCTTCATGGAAGGAGTTTCAACCGATGAACTTGATGAACCGTTATAAAATTGTAAGATATCAAGGATATCTTCATCATCATCGTCATCGTGAATGAAACGGAATCGAGAGCTAGATTTGGCCGCTTTTTCTATTGCAATTGATTCCCAATGCATTTTTCAAACGCAACTGGGAATCTAATTTAGCGACCCGCTCTTCGCTAACAAAATTTCCATGGATTTTTCATTTGGATTATCATGGAGTGTTTAGATTCCTTCAAATCTTTCACTAAATCCAAAAGATCAAGGAGAAGATTTTGAGGAAGTGAATCAGCCGGTATCTTGTAGAGGTTGGTCATGATATGAAGAGTCGTGATCGTTACAAGGAAATGGGTTCCTGTTTGACAATCCGAGCTAGAGTGAGGACCTCCACAATACTCACAACAAGAAACTGATGTGGTGTGAGTGGTATGTGTTGTAGTCATAATTGTTATCGAACCCGCTCATAGACAAGCGTGTTTCCGATTGACAATCGAAGCGGAATGTGAACCACCACAAGACTACAATAGAAAAGCTTGAGTCTCACAAAGGTGGTAGCCGATGGAATAAATCATCAGATTATGGTAGGAATAGGGATCACGGTTATAGATGCGGACCCGCTTCGACTCCACCATGCTACAACCGGGGCAATTGCCACCATTATGAGGACCACCACACCATTGACAATCAAGAAGGTGAGGATAAGACATAGAAAGAATCAAAGGTTTTCAGAGGGTAGGGATGAAGAATCAAAGATGTGAGAGGTAAAGATGGATATTTTGGTGTTTTGAAAACATGATGCAAAAACAAAGGCGAAAATTTTTTGGATTTTTGATTTTATAAGAAAATACAAACATATCTGATGGATGGTATGAACAAAGAGTGAATATCCAAATCACTAATCTGCTAGACGGAAGATAAGCCCGACTGACTCCCGTGGCGCCAAAATTTGATCTTGTGAAATCATCAAGTTCTCTCACATAGCGTAAGAAAACCTAAAACAGCTTAAGCACGAAATCAATGAGGATCCGAGGAGTATAGAGTCTCCCGGTCGTTATGTCCCAATGAGCTATGCAATGGATTATCAAACGTATAGTGATCGAGAAATTGAAGCAAACAAGGATTTGAATTATTATAACTACGGAAAAGCCAACAAATAACAATGGCTTAAATGCAAATTAAAGAGAGTTAAAAGATAAAAAATATTAAATAAACGCTATCACTATATTTAAAGTGATGAACGTTTAAAAACTAAAACTTACGTTTAAATTAAAAACTACTTAGCGTACAAAATAAAAAGTGAAATCTGAGAAATAAAAGTCCTAAAAATATGAAAAATACATTCTTACAATCCTAATGATAAAACAAAATATTTGGAAAAAGAAAATTATTTTTATAACTAATTAATTGATTATTATTAATTAAAAACTATTTTTAACTATTTAATAAATTATCTAAAATACAAGAAAATAGGAAACTAAGCTAGAAAAATAAGATTAACACTTGGAAAAGTCTAAAATATCAAAATAGACTTTTCAAAACTATTTTTGTATTTTTGAGACTATTTTTCTATTTTTTATGATTTTAATACTATTTTAATCTAAATTAAATTATGAAAAATACCAAATAAAAGGAGAAAAATAGGGAAAAATATTTTTTATGCTTTTTATATTTATCTTAAACTATTAAAATTGAAAATTATTTTTGGAACTTTTCTCAATTAAATGCAATTAAAGCTAATTAAAATTGATTAAAAGCGATTTTAATTAAGAAAATACTAAACAAATGTCTAAAAATTATGAAAATTTCAGGAAATACTAAAATATTATTCTAAAGCAGGGAAAATATAAAACCAGGCCCTATGTGGAAGATATGAAGGTGCAATGTAACTATTCTAAATAAGCTATTCTAAAATAAGCTAATAAGCTCTAAAGGACACCAAACGACATGAAGCTATTTTATGTCAAGAACACTCTAAAGCAACTATCTAATGCTACTCCTAACACTTAATGGGTATTCTACCAAGGATTAAGCTAATCTAATCTAAAAGCCAAATCGCCTAAGCGCCTCTAAGTTGAGCTTAATCTTTGGCTTATCTAAAAGCTAAACCGAGAACCAACTAAGCGATCCTCAAGACCACCAACCAAAGATACAATATCCAAAATTTCAGCTAATTTGGACTAGTGTTGAAGAAGATAATGATTAAAACAAAAAGCTATAAAATGGCGGTTTAACTCTCGATGCGAGCAAGAAGACATATACTAAGTTTAAGCTTATTTATAAGCTTATCTAATAAGATAATCCTAAAACCGAAATGTAGATTTGAAGACTACCTAGCAGACTACACTTTGGCCAAATTTAAGACCATGAAAGGCAAAATTGAGCAGTGTGCATGGTGCGTAATGTCTGCACAATTTCAAAGGCTGATGTTGACTTTTAAAAAACAGAAGTGAGATTGACTAAAATGAAATTCAAAGGAAAATGTGTGACTGATTAAGCTTAGAATGGATGAAATAAAGCTTTAACAAGCTAGCTTAACATGTTTTAAACCTATTTGAATGATCATGTCTCACTGATTTCAACAGATAGTCAAGCAAGAACAGTTTCACCATTATTTTGACTTTAGTGTGTTTGTATGCAATAAGAAGACTTGAATGAGTGTACTAGTGATAAAAGAGACTAAAGCAACAACAATCTTAGATCAAGATACCTCGTAAACCGCTTTAGCAGCAAACCAAACACCCCTTTATTCAAGCGATTGTAAATTACATTAAGCTAGCTCCGATTTGTCCTAAATCATTGATCCAACAGAGCTAAACTACTCTAAATACACATAAATAAACATATTAAAACCAAGAGTGACCACAGATACATGATAAGCATAAGTCGCACTTTGACTTGAACATGAAAATGAAAAGTCACTCACAATTGTCCAACCGATGTAGGCCAATACCAAACCTATAACTACACTAATTTCTACAATTCCAACCCAAGTCCAAGTCTGCAACACCAGAAACACTGTCTAAACCCAAATCAAGCCCAGTTTGACTTTTGTTGACCCCGAGCCAAAAATACTTGAAACTGACATGATAGCTTATGAAGAGCTATTAGAAGCTGTAACAAACTAGATTAAGCTTAGAAATAAGCTAAAAGAAGATTAAACATAAGAAAATGGAACTGAACCTTTTAACAGTAAAACTTGAATTTTTGAGACTCAAGTGAAAACTCAATTTGATGATCAAAAGAACAATACAGTAATGTTTTACTTGAATGAGATACAAATAAGCTTAAATTACATTATCCGAACCAAACTAAAACTTTTAACTAAAAAACGACATTAGGAAATATTAAAACTAAAATCTACTCCTTGCTTCCTTCTTCTTCTTTTTATAGCTCGGATATTTTCTCTCTCTTACGACTTAATCCCAAGACTCACCTCCACCATTGGATGAAAAGAATGTGATCTTGGCCTCCATTGGTTTTGGCGGAAACTAGGTTTGATACTTTAGCAGGGAATGGGAAGCATTTATTGTGGTGGGATGTTAGGTGAGGTGAGGGTAGACAAGTTGAGGTGATAGGGTGGCAAAGGGATGGAGAGAGGGGGTAGCAGAGCGGGTTGGTCGGGGTGACAGGGAAAAGGGCGGGTTTGTTTATTTGAATGGTTGGGTTTGGGTTTGGTCGGGTCAAGGGAAAAGGGCCGGTAAACATATTTGGGCCAAGGGTTGTGTTTGGGCTTGGGTATATTTAGGTCCGAATGGTTTGTTGGATTGTTAATACAAAAGGACCACAAGTGTAATTTCTCAAAACCAAAGGACCAAATGTGTAAGTTATGAAAAGTAGTCAAAGGACTAGTCTTGCCAAGTTTAATAATCCAAGGGTTGATTTTGACTTTTTTGAAAATTTCCAAGGACTATTTTGACCATTTTGGATTTTCGAGGACTAAGCGTAATTTTCTCAAAACTTTTAGATTTCCACCAAAGGACTAAAATGACAATTTATGATTTTAAAAGACCTTTGGTGAACTTTCTTTTGAATTTTGGCTCGGGGACTATTTTTGACAATTTTATAAACTTGGGGACTAAAGCGCAATTTTGCAAATTTGATATGTTTTTCATCCGATTTTGATATTTTTGTATTTAAAACACATAAAACACGATTTGTGATATTTTGATCATTTTGATGTGTTTCGAGTGTTTTCGATGATTTTGCGATCTAAATGGTATAAAATGATGAGTATTTAGACTCATCATCGGTTGTTTTAGTATGTCGGTTATTTGATTATGTAACCAAAATTCAGAAACACAGAACTTGTACAACTTTTTGACTCTTCATAAATAAAAATATCAGTTATTGCTCCAAACCTTTTGCATCTTGTTCTACCTGATCTTGGTTGTTGTACTTTTGCCTATGCTACTGCTGTTGGTCTACTCCTTTTGCCTGATTTTGTTCCCCTGATCTTAACAAATTGGTATCAAGAGCCACTCGATCGATTGAAGCAAGCTGCAACTGTTTTGGGTTTCTGATTGACATCATGTTTTGGTTGATTTCGAGAATTAATTTCTTGACATCATGTGATTTTCGTTTGTGTTTTGTGGCTGCTGATTCGATTAGTTGAAGACATCAGGTCTGAATTTGCTTTGTGTTTTTTGGTGGTTGCGGTTGATGGGGGATATTAGGTTTGCGGTTTTGTGATTTCCTTTTTTGTAAATTGTTTGTTGCTTCTGCTAGTTTGATAAATTAAAGGTGTCAGTTGATTGGGATTAGGGATAATTAGAACTTGTATTGAATCGATCGGTTTGTGTAGAGATTATCTAAATCTCTGTTTTTTTTTTGATCGATTAGTTATTGGATTTGCATCTGGGCTTTGTCTTTTGTGGGTTTCTTTGATAAACATCAGCAACAATTGTTTGTTATTTTTAGTAAAACCCATTTGAATAGTTATGTCTTCTCAAACACCATCGTCATTAGTTAGCATTGAGAAGTTTAATGGGAAAAGTAATTTTAGTTTGTGGCGAATTAAAATTCGAGCCTTATTGAAACAACAAGGCATTTGGGCACCTCTAGCCGGTCCCAAACCGGCTGATATGACGGATGCAAAATATGCCTCACAAGATGAAAAGGCCCATTCCACTATTTTGCTATCTTTATCGGATGAGGTTCTTTGCGAGGTTGCGGATGAAGAAACGGCTTCCGGTGTGTGGAAGAAGTTAGAAAAGCTTTATATGACAAAGTCGTTGACGAACAAGTTGTTATTGAAGCAACGTTTGTTTTCACTTCGAATGAGAGAAGGTTCATCATTAAAAGATCATCTTGATGCATTGAACTCGATCCTGATGGATTTGAAAAATGTTGATGTCAAGATTGATGATGAAGATGCTGCTCTTATTCTTCTAGTATCGTTACCTCCCTCGTTTGAAAACTTTGTGAACTCCTTCGTTGTTGGTAAAGAAATTATCACATTAGAAGATGTACGATCCGGTTTGCATTCCCGAGAGCTTCATCATCAAGCATCAGGAACTTTGGAAGATCAACCTGTCAGCTTATCAACTACAAGTCGTGATAGGGGTCAATATCGATTTGAAAAGGGTAAACATAAAGGTGGAGCATCATCACGTTCTCGAGGTCCCAATCCTCGAGATATTTGTAATTATTGCAAAGAGGAAGGCCATTGGAAGTACAATTGTCCTAAACTTAAGGAAAAAGGTCAGGTAGCGACCGTTGCTAAAGATGACTCGGGTTCAGATTGTGAGGTGCTTTGAATATTTGACCGTAATCCTTATTATATAAGTGGGTCATTAGAATTTGAATTTGGTATTTGCATTTGAAGATCGATTTGGTGTTTGAAGACTTGGTTATAATCAGGTCATTTGAATTTTGTTCAATCGTTTGGAATTTGTCTATTTGGAAATTTGGATTTTTCGTTTGTCGGGCGTTTGAAGTTTGTTGCCTGAATTTGATTGTCGCTGGTGAAGATCGTTTGAGCCGATTGGTTTGTTCGGTTAGCCGTTTTGAATTTGTCGGCTAACATTTGATTGTTCGTTTTGAAGTTATCGGCATTTGCTTTGGATCGATTTTTTGTTTCAGATTGCTTTTGGAAATCGGTCGTTTGAGTTGAAATAGGCTAGTATCTCTAGCCTTTGGAACTTTGAATTAGATATGGTGTTACTTAGGAGTTGAACTCAAGGTGGAGATTGTTAGATATTGTGACTTCACCTCCTAAGGGTAGTTTAGTAATTTTTTGGTACTACTTAACATAGCTAGTATTATAAGGGCTTTTTGGTAATTTTGTTAGTATCTTAAGAAGTAAGAATTATGTATGTCGGTTGTTTTAGTATGTCGGTTATTTGCTTATATAACCAAAATTCAGAAACACAGAACTTGTACAACTTTTTGACTCTTCATAAATAAAAATATCAGTTATTGCTCCAAACCTTTTGTATCTTGTTCTACCTGATCTTGGTTGTTGTACTTTTGCCTATGCTAGTGCTATTGGTCTACTCCTTTTGCCTGATTTTGTTCCCCTGATCTTAACAGTGTGTTCGAATAAAAAATAATACTTCATATATTTTGTCCAAAATATATGAATAGACTGTGATGAATTAGAAGTTTAAAAATTATGTGTGATTTATAGGTTGAAATCTAAGTGTTAAAATTAGTGTGAAGTCTAGTTATTATTGATCAATTAGGATTAAGTCAAATACTAGTTTCCTTATGTAAGTCTAACTTGCCTTCCATGGAAAGATTAGACAATAGCTAAGTATGGTATGTGTTTGTACGAGTTTAGGTTTGGCCATGGGATTTCCTAGCCAACCTAGGGTATGTCACCGACCCCCTCACACTATAAAAGGAGGTTAGGGAGTGAGGCACAAGATACACGCAATATTCTATTATTTCCTTGTAATCGATTTGAAGTGTGTATATAACTTAACCGTTCGGTTAGACTTGTAGTATTCTTATTCGTCTTGTTTCTTCGATCTTCACCGGGTTACGTTTAAAGGTTACTATTTATGCTCGATCCAACCCGCAATCTAGTGTTTCGCAATTGAACTTCGGGTTTGTTGTCGTAATTGTCCAACAAGTGGTATCAGAGTTGCGGGTATTGTAGTCTTTGAATTTCGAGTGCTAGTTCGTGGTTAAAGCAAAGAGAATGGTTTTAGGTTTTATCAAATCGGTTTCTTGGAATTTCGTGTTTTGAATCGGAGAAAATGCTGACAAAGTGACGTGAATGCTAGTTTTCAAAACAATGTCATATGAGTAAAGATATTAGTGTAATACAAGTTGATAAGGGCACTTTGGTCTTTTTATAAGTCTTCAAAAAGTCAAAGTTTGTTTATTATTATTATTCATAACTATTCGTTTAATTATATACTCGAACAATTTGAAGGGTTGTCTTGTTTGCGATTAATTTTCTTGTGGGACAAGTTTTTTTATGTATCAGTTAATTTGAGACTCAAATTATTGTTTTACTGCTTGTTCTAAGTCGAGGGTTTACGGATTCTAACTAAATCAACTTGCAAGAAAAGGTTATTACAACAACAAGGTTCTAAAGAATATGTCATCGATAACGAAGTTTGACATCGAAAAATTCGATGTGTCTAATGACTTCGAGTTGTGGCGTGTGAAGATGTGGTGTCTATTAATACAACATGGTTGAAAGGTTGTGTTAGATCCATTCCCGAAAACCATGGCAGACACTGAAAACACTGTGGCGTTGAAGACTAATATCTACAAGATTGCACATGGTGCCTTACTCTTGTGCTTGAATAACAAGGTGTTGAGGGAAGTCAACAAAGAAGATTCTTCTGCAAGAGTTTGGTGAAAGTTGGAAACGTTGTATATGACAAAGTCTTTAGCCAATACATTGTACTTAAAGAAAAAGTTTTTCACTTTCTAGATGCATTTAGGTAAGAAACTATTTGAACATATAGATGAGTTTAATAAGTTGATCGGCGACTTGGCGAACATAGACATTGATATTGAGAACAAAGATCAGGAACTCATGTTACTTACATCATTACCACCATCATATTATAACTTTGTAGAGACATTTCTTTATGGAAGGGAGTCACTCATTTTGGAAGATGTCTTGTCTACCCTCAATTCACGAGAGTTAAAAAAGAGGATGATGCAAAAGATGATGTTGATGGGTTATATGTAACAGGGAGGTCAGATCATCGGGGTAATCAAGGATGTGGTAGTTTGCGATCAAAGTCAAAAGGTAAAGGAACTTATAAACTGAAGTGTTACATATGTTATTATGAGGATAACCTAAAGAAAGACTGTCCAAAAAGTAATAAGAAGAAATCAACTGGCTTTGTCAAGAAGAATGTGGGACAGGGTTCTGGCACACATTCTGAGGGTTATGAAAATGGTGACTTGTTGTTGGCGGTGAGTGAGGAAATGTTCTTAGAGTGGATCATAGACTCTGGTGGTTCCTATCACATGATGCCTAGAAGGGACTTCTTTTTTTATTTTAAGGATTTTAATGGTGGTATGATTTTGCTCGGTGATAATAGAGCATGTGTCATCAGGGGGACATGGAATGTGATAGTACATATGATAAATGGTTCAAGTTTTGAACTTGAGAATGTGTGTTACTTCTCGAGTTGATGAGAAATTTAATATCTTTGGGCACTCTGGATCAGGAGGGCTATACCGTGAAGTTTTGAAATGGAAGAGTAAAGGTGATAAAGGGTTCTTTGATGGTATTATCATGAACTATGAAGTAAAATTGTATGTACTCCTTAGATGGCTGGGCTGAATCTGGTGAAGCTAGTGTTGGTATATAAAAAAATTAGAGTCTTGCATATATGTGGCATAAACGTCTGGGTCACATTATTGAAGAAGACTTGCATGAACTGGAAATAAAAGAATTGATGGGGAAGAAAGGTCAAGGTAAGCTTGAATTCTGTAAAAATTGTGTTCTTAGAAAATTAACCAAGGTAAGTTTTGGTCGAGGTCGGCACACAACAGAGGGAGTTATAGAATATGTGCATGCGGATCTCTAGGGTCCTTCTCAGGTGAAATCTATGAGTGCATTTTTTGGTACTTCTTTTCAAATGTTTATAATTATTTGAGGAGGGTTTGGGTTCATTTTCATAGACACAAGAATAAGGTGTTCCGCAAGTTCAAGGAGTGGAAGCAGTTACTGGAAAACCAGACAAGTAGAAACCGAAGAAACTACAAGCGAATAATGGTTTTGATTTTCGCATTCACGAGTTTAATAACTTGTGAAAGGAGAGCAGGATAGCAAGACATTTGACAGTTTCCGGAACTTCGCAACATAATGGTCTAGCTGAACGAACAAACAAGATGCTCTTGAGCAATGTTAGGTGTTTACTAGTTCAGTTTGGTTTTCCATATTTATTCTAGGTAGAAGAAACAGTGACGACAACATATCTGATCAATAGGTCTCCATCTATAGAATTTGAGAAGAAGACACCTATGGAATTTTGGTCAGGACATCTGGCAAATTACGAGATGTTAAGGATATTTGGTTGCATTGCCTATTCACATGTGAATCAGGGGAAGCTCAAGCCTAGAGTTATAAAATGCATATTCCTGGGGTATCCTGATGGTGTGAAGGGATACAGATTATGGGATTGGATGATGCTAAACCGAAGATAATCATAAGAATGCATGTGGTGTTTAATGAGAGCCTTATGTATAAGGATACTCTCAAGGGTGTTGGTGCTGCAGATTCTATGAAGGAAGTTGAGTTTGAGGTGGAACTTCATGGCACTAGGATCAAACCAACTGTGAGTCCTCATTTTGGGGAAAATCCAAGATATGAAGATGAAGGACAAGATGAAGATGCAAGGCCTCAACAACAGGATTTGGACAACCATGTTCTAGTATGTGATAGAGCTAAGAGAACAACTACTATACCTGCAAGGTATAGGGATGAAGGTAATGTATCATTTTCTAGACCATCAGATTTTAGGGAAGAAGACGATATGACGGCTTATGCACTTGCCATTGCTGAAGAAGAAGATACACATGAACCTATCACATTCCAGAAGGTGATTAATTCATCTAAAAAAGATGAGTGAGTTTGTGCTATGGAGGTAGAAATGAGTTCTTCAAGGAGTAATCGTACTTGGGAGATGTTCGATCAACCACCTGGTCAGAAGCTGGTATGCTGCAAGTGGTTATATACGATTAAAGAAAGAATTAAAGGCATTCAGAAACCAAGGTACAAAGAAAGCTGGTAGCTCGGGGGTTTCAAAATGAGCAGGGATTGGCTACAATGAGTTATTTTCACATGTGGTTCGACATACATCTATTAGGTTGATTCTATCATTGACTACTTGTGAAGATTACGAATTGGAACAACTTGATGTGAATATGGCATTTTTGCATGGTAATCTTGAAGAAACCATTTACATGAGGTAGCCACCTGGTTTTGAAGAAGGAAATGGCAACTAGGTATGTTTGTTAATCTCTTTATGGTCTTAAGCAGTCCCCAATGTAGTATTACAAATGTTTTGATGTGTATTGGTCAGCAATGGTTTCAGCCGTAGCAACTATGATTGTTTTTCTTACTTTAAGGAGTTTGCACCAGGTATGAACATAAATATGTTGTTGTATGTATATTATATGTTGATTGCTTGTAAAAGCAAGTTTGAGATCGAATATACCAAGTGGATTGTTGGTAAAACAGTTTGATATGATATGTTGATTGCTTGTAAAAGCAAGTTTGAGATGGGGATTGTTGGTAAAATAGTTTGATATGAAGGAACTTTGTGAAGCTAGGAAGATACTTGGTATGGAGATTATCAGGGATAGGGGTACCGAACCTGAATCTGTCTCAGTCAGGATATGTGCAGAAAATTCTAAATAAATTCAGAGTAGATAATGGCAAGTCGATCTTTGTGCCATTGGGAGCATAATTCAAGCTATCTTTGAAGGATTGTCTGTCGAGTGACTAACATGTGGAAAGAATAAGTAAGGTCCCATATGTGAATGTTGTAGGTAGTTTAATGTAATTAATGGTATGTACTAGATTGGATATTGGCATTGTTAGCATTATGAGCATGTATTTGGCGAATCCAGGTACAAACCATCGAAAGGCAGTGAAGTGGATTTTGAAGTACTTGAAGGTCACTGCTAATCTAAGTCTAGTATATGGTAGAGATCAAGGAAAACACATAGATGCTGACAGTTTTGTAGATGCAGATTATGCTGAAGACCCTGACAAGGGTATGTCAATAACCGGGTACGTGTTTATCGTACATGGCTATGTTTTGAGTTGGAAATCAACTATGTAGCATGTTGTTGCATTATCTACTACGAAGGCGGAGTATATGGTACTTACGGAAGCTGTTAGAGAAAACATTTGGCTTAAAGGTCTACTAATCGAGTTGGGTATAAACCTAAGTCAGTGGTTGTGAATTGTGATAATCGAGGGGCAATTCAACTCTTAAGAAATGCAATATTTCATGAGAGGACAAAGCATATCAACATGAAGTATCATTTCATTAGGGAGATTGTGGAGTCTAAAGAGATTGAAGTGGTGAATATAAGCATGGAAGATAATGCAGCTGACACATTAACAAAGGTAGTTCCATGTCTGAAGATCAAGTATTGAATGAAGATACTAGGTGCCGGGGCTAACTAGTCTTGTCACTAAGGTGGAAATTGTTAATATTAGTGTCTAATTAAGTCTAGTTATTATTAGTCAATTAGGATTAAGTCAAGTACTAGTTTCCTTATGTAAGTCTAACTTGCCTTCCAAGGCAAGTTTAGACATTAGCTAAGTATGATATGTGTTTATGCCAGTTTAGGTTTGGCCATGGGATTTCTCTAGCCGGCCTAGGATATGTCACCGACCCCCTCACTCTATAGAAGGAGGTTAGAGGGTGATGCATAAGATACACATATTCTTATATTCTTTCTGAGTGTTAATAAAACTTAATCGTTCAGTTAGACTTGTAGTATTCTTATTTGTATTGGTTCTTCACTCTTCAACGAGTTATGTTTGAAGGTTGCTACTTGTGCTCGATATAAACCGCCATCTAGCAATCCGCGATCGAACTTCGGGTTTTTTGTCGTAATTTTCCAACATTAAGGATTTTAATTTTAGATTGAAAAAACGATGAATCATTTGGCGTCTTACAAAAATACTTATGTTGATTTTACAACAGCATGTTGTGTGTTTGAACTTACAGATTAGTGTTATATTACATTTGATATATCATACAGTGTACCCAAAAACCCTAAAAAAAAAGTTTGTCGAAAGTATATGAAAGTGTCTTCATATTGAAAGATAATTATATAATTGTCATAATTGTATAACTTGTTTCATCTACGATTAACGGTTTTTGAGATATATTATTATCAAAAATGAATGGTGAAAGTGGGTTTTAATTAAAAAAAAACAGGATGAGAGGGTTAGCAGTGAACGCTTTATTTTAGTTTTAAAAAAAATGAGTGACTAAGATTGGTACATCAATCTTTATGTTTTTATAGCCTTTAAAATAACCCAAATCTAATAATTAAAAGGGTTAAATCTAAAAATAGGTAACGAACTTTCACAATTTTCTGGAGTTAGAAACGAACTAATTTTTCTAACAATGAAGGTAACTAAACTCTCAAATTGTGAACAAAATCACTAATTTTAGGCATTTCTGAGCAAAATTATGAATAATATCATTAACTTTCTAATAAATTGGCTAAAATACCCTTGTGTTCTTTCCTAAAACAACATGTTCAAACACTAACACCACCACATATACTCCATCTACACAATCACTCTCATTAAAAACAAAACACACACCACACAAACAACAAACACAAACACTTCACATATCTAAAACCCAAAATTAGTGATCTTACCCAGAAAGAGAGAAGCCCAACCATTTGTTGTCATTGTTTTTGGTGTTCTTTCTTTCTAGCACTCTTACCCATAAATTCATCTAGCCACTCACTTTTTTTTCGTCTCTCCCATCATCTTTTTTTTTTCTTTTTTTTTCCAGATTCAATTTTTCCAAATCCAAAATAAAAAAATTCCTAATCACTTGACACTACTAAGATTTATCAAACATAAATTCCTCTAAACACCTATTCTTCTTCAAAACCAAACTCATCACCAACATCAATTCTTCTTCTTTTTTTCACTAGTTCAAACAGCTTTTCGATGTAGGAAAATTATAGACCAAAAACTCGTAAAAATCATATCAACAGCCAATAACAAATAAAAAACAGCTCTACACACATTAGTCATATCAACAGCCAACAACAAATCTTCAAAAACTGAAATGTACTAATGGGTTTAGTATTTATTGTTGGTATCTATTCATAGGCCTATATTGAAGCTAATTTCTCTGCATAACTTCTTTGTAGCTAACCATGATGTGCATGTGAGTGAAACTGTGTTATGGAACAAATTATGTAAACACTGAATATATTGATTTGAATAATGGGACTTGTTTTAATTGACTCGATCTAAACCTATTTATACTTTATGAAACGACATAAGAGTTGCTTTGCCAACTAAAATAACAACTTTCTAACAGGCTTTTTGGGATAAGGCCTTGACCCAACCCATTACATGTAGCCTTTATCAAATACGACCCATAATACTTAAACATAAGACTAAATTGTACTTTTAACATTCGCAGACATTATATAGGTTACATCTCCTCCCTAATGCTTGAATGTTAAAAACTTCCATGCTGCTTGGTTCTTTTCTTTAGGTGATGATAATGAAATCATCACTGCTTGATGTGCTTCCTTGTTTATCTTTATCAGTTGTATCTTCCATGTTGCTTTCCATTCTGACACCAACTTGTGCAGTTTTCTTTGGAGTTCCTTCCAGTGCACCTTCTACTTCAACACTCATCCCTGCATAGCCTAGTGGATCTTTTACATGAGCAGTTCCACTGCTATTCCCAACCACTTCACCTTTTGGCCTTTCCTGCTTGGATCTTTGTGCTTTCTCATAGTATATTTTCACCATTCCAATGTACTCCTTATAGCATTCTTTAATTGCTTCCTCATCATCCTGTGTCAATCCTAGTAACTGTGCAACCTTGTTCCATTTGTTATTGAATGTAACATTCATATATCCACCCAAGTTGTCCACTAACTTGTATAATCCCAACATATCAACCTTTATCACCCCAATAACTGGTGGCAAATCTCCTAACACATCTTGTTTTAAGTAAACTAAGAAGAACCATTCTATCATATCCATGAATTTCTTGCCTAACACTTCCCAATTTCTATACACCAATCTGTCTATCTTAATTAAATCCAAGAAAGACACAATTCTAGGAAACGTGTTTACCTTCATGGCATATAGTGTCCCATTAAAACTCAAGTATTCATCATCTATGTAATCTTGAACATCTTCCTTGTCCATTTTGAGATCCTCAATACCCTTGATCAACAAGCACTCTTCCTTAGGATCTATAGATTGAAAATAATCATCAAGAAATTTGTTGTGACTTGAGATTAAACTTTCTTCATCTTCTGCCATTATGCTATCTTCCTGCACTTCCATTGGCTTTCTTTCATCATCAAACATGTACCTTAGACTGCATTCGTTGTGACTATATGACACAATATAACCCTGATCTTCTAATGATCTATGCTAAGTACATTCAATGTAATCTCTGGTGTGTGGAGTACATTGGGTATCACCAAAGTTCCTTCCTTTGTGTCCACAGTTATATCACCAACTCCATAATAGAGAATGAATTTCGTCTCTTCTTCTTCAATTCCTTCTAATTTGAATCTGTTGACCATTCTTTTGAACAAAGACTATGTTGGACTCATGTGCCTTTTGTAAGTACTGCTAATGTACCAAATATTGTTCCAATTGCCTTTATCCGAGCCCTCCACCATGTAATATGTCATGACATGTACCCTCTCAGGGTTATATTTGAGTTTTCCTTCAACTTTTGTTATTGATGGCTTCAACATCATGTTTTGTTCTTCATTCCTGATCTTGTTCCTTTTATTTGGGCACTTCCAAAAAACGTGTCCACGTTTTTTGCAAACAAAAAATCTTGCCCTCCTTTCTTTCAATGAAACACTGCTACTTTCCCCTTGTTCTCGGCCTTTTGCTTTTGTTTTTGAAGCATTGAAAGATACAATCTCCTTGACCTTCTGCTTCAACATCTCTTTTCCTTCAGGGGACAATTTCTTCTTTTGATTGCTCCATGGTGGCAATCTGGGGGGAACTTCTCTTTGTTGAAACTTCTTATTAAGTTCCATTTGTGCATGCCTCTAAATTGGCTTCTCAAGGCATCAGAACCGAGGCTCTGATACCAATGTTGGTATCTATTCACAGGCCTATATTGAAGCCAATTTCTCTGCATAACTTCTTTGTAGCTAACAATGATGTGTGTGTGAGTGAAACTGTGTTATGCAACAAATTATGTAAACACCGAATATATTGATTTGAATAATGGGACTTGTTTACATTGACTCGATCTAAACCTATTTATACTTTATGAAACGACATAAGAGTTGCTTTAAGAAGCATTGTGTCGTTTCATGATAACTGTTTCTAACTGCCAACTAAAATAACTAACTTTCTAACAGATACTTAAACATAAGACTAAATTGTACTTTTAACATTTACCGACATTGCATAGGTTACATTTATAACTGTAATTAGTCAACACATAACACTAGAATTCACAATCAAATGGGTAAATTCAAGTAGAAATGGTTAAAGGATTTGTTATTGATGATTGTGAGTATTAAATGATTACAAAGAGAAGATGGAATTCAGTTCATACATGAGTTTTACAAATGGAGGATACAAAAGTAATTAAAGATAAATGGTAGGGAAAACAGTTAAAGGTTGTTGGTTGACTTGATCTCACGTGCCAGGCACGCGAGTATCATTTTGGATTATTTCACATGTGCACACAACAATGCTTCCCCCTTCACAGATCCTTGTCCTCAAGGATCTAAGACAAATGAAGGGAATCTTTTGACAATGTTGGCTAACTCCTCCCAAGTAGCATCTTCTTCAAAACCATTGCTCCATTGGATTAAGCCAAACACCCCCATATGGTTTTGTTGCTACACAATCTTCCTCTCTAAAAGCTTAATAGGCTTTGCAACTAAACATCCTTGATTATCACAATCAGGAAAGGTGCCCATAACAATATTAGGAGTTAAAAACTTTTTTAGTTGAGAAACATGAAACACTGGATGCACTTTTGCATAATCATGCAACTGAAGTTTATAAGCTACTTTCCCAACTCTTGCAAGCACTTAAAAGTACCGTAAAACTTTGATGACAACTTGTGTTGCCTTCCTTTCCTCACAGTTGTTTGCCTGTAAGGTTGAAGTTTTAATTACACCCAATATTGGATTGCAAATTCCCTATCAGACCTGTGTTTATCTGCTTGAGACTTTATCCTGTCTTAGGCTCTTTTTAGGTTAAACTTTAGCATTTCAATGGCCTTCTCTCTAGCTTGCAGGGTTCTGTCCACCAATTCAACTCTAGAAATGTCTGTCCAGTAAGTAACCCCTCTATTTTTGTAATGCTAACACAACTTCCAATAACTCTTTCTCATAGGCAGACAATCATCGGTGTTTTGGAGCCAAGGTCTTGCTCAGAAAAGCAATAGGATGCCTATTTTGTTGTAAGACTGCACCAATTCCATAACTTGATGCATTAGTTACAATCACAAATTCTTGGTTAAAGTTTGGAAGAGCAAGGACTGGTGCCTATGTCATAGCTTGTTGCAGTGTTTCAAAGGCTAATTGAGCAGCTGGACTCCATTGAAAAGCATTTTTCTTTAATAAGGCTGTCAGAGGTTGGCCGATACTAGCATACCCTTGAATGAATTTTCTGTAGTAGCCAGTAAGTCCCAAAAAACCCTTTAGCTCTTTGATGTAGTAGGCACTGGCCATGATTTCATTGCTTGCATCTTTTGAGGATCTGTGGCCACTCTCTCAACTGAAATTACGTGCCCCAAATACTCCATTTTCCTTGTCCCAAACACACATTTACTCTGTTTTGCATACAGATTATTGTTTCTCATAACTTGCAATACATGTCTTAAGTGATTCACATGGTCTGTTAATGAGGAACTGTAGACCAAAATATCATCAAAAAATACTAAGGTGAACTTCCTGAGGAATGGCTTAAAGACTGAATTCATGAGAGCTTGAAATGTGGTTGGTGCATTGGTGAGGCCAAAGGGCATTACCACAAATTCATAATGACCCTCATGTGATTTAAATGCAGTCTTGTAGACGTCCTCCTCATACATCCTGATTTGGTAATAGCCAGATCTTAAATCCAGCTTAGAGACGAATGTAGCCCCACACAATTCATCAATCAATTCTTCTATAACAAGAATAAGGAACTTATCCTTAATGGTATTCTGATTGAGTTGTCTGTAGTCTATGCTCATCCTCCAAGAGCCATCCTTTTTCTTCCCTTCATAGACAAATTTTCTTCCCTTCATAGACAAATTTCATGACTAAATCCTTAAAGATCCAGTTAATAGTACCCAATGTGTACAGCCATTGGACACCCAAGACCATCTCACAACATGACATCTGTCTGAAATATCTGGCCCTGGATTGACCACTGAAATCCATAAACCATATACTGACTCACCAATTTGTTTCCTCTAGCAACAATGACCAACAAGGGACAAGTTTTACTAAGCTTGCAGCCTAGTTTCTTAGCAGTTTAAATGTCTATAAAATTATGAGTACTTCCAGTGTCCATCAACAAATACAATAAATGCTTGCCTACATTGTCTCTAGCCCTCATTGTGTTAAAGGTAGGTATGCCAGAAAAAAGCATTCAAGGAAATTTGTGAACTAATATGAGTTTGGGGAAAGCATTACTCATCAAAAGCTCATGCTCTCCTCCTAACTGGTCATTCTGAGAATCTTCCCCTTCCAATTCCTCTTCACAAGGGCTAACTTTCGATGCATACATTTGACCACTACACTTATAAACTGGCATGTATTTCTGATCACAGTAAAAATGTAGGTTCTTGGCTCTTTTTTCAGCCAATTCTCTCTGAGAAAGCTGTTTCCTAGGTGATGTTTCAGTCAATGCAGGGTGTTTGGTTACAAATTGATTGGTTGGTACAAGAAAAGCAAAAGTACCACTCTTATTGGGATAGTTCACATTTCTATTAACATAGTGACAAGGAGTAGTTTTGGGAGTTGGTAACAAAGATATGTTCTTCTGCTTAACAATAGCTATACTAGCTTCTTGAAAACTTGCTAAGCTAAAGGCACCTACTAGTTTTTTGGGCTTAAACATCCTCACAGTCATTTTACTATTAGGTGGCAAACCAGCAATAAACAAGCTAATAGATTGAGATTCAGTGATATCTACTTGAGTAACCTGTTAGGATCGGACACGACACATACAAACACAATTAACTGCCACAATAAAGAACACAAGGATTTAAGGTGGTTCAGTCTAATCTGACCTACGTCCATATGAGGTAACTTGGAGTATTTTATTTCATCTGAGTTGTGTGTTGTTTACAAATACAGAGCAATCTCTTATATAGAGATTGAGATGATAACTGGTCAAATAAACACACTGTCAATTACGGCCGCCCATCAATCATCGTAAATTATGGCCGTCCATCAATCACGAGGAACATGGTCGGTCAATTACGGTTGTCCATGTTTTTCTAGCACTACCGTTTTGACCAGCCTAATAAGTGGCTTCACACTCAACAATCTCCCACTTGAAGCCACGAAACAATCTTTACCTGTGCTTCAACTGTGTATCTATATTTCTGTAAAACTTTAGCTCATTCCTAGTTACCCTGGCCTTCTCATCAGTTAACCTGAAGGCCCGTTGAAGCTCCCGTTAGCTCCAACACATCAGTCATGGTCTGAAATCACATCGACCCATTCTTTGTCCCGATCGGCCCCACCGACACGAATCGCCCGATCTCGGAACATCTTGAGAACAAACACCCCAATAAAGCGAGATAATCAATCGAGAGACTTTGACGGCCGGAATATCGGTTCTCTTAACCCATCGCTATCCGTAACTCGATCAAGCACAACTCGTGATCCCACCGCCATGAATGCCCTCGATCGGTTTTATCGAACCTTTTCTAGCACGCTCAACTTGAATCGACTGTGACTGGTTTGCCATCGCAGCAAACCTTCTTTCGCCCACGAGACTCGTGAACCGAACTTTGGTCTTCTTCAACCGGACGGTTACTCCTCGACGGTAACCGACCACACAACGAACCTTGTTTCTTTCCTCGAGCTACGACTAGATTTTCCTTCATAACCTTCCACCGCCTGCCTCGAACTTAACCTCGTGTCCTGCTCATCCAACCGCCCAATGTAAATCAACTGCTTCTTCGGACTTGGAATTACCCGGACATCCTTCAAAGTCCATGGACCGATCGAGTCTTTAGATCTAAGTCACCTATGTCGTCACATCAAGAACCTCATCGCTCGCCACCTTACCTTACCAAAATCCCTTCTTTCGATTCGCGTTGTTTCACGGTTTGTGGGTAGCGTGAAATGAAGCACCGAATCCATAACCTGTGAATCTACATTGCTCTCCATATTACGAGATCAAAACATCATCATCGATGGTTCATCGCAATGTTAACTTTCTTGTCTTTGGACATTGATTCCTGAAATGTCCAACCTCTTTACAGTTCCAACAAGTCACATCATTTCGAGTCCTCGACGGACTCCTTCTCCTGTTCCCACTCCCACTACCTCTGTTATTTCTTCTACCTCTGACCGCATTCAATTGTTCACTTGATGATTCCCCGGAATTTCTTCATCTGACGTCTTCGCCTAGAATTAAATCCCGAATTCCCTCAAAAGTGAGACCTTTCGATCCTGATGAACTAGTAACGGCTGTAACTGTTCCGGACCAACTGTCGGGTAATGATGATAACAGTAGTAAATGTAACACCCCAACCCGGCAAGGGTAGAAGTGTCACATTCTTGTGTCATATCAGAACATACAAATGAAATCTTTACAAACGGAAACCTTAAAAATGAAGTATCAAAACATATACACAATTGATCGACAAGAAAATACAATATCCGTAATGAATTAAAATCCCAAAACAAAAGTTCTTCAAAATAAGTCCCAAAGTAATAAGGTGCTAGGGTTGGTCCACTCGGATACTCTAACTCTCACCCATCAAGCCCATCTTTCAACCTAAAACGCCGCAGAAAAGAAATGCACTGAGCTTAAAAAGCCCAAGGTGAATGATATAACAAAACGAAGCTAAATAAAATCAAAAATGCGAAATGAAATAAGGAAACTGATAATAAGGTCGCAGCGAAATGAGAACAAAGAGTCAATGAGGATCCTGCATAACACAATTATACAGATATCCAAAAAGAACAGATAACAAGGAGGACGAAGCAAAGCAAAGCATCGATGACATAAATACAAGCACATACAACCAGGCATACGAGTACTGAAACATAAGCAAGCATAACAGACGTCGTATCCACTCAACATATATATGGCATACAATCAATTCAGGAAATCAGAAGATATACAAGTCAAACATAAATCTAAAGGCAAGTCAAGAAATTAATTAGTTAGTGAGCATGGCAATCACATCGGTCAAAACCCTTAGTTGAAAACATAACCAGATTACAACAACGGAAGTACTAATAGCAACAAAACATGGCGGTCTACACGTAACAAGTAGGAAATCTGATGAGCATTATAATTAAATGAACTAGGGACATAGCAAGGAAATTAAACAAGTTAACAAGCCGACGTCACAAGTTGAACCATTTACCCAAGCAAGCAGTAGCATAGACAGAAATGTAAACATGGCGGTCAATCAACAAGCGTGATAAGGATAGAACGGATAGTCATAGTTCACTTAGATTAATCGAACGAAGTACACATGATAAATGACAAAACTATCGATTACACACTAGCATGGTCACCAGACAACCGAGGGTCACATAACGGTGAGATCACATATCATCGATGACAACAAGTAACTCAGATAACCGCATATTAATCACATCATAGCAGGATAATCGTGAGTCACAAAAAACATGAATAGCATAATCAAATTCAATAAACATATAATAACCCAGACGTGAATGGAACGATAGTCCGAGGTAACAGAATGAGAGTGATGATCAAAGCAATGGAATATATATATATATCTTGGTAGTAGAGTGAGTCATATAAGGGTCTTGAGTAATGAACAATTAACATAGAATATGGTGCGTTGGGGAATATAGAAGGTACAATATAGGCATATCAAAAGTGTAAGGGTTGTCGAAATCTACCACGAGCCCGAACATATCATATCATATCATATCATAAGTAACCATTGTATTCGGAGGGTGACCTCGAATACCATATATAATAGGAGGAGACCTCAAGAACAAAGTGGAGTAGCTAGCTCCCAGATCGTGAGGGGTGTATTGCACACACGCACCACATCACCGTAACATATATATATCAAGAATAAGACAAAGATGCATCTAGGATGCATCCATACGCCCGCATAAATAGTGGCCATACAATATATATCGAGCTCATAATCGATAATGTAAAAGGATGGTGTGTAACATCACCGACACACCTGAGTCATGCCATTGGTGCATCAATGACACGGTCACGGTACCTCCATGACTAGTTAATGATTTGGCTCGGTATAAATCAAGGGTCAAACAAAGGTCCACAAGGTAGCAATATATATCACCATCATAATCGAGGTTCAATATCGAGAGGTCACAATTCACGTGTTCATAACAATAGTCCAATATCAAGGGTTCAAGAATGAGGTCAATAGCGAAGGTTCAAGAATGAGTTCAATATTAACAGTTCAGTAACATAGGGGTCAATAACAAAGGTCAATGTCAGAGGTTCATAGCAATGGAATATCATAAGCGAAACAAAGTCGAAGGATCAGAAAGTCATGAGAAACCCCTACTGAAAAAGGGATAGAATATCTGTACCTTAACGCCAATGAAAGGAAAGCAACGAATGAACAAACACGAAGACACAACGTCACGCCTTCTTCAATGAATCTACACGAATTACGGTTCGCATAATAATTATTAGCTCATTTAATGTCGTAACAGATTTTTTTGTATTTACTATTAACCACATTATCGTATTAGGGCTTACTTAAGTTAAGTGATCAAAACATATGTTTAAGGTTGGTTAAATGTCTTCTTACTTAATGCCCGACCCAATTTAGGGTTAATGTACGAAATTATCAAAGTTCAGAGTTTAAGCTGTAATTAATATCATTAATGACCAAATTATTACACACTCTTAGGGTGTATCCGCTTTAAAAATGCTTTATACTCAATATGGACCAATTAAGCGTGAAACCAAACATACACACATGCGATTAATGAGACCACTCTACTTGAAATACAAAGGCATACAAAATACGAAACAACCACCGGTTTAACGAGGTTCGACAAACTCAAGTCTTTTACATATCTAATAAATCAACCCTTCAACATAGGTTTGAATGCATGTTTTAGATATAACAAGTTTCTTATATAAGACCCATAATTTATAAAATCAACATGTACTATCTACATACTTTAAATATAATAAGCTACATGCTTCTTAGGTAGTAACAATACTTATATTTACTTCATCACATGCGCCTAAGACTCAAACAGAACACACCCACAATGCTACATGATTCGTGCATGATATCATACGTGTAACTATACTTCAATCTTTTAACCTTTATTATATGCATGCCTACCTACATGATTTTGAATATGATATTACATCCAGACACACGCAAACACCAGGCCATGATCGACTCTTATGCGACACACAAAAAAAAAAGAAACAATCTGTCAAGAATGTAACCATATTCGATTATTCAAAACATGCATGCGATCACACTAACACATACAAAACAAGACCTGGTCGACATATGTAAAACCTATGCAAGCGATAACAGCCCATGAACTTAACAAAACACGACTCAATGCGAATCAAAAGGGCACATTTGCGAGACAACGAGGCATCACGAAACCAAACGTTAAACCATAAACCTTCGCGAGACCAAAACAATTTTAACGAGACAGCAAGGAAACCAAAAGATTAACACGAGTAGCAAAACATGTTTACGATTATAGTTCTAGTCGTGTACAAGTGAATGACAAAGGGGAGGACGTATGAATACCTTTGGGCTGCTTTAACGAAGCTAAAGAAGGAAACCAGGACCATCCAAAGTTTGAATCAAACCATATGATCAACCATAGTTCATGTACACTCGATCACCACCACGTTCACATCTCCTTCATCCTTTCTCTTTGCTTGTTTTTCTTTGATTTGGATCAAATGGAGGAAATAAATTAAGGTCTTGCCGTCATTTTAGGTTTAGGAGAAGTAGGGTTTTCTTTTGTTCTTATTTTTGAATAGGTAAATGATAGAAATAAATGGGGTGATTGATGGAACGAAAATTGTGGGAGAGGGCGTTATCTTGGACCGAATATGGGGGGTTATTGACTCCATAAATGCAAATCAATTCACTATAATTATCATTATGTTAATTTTATTTAATTTAAATGTGTTAGTTAATATTTGGTTATTGCATATTGAAATCTTGTAAAAAAAGTCCAATAACTTTATAATGTGTGATATATATTTTGTAGACATAAGTATAAATAAATTTTTATCCTCTTGCATAAATCATCTATAAGTTAAGTGTCTATGCAATTAACGAGCTTGACATATTTACGTATTTCACAATTAATAAGCTTGAGGGGCAATTTAGTCATTTAACACGTTTACGATTTTTAGGGTTTTACAGTATAGCTTGAACTTCATCCTCGAACTTTATTCCCACTGACCCAAGTCTGGATAAAATCGAGTTTAAATTGTTGATATGCCTGTAACTGAACTTCCTTCCCTCATCCTCGTGTTGACTAGCTCCCGAATCGGAAGACTTTATTTTTCGCCGATGGCTTCGTATATATTAGACAATGCCTCCATGATTCCCTTTGCCGAGGTCTCCTCGTAATGTTGAACGCAACATCCTTTGACAATGCTAGTCTAATAAATGCCTTGGCCTTTTATCCAAAGTCTCCCACTGCTGTGTCATCGCCTCCGGTTTTCACCTAAAAGCTGGCCCAAGTCTTTCTCACGAGCAAATCTTCAATTTGCATCTTCCACCAACCAAAGTCCTTCCCATCAAACTTCTCAATCTGAAGCTTACTGCTTTCTGCCATTATTCGACCCTTTGGGTTTCAAATAGCACCTTTTTAGGAAAAAAAAAAACAGTGGTGAAAAATGCAATTTTTAGTTGTTAGGATCGGACACGACACATACAAACACAATTAACTGCCATAATAAAGAACACAAGGATTTAAGGTGGTTCGGTCTAATCTGACCTACATCCACACGAGGTAACTAGGAGTATTTTATTTCATCTGAGTTGTGTGTTGTTTACAAATACAGAGCAATCTCTTATATAGAGATTGAGATGATAACTGGTCAAATAAACACACTGTCAATTACGGCCGCCCATCAATCACCGTAAATTATGGCCGTCCATCAATCACGAGGAACATGGTCGGTCAATTACGGCTGTCCATGTTTTTCTAGCACTACCTTTTTGACCAGCCTAATAAGTGGCTTCACACTCAACATAACCAATTGTTCAAACTGATCTTGATACTCTTTCATACTAGTGCCATACCTGAGATTTTTGATTTCTACCATTGGATCCTCATTGACAACCCCAAACCTCTTCAAGATTGCTTCCTCATACACAACCCATTCCACTTGTTCTCCCTAAGACAATGAATTGCAGATGCCAAGTCAAAGCCCACTCATACAAGTGAATTGACACCACTTTGACCTTTTCATCATCCTGAACCTCATCAACAACAAAAAACTGCTTAACTCTATACAACCAACCCTGTACATCTTCTCCAAAGAGCTTAGGAAACTCCAATTTGCCTAGCCTACTAAATTTTCTAGGTCCTTCTTTAGCCTTCAATCAATTCACATCAGTAACCAGATATTGAAGCTGTATCACAACATTATTCAAACTTCTAGTCATAGTATCAAATTTCTCATCAAGACCAATGGAAACTTGATCAACATGATTAGTGACCCAATTCTTGATTGAATCATCAACATGAATCTCCATTGATGCATTTCTTGTTCCTACCATTGTAAACTATAATAAAATGTTTCAAAAACCATTATTTACACCACACAGAGCAATTATTCCACCATATAGTCCTAACTAATGCATTTTTGAAATGGAAACAGAATGAAACAAAACAATGACGTATTTATGATAAGGCAACCGGTCTAGAGTGACGTGAATTGATGTTTGTATGGTTGGTTGACCGAAAAGTCAACGAATGATGGTGGTGGTGTAACAGAATTTGTTATTCTAGTAGAATTTGTTACAAAATTGGTTATGATGAAGGTTATGGTGGATGGTAGCAGGATGAGGGCTCCGGATACCAAATGAAATGTACTAATTGGGTTAAGAACTTATAACCGGAATTAGTCAACACATGACGCTAGAATTCACAATCAAATGGGTAAATTCAAGTAGAAATGGTTAAAGGATTTGTTATTGATTATTGTGAGTATCAAATGATTACAAAGTAAAGATAGAATTCAGTTCATACATTAGTTTTACAAATGGAAGATACAAACGTATTTAAAGACAAATGGGGGAAAAACAGTTAAAGGTTGTTGGTTGACTAGAGAGGGCCCACGTGCGAGGCATTTGAGTATCATTTGGGGTATTTCACATGTGCACATAACAAAAACTCATCAACATTTAAAACAATTAATCATAAAAAATACAACTACAAGAACATTCGGATCAAACCTAGGTTTTCGGTTTTGTTAAAATCAATTTTGTTTGGTTGATTGAATTGGGGCTTTTTTAATTGGGGTTAATTGATGAAATTGAAATAATGGTTTTGTTTATTGGGTGTTGAAGGTGTATGATCGTGGTTTAATTTAATTATGGTTGTGAATTGAGTGGTTAATTAGTGAAGTTCATTTTTTAGGATTGAGCAAATAGTACAAAAAGATACCAAACTTAAGGTTCATTTCCAATCAAGGTATTCTTCTTTTTTTCGTGCATAAAAAGGTACCCAACAAATTTTTTTGACGGATTTGGGTTTTTTATTAACATTCGTTAACTCACTTTGTTAGTAAATTACATGTTTAGTCCTCGAATTCATATAATCATTTCATGCAACTCCAAAAACGTTTTGGAAAATTCTTTTAAAAAATTTTGAAAATTTTGAAAATTTTTTAAAAATTTGAAAATTTTGAAAAAATTTCGAAAATTCTTTTCAAATTCGTATAATCATTTTTGAATATTTTTCTAAAATTATTTTCGAATTCGTATAATCGTTTTTGAAAATTTTGAAAAATTTTCGAAAAGAACAACATTTTTTTTTTCAAAAATTTTTAAATTTTTTTTTGAAAACTTTGAAAAAAAAATCGAAAATTTTAATTTCTTTTTCAAACTTTGTTAAAAAATTAGATTTTTTAATTTTTTTTCAAAATTTTAAAAAATTTCAAAATTTTCAAAAGAATTTTCAAGATTTTCAAAAATGATTATACGAATTCGAAAATAATTTTCGAAAAAAATTCAACATTTTTCAAAAAATCTCGAATTTTCAAAAATGATTATACGAATTTGAAAAGAATTTTCGAAAAAATTTAAAATTTTTCAAAAGAATTTTCGAAATTTCTTTGGATGTTGCATGAAATGATTATACGAATTCGAGACCAAACATGTATTTTACTAACAAAGTGAGCTAACAAATGTTAATAAAAAAACCCAAATCCGTCAAAAAAAATTGTTGGGTACCTTTTTATGTAAGAAAAACAGAATAGTACCTTGATTGGAAATGAACCTTAAGTTTGATACATTTTTGTGCCATTTGCCTTTTAGGATTTGGGTTAGACATTTTTTTATTATTAGCTGGATAATAATGTCATCAGTTGGTTTATTTCAACCTTGTGTGTGAATATGTGATCTTGCCACCAATGCCATTGAGTCAGGATGAATCGATTGTGATTCATTTGGCGATGTCGAAATCTAGAAATTGGGTTTTTGAATTCTGGGTAAGTGGAAGTACATAAGGGTATTTTAGTCAATTCATTAGAAAGTTACCGATTTTGTTCACAATTAGAGAGTTTAGTTATCTATATTGTTAAAAAAAATTAGTTCATTATCTAACTCGGGAAAATTGTGAAAGTTCGTTATGTATCTTTAGACTTAACCCTAGTTAAAATGTAATTCACAACTGATGGGACGGAGTATATTATTTCGCATAGTAAATAAAAAACGAAGATAAAAATAATACAATTACGGTGGAGTGTCCCACCATCATATCACATTCAGCTTTCGTTCTCTTATTAATTATAGTTATTATATGTGTTTCTAGAGTTTTAAAAAGCTGAAGATTCTGGACGTGAGTTACTCAAAGTCATTAACTAAGACTGGAAATTTCATTGGTCTTGAGAATCTTGAGGAACTTCACTTAAGACATTGTGAAAATTTGGAAGAGTTGGATAGCTCTATTGGTTGCCTCCAAAAACTTGGTAAATTAGACATGAGTGAATGCACACGGTTGAAGAGGCTCCCGTGGAAAATGATAGACAAGTTAATGTCTCTTCTAGAACTTCACCTTTTGAAATGTCCCAACCTACTAGAGATCTCACATGAAGTTGGTAGTCTAATTTCACTAAAATGCTTGTATTTAAGTGGCAACATATTCAGTAGCCTTCCTAATAGCCTTTGCCAACTCCATCAACTGATCGGAATAGTATTATATGAATGCACCAACTTAAAGTCGATTCCAGATCTTCCTCCAAGCATTAATGGGTTATCCGCGATTGATTGCATAAACCTAGTGAATCTTCCTTCAAACTGTTCTGAGTTACAATTTCTAACGCATCTATGTTTGGATAATTGCTCAAAACTTGGATCTGAAGGGTTCACTCAAGTTACAGGACTAAGGAACCTACAAGAATTACAAATGTTAAATTGCAATGTTTCACAAGTATCCAGTAGAATTGGGAATTTGGTGTCATTATCACATCTCGACCTTTCAGGAAACACATTTTCTAGTCTACCGGAGAGCTTAAGCAACCTTTCGAAACTGGAGAGACTTGATGTTGATAGGTGTGCTCAATTACAGTTACTTCCACCTCTTCCATTCCAACTGAAAAATATAGAAGCAAATGAATGTTGGTCATTAGATTTGATGCCATTTGATTCATTGCTAAAGGCATTTATTTTTCCTTCCAAAGTATCCAAGGTAAGCAACCTCTCCATTTGATGTACATATATATTTTGCAATGACGAGGCCTTTTTCATGTACTATTATAAATATTCTTGAATGCTATACAGGAATCATTCATGAATACTACAAAATTATTCATCAGACTCTCGAGGAAGGGGGAGGAGTTAACTGAGTGGTGTACTTATCGAAACAGAGGAAATGTTTTATCTTTTGTGGCACCTATTCCATTTGATCATAGCAAAATATGTGGTTTCATCGTATGTGCTACCCTACATTCACAAAAAAAAATATTTCCTGCTACCAGAGACGTTGTTACAAGGATTAGGAAATGCTACTTTGGGCCTCCAAGAATTTATAATAAAACGAAAGGAACAAATCATGGATTCCGTGATGGTGTGTATGTTAACGCTTCCATGATGGTCATGTTTTATCCACTTAATGATACAACACTTGTGGTGGAAGCAGGTGATACTGTGGAACTTCAGTTTGATGCTTCCTCTGTTGTGAGTTGTGGGTTGCGTTTGGTATACGAGGATGATGTGGTAGATTCGGAACCCACACTCCCTATGTTAAATTACCAAGTTAAATGATGAAGACATGTGCTCCTTCCCCATCCAAAATGATGAATACACCTTTTATGACTTTTCCCCCATGGTATCTTTATTCCAAATGTTATCTCTTATTATAATAAATTGTTATGTACTCCGTAAGTTATTTCAACAAAAATTTCATGTTAATTTGCTTGGTATTAATAAGCATTTATAGGTTTTTATTGCGGGGCGTTCAAATGGAATGCCCACCAGGTGTTTGATGAATGTCTAATTACAGTAATACATTAATATATTTGAATGTTCATGGTTCCTATGCTTATTATGTCTTTGTTTAAAGAAAAATGCCATGTTGTTGTTTGTCTGTGCCATCCTGTCAGCTTGAGGCATCACGATGAAATCTGTTCATTGATATCGTTGTTTGAACCTGTGAATGCACTGCGTATCAGAGTTGTTACATATATATAAAGAAATCTGAGGAAAAACTTGCTTGCAATCAAACCGACCCGGCCAGTTTTGTCCCATACTTTTGTTATGGTTTACTTAAACTTTTGGATTTTGATTTATTTGCTGTTAGTCTGTCGTATTAAAATGATAAAGCCATTGATATGATGGTAGGAATCTTCAATTCAGTACCCCAAAAGTTAGTCTATCATATTAGCAAGTGTTAATCAGTCATACTGGAATATCTTCCAGGAGTTTGATGAAAGTTCAATGCTAATTGTTCGTGTTCTGCATTCTTGTATATGTTCGATCTAGTTTAAAATTATGTAGGAAATCTCATGTTCAAATGATGCTTTGAGTTTGAGATGATGTATTTTATACTCTGGTTTGACCAATTTTAGGAACACTTTAAGATGGAAGAATATGTTTTCATTTGGAGCAAACTACTTGATTTAGGTTAATAAACTTTATGTCACAAAGCACTTATAGTTAACACCCTTGACCCTTAGATATTGTGATGTTACAGTGTGTATTGTTGCTGCTATGTTTTATAAATATAGCATTTAACTATTTATATTGTTGCTGATATATGAACCTCTTATGCCTAAACAGAAGGCAACTCAAACAGTTTGTATCGTCTCATGTAAATAATGCTCGGTATGACGAAAAAGCTATTTACTTTTGTTACACTTTCTGTAGTGCTGATGCAATCATGTGTTATAAAAATGTAGCAACCGCATAACTGGGTTGATTAAAAGCAAGAGTATTAAGCTATAGTATCAAACTGATCCTGAACGGGTTAGATTTAACTGTCAGCGATACCTTTATTGTTGAATTTACTTATAGTTGGATCTATCAGACACTCTAATTAGTGGGTATTATCACTGTGCTAATTTTTCCAATATGACCTTCTATAATAAAAATTGACCTGTAGTTTTCCAACTCAATTGTAACTATATGTCTCATGAAATCAATGAAGTACGTAGTACTACTCTAAAGACACTAAGTTATTGCTTGATTTAATTAATACCATTTGATATTACTTTTTCTTAAGAAAAAATAAAAAATAAACATGCTAAATGTGTTATGCTACTGTATGTTGTTATTCAGTTGAGCACCATAGTCTGCAATCAGCACAATCTACAATGTTAAGATAGAAGGATTACACACTGCTACCCATTTGCTATAATTTTCAAAGATCAATAAGAAACTCCGTAGTTTCAGCTAGGGATGATGACCAGCTAGTTGGTCCGCTTTCTTTGTATCGATACATTAGGTATCACTTATTTAGTAAGTAACTGGGTCATATATTTCATAGCTGTTTAGCACTACACATCAGTAAATGTGTTGTTGCCTAACATATGCAGTACAGATAGTCACTGGAACATTTTCACTCCTTGTTTTAACTCGTTAAAACAGATTGTCAATCTAGTTCAAAATCAAAACAACTAAACCATTAATATTTATTAAAAACCAAAAAATAATTGAATTAAATCAAATTGTCATTGGAACAGTCTCAAACAATTAATTGCCGCCAAAGATAGTAATGTTTATCTGTCACGAAGAAGAACTATATTCTCAGAAGATCAACAAAAAGTACAAACACTTCCTTACATTTTTCTTGAAATGGATACAAAACTATGCAACCATTTTGTCGTCGATAAAAAAACATTGCTTCTCGTGTACAATGACAGCTTTTGAACAACAAGCGACCTATGCAGCTTATAGTTGTAGCATATCTGCAAACTAGACTGATTATCTGATCTTTCGGCAGAAAAAGCTCTGTTATACATTAAAGTGAATTCGAAAATATGGACTTGTGTTGTTAGATATATGCAAGCGAGCTCCTATCGTGATCAGGTTGGGGCCGGCCCCGTGTAGGAGTAGGTGGTCTTTGATTATTTAGCTCCTACATACATCAATCATGATCATATTACAATCATAGCATACGACTAAGTATCATTTGCCAAGGTTAAAATGGGCCGCACAGGTTCTCCTTCCAGCTCTTTTTTGTGTATTTTCAAACTTTTATTATAGATTTAAATGTGCTAATTATGATTACCTGCATCCAATGGCGTTCTTCGACATATTCTGTAGATGTTTCTGGTTCAAGCGGTGGGGGCAACGGGTGAATAAGTTTTGGAACAACTACTAATCCTCTTCCAATTACTAGTATAGCGCCAGCGTTGTTGGCAGTTCCTGTACACAATTAGCCCAACTTAAAAAGTCATCTGGCTACAAACAACTGAAGCAGTCTAAAGAAGCCAAGAATAGCAAATAGTTACCACAATAGTTTGTTGCTGAGAAAAGGGTAATCAACTGCCCTTGAGCAAATCTCTCAAATCCATCCATTACGCACTCATGTGCTCTTATAATCAGTTGAAGTTTGTTTCTTTTACAGAAGTCTGTAACCCTGTCAGGCTGCATGTAATTACAATTCATTATGGTGTATCAAAGGTATGAGTCAGAATAGGCGAGTAGGATAGTCAAAACAGGTATTCTTTAATACATGTTAAGATGGGTCGGGTTGACCCCCCAACGTTGTCATTTCTTACTTTATTAGGAAACCTAACCATAGTTTGTTTGATTTTAATACTTATTGGGCTTTTACTAGTATTTGTGAATGACCAAAACGTATATAAGCAAAAAATTACCATAGCCATAGTTCTTGCTTATATATGTTTTGGGTTTTGTTGCGAGGGTTGCTTCATTCCTTAAAAATATGAATACATACCCCGAAAGTGACAAGACCAGGCCCCCTTGCATTTGGTCTCAAACCTTCCACGCTATCGTTTTCTGTGGGGTCGGACCTACAAGTAAAAATGTACCAAGAAAGTGATGTAAATATATATTCACAGAAGAGTCAGAGCATGGCTAACGTGTGAGAACATACACAAACTTGAAAATGACCATAACTTTCGATTAAAATAAATTATGTTTTTCACTTAATGTACTTCTTTCTTGCTCAAAAAAACTAGCAACAAAATTAAAAACTTATATAAGCAAGAACTTACCATAGCAAGTCCATCATGACAACAGATCCAGCATCCATGTTTATTGGTCTCTCTATTTTCTCTATTGTTCAACTGAATGAATTGATCTTCCTATGCCACCATGCAAGTGATCAACTGATTGAACCGCTGCCATGCCCAAATTCCATCATTCTCTCCCTACACATCATTCAAAAAAACCATAATCAGATTCAAAAAATATAGAAATTCATTGCCAGTACTCCAATGTTTCCATACATACCATTCTCTCTATGCACTCAAGACGAAAACCAAAGAGTGCATTTACGTCAGCAGCCTCGTGATTCCCACGTATTAAGTGAATACTTTCTGGATAGTTAATCTGAAAATAGTAAAATTAAATAAATAAATAATAGAATCAGTCTTGAAATAGATAAGGGAATATAAGGTAAAAGCTTGCCTTAAGAGCTAGGAGCAAAGTGATCGCTCCAAGCTATGTTGTCCTCTATCAACATAATCTCCAAGGAATAAGTAGTCAATATATCTGAAAATAAATAAGAACGGTTATAAAGTAAGGGTACAATAAACGGTAAAAAAATATGTAAATAACCCAAAATACGAGCTAAGAAAATTCAAAACCTCAATTTCCGAGATTTTTGCTCTTTTTTTCGAATTCCCTAATTTTTTTAGTAAAAAATTTGCTTAAAATCTAGGTTTCTGCATGCTACACACTTTAGATATTAATTAAATTATTGGCTTACGTTATGTCTCCAGCACTAGAAGGGAATCCATATTCATCAAATAAGCGCATGAGATCAGTGAACTGTCCATGTAGATCACCAAACACTTTTATTGGAGCTTTTAATTGAAGAACGGTAGTCTCACTAATAAATATCTGCTCAGCAGCATAACAAAGCTCTCCCACTTCATAGGCATCGAGAAAGAACCTCCTGTCGGCAGGCGGTATCCAGTTCCGAGGCTTAAGCAAAGTAGCAAGCACCTGGAAAAAGACTCATTATAATCTATACTTTGCATACTACTATCCTATTTTGACCAGTTAATTTATGCTTGGGTTAATTTATGTTGTGTTTCATTTGCTATCAATGTGACAATATTGTTTGACTTTTTTAAATAGACGAAAAAGTATTTGTGGTTCAAACCAACCCAATCCGATCCGTCGTGTTTCAGCCTGTACCAAGAACTGGTCTATTTCAACCCAATCCCATTTTTATCCGTGACCGATCCACTTGACCCTATCATCTTGCCACCTTTAATATCAGGAAAAGAGCTGCACAACAAGCACAACTTCCTAAATGTTACCTTTTTATGCAAGCCTTGAGGTGACTTTTGCCTCATGTATCGTTTTGCAGGACATGATGACATGTCATTTGAAAAAGGCATCATACGTCTACTCTCATTTTCAAAATGATCCAATGATAACTGCCTTACCAACCCACCAAGGTTTCCTACAGCTTCTCTAGCAATCACGACCTGCATCATATAAATATCAAGTTCGCTTAATTACTCTATATAAGAACAAAATCCACAACATACAGATTAATGAAGATGGCACTTACAGCTCGAGGGTGAAGTTGAACAAAATCCACCAAGGGTGTATCACTGCCCTCTGAAGTAGTCCTTACAGCATGTGTATTCACATTTGGACCCATCAATTCATTGGGAAACCTTTTTTTTTTTTTTTTTTAGAAAGTGAAAGTAAAACCATTATTTTGACATTAACTAATTAATTACTTTAACACCTCTTTAATCCAAAATTCGATTTTAGGTACACATAAAAATCCCCTAGATGAACCACATCAAACTAAAATTCAATTTCATATCAATCAAATGCTTTTTAAATCGATCAGTTTCGGTTATTCTGTTGATCAATTGATCGATTTTATAAACAAACTCCGATTGGTAGCTCCGTTGTCGCCAAAATCTCACCAGCAACCAGGTTAGATTTTTATCATCGATGTAAGTTTGTGAATACAGTTACATATGTTCGAATTCAATGAAATCAGTTTAGATGATCTCGTAATAATGAGGTTGATAATGAATTGATGATGATTGTTAAATTAGTACTAGTAAAAGCAGTAGAAATATGCTCCTTATTTCCATAACTGTTGTAATAGTGAGGTTGATATTGAAAAAGTAGTAGTTGATGATTGTTGGTGTGTAGTCTGATATGATTAGCCCTAGGTGTTTGATGTCAGTTCGAGGCGTCCAAATCTCATTAGTTATGTTATCGTGTTTGTTACCAGAGGCGTGTGATTCTAAGGTAATGGTGATATGAGAATGTGACAAGTAGGCGTTCTATTTTAGTTGCTCGCCATCAAATTAGTGACTAGGAGGTACATTTTGGTTTTATGTTTGTTGCTTATGTTGTCCGTGTGTTTAGTAAGTACTCCGAGTAGAGTCGAATCTAGAATAGAATACGTTTTCTTGATTTCTTTTGGTCTGTTTATAGAATAATATTGTTGAGAGGTCGAGTTTCTACATCTGTGAGATTGTGTGGGGTGTTTGGGCAATTGGACCTACATCTATAAACGAATGAATTAGTTATTGTGTTTTCATGTCGTAGATTCTTTTTTATAGTGTTAGGGTGATTTACAGTGTGTACAAAAGCCCGTTTGATGAAATGTCTATTAAGGAATTATACTTTGTTATACTGGTGATGTTGCACTCAGGTTCTAGTGTTGCCTATTGATCACTTTGATGATACTTGGTATGCATTTCCTTGAATAGGAAACTTACAGCCTAAGTGGTAGAGATTTGGATCCATTTCCAGGCTGGAATAGATGACTTATCCTTAAGGGGTTGGGATAGATGACAAGGGGATGTTTCTTTTTACTATTATTGGGTCTTTAGTGGTGGGGTCACAAATATTTGATGTTTCTTTTTTGGAAAATGATAAATGACCTAACTAAAGAAGTTAAGGAGATTTATCGATAAACGATTAGACAAAGACATCGCATAATACATTTACGACAGTGTTCTCCTTGCGCCATTTAATTGCCCATGTATCATCACTCTTCTTTTTTTTGTTGGCTCCACCTTATATCCTTAAATCATCTATATTACCAAAGTGAGGAAAGTCTGCTCCTCCCCATTCAGATGGAATAACATACAAGGGCTCACATACTTTTAAACCCAACTGCTAAATGAGAAAGCATTCTTCTTAGAGCATGGAGTGTGGTAACGAGATACACTCGCCACTCTAACGTGGCTTCCTCGCCAGTTCAAGCCGGCCCTCGCCACCACACCATGTGGCCTCGCCACTAGCTTGTTCGCCACCCCAACGACGAGCAAGAAGACAAACGAAAAGTTAAAAACAATCCGTTAAAAACAACGGTTTTTTTTTTTTTTTTTTTTTTTTTCAAATTCAAATATTACCCACCCACTCTATAAATAATACTACTCGTCTCAAATTATAAGTTCATTGACTTTTGACTCAACTTTGACCTTAAATATTTTGTTTGTATTATATAATACTTGATGCAAAATATATAAATGGATTGTGTTTTAAATGTATTTCCATTTGATATAATTTTCATCAAGTGTTGTGTAATACAAACGAAAATATTTAAGGTCAAAGTTCGACTCAAAAAGTCAAATTGGACTTACATTTTGGGACGGAGGGAGTACCAATATTTACACAAAAAAATTCACACTTCTCTTTCAAACACAATTCAACTTCAAAATTCACACTTCTCCTTACGCAAGATTATTATGACTTGTCGTCTCCCGCATTCCGCTAAAGATATGCAAACGTACGTTCAAAATCAATGCAATAACGACGATGAGGGTCGAAAAAACGCTATTATAAGCGTCATCGAATTGTTTGAGTAGGCGAGGACGGAGAAGCTACAGATGAGAGAAAACTACAAGAGTTGCAACGACATCAGCACTGAACGAAAAGGTGTGATCGAGAAATTTCTGAAGGAGGAAGCCCACAAAGACGACGAGATTATTGACAAGTTGTGGCGGTGTGTTCAAATGGTAACGAACAACATCAACACCAAAATCAATTGGAGCTATCGGGTGAACAAAGATGATGGTGCAGGTGCATCAACCTCGACCGCCAACTTTGGTGAGGAATCTCCGGTAGACGAGGAAGCTTTGGCTCACCTCGAGGAATTTGCCGGTTATATATCTCCCTCGTATGATTCTGCGAACGGTGAGTATTCATATTAGGATTTAGGATTTATGTATTTTTCGTATGTTTTTTTTTTCCGTATTGTAGTTGTATTTTTATTTAAATGAATGAAATGAATTTTATTGTGTTTGAAAAATATGGAAAAGAAATAAAATGAGGGTGGGTGGGGCCCAAATGAAGAGGTTTGAGTTAGTTGTGATTGGGGGGTATTTTTAAGTGAGTGTGTTGGAGTAATGTGGAAGTGATGTGACACAAGTGAGGCCCAAATGAAAAGGAAACTTATGCCATGACACTCCATGCTCTTATTGTCAATGTAACACCTTTTCAGAAGACATTTGTTTAATGTGCACCCCCAATATTCTGTTTATGTGCTCTACTGGTGCGTAATGGAACTTGTCAATGGACTCGATATGCTCCAGATAACTTGCATAATAAATAATGTCTTATGTTTTCTAGCCATTAATCTCCTCTGTGAGTTATAGGCAAAAGTTCAATATAGATCCAAAATTTACCATAGATCCAATAAACCAATAATAGCCATTCATTTTTTTATTATGATAAACTTTCACCCTTTTTAAAAATTAAATATCTCGCAAACCGTTAATCGTTACGCGATAAAAATTATTATCGCGACGAAAATTAATTATCTTTCTATAGATATGCACTACTATATATTTTAACCATTTTTTTCAAAATTTCGTCAACAAAATCATATATGATTTATGAAAATCATATATGATTCGATTTTTACGAATCATATATGATTCGTAAAAATCATATATGATTCATAAAATCGAATCATACATGATTTTTAAAATCATATATGATTCGAAAATCATATATGATTTTTCGGACGGAATTTTTGAAAAAAATGTTTGTCGTAAAATATATAAAAGTGCATGTCTATAGAAAGATAATTTAATTCTCGTCGCGATGGTGTATTTTATATTTTGAAAATTTACCGCTTGTAAGATATGTTGTTTTAAAATAAAAGGTGAAAATGATTTTTATTAATTTAGATAAAAGATGGAGGTTATGACGGCTCATTTGTTATGCAATAAATATGGGTTCTATATTGATCTCAACTCGTGAGTTATATTGCACGTGTGTTACAAAAATGTTTTTTCGTCAATTTTAACTTTGTCCTGAATGAGTCTAGGGATGTATATGGAATTTGATAATATACTATTATAGAATTGGGTTAATGGCATGTAATACCAACGTACTTTTTTATTTGTTCAAATATCATATACAAACGCAAAAAAAAAAAAAAAAAATACTACAATACCATCCAACTCTTTGCACCATTAGTCCGTCAGGCATGTAATAGCAATGTACTTTCCGATTTGTTTCATTATCATACATTTTAGTTGCACCGTTAGTCCTTTTGGCTAACGACCGTTTGTAATTAACTCAAATATATGTTTTCTTACGTTTTCATACGTTGTTATCCGTTTTCGCCTGTTTTTTTGCATTTCCATATGCTTTTGTTCGCTTTTAAACGTTTTTGTCCGTTTTTATACGTTTTCAAGCGTTTTTATATGTTTTCGTCTGTTTTAAACGTTTTTCTTACGTTTTTATCTGTTTTTATCTGTTTTTATACGTGTTCTTACATTTTCATACGTTTTTATACATTTGCGTTCGTTTTATACGTTTTCGTCAGTTTTTATGCGTTTTTATTTGTTTTTATATGTTTTCATACGTTTTCTTCCATTTTTGTTCGTTTTTAAACGTTTTCGTCTCTCTTCAAATGTTTTCAAGCATTTTTGTTCGTATGAAAACGTATGAAAACAAAAACGTATGAAAACGAAAACGTATAAAAATGAACAAAAACGTATGAAAACGTATAAAACGAACAAAAACGTATGAAAACATAAAAACCGTATAAAACCGATGAAAACGTATAAAACAAACAAAAACGTAATAAAACGTATAGAAACGGGCAAAAACGTATGAAAACGTAAAAACCGTATAAATACTGACGAAAACGTATAAAAACGAACAAACGCGTATGAAAACGTAAGAAAATGTATAGAAACAGGTAAAAACATATGAAAACGTATAAAAATGTAAAAACATATGAAAATGATGAAAACGTATTAAAACGGACGCAATCATATAAAAATGGATAAAAACGTAAGAATACATATAACAACATATAAAAACGTATAAAAGCTTATGAAAAACGTATAAAACGCTTGAAAACGTATAAAAATGGATAAAGACGTTTAAAAACGAACAAAAACGTAAGAAAACAGGCGAAAACGTAGAAAATGGATAAAAACATATGAAAACGTAAGAAACGTATAATAAGGACTAACGGTGCAAAGAGATGACTAACGGTCGTTAGTCAAAAGGACTAACGATGCAAAGAGACGACACAAAAACGTATGATAATGAAACAAAATTTAAGAGTTGGATGGGTATTGTGGTATTTTTTTTTGGTTCGTATATGATATTTGAACAAATGAGAAAGTACGTTGCTATTACATGTCATTAACCCTGTAGAATTATATGATTCATAGCCGACACACTGTGAGCCTCTTAGTGGAAATAGAAAGCAGAAATAGTAAGAAGCTTAAAAAAGCATAGGAATGCAACATTTCTGTGTGTGTATTTTTTCAATTTGAGTCGGTCACTTTAAGTTACGGGAAAATGTATACAACCGATCAGGCCAGTTTTGATCTATAATCACTATTTAGAATGTGTGACAAAAATGATTATCAACGATTTGTTATCGCAGACCGGTGAGATTGGGATAAATGGGTGATCACGACGAGTTAATGAAAACCAAACCATCAAGAAAACACAAACACGTAAAGCACTTGACAAGAAACAAGGTGTGGATAAGAATTCAAGCTCGAACCAAACAATGCCTAAAATATCTAAGGGCGTTTGGTTTGTAAATTTCAAAACCTGTGGTTTCAAATTCGATGGTTTTCAAATCTTGAAGTGTTTCAAACCCCGAGGTTTCAACATCAGAACTGCTTGGTTTGCAGCTTTTGTTTAATGATGCTAGATGTTAATAAGCATATACAAGTCGCAAAACAACATAGAAAACGACTTATATAAGTCGTAAAAAAGATAAAATCAGCCCATACAAGTGAAAAATAGCATAAAAATGTTTTATTTAAGTCAGAAAACAAAGATAAAATTAGCCCATACAAGCCGCAAAAATGAAGATAAAAAGCGACTTATATAAGTCGTCAAAACAAAGAAAAAAAGTCAAAAAGCAAAGACATACAAGTCACAAAACAACACCATACAAGTTGCAAAACCAGCATAAAAAACATCTTATATAAGCTGTAAAAACAACATATACAAGCTGTAAAAACAGCCCATACAAGCTGCAAAAACATGATAAAAAAACAGCTTATATAAGCTGTAAAAACAACAAAAAAAAAAACAGCATGTATAAGCTCTAAAGATGACAGCCCATAAAGAAAAATGAACATAGAACATCCATACATAGAACATCCATACATATTTGTCGAAGTAGATGATTTACAAAATAGGATGCAACTTTGTGACGGGGTTTTCAAAATACAAAGCAACTACATGAAGTTAACTTAACAAAATAACTCCAACTAATATTTATCATGCTTTAAACCCATCAATACAAAGCAACCCGAACTAATCTTTTAGTAATATATACTTCACCCAACCCTCTCTATTTTCCTGATCCATATCCCAATAAGCTTCCACATATCCAATATCACGTCTTATCTTTTCCATTACCTCGTACTTTTCTTGTTGACTAAGTGACTCCATCTTGAAAATCTCGTTAGTGGTCATGGATTTTTTCTTTTTCAAGTCCTCTTCAAAGTCTATATCCCGGCTAATTGTTGTCGCCGCTTTGTTGAGATTGTCACCAAGTAACTTAACTGCATTACCTAACACATCAGCAAGTGGATCAATATGTATTTTCCTCTTCTTGCCGCGAGCATTTGTAGTTTCATCAACCTCAATATTTGTATTGTCTTTGACTTGAACATTGGTCTTGCGAGGTGCATCATGACTACCTTCCATCATCGTCTCAACCTCCTCATCAGATTCTAGAACATCAATAGGTGCCTCCTTTACTACATCACCATAATCTTTAGCTCCATTTCCACGAGCTCGATTATTTCCAAAAACCGTACACAAATCATCATAGTGAGGAAATGCTTTCGTTCTCCATTTACCCACATCCTTTTTTTTTTATCCTATTCAAGAATAAATGCACCAAATACTAACTAAAGTTATAACATAAAAATATTTACTGAAAATTACAACAAAAGAATATAGTAATTACCTTGATGTAGTCATTCCAAACATCATCAGATGCGATCAAAAGCTTGTTAGTTTCATCCCAACCAAACCCACTAGTGCTCGAACCATTAAACATATCATGAACAGTTTGCCAATCCTTCTTCAAGGTTCTTACCTTCGATTCAATGTGGGGTTTACCCAATTTACCTGAGTTTGGCAATGCCGCTTTTATCTTTTTTTCGAGATGTTGTAAATAACCACATCTAAAGCAATTGTCCGCTTTATAAAGTCCACTATTAACCATAATCACTAATTCCTCGACAAGTTTTGCTTCTTCAGGAGCTGACCACCCATTGTAACCTCTACCTTGGCTCGTCATACTAAAGGCATTACGATTCTGAATATAAAAGTGGTAAACATAGCATCAAAAAGAGGATAAAAATCATTAAAAGAAAGCTATACAAGCTGTAAAAACAACAAGAAAAACATATTGAGATCATCAAAAATCTAACCCCTCACATATTGAGAACACAAATAATTGAAACACTAACTTATCAAGAACATAAAAATTGAAACCCTAACAATTAAGAGCATCAACAATCAAAAGTTGAATAGAAAAGGGCACCTTTACCTATAATTGTTCTTGAAAAATTAAAACTCTACACGTAAACCACAAACATTCAAGAACATGATTGTAGATCTGGAAGAAAAAAAAAAGATCAGAATAGTATTGGAGGGAAAAGTGTGTTGGGAAGTGGAGGCAATGAAAATAGTTGTCAAATAGGGAAAAGTGCCTTGGACGTTTTTAACACATCACTCAATGAGTGATATCTTAACCCCTCCTTTTTTATGGGTCAATGTATTTTAAAATTGTTTGTTTGACCAACCAAACACAATCTTTCACTGTATTTCAATATCAAAACCCATGAAAACCAACAAAATTAGGCCAACCAAACAGCCCCTAACGGTATTCCATCTCTGTCAGCTTATCACATCTTGTTGCCCAAAAATAGTACGATCACTACTTTTCTTTTACCAATGAAAAATGCCTATGTTAGATAAGTCTATGGCCTTTAATGGATCATGAGAACTTTTTTGCTGTTCAATGAATATAATGGATTTTAGGTTTTCCAACCTTCCAAATACCAATGTGGATAAGGATGCCAAGAGCAACGGTATATCCTTTAACTGGGGGTGTGCAAAAAACCGAAAAACCAAACCTAAACCGAAAAAAACCGAAGAACCGAAACCAAAAAAGCCGAAACCAATTGAAAAACCGACGGTTCGGTTTTTATATTTTGAAAAAACCGAAGTTTTTGGTTCGGTTTGGTTTTAGCTTTAAAAACCGACCAATAGAAACCGAACCGACATTTAAAGTCAAAATAATATATCTTGCCTTGTTGTTCACAAATAATATAAGTACTTTATCTTGATATATTTTTTTTATATTACCGGTGTCAATGATGCATTTCAAATATGTGATAACTCTGCTAATATTTTATTTCATAACAATATACATAACACAAATGTGCTTTAAGGTAAAAAAAAAATGTGTACACAAATGTCACAAGAACACATTAAGTTTGAATGTTAATGGTTGTTCCTATTGAAGATGGTGCAATTACATCAAAAGATTGAAGAACTTGTTCCAACATCATTCTTTTTTCGTTTACACACCCTTCAATTGTTTCAGTGTACCTTTCAAGCTCTAACAAATCCTTGAAACTTGGAGGTAACTTTGAGAATGTTAGCACTTGATTTAAGACGGTTCTTTACCCGCTTTAGTACCGTTGTACCAAGATCGGTTTAAGATATGGTTCTATCTTATGATATATGTCAAATCTACTTTGAAAAAGCAAAGCTTGATAAATCGATAGAAACCGAAAACCAAAACCAAACCGAAAAAAACCGACAACCGAAAACCAAACCGACACAAAACCGAAACCGAACGGTTTCTATAAATCAAAAACCGAAATTTTTCGGTTCGGTTTCGGTTTTATACAAAAACCGAGCCAAACCGAACCATGATATATTAACTGAATGATTGTTAACCATGGACAATAACATTGTTAACTAAATGCTTATTGCTTATTCGTAAAATTGATAAACAATAATAGACAATAACAAGTCAAACTAAATTGCACTACTTTTCAACTTTATCGTTCTTAATCTATGTAGACCTCTGCTAATTGTTTCGGATCATGTTAGGTTCAATATTGTGAAATGTTGACTCTGCTATATTAACTGAATGTTTTGTGTCTTTTGGGATGCATGACCCGACCTCATAGCAGTGAAAATCTCACTTTTCCTTTATGGGTATGTTTGGCAAAAATAGATGTTGGTGGTGCTGAAAAAGATTAAAATTGTAATTATTTTTATTTTATTTTATTATTATTTGTTTTTGTAGCGGTGTTGGTGTTGTTGCTGAAAAAGATTAAAATCAATAATTTGTGAAATATAATCTCCAGCATCGACCGGTTGTGAGAACTTATTTTTTTAAAATAATTCACAATCTTAGTTTGCCAAACAAAGATTATTTTTTTACCGAAGCTTATTTTCCAACAAAATAATATTAAGCCTCCATAATCTTCCACAATCTCTCGCGCCAATGTTCTTTTGACAGTTTATGTTCTGCTATCTTTGTTGAGTGCGCAAAGTTGAAAAAGCAGTAGCAACCGCTTTAGTCCTCATGATGATTCCAAATTGAGTTTTAACATGAATCATGATAAACAGTTTTTATACTTTTGTCGTTTCTTATTAAGATAACACATATTAAGACATCTGGTTATAATATTTTTCACCTTTTTAGAGATTAATCTCATTTTCTTCATGGCATATTATTGTTATGTAAATCTTAGGTATAATTTGATTTTCTTATTGTTACTGATATGATCCTCACCAGGTATACACATATATTACCTTATATGAATATTTTCTTTCTGTGGAACTTGTGAAATAAAAACGAAATACTAAAAAGTTAGATATGATTAAAATTGTGACAAATGTTTAATTATAGGAGCTGCTAAAAAGTAATACTGATACGTGTTAGAATTTTTACCGGCGCAACATTTGTTAACTTGGTTGAATAGGTATTTTATATCTTTGCTTATTTTATATCTTATGCCTTTTTTCCTTATCCTAAAATCCATTTCTGCGACAGTTTTTGGTATAAAATAAATGAAACTTTGAATATCCCAGTTTTTAGTTTGATAGTTTGATATTACTTCATTTCTGCTAAATACTTTCTAGATCATTTTCTAATATGTTCTGCAATTTTCTTGTTTAACAGAGAACTCATGAGTTTTGGATTCTCAAGACTGGTACCAAATGATGTTGCTTCGTACATTCTAATTTGTTCCTGAAACTTTTTCTTTTTTGTTGATTTGGACTAGAAGTTATATTTGTTAAACATGTATTCAGATTCTTAGATAGTTTATCGGATTTTATAGATTTGACAATCTGTACTACATTATAAAGCATTTGGGACATTTCTAAAATTGAATGCTTAAAAAATTAAGATTCAACATTTGCTTATAATGACAAATTTTAATAAGTACATCTATAATAGCATTAATTGCAACACTTTAAAACACTTTTTATAGACATGTTTTAAAAAAAAATACAAAGTAATTTAATATAAGAAAAAAAATGTCTATAACAATAATTACCTAATAAATGTTATTTTTCAAACACTCCTAATATGAAAAATACTTGTTATTATACATATTGTACAAACTAATAAAACACACAAAGCTTCATACAATTTATATGTAAGCAAGTTGACGGTACACATGGTTTTAAAAAATGGACCAGACCAACGGGTTCAATCGGGAACCGGAGTCACCACCGGTTCGGCTAGCCCATAAAAATCGTCCGAAAATGATATTATTGAATCAATATAGTTTCAAATGCATACTATATTACAATGTTCAAAAAATATTATTAAATCGCAAGAGTGCCTCGAGAACCAACATATACACCTTTTACAATTTTTTTGATAAAACTTACCGTAAAAGCAAAAAACTTTGTTTTATAAAAATCGGATAATTTTTTTCAAAGCAAAGGATGCCAAGGTGCAAAGTGCTAAATGCTAATTTATATGATTATACACATTTACATATTTATACTATATTTTAAAGCATTTGAGACATTCCTAAAATGAAAGGCTTAAAAAATTAAGATTCAACACTTGCTTATAATTACAAATTTTATTAACTACATCTATAATAGCATTGGTTGCAACACTTTAAAGCACTTTTTATAGACGTGTTTTTTTTTAAAAAAAAAAGGTAATTTAATATACGGAAAAAAAAACATTTATAACAATAATTACCTAATAAATGTTATTTTTAAAACACTATAATATGAAAAATACTTGTTATTATACATATTGTACAAAATAATAAAACACATAAAGCTTCATACAATTTATATGTAAACAAGTTGATGGTACATATGGTTTTTAAAAACGGACCAGACCAACGGGTTCAATCGGGAACCGGAGTCACCAGCTGTTCGGCTAGCCCATAAAAGTCGTTCAAAATGATATTATTAAATCAATAGAGTTTCAAATGCATACTAAATTAAAATGTTCAAAAAATATTATTAAATCGCAAGAGTTACCCGAGAACCAACATATACACCTTTTATAAATTTTTTGATACAACTTACCGAAAAACTAAAAACTTTGTTTTTTAAAAATCGAATGATTTTTTTCAAAGCAAATGACGCAAAGTGCTAAGTGCTAATTATATATTTACTATTTATTATATATATTTTTATAATAATTATTATACTCTTTAAAATAACCCACATGACTTCTTGAATATTTAGTTTTTCTGTATCTTTATAAGTACTCATTTACTTGTATCATCCATTTATGTAGGACAAATACAACAAACATTGTTCTTAGAGAACTAAATTTTCTTTCATAATGTAAGTGAATTTTTTTAAAATTCACTATGATGTTATTATTTAATGATAACTTGCGACTATCGGCCATTGTAAATCACTTTAACCTCATACCTCTACAATATACGATGTTAGGTTCCCATATTAGTAACACAAGCATCAATAGAAGAAATAGAGAAGAGAATGATCGGATGAACAATACAAGACAATTATGCGTATGAATATGATAAGAGTTATGCGTATGAAGTGAAATGAATTGAACAGCCAACCCTCAAGTGAGGGTTATACAAGAGTATTTATAGGGCAAGGAGCTAGGGCAACACATCTAGACTCCTTCCCTTCTTATGGGCTTGGGCCAAGGCTTATGGGCCTTCTACATAAGCCTTAGCTTAATAACTAACATAAAGGCCATATAAAGCTAACTATTACATATGAATCACTAACACTTGAATTAATGTTTAGGAGTGATTCCAACAATCTCCCCCTAAGTGTTAGTGATGAATGAAAGAGTAATAAACGTTGTAGGTGCTGATGTAATAGAAGCTTTGACGTCTTCTTTCTTGTGAGAAGAAGTGTCTTGATACGAACAATCTCCCCAGTGTAGAGAAATTGTTTCCTTTGAACAGTTCTGCTTTGACGTCATCATTTTCTTTGTTCTTTGATCTTTATTCTTTGTGATGGTAGTGATAGTATGTTGTTGTTGTTCGCATCAGTCCGCTTCTGCTCCGGTGTCTCTACGCCTTTCTTCAACATGCTCACACATTCTTTAACGTTGGATTTCAAGATCGATGTAGTTCTCTTAGTCTTTAAACTTTGTAGATTCTTTGACTTGACGAAGAATCATTCGACTTTGTGTTGCCTTTGAGAGAACTTCCATTAGTGATGTTGTTGGTATGAGCATGTGAAGAATCAGACGACCGGTCCGCTCCGAGCTTCCATAAGAAGAAAACATAAAAGCGGTTAGTGATAAGCGGATTCCAGACTTATATGTTTGAACTCGAGAGTGTTAACAAGATAGTGTGAAAACACAACTCTAATTCTCACAAAGGCCGTTCTCGAACCGGAGTCCCCAAGTGAGATAACGCGATGTACAAGTACACCTATGATTCGGATGAGTCGTTGAGGTACATCAAGCATCACCTCACGATCAGACCGCTTGAGACACACTCAAGCGTAATCCACGGGAGTTACCGGTGACTGCGCCGTGGTGTTTGATGTTGACCCGGCAGAGTTTCCATTCAATCACCGAGGATCACATGTGAACCTCTCATAAATGTTCTCGACATATTGCTAAGATCCTGAAGGACACGATAAAGTATCACTTGCGTTCTTATTGTTGAACGACAAGCGATAAAATTTCAAGTGTACCTAAGAGATCTTTGTTGAATCTCGTGGCTCTAGACTCAATAGTGCGCTTTGGTTTTCCGAGCGGAGACTAGGAGAGGGTCTCCTTCTTCAATACCAAAGAATCTCAAGAGAAAGCCGATAGTTTTCGTAGGGTTCCTCATGAGAATGAAACAAGCTTCGTTGATAGAAACTTGAGTGGTCGAGAAGGTTTAGTGCATGTGTCACCGGGTCCATGACGACTTTTAATCTTCAATACCGCGCCATCAAGTGACAACCAAGAGTATATGAATTGAACCCGTGTCCGCCCTAAGTTGAATAACTGGAGGGCTATTTCTTTTCACTATTTTCTTTGCTTTTCTTTTAATTCTTCAACTCTTTCTTTCTCCGATTCTCATTTTCTCCTTTTATAATCATACCTAAGGACTTCTAATTCTAACTATTGGTAGTGTCCTTGGGTAGATCCCTCCACTCAGCGGATCATAGGACAGTTATTCCTAACCTTAGTCACCTTATAACTCCATGACTAACCTATGTTGCCATAAAACCTTTTCATGAAAATCTCTCAAAGTGTTTGTAAATGAAAACATGTTTGAACACTTCGAGAGTTTTAGATTTTCATAAATACTCCCCTCCACACATGCTTAAGTGTTTTGACAGAAATTTGCAAGGTGAGAGAAGAGCGCGCACATTTGAATTGATCAACTCAAGATAGACAATTCATTGCGAGACACGATTACCTTGTATAGTTAAAGAGATACATTGTCAGCTTTTAGGTGACAACTAACTCTAATAACTACCTTGAAGATGTGGACAACCCCGAAAGGTTGTCAAACCCGTCAAAGTTCATGTCTATCAGGAGCTTCTCGAATGGGTACAATTTACTTGGATAAGTCTTAGACGATAAATCTTTTCAATGTATGACTGCTCAGATCCCGTCAATTCATGGGTTGAAGTCTTTAGACACGAAGATTCAATAGCAAATTACAACATATTTCTTATCACATAAGTTTTCTCCCCCTCAAAAATGGCATATAAATATGTTATTTTTCAAGAAATGTTGAGAAACAAAATGACCATTTTGAGTTTTGTGGGAAGATTACAACAAAGAATAATTTGTGAACAAAGTTTTTAATCAAATACTCCCCCTCAACAAGTGATCTAAACGATTGAGGTTTTGAAAATCATAAGGGGAAGTACTTGTTCTTTTGAGTAAAACCTTTAAAAAAATGAAAGGTTTGATAAGTTTTACTCAAAAGTAAGAAGCTTTCGCTCCTTTTATAAGGATTGTGGCACTGAAGCGTACCACAGGGTCCTTTCACACATCCAAAATAATGAAAATGAAACAGTTTAAGGGGTACCGTGTAGTCCATCAATCTTTCCAGAATGCGAGCAGGCGCGATAGCTGTGAGAGTAATCTGGGACGACCACCCACGAAGCTCTCCGAGTTCGAATCGGTCCCTTCAGACAACCTTTCATCGATCCGAGTGATGATCCTCTTAACATCCCATCTTTCCTGAGAGTTCCATCGCTTTGGTGACCCAATGCCTTCATGTATCGCCTTCAACCTATAATCCAAGCCGTCTCTGACATGCTTCAATGTGTAATCTCCAAAATTATGAAGATCTCTACACGCCATCAAGCAGTTGCGTTGTAGTTCACTGCAATAAACTACTCCAAACGGTTTGCTGATGAGAGTGTATTGTGGAAGCTGGTTGATGTTAGGAAGTTCAAGGCGAGGTCCGTGAGGTTGACACGCTTCGATACGATTCAACGCAAGTTGTAAATCTTCTACACGCCTCGGATCACTATGCTTCGATGAAGATGAGCGGGGACTTGATGTATTCATGTTGAATTTCAATCGAGAATTGTCTCATTCTTCCCCGTACCTTGGCAAGATACAAATCTTCAATGTCGTTGAGAGACAAGTTCAAAATCCGCTTCACGTAAATCATAGTCCCTTTCGCCTTGTCTTTTGACCATGATAGTCTTGAGGAAGGTGTAATCCCATTTAGACGAAAAGAGTGACATGCTTAACATCAACGATCCCTTTATCACCGTACACTTCATGTTGAGACTTACGAACCGGCAATTCTTGTAGTAGATTCGTGCGGCGCCCGCCAATGGTGAATCCGTACATTGCATCAATGTCATCTCGCTCCACATTGTTAGAAAACATGTGAGTAGCCTTTTCTTCGATGGCTATGCAGTTGGAGTATATGGTTGCCGGAACGGAAGTGTAAGTGATGTAGCGTATTTATTTGGACCATCGCTACCATGTAGAAGAAATTCCAAATCATTGTTGAAGAAGTAGCGGAATGGAATCTTAGGTTGATCTGGTTGACCAATCGTTGGTAGAGGTTTAGACCAATCGGTGTAGTATGGAGCCTTGTCTCTTCTAGTGAAGTCGATGTTTGCTTCAGGGTTGAGCCAATCAATGTTGTTAGACATGGCTCGTGCTATGTTGTCAAGGTGATATTCAACTTCAATAGCACTTTCCTTGTTGTCTTTGAGAAATTGAAAAGCTTCATTCTTGATTCGCTTCAACTCGATTTGGCCATCTTCTTCACTCGGAACTTTTCTTGCAAGAACTTAGCATGCTCCAATGTACTACCTTCCGCCATATCTTGATCATCGCTAGAGCGGAGTAGCATCAACAGTGTCGAAAACCACCATCTTCGCTCAGCCATGATACGACGTCCACCTTAGGCGCCTTCTTCTTCTTTTCTTTGGCCTAGATGAGGATTCCGGTTTCTTTGATGAAGTCGAGAGGTGGGTTGTTGTTGGGGCTTAGGACTTCCTCATCGTCACCACCGGTGTATTTGAAGTGATCATCGGTTTTCTCCGTCTGGGTGGTAACTCGAGTCCCGAGGTTTGTCGGAGAAGAGCGTGGAGGAGATCGCCTTGTTGTTGGAGTCCTTAGGGGTGGTGGTGGCACGAGAGGAGGGTTCTCCGGACTTCTTTGGACGCTTTAGCTCGTTATCTTTATCCTTATCTTTATCTTCATCGTCTCTTGGACGCTTAGGCCTTGAGCTTCTTCTCGCATGCCGATTTGAGTTGGTATTCCAAAGAATGCTTCAAACAATTTACCCGTAGAAGTAAATGTTGCGCATCGCTTATACATTTGAGTGACTATCCCGAAACCAATTCAAAGATCGGAGAACACTATAGGGTCAGTTGGGTTGATTGTGACGGTCATAGGCGTTGATCTTATAGTTTTCTTGGCCAAATGCATCAGATTCGGATAGAGTTGTCTGTTGAACATTTCTCTTGCCACGCCCGGAACGGTGTCGAGAAGGAACTTGTGAGTATATTCCTTGATCATCTCGTTCAAATTCCCTTAAAGATCACGTTGCATGAACTTCTGGATGTATTCCCTTTCATTAGACATCTTATCTATCTCGTCATGAAGATGTTTGATGTTGTCAGCGAGTATATCTAACTTTTTATTGGTCACATCTTTCTTCCTGACCTGCTTGGCAGCTTTAACAATCCTTGTCTTTGCCCGAGATATCCAAGAGTCGGTAGGTTTCTTCACTGACTTGGATGTGGATTTGGTTGTGCCTTTGGATGGTGGTATGGAAGAGTGAGAAGACGAGTCCGATGATGAGGAGACGTGAGGTGATTTAGGGTCCTTAGGAGGTTCAAAAGTTTCCTCCTTAGAGCGAGTAGGACTGTCAAGAAGATAATCATCATAATTCACTTCGTCATCTTGTCCAGATTTATCTTTTACTTCACCAATCCGGCCTCTTCATCCGCTTTGGCTTGAGCCGCGGCCTCTTCATCGCCTTTTTCTTTCTCGGACTTTTCCTTTCTCGGTTCCTCAATGTCAAATTTGATGGAATCCTCATCGCCTTTGTTGTTGTTCGTGGGTGGTGGTAGTACCGCCTCCCTTATCGGGTTGATTAACCGCGCCGAAAGGCGGTGTGGCTTGAGTTCCACCACTTGACCCTCCAGGCCACGAGTTTGATCCTTTACAAATTCATCGGCAAAGTATTTTTGTCTGAGTTCCTTCAACTTCTTTTGATATTCTCTTTGCTCATCAACTGGTTCTTCTTCAGAACTTTCCTTATCATGCTCAAGCATAAGAGTTTTCCCTTTACCTTGATCAGCTGGTGGACTAGGAGGCTTAGCTACTGCTGGAGTGTCATCGGTTGCAGTTTCAGAGTAGGTGACCTCTTCGTCTAATTCGGTTTCCTCAGAGCTTTCATCCACTAGCTTTCTTTGCGGTTCAGACTTGGGAATGGGAATAGAAACTTGACTCCTTAGAGGAACTTTCCGTTTGTGTCTAGGTTTCCTCTTAGGGAACTTTCTTTGACTCTCGCTGCTTGTAACACTTCTGCATCGCCTCTTCCGGTTTTCCTTGTAGGTGTACCACCGGACTTTTCGTCAAGAAAACCTACTTTGCCTTCTTCAATCGCTACCGGATATCGCCAGACGAATGCGCTTGTTTGATATCATCGGTTATAAGGTGATCCGGCAAGACCGCACCTTGTTTCTTTGTTGTAGAGTCCTTAAATCGACCGAGAGTGTGGGCTCATACAACATGGAGTGTTGTTTGGGGTCATCGAGTCTCAAGGAATATCGGGATTATACCCTAGAGCTCGTTGGATCAACAGCTTAGTATATCCGATATACGGGATTTTGGTGCCAAGCTTTTTAAGGAAAGTCATCATATCGTCCCATATCAGAGCTTCAACTTCTATGTCTTTCTTGTTGATCAAAGCCCAAAATATTTGTAGTTCCATGAGCTTGGGATGCTCATAACCACTATCACGTCCAGAAACGGATTTGGTGATCATAATGTAGAGGGTTCTCCATGGTTGGGGAATGTTCTTGAGATCGACATATGAATGCTTTGTAATTACCCCGGTAGCTTCGTCATAGCCAATATCGATCGTGAACTGGAGAACTACCTCTTCAGTTGGAGTGGCGTTGAATTCAGTAGGTTCGATGACCGGAATGAGAAGAATAGCCCTCAAATCTGCTGGTGTGATGGTAACTTGTTTGTGATTAAGCGTCACCGTCACATCGTTTTGACCTTTGATCTTTTGCATTGAATGCCAGAATTGGTGTATGTAGACCTCCGATGTACATAATTGGTGAGCATGTTCGATAAGGGTGAGTCCTCGTAATATCCACTGCAATCTCACATGAAGATTCCGAGCGAAGAAGTTCTCAAAATCAACTATGAGGTTGTTCTTTCCAATCTTCATTGGATAGCCATTAGGAAGATATCGACAATAGTGAGAACATTTGGTGCATCCACATTCTGCATTTGAGCGCCCATGTCATGATCTAAAAGATATTTAGCCAAAAGAACCAACATATCGAAGACATTACGTTAGTCAACTGATGGTTTTATTGTCTAATTATTGAATGTGATATGTCGATGATTGTTGCGAGTCCAATGTCACTTGTTTGTCCAATAGTTCAAAGACGCCGTGATAAGTTTCGTGAGTTGATTAACTTTAAGTTTTAAAGTCCATGTTTTCACTTATTTTTCACAACTTATTAAACGCTTAAGCTTATTAGTGACATTATTGGTTTCGGCGTTATGATTTATTTATTTACAAGTTTGCACGCATAACAATTCATAATTAAGGTTAAAACTAGGCTTAGCGAGAAATGGCAAGCTTATGCGTGAACAGAGTGGTATACGCGTAACCATAAGCTTATGCGTGGGTTCTTGACTTACGCGTAAGAAATATTACGCGTGGAAAAGAGGACCTTATGCGTGAGCTTACGCTTGCGTATATGGAACCTTACGCGTAAGGCTTACCTGTAAGAGTCAACCTTATGCGTGAGGTTCTTGTTTACGCATATCCTTCACGTGATACGCGTGAGTCCCCAATGTAGAACCCACGCGCAGAACGTTACGCGTGAAGATTTCTCTTACGCGATAACATGCTACGCGAAGGTGATCCTTATGCGAGATTGCAAGTAACCTTGATTCGAATTTTCAAGCATAGAAAACCTAAAATAGATTCATCATAACATCAACATTAACATCTACATTCATTTTCTAACAGTTTTAAACACGAATACTCAATCAAACAGTTATGCGTAGAACACATGTTACGCGTAAGCCTAAACCCTAAAGCTTGAGAATTACGAGTAAGCAAATTAACCATGGGAAATGCACTAAACTTGTTCTGGTAAGTCTAAGAAGCTTAGTGAGTTGTTATGTCCAAGTTTTAACATCAAACTCTAAACGAATCAAAAATACCCAAATATCAAGAACATAAACCCTAATTTCTAATTAACTAGCAATTAGTGTTTCTGGGTTGATTCTAAACATGGATAAGGTCAATTCATCTTGTGAACAACATCATACAACTATCTTTTTAACCAAAACATTCACATTTGAAAAACACCCAAACTTACGCATAAACCCTAGTTTTCAAAATCAATCAATTCGTGTATCTGGGTGATGTTTAATGATAAAAATGGTTTCAATGATGTTAGATAAACGTTTTGACACTATCATTTTAATCACAAACACACAAACTTGATTATGTGTTCTTATGTGTAACATCTTGGATTTCACATACACATTAAACCATAACCAAAGTAGGCGTACAAAGAGGTTTCTAGAGAGAGAAAGTTAGAGGTTTAGGGAACTTTAGTGAGAGAAAGAAAAATCTTATTATGAGCTCCAACTCTCTACCTTGGGAGGTAGAGAGTATTTATAGTCATTACATAAATCGCCACCTATCGGGTGTGGATCGTGCATACGGTGGGTAAAGACCCGTCCGTCCTCCACGGTGTTACATAAACAAAATACTACTTAACTTATAATAATCTACGACTCACGAGCTTTCTAACGATTACATATACTTGAGGTGACCGACTCTTTAATACATGGATTTACTAAATCCTAACAATCTCCCCTAAGGAGGTCACCTTAAGATCACCTCAAACGTACATAGAATACAAACAAATTTTACATAAAGATTGTTCTTGCATTCTTATTCTTGTTCTTTGCTCGAAGCCCGTAGTCATTGATTCTTCATTGATGCATGTTTGGATAATCCAAGTGGAGGTCTTTTATCGATCCACGTGATACCGAGATTTGAGCCGTTTGAGATCATCGACGAGAAATCTCGAGATATCCATTGTGGTGTTGGTATTATGTGATTTTGTGACTTTCGGACCGACATGCTCACATTCGGATCATGAAATATACTCATCGGATGGCGGAAGCTTTTGTTGATTCATGATATTGGCGTGACAGAAAGCGAAGCATGGAGTGAAAATATCGAGTCATTGATGCACTAATCATGATTTCTTTTGAGATGAATGTTTTGAGTGAGCATGCGGCTATGGATTGATCGCTTCATTACGATCACCGCAAACGTAGGGCGACACGCATAAAACATTTAGCAATAAAGCGCGAAAGTGTCTTTGGTCACTTCGTTGAATTGAGGTACACGGCCCACGGTTCCCCGTTGATCGAGACAAGTCGCACTGTGATCGGTATAATTCAAGAATTTCCTTGATGTGGTTTCGCAATGCTCTAGTTGTTCTCAAACCGAACGTCTCAAAGAAGACAACACGGAGTGAGTGAACTGCGAATAGAGATTCAGCGATTGATGAAAAGAGATTTGAAAAACAATCGTGTATTGCTCAATAGAAATTGTTTTTGCAATACAACGAGGGTTTTAATGAAAATCAATTATCAATCATAAACACCTTTGATTTGAAATATTCGGACACGGTCAAGTGCTAAAGAAAAGAGTTTTTAAGCACAAAGACCGGTTTTTCAAAGGTATCCGTCAATCCATAACTCGAACGTGATTGATTCAAAAGATTGAATCGCCCATTGTTTCATTCGGTTGTCACATGGTTGATCTATATAATAGATCTCACATGCCACCTACCAGAGCTTGTTTGATGTTGGCTCGAAGGCTTTCCATCTTCATTGTGAATATGTTTACATATCACTCGGATGTTCAGCAATACCACAAGGATAATGCGTAGGACTCAAGATATAATCTCTCTTTCCACATTGTGTGAAACAGAGAGTCTTCGTTGAAAGTGTCCTAATGAGATTTATTGATGATCTCGTGGCTCTAGACTCAATTTTGTGCATATTTGGATCCTATTTCGGAGACTAGGGAGAGGGTCTCCTTCTTCAATATCAACAATCTCTAAGAGAAAGTCGATAGATAATGTCGGTTCCCCGTGAGAATGAAACAAGTCCTTTTAAGAGGAACTTGAGTGGTTTGGGAAGTTGAAGTGCGGTGTGTCCTTTGGGTCCATGACGTCTTGTCTTCAATACCAATGTTACCTTGGTAACCACCAAGAGCAAATGAATTGAACCGGTTTACGCCTAAGGTTTAATAAATGGAGGGCTATTTCATTTCACCCATTTTCACATTCAATTCTTTTTCATTCTTCAACCCTTCATTGCTTACCGAAACTTTATAACTAGAACCTTGTTGGGTTTATTCCAAGACTAGCTCGATTCGATGCACTCTTCCCATATCTCATTTTTCTCCTTTATCATCATACCTAAAACTCTACACTAACTAGTGGATAGTCCTCGGTAGATCCCTCCGGTTCGGCGGATCATGGGAACAAATACCTAACCTTATCGTCCTTATATCACCATACATAATGTAAAGTTGGTCGGTCTTTTTGGTATTGTTCATCTGCCATTGGAACCAATTGAAAACCATTTGAAAATCAATCCAGATGCTTGTGATAATTTATCAAAGCATTTTGCACCTGAATTGTTTTTGATATTTTTAGAGAAAAAGAGCTCCCCCTCAACATGTGCATCATGTATTTGAAATCGTTTAGCACACGGAGGCAAGAGGAAGAATTAACTTCTTTGATTTTCATTTTCTAAAAGATATCAACATTACTTCCCTGATCAAAACAAGTAGATAAAGCATATAAGGGAAGGATGAGGTTTTCATAAGCTTGCTCCCCCTCAATATATGCCTTGAGGTTTGAAAGAGTTTTGCACATACAAGAGGGAACCTGCACATTGATATAAATTGATCACGTTTCAAATCTTTGTGGTTTAAGATAAATGCTCCCCCTCCACATGTGCATGGAAAATTTGAAATCGTTTGGCACATGAGGGAAGAAGAGCTTTTACATCCTTATAAAACCATTTATCAAATTATCAGTTTAAATTTAATTTAATTCACAAATTCTCCCCCAATCACAATTATCAAATCATTTGAGATTTGTGATCTCTGTAGATTTAAATTGATTTTGAAAGCTTTTAAGGAGAATTGTGACTTGATTATGAAAACGTTTTAACTGACAAGGATCTGATTTTAAGACTTTAAACTCCATTGAATAAACATGCATGATTATATTGTGAAAACAATTGAATGACAAATAACCTTTTAATTTAATTGAAATCATTCTCCCCCTCAATCAATGACATAAGTTGTTGATTGAGAGATAGATACTGTTACAAACTTTTAAGTCCAGATGATTTTCAAAAATAGAGTCCGAGTTATTGTACAAAGCAATTAGTTTTCAGCAGATAAATGTTTATAGAATCAGAGCATGAGATTTGAAAAACAAGATAAAGCATGGTTCTGTTCTTTCTTTGAAAACCGGGTTACTGCCTGAAATGACAATAAACCATTTTTTCTCTTTCTCCCAAAAATATTTTTTGATTTTTTTTTATATATAAAAATTCGAACAACATCTAAAGTCCCGTGTCATTCTTTGAATGACAGCACAAAGACCGTAGATATTATCGAACCGAGAAAAGCATGACAAAAAGACAATATTTTTTGAAGATTTTTCGAGTTTTTCAAAAAAATTTTTTTTATGGATTTTGAAAGTTTTATATTTTTGTATTTTGTTTTTCGAATAAATATATACGAGAGATAGATGAAGGAAACCTTTTACTCCTCTTCTTCCTCTTATAGACGTTTGAGTGTTTCTGGTTGTAGGCACTTAAGACCCAGTCGTGGAAGGATAAACTCAAAACATTCTCTAGGAAGAGCTTTGGTGAAGATGTCTGCTAACTGGTATTCAGTCCTTAAAAAGTAAAGTTCCACCACACCGTTTTCAACTTGCTCCCTGATGAAATGATGTCGAATGTCGATATGCTTTGCTCTTGAGTGTTGTACGTTGTTGCATGAGAGAGCAATAGCACTTTTATTATCACGATGCAGAGGATTTCGTTAAATTCAAAGCCATAGTCGATAATGGGATCTCATCCATAGGATTTGAGCACAACAAGATGACATGGCTATGCATTCACCTCTGTAGAGGAAATAGAAGTACTCATTTGCTTCTTTGAAGACCACTCACAAGCTTATCACCCAAAAAGCGAGCACCTCCGGACGTATTTTGGCGAGTATCTTGACATCTGCATGATCAAGCATCTGCATAGGTCATTAGTGACATACCGGTGTCCTTGGTACCAAAGTCCCATATTGATGGTTCCTTGGAGATACCGAAGACCCGTTTAACCGCTTCAAGGTGCTTTTTAGTAGGCTTAGCCCGGTATCTAGCACACATGCAAACAATGAACAAGATGTCCGGTCTACTAGGCGTGAGGTACATCGAGGATCCAATCATACTACGATATTTCGTTTGATCTACCATGATTCTGAGTGGTCCTCATCTAGTTTAGTACGTTCTATCATGGGAGTGTCATGAGGTCACTTGAATCAAATCTAAATTTCTTTAAAATCTCATTTGCATATTTAGATTGATTTATGAAAATCCTCCGGACTTTGTGAAATTTGTAATCCCAAGAAAAATGACATTTGTCCCATCATTGACATTTGAAATTTAGAACCCATTTCGTTTGAAAATGGTCACACTCATTGGGGTCGATCGAGGCAAAGATGATATCATCAACATAAATTTGAGCGTGAATTAAATGTTTGCTCGACTTCACGGTGAACAATGTCGGATCAAGCGCTCCTTTCTTTGAATCCGGTAGATAGAAGAAACTTTGATAGCGTATCATACCATGCCCTTGGAGCTTGCTTTAAATCGTAAAGAGCCTTCTTCAAGCGATAAGCGTGAGTAGGATGCTCTGGATTCACAAAGCCTTCAGTTGGGCGGCGAGAGCGACTTCTTTAAGATCTCCGTTCGTAAATGCCGTCTTTACATCCATCGATAGACTACCATATTCTTACTAGCAGCATTAGCCAAGAATATTCTGATTCCCTCGATACGAGCAACAGGAGCAAAAGATTCTACAAAGTCAATATCCTCCTCTTGACGGTATCCTTTAGCAACCAATCGAGCCTTGTTCTTTAACACATCACCATGCTCATCAAGTTTCACTTTGAAGATCCATTTTAGAGCAATGATCATAGCACAATCTGGAGCAGGTACTAATTCCCATACATCAAGTCGATCAAACTCATGAATTTCTTCTTGCATGGCATTGAACCAGCTGTCTTCATTCATGGCGGTTTTAACATCTTTTGGTTCGAACTTAGAGAGTACGGAGTTGAAGAAGAACCATAAGGCATAGGTTGCAAGTTGTTTCGTGTGGATATTGGACGAGAGGATTTCCAATGATGTTTTCTAATGGATGATCGTGAGTCCATTTACGAGGTGTTCATGTGGCGCTTGTTGAGGGATCAAGTAGCAGAGTCGATGTCTCCGAAGAAGATGGTTCGATGATGATTCAGAGCAAATATGTTTTCAAATGGAACATCTTGAGGAGTAGCAAAGGGATTAACTTCATCATTGATGCCGAAGCAGTTCCATGATGTACATTCAAAGATTGATGATTTGTTGATGAGATCGAGTGATCGCAGCAGCGCTTCTTGACTTAATGATATTGAGTCGAAGGATTAACTTCATTCACGGGATATGAAAGCGGACCTACATTGTAGGAATCGACGGTTCATTAACACTTGGCTCATAATGTTCATCAAACATAGGATCAAACAATTTCTTTAAATCATCTTCGGATGGAGGTACATATGGAGTTCACGGAGAAGAATTTGGTACAAGGATGAACCAATGGGGCTATTTTGAAGTGCGGGTCTGGCTGGATTGTCCAGAGCCATCGACCGATCGACTCATCAAGCGTAACGTGAATTGTTTCCATGATATCTCGGATTCTCTTGTTGTAGATTCGGTAACCTTTTCTGTTTGGTGCATATCCAAAAAATACTCCAATATCCGATTTAGCTTTCAATTTACCTAAATCTTGTCCGTCATTCGTTGGATAGCATAAAACACCAAACACACGAAGATATGATAGATCAGGTTTTTGATTGTGAACAAGTTCGTATGGAGTCTTTCCATGAGATGTGTGAATTAGAGATCTATTTTGAGTGTAACAAGCAGTGGCAATAGCTTCACCCCATAAAAACATTGGAACCTTTGAGTAAATCAACATTGTTCTTGCAGCTTCTACAAGAGTTCGATTTCGTCTTTCAACTACACCGTTCTGTTGAGGAGTTCGAGGAACACTTCTTTGAGGACTGATTCCAACATTTTCATAAAATTCATTGAGTACTTTATTAACAAACTCAGTTCCATTGTCAGTTCGGACGATTCGAACTATTTTGTTGAGTCTGATTTGAAGTTGTTTAATGAGTTTAATGATGACATCTGGAGTTTCGTCCTTTGTCCTCAAAAACTTAACCCAAGTGAATCGGGAGTAGTCATCAACCACAACTAACACATATCTCTTCCCATTAATAGTTTGCATTCTCATTGGACCGCACAGATCCATATGAAGGGTATGAAGAACTTCCATTCCAGAGTTTGGGGGTTTTGGTTTGTGGGCATATTTCGTGCTTTTTCCCAATTGACAAGCTGAGCAAAGATGATCTTTTTCATATTTTAATATGGGTAAGCCTCGACAAGATCCTTTACGGAGAGGTTGTTTATGGTGCCAAAGTTTAAGTGATTGAGACGACGATGCCATAACCAAGACTTTGTTTTAGAAGCCTTTGGACAAGAAGCAGTTGGAGAGGACTTCATCATGTCATCGATAGAGATGGTGTATAGGTTAGAACCTCGAGTACCTCTTAATAATTCTACACCATCAAGTTCTCTAACGAAGCAAGTATGTTTTCTAAAAGCCACTTCTAGATCGGAATCACGAATTGACCAACAGAGAACAAATTATGACCAAGACCTTCCACATAATATACTGAAATTACACTTTTACCAACCACATAATCTCCATAACCCATAATAGCTCCAAAATGGTCGTTCCGAATCTAAGCGTCACGATGAATTTACTCACGAAGTTCATGAGCGCGATTGGTCACCGGTCATATGCTTGGAACAACACGAGTCCGTGTACCACGAGCGATTTGAACGATCCGCGGTTGAACATAGACAATATTGGATAGCGGATAATTGGGATCCCCATGCAAGAATGGGTTCCATTTGGTTAATAATGATGATTGGAACACCCACATCGAAATAGAAACATTCATATCGAAATTGAGGCAATGGAATCATTATGAATAGATGCGGTACTAGTGTCCGCTTTTGCCCTATTCATAGTATGTTCACTTCTTAAGGGAATGGTTCTACCAGTAGGCATCCATTTTCTATTGGGCATTGCCTGATTATCCTTATGGCCAATAGGTATCCATTGATAACCTATCTTACTAAATGTTCTTCCTGTGGGCTTCCATTGTTTTCTAACTTTCATTCGCCTTTGCCTTTTGCCTTCTTAGCATGATATTTTGCATTAACAATGCTAGCTGGGGATTTGTGACATTAGACAAAACATTCACACCACATTCATGATTAGTAATGAAATTCAAGCTGACATCATTACAAGGTTTGCAAATAGTATCGAATTCAAATTAATTACGATGCGCCTATGGCTAATACTAGAATCAACACGATTCGTTTTATTAAGCTCAAACTTAAAGTTCCTAGGTTGGTCTTCTACTCTCTTCCAATGCACATTCTTAGCTTGCGAGGTCCTATCATTCCTTGTATTGTCTTGAGAATTTGACCGCTTGCTTTAATGTCACCGATTACTCTGTAGAGGAATGGGAACATTAGTTGGTTTCTTGCTCTTTGCATCTCTGTTTAGATGTCTTTGGGATCCGAACTACATGCGAGCACACTAAGGTTCGCTTTCTTAGCACTAATGAGATCCGGAACCGAACTACTTGAAGGCACACTGAGGTTCACATTCATAACATTGGGCATTGAATGGATTTCATGCTTGGCACTAGGCATAGAACAAGGAATCAAAGGATTAACTCTCTCACCTAAGGACTTAGGGCATATTGTAATTAAACATTCTAGAAGTTCTTGAGATCGTTCGGCATATAAGCATGCATGCCCCATTGCATTATCAAGTGGTTTCTCTAACTTATCCTCTTCAACAATCTCACGGAGACATTCTAGACAATCCTTAAGGTATGAGAAATATGTTTGAATTGCAAGTTTGTTATTCCTAACATGAGGGAACATATTTCACGACAAAGCATATTTATTACAAGAGTGAACCTTTGATACACCATTCTCCTCATTGGTCATTGGCATTTTCCTTTTACACGGTTCTTGATTCTCAATTTCCTTTTGCAATGAAGCTATTTGTTCGTTATTTTTGTTACGAGTGACCTTTATTGATTCAAATAACTCATTGAAATGACGTTTAACCTTTTTATTTTCTTCTAGAAAACTTTTGTTTTCCTTTTGTAATGCATTTACTAGGTTTTGAAGATGAAACGTTTGAGAATTCTGAGAATCTAAAGGAGGAGGCATTTGGGAGCCACCACATTGTTCTTTTCACCCTTTAATTGAGAGATTTGGGCTTTCAACTTTCTCGATCGTGTTACAATGAGCTTGAATTTGTTCATCACGTTTGTTTATTTGAAAACCGCATCAAACTACGGAGCATCGAGGATGTCTTGATATTTGAAGTTTTGACATTTTCTTTAAGATGTGATATTTTAGTTGTAAATTAAAATGCTCAACCTCTAGTTTAGAAAAATGTTTAACCAAATTGTCGTGATCATCCGGTTCAATTTTCTCATTTAGTTTAGAATTAGTCTTTTCAAGCTCAATGACACGATCATGGAGACTTTCATGACAACAGATAATTCATGAAATTGAGAAGCATTAATTGAACAATTTGTAGCGATGAAAACACATCTTGAGCAACACATTCAAATCGATTCTCATTCGGTGTATGCAAGTTCTTCCTCTCAATCTCATTATATTTTAATTCTCGCTCATAGTCACTAACCTCAACGATCATTGCATCAAATTCCTTTTCCATTTCTTTAATGTCTAAATTCATTCCCTTTTAAGACTTTCAAATTGATCTTTTAGTTGTTTAAAGAAGGGCATGACCTCGTTAAATATCATTCTTTCGTTTGCTCAAAACCCTTTCCCTTGATTATACCATTGGGTGTGATCCTTTTCTTACAAGTTTTCTCAAAATCAACAAATAGTTGAAAATAACATATTGGTGATTAAGGTCTTGCTTTTAGTGGCAATGGTCCTAGGGACTAAATGCATTGGTGTATTGGGAGGATACACGATCGTCAAGGCATTTTCCTAAAGGGGGTTTGTTACAACAAGATTCTCCGCCTTTTGCTTATCTAAATCCTTTTCGAACACTTGTTCGAGCGTTAGCAACGTCACGAGGCTTAAACTTGTTCGTGGAAATCCAATTCTCCTTTTGTAATCATGGGGTGTGATAATTATTTTCTTCTCTTTACATTTAGGATCATCTAGTTTCTTGTTCATTTTCTCCCTAGATGCATCATTTAATTTTCCATCTTCTTCAGTGCTTCCGATACATGATGGTGTTTGCCTTGGTTTAAGAATCTCATTACCATCATACAGTACCTTATGAGCACTTCTAGCCTTTTTAATGACCTCAGGATTTGGTTCCTCAACAAGGGGAATACTATGCTTATCGCTTAATGTAAGATATTGGATTTCACAAACACTCTAAACCATGATCAAAGTAGGCGTATAAGTATGTTAGAGAGAGAAAGTTCTAGTGAGAGAAAGGAAGAGAGTTAGGAACTATAGTGAGAGAAAGAAAATATTATTATGAGCTCCAACTCTCTACCTTGGAAGGTAGAGAGTATTTATAGTCTTACAATAAAACGCACACAACGGGTCGTGGATCGGGCATACTGATGGGTAAAGACCGTCCGTCCTCCACGGTGTTACAAAACTAAATACTACTTAACTTAAAATAACTACGATTATGAGCTTTCTAACATTTACATATACTTGAGGTGACCGACTCTATAATACACGGAATTTCTAATTCCTAACAATCTCCCAAGGAGGTCACCTCAATCATGCACTAAAATTACATAGAATACAAACCGATATTACATTAAAGATTGTTCTTGCATTCATGATGTAGTACTTTGCTCCGAAGCTCGTAGTCATTGATTCTTCTCATTGCATGTTTGGTTACTCCGAGTGGAGGTCTTTTACTGATCCACGTGATAATAATTTTGAGCCAGCTTTTGAGATCATCAGCTATCATAAATCTATGATACATCCATTGTGGTGTTGGTATTATGTGATGTTGTGACTTTAGGACCGACATGCTCACATTTTGGATCATGATATCTTCTCATCAGAGTAGCGGAGCTTTCGTTGAATCATGATATTGGCGCGTGAGAGAAGCATGGAGTGAAAATATCGTAATCATTGATGCACTAATCATGATTTCTTTAGAGATGAATGTGTAGAGTGAGCATGCGGCTATGGATTGACCGCTACATTCGATCACCGCAAACGTCGGTGTACCGCATACAACGTGTTAGCAATAGATCGCACGAAAGTGTCTTTGATCACTTTAGTTGAATTGAGGTACACGCCCACGGTTCCCGTTGATCGATTACAAGTCTTGCTGTGATAAGGTATAATTCAAGAATTTCCTTGATGTGGTTTCGCAATGCTCTAGTCGTTCTCAAACCGAACGTCTCAAAGAAGACAACACGGAGTGAGTGAACCAAATGAATAGAAATTCACCGATTGATGAAAAGATATTTGAAAAACAATCGTGTATTGCTTAATAGAAATTGTTTTTGCAATACTGTGAAGGTTTTAATGAACATCAACTTATCAATCATAAAACACCATTTGATTTGAAATATTCATACACGGTCGATGTGCTAAAGAAAAGAGTTTTTAAGCACAATGACCGGTTTTTCAAAGGTATCCGTCAATCCATAACCCGAACCGGGATTGATTCATAAGATTGAAACGCCCCATTGTTTACATTCGGTTGTCACATGGTTGATCTATATAATAGATCTCACATGCCACCTACCAGAGCTTGTTTGATGATGGCTCCAAGGCTTTCCATCTTCATTGTGAATATGATAACACATCACTAAGATGTTCCGGCAATACCACAAGGATAATCGTGGGACTCAAGATATAATCTCTTTCCACATTATGTGAAGCAGAGAGTCTTCATGGAAAGTGTCCTAAGGAGATTTATTGATGATCTCGTGGCTCTAGACTCAATTTGTGCATATTTGGATCCTATATCGGAGACTAGGAGAGGGTCTCCTACTCAATATCAAAAATCTCTACGAGAAAGTCAATAGATAATGTCGGTTTCCGTGAGAATGAAACAAGTCCTTTAAGAGGAACTTGAGTGGTTTGGAAAGTTGAAGTGCGAGGCGTCCTTTGGGTCCATGACGTCTTGTCTTCAATACCGATGTTACCATCGAGTAGCATATGAATTGAACCCGGTTTACGCCCTAAGGTTGAATAAATGGAGGGCTATTTGTTTTCACCCTTTTCTCATTCAATTCTTTTAATTCTTCAACCCCTTGGTGCTTACCGAGACTTCATAGCTAGAACCTTGTTGGGTTTATTCCAAGTACTAACTCGGTCTTAGTCCGCACTCTTCCCATATCTCATTTTCTCCTTTTATCATCATACCTAAGGACTCTACACTAACTAGTGGATAGTCCTCGGTAGATCCCTCCGGTTCGGCGGATAATGGGAACCAATACCTAATCTTATCATCCTTATATCACCGTACATAAAGTAAATTTGGTCGGTCTATTTGGTATTGTTCATCTACCATTTGAACCAATTGAAAACCATTTGAAAATCAATCCGGATACTTGTGATATATTATCAAACCATTTTGTACTGAATTGTTTTGATATTTTAGAACAAGTGCTCCCCCTCAACATGTGCATCAAATGTTTGAAATCGTTTTGCACACGGAGGCAAGAGGAAGAATTAACTTCTTTGATTACCATTTTCTAAAGATATCAACATCACTTCCTAATCAAGACAATTAGATAAAGCATTTTTGGGAAGGATGAGGTTTTCATAAGTTTGCTCCCCTCAATATGTCCTCGGGATTTGAAAAGAGTTTTGCACATACTAGAGGGAACACGCAAATTGAGATAAGGTGATCACGTTTCAAATCATAGGTTTAAGATAGATGCTCCCCTCAACATGTGCATGGAAAATTTGAAATCGTTTGTCACATGTGGGAAGGAGAGCTTGTACATCCTTATAAAACCATTTACCGAATTATCAGTTTAAATCCAATTTAAATCACACATTCTCCCCCGATCACAATTATCAAATCCTTTGAGATTTGTGATCTCTTATAGATTTAAATTGATTTTGAAAGATTTTAAGGGGAATTGTGTCTTGATTATGAAAGCGTTTTAACTGATAAGGATCGGATTTTAAGACTTTAAACTCCATTGATAAAACATGCATGAATATCTTTTGAAAACAATTGAATGCCAAATAACTTTTTAATTTAATTGAAATCATTCTCCCCCTCAATCAATGACATAGGTTGTTGATTGAGAGATAGATATTTTGACAAATAAGTCCAGATGATTATCAAAAATAGAGTCCGAGTTATTTTTCAAAGCATTTAGTTTTCAACAGATAAATCTATGTAGAAACAGAGCATGGAATTTTGAAAGCATGATAAAACATGGCTCTGTTCTTACTTTTAAAACCGGGTTATTGCTTGAAATGACAATAAACCATTTTTTTTCTCTTTCTCCCAAATTTATTTATTTATTATTTTTTTATTTTTTTATTTTTTAATATAAAATTCGAATAACATCTAAAGTCCCGTGTCATTATTTTAATGACAACATCAAGACCGTAGATATTATCGAATCGAGAGAAACATGACAAAATGACAATATTTTTTAAGATTTTTCAAATTTTTCAATTTTTTTTTTTTTTTTTTTTTTTTTTTTTTAAGTTTTATATTTTGTATTTTGTTTTTCGAATAGATATATACAAGAGATAGATGAAGATAGACCTTTACTCCTCGTCTTCCTCTCGAAGACGTTTGAGTGTTTCGGTTGAAGGCTTTTAAGCCAAGGCGTGGAAGAATAAACTCAAACGTTCTCTTGGAAGAGCTTTGGTGAAGATGTCTCGCTAAGCGATATTCGAGACCTCACAAAATAGAGTTCCACCACACCTTTTTCCACTTGTTCCTGATGAAATGATGTCGAATGTCGATATGCTTTGCTCTTGAGTGTTGAACGTTGTTGCATGAGAGAGCAATAGCACTTTTATTATCACAAAGACAGAGGATTTTGTTGAATTCAAAGCTATAGTCGATAATTGAGATCTCATCCATAAGATTTGAGCACAACAAGATGACATGGCTATGTATTCAGCCTCAGAGGAAATAGAAGTACTCATTTGCTTCTTTGAAGACCACTCACAAGCTTATCACCCAAAAAGCGAGCACCTCCGGGCGTGCTTCGACGTGTATCTTGACAACTGCATGATCAAGATCTGCGATAGGCCGTTAGTGACATACCGGTGTCCTTGGTACCATAGTCCCATATTGATGGTTCTTTGGAGATACCGAAGACCCGTTTAATCGCTTCAAGGTGCTTTTAGTAGGCTTAGACCGATATCTAGCACACATGCACACAATGAACAAGATGTCCGGTCTACTAGCGTGAGGTACATCGAGGATCCAATCATACTATGATATTTCGTTTGATCTACCATGATCCACGAGTGGTCCTCATCCGCCTTGGTTCGTTCAATCATGGGAGTGTCAGCGGTCACTAGAATCAAATCCAAATTTCTTTAAAATCTCATTTGAATATTTAGATTGATTTATGAAAATGCCTCCGGACTTTGTGAAATTTGTAATCCCAAGAAAATGACATTTGTCCCATCATTGACATTTGAAATTTTGAACCCATTTCATTAGAAAACGATCACATTCCATTGGGTCGGTCGAGGCAAAGATGATATCATCAACATAAATTTGAACATGTATTAAATGTTTGCTCGACTTCGGTGAACAATGTTGGATCAATTGCTCCTTTGCTAAATCTCATAGATAGAAGAAACTTTGACGATGTATCATACCATGCCTGGAGCTTGCTTTAAACCGTAAATAGCCTTCTTCAAACGATAAACGTGAGTAGGATGCTCGATTCACAAAACCCTCCGGTGGTGACATAGATGACTTCTTTAAGATCTCCGTTCAGAATGCTTTGTCTTCACGCCCATCCGATAGACTACCATGTTCTTACTAGCGATTAGCCAAAAGATTCGATTGCCTCGATTCGAACAGCTGGAGCAAAATTTTCTTCAAAGTCAATACCACACTCTTGACGGTATCCTTTAGCAACTAATCGAGCCTTGTTCTTGATACATCACCATGCTCATCAAGTTTCACTTTGAAGATCCATTTAGGGATAAGTGTTTCTAAATGTATCAAGTTACCTGTTTTACTAAGTTGTGTATCAAAAATTAATCCTCTAAACAATGCAAAGAACTTACTAATCATACTATTATATACATATTTATCATTTGTTTAGAGATATTTACATAAATCGTCCTTGTAGCTAGGACGATTGCTGATCACAGTCCTTAAAGTAATTTACATATTCGTCCTTGTGGTTATCCCGGTCAAAGAAAGGTCAACGACATGTGTCATCACACGAGTGGTGCCACGTGTCAGTCAGTCGGTCGGGTCGGATACTTGACGGTCGGGTCGATTCGGTAAGCAATTCGGGTTGCCACGTGGACCGATGAGTGGTGCCGCGTGGCATTGGTAAATATACCTCATTTTGCCTCGAGTGGGATTCGAACCCGGAGTTATTTGTGTGGGAAGCCAAGCTTTGCCCAACCTGGCCAAGCATAGCTTCAATAATATTACTCTTAAATCAATTACATAACCCTTCCAAATATTTAAAGGCCCAATTCAATTTAGTTTTGGCCTATCAATTTAAGGGTTATATGGATTGTAAAAATAAATAAATATACCATCGGACTCGCTTTTTTCGTGCTTTTCCAATGGTATGCTGGGAATTTTTAGACTTCGTTAGAACCTCGAAAAATGCGAAACGTCGTCAAAATGCGAAACATCCTTTTCCGAGGTGCAAAGGAAGTCGAAAAAATTCCCGAGCATACCGTCGAACTTGTTTTTGTGCTCTTTCCAATGGTATGTCGAGGAATTTTTTCGACTTCGCTTGAACCTCGAAAAATGCGAAACATAGAAAAACGGTGATTTTGCATTTTCGTGGTCCAAACAGTCGAAAAATTCCGAGCATACCATTGGAAAGAGCACAAAAAAACGAGTTCGACGATAGGCCAAAAACTAAATTGAATTGGGCCTTTAAAATTTTGGAAGGGTTATGTAATTGATTTAGGAGTAATATTATTGAAGCTATGCTTAGCCCAGTTGGGCAAAGCTTGGCTTCCCACACAAATAACCCGGGTTCGAATCCCACTCGAGGCAAAATGAGGTATATTTTACCAATGCCACGTGGCACCACCTCATTGGTCCACGTGGCAACCCGACCCGTTTACCGAATCGACCCGACCCGTCAAGTATCCGACCCGACCCGACCCTATGACACGTGACACCACTCAGGTGATGACACGTGTCATTGAACTTTCTTTGACCGGGATAACCACAAGGACGAATTATGTAAATTACTTTAAGGACTGTGATTGCAATTTGGTCCTAGCCACAAGGACGATTTATGTAAATATCTCTAAACAAATGATAAAATATGTATATAATAGTATGATTAGTAAGTTCTTTGCATTGTTTAGGAGGATTAATTTTTTGATACACAACTTAGTAAAACAGGGTAACTTGGATACATTTAGAAACACTTATCCCATCCATTTAAGAGCAATAATCATTGCACATTCTGGAGCAGGTACTAACTCCCATACATCAAGTCGATCGAACTCATGAATTTCATCTTGCATGGCATTGAACCAGCTATCTTCATTCATGGCGGTTTTAACATCTTTTGGTTCGATCTTAGATAGTACGGAGTTGAAGAAGCACCATAAGGCATCGGTTGCAAGTTGTTTCGTGTTGATACAGGGACGAGAGGATTTCCAATGATGTTGTCTAGTGGATGATCGTGAGTCCATTTTCTCGAGGTGTTCATGTGGTAGTTGTTGAGGGACTGAAGTAGCAGTCGATGTCTCTGAAGAAGATAGTTCGATGAAGATTCAGAGCAAATATGTTTTCAAATGGAGCATCTTCGTGAGTAGCAAAGGGATTAACTTCATCATTGATGCCGTAAACATTTCCATGATGTACATTTGAAGAATGATGATTTGTTGATGAGATTGAAGGATCAAGAAGTGCATCTTGACTTAAAGATATTGAGACCGAGGATTGACTTCATTCACGTGAATATGAGCAACCTCTGTTGTAGGAATTGTCACCTCATTAGTAATAGGATCAAACAATTTCTTTAAATCATCTTGAGATGGAGGTACATATGGAGTTTCTTGAGAAGAGTTTGGAACAAGGGATGAACCAATGGACTGTTTTGAAGTGCGGGTCCCGAATCGAATTGTCCAGAGCCATTTGACCGGTCGACTCATCAAACGAACGTGAATTGTTTCCTTGATATTTCGGGTTCTTTTGTTGTAGATTCGGTATCCCTTTTGTTTGGTGCATATCCTACAAAAACCCAATGTCTCGCTTTAGCTCTCGGCTTGCCTAAGTCTTGACCCTCATTAGTTGGATAACACAATGCACCAAACACACGAAGGAAAGAAAGATTAGGTTTTTCATTGTGGACCAGTTCATATGGAGTTTTTCCATGAGCAATGTGAATCGTGGAACGATTTTGTGTGTAGCATGCGGTGGCAATAGCTTCACCCGGAGAAACATTGGAACCTTTGAGTAAATCAAAGATTGTTCTAGCGGCTTCCACAAGAGTTCAATTTCGCCTTCAACTACACCGCTCGTTGAGGAGTTCGTGGAACACTTCTTTGATGGTCGATTCCAATGCTTTCATAAAATTCACTAAGTTGTTTGTTAACAAACCGGCCCATTGTCTGCTCGGATAATTACGACGGTTTTGTTAAGTCCAACTCGCAATTTGCTTGATGAGTTTGATGATGATATCGTGAGTTTCATCCTTTGTCCTTAAGAACTTGACCCGTGTGAATCTAGAGTAATCATCAACCACAACTAACACATATTTCTTCCCAAAGATATTTCGCACTCTCATTGGTCCACATAAATCCATGTGAATTGTATAAAGAACTTCGTGACGAGTTAGTAGGTTTGGGTTTATGGGCATACTTCTTGCTTTTTCCCAATTGACATCTTGAACAAAGATGATCCTTTTCATACTTGAGTCTAGGTAAACCTACAACTAAGTCCTTTCGGTGAGATCATTGATGGTACCAAGTTCATGTGATTGAGACGACGATGCCATAACCATGACTTTGTTTTAGAAGCCTTTGTGACAAGCAAATTGAGAAGACTTCATCATATCTTCGATAAAGATGGTGTATAGATTTGAACCACGTGAACCTCTTAAAGTTCCTTACCATCAAGTTCTCTAACGAAGGTGTATGTTTTCAAGGCTACTTCTAGATCGTAATCGCAGAATTGACCAAGCAGAGAACAAGTTATGACCAAGACCTTCTACATAGTAAACCCGGAGATAACACTTTTGCCAACAACATAATCTCCATAACCCATGATTGCACCGAAATGATCATTTCCGAATCTAAGCGTCCCGATGAATTTGCTCACGAAGTTCATGAGCCGTGACCGTCATGATATATGCTTGGAACACTGAGTCCGGTACCACGAGCGATTTGAACGATCCAAGTTGAACACGAGACAAGAGTGGATAAGCTGGATAATTGGGATCCCCATGCAAGAATGGGTTCCATTTGGTTAGTAACAATGGTTGGAACACCCACATCGAAATAGAAGCATTCATATCGTAAATTAAGGCAATGGAATCATTATGAATAGATGCGGTACTAGTGTTCGATAGCCCTATTCAAAGTGTGCTCACTTAAGGGAATAGTTCTACCAAGAGGGCATCCATTTTCTAGTGGGCATTGTCGATTAGTCTTATGACCAACGGTATCAATGATAGCCTATCTTACCAAATGTTCTTCACGTGGGTTTCCTTTGTTTTCTAACTTTATTATGTTTTTGCCTTTTAGCCTTCTTAGCATGATTTTAGCATTAACAATATTAACAGGACAATTAACATCATTAGGCAAAATATTAACAACACATTCATGATTAGAAGCGTAATTCAAGCGGACATCAATGCAAGGTTTGCAAATAGTATCAAAATTCGAATGAATTACGATGCGCCTATGGCTAATACTAGAATCAACACGATTCGTTTTATTCGCTCAAACTTAACGTTCCTAGGTTGGTCTTCTACTCTTCCAATGCATATTCTTAGCTTGCAGGTCGTGTCATTCCTTGTATTGTCTTGAGACTTTGACCGCTTGCTTTAATGTCACCGATTACTCTGTAGAGGAATGGGAACATTAGTTGGTTTTGATACTCTTTGCTTTTCTGTTTAGATGTGCTGGGATCCGAACTATATGCGAGCACACTAAGGTTCACTTTCTTAGCTTTATGATTTGGAATCGAACTACTTGAAGGCACACTAAGGTTCATATTCAAAACATCGGGCATTGAATGACTTGCATGCTTGGCACTAGGCATAGAACACGGTATCAAGGATTGACTTGCTCACCTAAGGTTTTAGGGCATATTGTAATTAGGCATTCTAGAAGTTCTTGAGATCGTTTGGCATATAAGCACGCATGGCCAATTGCATTATCATCCGGTTTTCTAACTTATCCTCTTCTACAATCTCACGAAGACATTCTAGGCTGTCCTTAAGATGTGAAAATATGTTTGAATAGCAAGTTTGTTATTCCTAAGATGAGGAGGAACATATTTCAGACGAGCATATTTATTACATACATGTACCTTTGATACACCATTCTCCCCATTGGTCATTGCATCTTCCCTTTTACGACTCTTTAGATTCTCAATTGCTTTTTGCAATGAAGCTATTTGTTCGTTATTTTGTTACGAGTGACCTTTATTGATTCAAATAACTCATTGAAATGACGTTTAACCTTTTCGTTTTCTTCTAGAAAACTTTCGTTTTCCTTTTGTAAAGCATTTACCAAGTTTTGAAGATGAAAAGTTTGAGAATTCTGAGAATCTAGAGGAGGAGGAATTTGGGAACCTGTCATATTGTACGTTTGACCTTTTAATTGAGAGATTTGGGCTTTCAACTTTCTGATCGTGTTGCAATGAGCTTGAATCTGTTCATCTCGTTTGTTAATTTGAAAAAGCGCATCAAACTCGGAGCATCCGAGGATGTCTTGATATTTGAAGTTTTGACATTTTCTTTAAGATGTTGATATTTTAGTTGTAAGTTAAAATGCTCAACTTCTAGTTTAGAAAAATGTTTAACCAAATTGTCGTGATCATCGGTTCAATTTTCTCATTTAGTTCGAAATTAGTTTTTCAAGCTCAATGACACGATCATGGGAGACTTTCGAGAAATGATAGTTCATGAAATTGGGAAGCATTAATGGAACAATTTGTAGCGATGAAAACATATCTTTAGCAACACATTCGATAATAAGAGTCTCATTTAATGTATGCAAGTTCTTTCTCTCAATTTCATTATATTTTAGTGCTCGATCATAATCACTAACCTCAACTATCATTGCATCAAACTCCTTTCCATTTCTTGAATGTCTAAGTTCATTCCCTTTTAAGACTTTCAAAATGATCTTTTGCGTTAAAGAAAGGCATGACTTCAGCTAAATAACATTCTTTCGCTTGCTCAAAGCCCTTTCTCCTTTGATTATACCGGTGGGTGTGATCCTTTTCTTGCGTGTTTTCTCAAAATCAACAAATAGTTGAAAGATAACATATTGACTAATTAAGGTCTTGCTTTTAGTGGCAATTGTTCTAGGAACAAGATGCATTGGTGTATTAGGAGTATACACAATCGCTCTAGGCATTTTCCAAAGGGAGGTTTGTTTCAACAATATTTTCACTTTACGCTTATCTAAATCCATTTTCCGAAAACTTGTTCGGGAGTCAACAATGTCTCGAGGCTTAAACTTGTTCAAGGAAATCCAGTTTTCCTTCTTGTAATCATGGGGTGTGATCTTTATTTTCTTCTCTTTACATTTAGGATCATCTAATTTCTTGTTCATCTTTTCCATAGTGACTTCATCGATTTCTTATCTTCCTCGATTGCACTCAATGCAACTAGGTTTCTGTCTAGGTTTAAGGATTTCATTGCCATCATAAAGAACCTTATGAGCATTTCTAGCCTTTTTAATGACCTCTGGATTTGGTTCCTCGTTAGTGGAATGCTATGCTTATCGCTTAAGACTCTATGCTTAGTGATCATGTGAGCGATTCGAATGGTGTTCCTTGTATGTACAACTTGTTTTCAAGTTTGTTTTCAAAGTTTTCGATTAGAAAAATCTTTCAAGAGCTTTGATTCCTTTGCATTGAATTCTTGCTTAAGCATTTTTACATTTTCTTGAAGTTCTTGTTTTGCTTAGCAGTTTTAGAAAGCTTTTCTTGCAAGGAATTTAACTCTTGTTTTAATACTTCTTCTCTAAAATTACTTTTCTAATGATTATACGCAATTGGTCATCCATTTCTCGCTCACGAGTGGTCAACTCAAATTTTGCACGTTGTTCATAAAGCAACAACACGTTCTTTATAGGCATTTAGTTCAAACTACAGAATCATCGAGGAGCACATGCGGTGAATTCATCAAAACATACTCATTATTGATGCGGAAGATGCATCACTTGGTACAACTTCACTTTCACTTTGTTTCACATATTGATCATATGGGACAAAATTGATACTATCCATATTTTCAATATTTGATTCAATAGTTTCGATTGATTGTACTTTGTCATGCATCTTTTGCACATCCGCATCATTGTATAGTTTAATACCTCGAGATGAGTTTGTCTTTGGATGGGCCACTTGTGGTGAAGATGAGACCTTGGGAGAAACCATTGGAGAAATGCTAGCCATAAAAATTGTGTGTAGTAGGTCCATCATCCACATCGAGTCGTATGCATCACAATCGGCGACTTGAAAGGCATTCGATGATTGTGACCTATCTCCCAATTGGTGCTCATCCACATCTCGCATCATAGGTCTTGGCATTGCCTCCTCGAAACAACAACTCCTCTTCATCCAAAGCGGCACCATTATCACGAGCTTGTACAAAAACATCTTATCTCAAGTAATCGGCATTACGTGGGCGTTTTAGAGATGTGCGGTTCCTTGCAATGTGTCCTCACCACCACGGTTGTAGCATTTGATCGGCTTAGCTTGACCTTGATTTCCATTCCTTCCTCTCGTTCGATTTGCGACATAACCTCCACCGCTCCACCCTTTCTTTGATCAACCCGCCTTTCTTGAACCTGGCGCCCATAATTTTCCCATCTCGATCAAAGCATGGTTGTGAAGATTGGAGGCGGTTCGGATCTCATTGCGGTGTGAAGTTTGTTAGTGTGAGGTGAAAGTGTCCTTCTCTTTAACCATGAGTGCCGGTTGAGTGATGAAATGTTCCATGACAAGATTTGCATCAAAGTTGCTTGAACCTTGGATCGAAATGAGTTTGTGATTATCATCTCCCGTTGGTGCAACTTGAGAAGTATTGGTGGTAATCCCATCATTTGTGAAAAAAAGCAGTTGAATCATTTGTTGAGCTTGTTTCTCCCCGACCTTTGAGCGATCAAGAATCCTCTTTTCAAACATGGCATGTCTCTCATTTTGAAGAAGGAAGGCATAGAGTTGCTCATAGTTTGTATTCTTCAAACCTTTGGTGAGCTTCACGTATGACAAATTTGTGCCATTCGAGATTCATGTTATTCACAAATTTAGAGTTCAAATTGAATGTTAGGCATAGTCATTCGATGTTCCTCATGTCATTCACTAGCTTATGAAATCTCATATAGTACTCATAGACACTCTCATCCGGTTTCATCTTGAAGTGTTCAAATTCATCATACTGGTTGTGATTCTCGGTCTTCAATAGTTAGCTCGAAACAGAGAGAAGCATCTTGACATTATCCCATACTGACTTTTGCTTGGTGTTGTGATTGATCGACTTGTAGATATCTTTTGGAAGACCTTGAAGTACGATGTTAGAAGCCCGATATCAAGATCGAATCTCTTTTCTCCTTATCATCGAGCTCATCATATGTCTTTGGTCCATCAATTCCATAGATCATTGTTCCATCTTTAGTTGAATCAATTAAGTCTCTAGTCGCCTCAACCCGATATGGTCCTTCATCAATGGATTTGAGAATGTTGACTCCATTTTCTTTTCCAAGACAAGACAACTGATTCGTTGAGCCCAAGAGTGGTAGTCGATTCTGTCAAGCATGGGTGGACGAGTATCCGAACCACCGCTTGAACATCCTCAACAACAGTGGAGATGATAGTAGGAACGTTTGTAGACATGTTTCAAGTTCTACGGGATTTTACTATTCTTTGATTAAACCGGGAAATTGATTCTTTCACGGGATTTTACTAAACCAAAAGAACAACCGTAAGAATGTATCACCAAGAAGTAACAAGCCTAAATGAATAAGTACCTAACCACACAACTCGCTTAAGTAATCAACTCGCTTAATAGCCAAGTCGCATCAAAGATCAACACGCAACACGGTCAACATGCTTAATGAATCAAGTCGCTAAATAGCCAACTCGCTTTAGTATCAACTCGCTAACACAATCAACTCGCTTGAACACTAAGTCGCTTAAATTAACTCGCTAGCGTTACAACTCGCTAAATAGCTAAGTCGCTTTAGATCTCAAGTCGCTTAAAGAAACAACTCGCTTAGAACCCAAGTCGATAAATATCAACTCGCTAAACAAATTAAGTCGCATGTACCAACTAGCATCAAATAACAAAGCAACTCGCTTTGAAGAAACACAAGTCCGAGACACAACTCGCTTAGTCCTTCTTTCACAAATAACCACTTTATCAATCCAAAACAACCAAACCACAATGATTTAAGCCTTCCAATTCAAAACATAAAAATATATGATGATCCTAAACACAAAAGTACAAGCAAAATTCAAACTTTACCACTAGAATTTGTCCAAATGAATCAAACTCTCCTAAACCCTTAATACACCAAAAACCTTATGAAATCCACCAAAACAAAGAGCATAAAAGATGAGTGATCAAACCATGGATCTTGATACCAATTGTAAGATATTGGATTTCACAAACACTCTAAACCATGATCAAAGTAGGCGTATAAGTATGTTAGAGAGAAAGTTCTAGTGAGAGAAAGGAAGAGAGTTGGGAACTATATAGAGAAAGAAAATATTATTATGAGCTCCAACTCTCTACCTTGGAAGGTAGAGAGTATTTATAGTCTTACAATAAACGCACACAACGGGTCGTGGATCGGGCATACACGTGGGTAAAGACCGTCCAGTCCTCCACGGTGTTACAAAACTAAATACTACTTAACTTAAAATAACTACGACTACGAGCTTTCTAACGTTTACATATACTTGAGGTGACCGACTCTTTAATACATGGAATTTCTAATTCCTAACACTTAAGACTCTATGCTTAGTGATCATGTGAGCAGTCTTAATGGTGTTCCCTTATACGTACAACTTGTTTTCAAGCTTGTTTTCAAAGTTTTCGATTAGAAAAATCTTTCAAAAGTTTTGATTCCTTAGCATTGAATTCTTGTAAGCTTTTCACATTTTCTTGAAGTGCTTGTTTTGCTTAGCAGTTTTAGAAAGCTTTTCTTGTAAGGAGTTTAACTCTTGTTTTAATACTTCTTCTCTAAAATTACTTTTCTAATGATTGCACGCATTTGGTCATCCATTTCACCGCTCACGAGTGGTCAACTCAAATTTAGCCCATTGTTCATAAATAGCAACACGTTCTTTATAGGCATTGATTCGAGACAACAGAATCATCGGGTACATGCGGTGAATTCATCAAAGGCATAGTCATCATTGATGCGAGAAGATGCATTGCTTGGTACAATCTCACTTTCACTTTGCTTTACATATTGATCATATGGGACAACATTGCTATTACCACATTATCAATATCGATTCATAAGTCTCAAGAGATTGTACTTCATTATGCATCTTTCGCTCATCAACATCATCATATAGTTTTAATACCTCGAAATGATTTTGTCTTTGGATGGACTAGTTTGTTGTGGTGGAGAAACTTTTGGAGAAACCATAGGTGAGATGCTAGCCATGAAGATTGTTTGAGCAAGAGGTTCATCATCTACATCGAGTCAAATGCATCACAATCGACTACTTGAAAGGCATTCGATGATTATGACCTATCTCAGAATAATTGTTCATCAACGTTAGCATCATAAGTCTTGGCAACATTTTATCCACGAAGTACTCAAGATTACGTGGACGTTTTGGAGATGTACAATTCCTTGCAATGTGTCCGTCACCACCACGGTTGTAGCATTTGATAGGATTTGTTTGTCCTTGATTTCAATCCTTCCTCGATTCGATTTCCACCATAGCCACCACCTACTCCACCCTTCTCCGATCAAGCGCCTTTCTTGAGCAGGCTACACCATAACCTTCCATCTCCGATTGTGGCTTGATTGTGTAGATTGGATCTTTGTTACGAGGTTGTTGTTGGTATGTGGGAGAGTGTTCATGTTTGGTGATCAAGAGAGCTAGTTGATTAATGAAGTTTCCACGAATGCATCAAACATCGACTTGTTTGAACATTGGATCGGGAATGAGTTTGTGATTACCATTACCCATGGGTATAACTTGAGAAGCTTTGGTGGTAATCCTAACATTTGTGTAAAAGCAGTTGAATCATTTGTTGAGCTTGTTTCTCACGATTGGTTTTGAAGCTGCTTCGAGAATCCTTTTTCAAACATAGCATGTCTTTCATTACGGAGAAGGAAGGCATCTGATTGTTCATAGTTTGTATTCTTCAATCCTTTAGTGAGCTTCACGAAGTGACAAACTTGTGCCATTCGGGATTCATGTTGTTCACAAATTTTGAGTTCAATCGAATGTTAGGCATAGTCATTTTGATGTTTCTCATGTCATTCACAAGCTTATGAAATCTCACATAGTACTCATAGACACTCTCATCGAGTTCATCTTGAAATGCTCAAATTCATCATATAGTTGTGATTCTCTATCTTCAATAGTCAATTCGAACACGAGAGAAGCATCTTGACATTATCCCATCTGACCTTTGCTTCGGTGTTGTGATTGATAAGCTTGTAGATGTCTTTTGGAAGACCTTGCAAGTATAATGTTAGAAGCCACGATATCTCGCATCGAATCTTTTCTTCTCCTTATCATCGAGCTCATCATACATCTTTGGTCCATCCATTCCAGTAAATCAATGTTGCATCTTCATTTGTATCAATTATGTCTCTAGTAGTCTCAACCCGATAAGGTCCTTCATCAATGGATTTGAGAATGTTAACCCCATTTTCCTTTCCAAGACAGTACAATCTAATTCGTTGAGCCCAAGAATCGTAGTCGATTACATCAAGCATGGGTGGGCAGTATCTGAACCATTTGCTTGAACATCCTCGGAAAGCGATGGAGATGATTGTAGGAGCGTTGGTAGACATGTTAACAGTTAAGCGGGATTTTATAACTCTATGATTGAACCGGAAATAGATTCTTTCACGGGATTTTACTAAATCAAGAGAAAACCGTAGACATGATAGAGTCAACCAAGTCGCTAAGAAAACCCGAACCAAGTCGCTAAGCACCAAGTTGCTAAGACACAGTCAAGTCGCTAAATAACAACTCGCTAAGCACCAAGTCGCTAGCAAAATTTTGACAGCAAGTCGCTAAGCACCAAGTCGCTAAGTTGTCAAGTCTCTAAAGAGCAACTCACTAAGCACCAAATCGCTAACACCAAGTCGCTAACAAACTTAAGTACAAGTCGCTAACTTTCACCAAGTCGCTACCCGTAGTGGAGAATCCACTAAGTGTACTGTTTGTCGGCTTGTCTCAATAGACAAGTCGCTAGCTCAACTCGCTAAGACCTTCAACTACAACTCGCTACCAAGTTACAAAGCAAGTCGCTACCAAGATAACTTATCCGTGGCTCAAGTCGCTAGCTAGAAAATCACATAAACACCACTTTTCAATCCAAAACAACCCAACTACGATGATTCAAGCACCAACTCAAAACCCAAGCACATACAATGATTCTAAACACAAAACTACGCCCAAGATTCAAACTTTAACACTAGAAATGATCCAATGATGCAAAACCACTAAACTTTTCAAACTCTAAAACCACCTAAAAGTCACTAGAAATCCAAAGATATGTAAGAGATGATCAAACCATGGCTCTTGATACCATTTGTAACATCTTGGATTTCACATACACATAAACCATAATCAAAGTAGGCGTACAAAGAGGTTTCTAGAGAGAAAGTTAGAGGTTTAGGGAACTTTAGTGAGAAAGAAAAATCTTATTATGAGCTCCAACTCTAACTTGGGAGGTAGAGTATTTATAGTCATTACATAAATCGCCACCTATCGGGCTGTGGATCGGGCATACGGTGGGTAAAGACCGTCTGTTCTCCACGGTGTTACATAAACAAAATACTACTTAACTTATAATAATCTACGACTACGAGCTTTAACGATTACATATACTTGAGGTGACCGACTCTTTAATACATGGATTTACTAAATCCTAACATTATGCTTATCGTAGAACACAAAATCATCCATATAGAAAGATCTAACCGTTGGTTTTGAAACGATTTAAAACACTTGTTTGTAATCATGTTAAGAACACAAAACACTTACAAAATGATGATCCAAAACACGGATTTGAAGCTTGATTTTTAGGCGTAGGATTAAGTTAGGTTGGATAATAAATGTGAAGAATTAATTAGTTAGGTGGATGTTTTATTAAAATAACTTTGAGCTTTTGACAGTTTTAGCCCCTCCACCTTTTCCATTTACATCCAATGTCCATAACTTCCATTTTGGTTACCAAACGAAGGATTTTTGGAAAGAAACTTGACGACACTCCCCCTCGACTTAAGAAATAAAGAAATTTTATAAATTTTAGTCCGAGGGGTGTCAGTAAACCAGAAATTTGACCACCATTATTAAAGAAACAACAGTGATAGGGTAACATGCAAGTACAAGGTTTTATGAAACCGAAAAATATTTGATTTCTCCCCCTCAACACTTGATCGAGAAAATACTGAATTTTGAAAGATTTGAGTGTTGACTGAAGAATTTGTACTTGCCATGTTAAAAGAAGTATAGATAGAAGAATATTTTCGTTGTTTTAGCAGATTTTATAATTTTGTATTTTGTTTTTGAAAAATATTTACAAAAGAGGTTTTGGTGTTTGACTAGTTTTAAGAATGTTTTAAGAGTTCATCGAGTTCCTCTTGAGTCAAACACCGCATACCAATCCGGTGGACCAACTCATTAAACCTAGCGGGAGCTAAGGCTTTGGTGAGGAGATATGCCAATTGGTATTCAGTACCATAAAGTATAATTCAACGATACCACATTCCACGTGATCCTTGATGAAATGATATCGAAGATCGATGTGCTTTGATTTGAGTGTTGAAGCGGAGTTGCGAGATCGCAATAGCACTCCGATTGTCATGATACATCGGGATTACATCAAATACATAACCATAGTCTTTGAGTTGTGTTCTCATCCAAATGACTTGAGCACAACACGCGAGATGGCTACATATTACGCCGGTTGAGGACGGTGATGTGCAATCTGCTTCTTTGATTGCCATGACACCGGTTTATCACCAAGAAATTGTAATGCTCTGAAGTACTTTTCGTGAATCTAAGCATCCCTGCATGGTCGTGTCTGAAAAAGCTATTAGTTCAAAACCGAATCATTCGGATACAGATTCCCAAGTTAATGGTTCCCTTGATGTATCGGAGGATTCTTTTAGCCTCGAGAGGTGGGTTTGATTGGTCTCGATCGATAACGGGAGCGAGATATCTGACAAAAAATATCAGTCGCTAGTGTTAGATACATGAGAGACCCAATGATACTACGGTATTTGATAGGGTCCACCAATTTCCCATGTAAATCGTCTAGCTTCTTGTTATGAGCCATTGGTGTGGCATAGGTGTCACTGATTTTCATTCCAAATTTGTTTAGCAATTCAAAAGCATATTTGGTGACTCAAGAAAATACCACGGGTGATTGATGAACTTGCGGTCCTAGAAAGAGCGTAAGTTCACCCATCATGGACATTTCAAGATGTTTCTTCATTAGTTTTGAAAAAGCGATTGAGTACTTTTATGTGTTGACCCAAAATGATGTCATCCCATAAATTTGAACAATTAAAATATGTGCCCGTGATATTGTATGAAAAGAGTTGGGTCGACCGAACCTTTGGTGAAATTATTGGCAATGAGAAGGATGATAACTTATCGTACCATGCAGGAGCTTGTTTGAGTTAAATGCAGATTTGTTCGGTTTGTAGACATGGTTGGGAACCCGGGATCAGCGAATCCTTCCGGTGGTGACATAAACCGTTTCTTCGATTGACCATTCGAGCGGTTTGGCGTCCATCGAAAGCGTATATTCATATGAGCATGACGCGAAATATCCGAGCGACCTCAAGGCGAGCAACCGGAGCGAATGATTCTTCAAAGTCAATACCTCTTTCCTGTCTATAGCCCTTAGCCACCGATCGTGACTTGTTTACGATTACGTTCCATTCAAACATCAATTTGTTCTTCCAAATCCATTTGAGACCAATGGCGTAGACCCTGTTGGTCTTTCAACCGTTCCATACTTCAAGGCGTTTGAATTGGTTGAGTTCTTCTTGCATGGATTCAATCCGATTGTCTTTTGTCATTGCGTCTTTAATGTTTTAGGCTCAGTTAGCGGACGGTGAGTGCATAAATGCGATGTTCACCATACGTGTGAAGATGTTGTCTTATAACGTTGGTTGATTCGGGTTACCAATAATATTCTCTAGAGGATGGTCTTTTGTCCAACGATGTGTAGAGGTTGATGTTGGTATACATTGTGCGATTTTGAGGATTCAAATGGCTTGTAGATGATTCCGCGACATCAAAAGTAGTTTCATTAGCAAACGGGTTAAAGAGCATTTGGATCAAAATCTGCGGTGGGGTACTTCATTAAGAACATCGTCGGTGGTTGGCGTCGTTGGATGCGGTTTGTTCAACTGTTGTTGTAGAGTCTCTTGGTGGTGCTTCTTCAATAGTAGTTGTTGTTGCGGTGTATCACGTATAGGAATACGATCGGGTTGAGCGTGAAAACATCGGATACACACGGAGCACGTTCATCAATGTCATCATTAAGCAGTGAACAAATAACTTTTCCATTTGTTGACGAGTAAGTGGGGCTTGGTTCGGTGATGATGGGGTGTGAGGAAGTTTAAGCGGTTGTGACCGGGTTCCAAGTGTTATGCTCGAGAATCCATTTGATAAGCTCATCAAAATTAGCATGAATCGTTTCCATAACTTTTGCTTTGTCTGCACGATTCCATATCCGGTAACCTTTAGAGTTCTCACGATATCAATAAAGACTCCAATATCGACTTTGGCTTTGAGCTTTCCAAAGTCATCACGATCATTATTTGGGTAGCAAAGGGATCCAAATACATGAAAGTGTTTGAGATTCGGTTTTGTTGTGGATAAGCTCAAAAGGTGTTTTGTTGTGGCGTTTTGTAATCATGGAGCAGTTTGAGTGTAGCATGCGGTTGATCGACTTACGCCCATAAGTAAGCGGAAGTTTTAGCATTGATTAACATTGTTCTTGCGACTTCCACTAACGCACGGTTTCGTCTTTCAACAACTCCGTTTTGTTACGGTGTACATGCAATAGATGTTTGATGCTCAATTCCCACTTTCTCATAAAATTCTCGAAGAGTTTGGTTCACAAATTCGGTTCCTTTATGCATTACGATTTGGCGGACGGTGTTGGGAGTCGAACTTGAATTTTCGTGAAAGGTGATGATCATCTGTGGAGCTTGATCTTTGCTTTGAAGAAAGTAGACCCGGTCCATCGTGAGTAGTCATCGACAATTACCAAGATGTACCGTTTGCCATTAATCGTTTGCATGCGCATCGGGCCACACAAATCCATGTGAAGAAGATGAAGCACATCTTGAGGCGTGTTCCACCTTTGAAGGAAAATGAGCACGAGTGCTTTTCCCTTGTTCAAGTGAGCAAAGGTGATCTTTGGAATACCGAAATCTCGGGAGACCTTCAACAAGTTTGTGTCGAGCAAGGTTGGTGATGGTTTGAAAGTTTAAATGTGAGAGACGACGGTGCCATAGCCAAGATTTTGTAGATGTAGCCTTTGAGAGAAGACAAATGGGAGATGAAGCAATCATATCTTGCATTGATATTGTGTACAGACTAGAATTGCGAGAGCCAGACATAAGATCGTTTCTTTGTAGATCACGAATGAAGCAAGTTTTCTCCCAAAAAGCAACTTCCAAGTCTCCATCATAGAATTGACCGACTGAAAAAAGATTGTGACCGAGGCCTTCCACATAATAAACCACGCTAATTTAGATATTGCCATTGATATAATCTCCGTAGCCCATGATAGGCTGCAGTGATCATTCCGGATCGGCGGTGCCAATGAACTTTGCAATAAAGTTTGATAACGATTTAAGATTGCTTGTCATGTGTCGGGAACATCCGCTATCAACAATCAAAGGATGATCTGTATCACACGCATTACACACGACGACACGGATGGAATAGAAGTAGATGTGGAACCCGAAGTGTTAGAGGGTTCCGTAGCGATTATAGTAGAAATACACACATCAATGATTTTAGGAATCCATTTAGATCCTAGTGTATTGTGTATCCATTTACGCCATCTCCAACTAGTCTTAAGTTTAGTCTTAGCTTTAGTCTTAGTGAATGCACTGGGTGGTACTACATTCATGGATGTGATCTTCGAGCTGAGGGATATCAATCGTTTCTTAGAATCTAAAGAGGCGGTTAACCAAGCACGGACTTAGAAGCATTAGTGGGCCTAGAGGTATTCCGTGTCTTAGGATTCCGTAAGCGAGACAAGATAGCTCTAGCAACACATTTGTCATGACAATCGGAAAGCATACTTTTACGACAAATAACACAAGAAGCATCACATGAATATCAAAAGTACTTAAGGTTTAGCATTCGTTACAACACTTTTTCCATTACATTTGTCGACGCAATATCTAAAGTGGGTGCAACTTGAGTCTTATTCAAAGTCCTAGGGTGTTCTTCTACTTGACATTCTTTATTGTTCTTTTCTTAGGTCGCAACCTCCTATTCTTCCTTGTATTGCTCTAGGTCGTGAAGTGCGGACGTTTGGAAAAGAGGCAACTAGTCTGTTTCGATAGAGGAAGCACATTAGTATCTTGTGGTTTGTCAGTAGGCATTCTGGGTTCACGTTTGCTAAGTGTTATAGGTGCAATTCTCTTAATGATGCTAGGCTGAACTTGTTCATACTTTCCTAACATTTCTCTTAACTTAAAGATAGTGTGCACCAGTTCTTGATTTTCAGAACGAAGATTTCCAGAAAAATTCATTACTTCTTTAGTGTGTGCAAGATAATGATCAAGTTCGTTTGATGCTTCATCACGGGTCTGTTTGAGTAAATCAAATATGACACCATATTCCTTTTTAACTTTTGCAAGTTCTTGTTCATATTTTGAGATTTGACACTTCAAAGACGCGTTTTGATCATCCAGTTGCTCAAATTTTGGATTAAAAGTTTTGGAATGCAACTGGTTGATTTTGTTTTGCAAAGCAAGTTCACGATTTTGACAATCTTTTTGACACCATTGAAGATGACGTTTTGAATTTGAAAGTTCATTTAATAGTCGTTCATTTTCAACTTTTAAAGAATCGATCGATGCACGTGTCGACGATTCACAACAATTTCAACAGAATCAACGAGCGGCAGAGATATGATCGATGCATATGCATGATTGTAATAACACAAGATTATTGATATCAGACGAGATAACATATTTCAAGAGTCGATCAACATCTTTTCTTAACAATTTCTTCTTACGTTTAGTATTTGAAATCGATGTTTACATTTTCTCAAAACTTTTCATGAGACCAAGTTCCTTGTGAAAATCCCTTTCAATATAGTGCACAAGTTTTCAAATTTTTGACATGGGGTAAAATTCTTTTCGAAGAATATCTCTTTGTTCTCGCGCTAAAGGTGATTGAAAATGTTCAACTTTTATTTCAGAATGAAATTCAATCTCACATTCCAAAATTTTGAGGTCAGATAAGAAAGTGTCAAAGTATTTGAGAACGCGACAACTTTCGGCTTTTGTTTTAACATCACTAAGTGAAGGTAAAGGACCATTAATTTGCGCACCATTGTGTTGGGGACTAACTTCAGAAGCTGGTGTGAGAACCAAAGGTTTGTTAGAAGTATCTTGTTGTGTGACAAAAGTTACGACTTTTGAATAGTTAAATGGTTTGTTATAAACGACATTTTCCATTTTTGACCAACTCTCATCATCTGCATCAAATTCCTCCATGCGATTATATTCAACAACGATCATAATTGAATCATCAATTCTATGTTACCTTGTAAACTTGAGATTTGGTTTGAATGCTCGTTTGAAAACTTAGGTTTGTAATCAAGAAGACTGGTCCATATCCATTTGGATTTGGTTTAAAAGTAAACTTTTGAATAGTTGTGATTGACTCACCATGTTTATACACAACATTTGAAACTCTTTGATTTTGTGTTGTAAGTCGACAATTTCTTCAAGATAGTTATCTATTCGTTTCGTGGAATGCTTTTTGTACTCGAGAACTGCTTTTGACAAGTTAACAACTCGACCTTGGCTTTTGAGTTTCAAAGTAAGGCGTTGTCGTTGTTTATGTTCATGTTTCAGTTGTTCTATTTGAGACAACAAAGCATTCTTGGATCGACTAGATCACGTATCTATCGTTCTAATGATTTTCGTTTTGATGAGATTTAGCAAAGCGACTTCAAAACCTTTTTCACGTTTTCTTGAGTTTTAAAAGCGTTGATTTGTCGAATTAAGCATTCATTATCCCTAATTAACGGTGCATTTTATCTTTTAATTGCATGCAAACTTCAAGCGAGATTCTTGGTCTTTAATTAAGGTCGAGCTCAATTTCTCTACTAGACAAAAGCTCATCTTGTTCAACGTGAGGCTCGACATTATCATTATTTAGATCCTCAAATATAACCACGAGTCAACTTGATTATCAATATTAACCATAAGGTTATCTTGATCGTCAAATATAACTACGGGATCTATTTGATAATCATCGAATGAGATGTGGATGGCTCATGTTGAACACTCGATCCATGTCGGATGGAGAGATTGGCGGAGATATCAGATTAGTGATGAGTATATTTTGTTCGGTACACGAGACAAGCCATCGATGTCATCTTTGGGCTGTGTCACTCATGTGTAGAGCTTGCATTTTGCCATCAACATCACCGCTGCATTAGCGCAAGTCCTCCATATCATCATCGAATCTGATCCGCCATAAAGCTCTGTTCCTTGTTGGTAAGAGTTCCACCAGACTTCATCCTTGAGAGCCAAGAGCAAAGCCTCTTTGTGATAAGCACGCCTCTTGTCCTCGGCTTAGGGCAAGCATTAGCCGATGACCCTTCTCATTACAGCTTATAACAACGAAGACCATTAACCCCATTTTGAGCATTCCCATGTTCAACCACTTGAGCCATTTGTTGTTGCGGAGCACCATGTTATTCCTTCCATAGCATTAAACCCTTGACCTCCTCCCATCGACGACCATAACCACGATTCGAACTTCAACGCATCCATTGTTCACAACACTGATTCCTTGTGTTTGATGAGGGCGAATGCGATTGTTGGGGCGAAGGCTTTAGCAATCATAACAAATCCTTGTTGCAATTCATCGAAAGCATCGAGTCCTCATTAGCTTCCTTTGTAAAGTGCTTGATCGATGTTGTTGTTGTATGGAACCAATTGAGTTTCTTGAGATTGTTCTTGTGACGGATTATATGGTGTAATTGTTGCAATTGGTTGAGGAGCGGGTTGAGGAGCGATTGAGGAGGAAAACTAGTTTGCGCCACAAAGCAAGTTGTTGATTGTCGAAGTATTTGTAAAGCCGAGTCCACGGATAGCCCTTTCTTTGTCAACTTCTTTTGGTGAGGCTTCAGATAGTCTTACAACAATCCATATGTAGCATGATGAAGATTCTTAGCTTGACGGAGAAAAAGGACATACTTCTCCCATTCCGGACCAAGACTACTTAGGAACTTAGTGTTGACAGCAATTCGTGGCATGATGATGTTGTTTTTGTCCAAATCATTAATGATGTCTGAAAAGCAATGATGATATGACTCTAATGTCTCTCCAGGTTCAATCATGAAGTGTTCATAAGCCAAGTAGATTTTGGATTCCATGTCTTCTTGATTGAGTGTTGTGCCTTGCATTAGAAGATGAATATGTTCCCACATTGCTTTTGCAGTCTTTTGAGCATCAACACTTCGAAGGATTGGATTGGGTAATCCTAAAAGGATGTATTGCATTGCAAGTTCATCGGCTTCAAAATGAAGAAGTTCATCAGCAGTGAGGTCTGAGATAGTTAAAATGTTGGGTGACATCTCTTGGTGGATTGGCATTTGGATCTGCTGGTGTGACAACATGAGGCATCGAAATGGACCTTCCATAATGACCTTCTTTAAGAACTTTCACGTGGCTTCTTTAGATCACAAAACCTAAAGAACCTTATCACCCATTGATCATAATTACCGGGAGTGAGCATTGGAGGTCTATCAAGTGAGCCACCTTCATGAATTGATTGTTCGCTACTTAAGGCTTCACACATCTTGCCAAACCATGTCGGTTCCTTCATAGTACTCCTTGATGGATGTTGATTGTAGAAGTTTGTGTAAGGTTGTACTTGAAGACTAGGTGGTGGTTGAACCATTTGTGGTGGAATTGCTCCAAGTTGTGGAGTATGTTGTTGATTAAATTGTTGTTGATAAATTTGTTGTTGTTGATTAAATTGTTGATGTTGTGGACTTAGTTGTTGTTGTTGTACTTGATTATACATGTAAGGAAAGTAGTTAGAGTATGGTGGTTGTGACATGTTGAAAAACTTGTGTTGTTAAATGGATCTTTGTAGTCGAATGAAACGTTGTTGATGAAGTATCCTTAGGCGTAGAAACCAAGTGTAGGCAAAGTAACACTTAAGCGTAAAAACACCAAACTTACGCGTAAAAGTGATATTTACGCATAGGAGTAGCTTACGCGTAAGAATTGAGAAACACTAAAGTTATGCGTAAACTGAAAGTTAAGCGTAGAAAACTTAGGCGTAGGATTAGCTTATGCGTAAAATAGAGCTTAGGCGTAAGAAAAATCTTATGCGTAATGAGTTCTACGCATAAGTTTGAGCTTATGCGTAAGATTGGGTTTTGCCCAAATGATCTTTTACACTATCACGGTGCAAAGGATATCCAAAGTCGAAGTGTTTTCGGCTTATCCAAGCAAGAAAACACTGAGTAAACCACGAAAACTGAAGATCGAACCAAGGATGAGTTACGCGTAACTTTAGGGTTTTGCTACGCGTAAAAAACAACCAAAAATGATTTCTGCCCAATGATGTTTCTAAACCAGATTTTTGTGATGAAACAGCTTCAATATCACCAAAATAACACAAAAGTGTGAAACTTGATGACCCAAAACTCCTAAACACCTTATGCGTAGATATAAGCCCACGCTTAAAACCAAGCTTAAAAACTATGATCCACACGTAAAGTTTGAAACTTTTTGCCAAAAACAGATATTTTAACACCTAAAAACGTTGAGAGTACAAGAATCTTGGATTAAAAAGTGTAAAAAATAAGTTTTTAAGTGTGACAAAGTTTTAGACCGTATGTTACGCGTAAGACCACAAAACAACTTCAAAAACAAAAGCTTTTCACCCAACTATTTGGCGATTGATACCACTGTTAGGTTCCCATATTAGTAACACAAGCATCAATAGAAGAAATAGAGAAGAGAATAATCGGATGAACAATACAAGACACTTATGCGTATGAATATGATAAGAGTTATGCGTATGAAGTGAAATGAATTGAACAACCAACCCTCAAGTGAGGGTTATACAAGAGTATTTATAGGGCAAGGAGCTAGGGCAACACATCTAGACTCCTTCCCTTCTTATGGGCTTGGGCCAAGGCTTATGGGCCTTCTACATAAGCCTTAGCTTAATAACTAACATAAAGGCCATATAAAGCTAACTATTACATATGAATCACTAACACTTGAATTAATGTTTAGGAGTGATTCCAACATACGAGCTACCAACTCAGTATTGCCACAACATCACGTGGATAATCTATAATTTTTATATGAAAGATATTTTTATTGCATAAAATTATTCAAAACTAAAACTTTGGTCATCCGTATATCTATTTTATCGTAAAATATAGAACTAAAAAAATAGCTAAACATTTTAATTACATGATAACCATTGGTGCAATACGCAGATACCCTGCTAGTTGTATATAGAAAGTATACTCTCTTTTATGTGATATTTGATTTGATATTTTGTATTCCAAAATTGCTAAATCTTGTTTTATATCTTCTAGGTATATGTTTATTAATTAGGCACAAACATATCAAAAGTTCCACACTTAAGGGTACGGGTGTCAAAAAAGCTAACCCAGTCTGAACTTGGTCCAGACCTGAACCCGATTAAGCCTATTCAGGTTGGGTTAGTCGGGTCAATTATTTTATTTGGGTCAACCGAGTAACCCGAATACTAATTAGGGTTGGGTATCGGGTTGAAAAAGTTATGAGTTTCGGGTCGACCCGATTGACCGGATTTTTTCTTCTAAATATAACTTTTATAAATTATCTATCTAAGCCAATACAATTAAGTAATTTTGTTACCATTTTACTCATATTCAAGTCGACCGAACCTGAATGGACCCGACCCGAATTGACTCGAACCCAACTAACCCGAGTTCAAATAGGGTCGGGTTCAGGTTTGTTATATTTAGCCTTGACCTGATCCGAACTCGACTAACCCAACCCGATTAACATCCCTACTAAATAGTGAAGAATTTTTACAAAATCCTCACACTTTAAAATGTGACCCAATTATGAATTCTCACACTTTGTGTGAATGATTGTTTTAAATTCCTGGCACTTAAAAGCGTGAAGCATTCATATATCACACTTAAAAAAAAGGTGTGAAGAATCTCTACTACTTATAAAAAATGTTATGTGGCTTTTCAAAATCTTGAATCTTAAAATCTTAAAACTTAAATTAATATAGTTTGTCAAAATTGCCCTAAGTACCCTTTAATACACCTTAAGCTTTATCAATTTTAAACATGATAACTTTTCAAAAATACACACTATATTAATATTAAAAAACACACGCTTTGTATTTCAAAAAACACATATTTTGCAACAAGGGTCGAAACAGAATCACAATATCGCAAATATAAATATTTGCCTTTATAAACTGTCACTTTGCGCGAGTAGTTGTTTAGTTGTTTCAAAATGTGTGAAGAATTAATTTATGGTCCTCACATTTGTATGGGTGAAGGGTGTGGTTGAGGGATTTTTCTCGCCACATCAGCTCTACGTCATTAAAAAACTATTCATTTAAATATTTTCTCAACTTTTCTTAATCTTTGTATCACATCCTCTCTCTTCCCTCAATTTTATTTTTTATAATTTAAAATAATCTCAAAAGACACATACACACTCACAACACAATGAAAATACATACTCTCTCATCAAACTCATTATCTCTCTCCCCTTAATCACTCTGGACTCAAGTCTTTTTCCCGCACTGAAAAGTCTCTTTCCAGCTCTCTTTCCCACCCCACACCCTCAACAATAAGTGCAAGAAATATTCTTAGTACCCGTTTGTTTTATGGGTTTTGGGGTGAGGATTATGATTGGCATTTAAAACTGACGTTTGTTGGAGGGGTTAAAATTAAATAAAGGGTTGAAACTTGAGACCCATGTGCAGAAAACCCAATGTAATGGTTGTATTTCACATTGGGTTAATTGTAACACCCTCGAAATCGGCTCAGCGAAAGACTTTACTAACTTTAGGGTCCTACGAAATTGGTACACAACACAAGGATAGCAACCAACATAAATAGAAATTCATGACTCGAAAACATAGCCAATGTAATATTTAAGTTTTACATTTCTTAAAAAGTGCAGAAGTAAGCCCAAAATAAGATAGTTTAAGAAAAGGGTCCCCATATAACATCAGAGTAAGAAGGATCCAAAACCATGCCATCACTGCCAAACTCCTTCCCAAAGATTACCAAATCTTTCATATCAAATACCTAAGAAAAACATGCTAAAAGGGTCAGCATAAAGCTGGTGAGTTCATAGGTGTAAGTTCAAATTCAGTAGTGGACTTGTAAGAGTTTATTTGCTATGCGAGACTAAGCTAGATGCACAAAACACACAATCACATAACAATTCACAAGTGGGATCCCAAGCGACTCTAGCCAGCACGGTTGTAACATGGTTAAACTACCCTGGACTAGATCGGAATAAATAACCATTCACAAGATAGGTATCATGTTATAGCATACATATGCTACCCTAGTATCATGCAACAACTACCACACATCTAACTAAACCAGTCAACACATAAGCAAATCAAGAGAGTTTAAGAGGTCCAAAAGAGTAGTATGTTTTCTCACCCCAATTTAAGAAAACCAAGATAAAAATGGGGCTATGAAACTCACCTTAACAGGAAATGCACAAACAATCACTCTAGAGGAGACTAGTACAACAACAACAAGAAATCTCACAGCACAGCGGACACAGCTCAACCTAAAATAACAAAAGACGCAACTCAGTATCGATCCTCACGGAGTTGCCAAAATAAAGTCGCATAATACGTAAAGATTTTTGTGGGTTGAAGCATAACGATAGAATGGAACACTTGGCTTTGTCACTTGTGGAATGACGACAACGCACACGATTAATAACGTTTCGCGTAGTTCAACAAGCTTGACAACCAACTCACACGACTAAAACAAACAAGAATATATGCGTCATATAAGTCACAAAATGGTCGGGTCTAAATAGATTGAACCATGCGTTAATAAGGTACTCGAAGGATTCATCAAGTCTTAACCTCCTCTTCTAATATTTATCGAGCTCTTATTGGACGCGTCAATCCAATAAGTCCAAATAAATATGATAATAGACTTTTATTAATGTTAACCAATCCGCAATCGAATTCACATTAAATTTCTTAAATAGAAAACTTGGGCTTCATGTCTCGGAATGTGTTACATTATTATTTCTTTTTGGAAACATTGATTATCTTATACAATTAAACTATTGTTTAATTGCATTATTTAATGCTCGTGGTTTTTCAAAACGTAGTATATTTAACTCATTCGACCTATCATTTCGAGCCAACCCTTCTCGAGTCAATACTAATTGACTCGAGCCCATTTATTCCCAAGTCCGTTTCCCAAGTCAAGTATCTAACTCGGGTCATAGTCTGATAATAAATAGTCCAAAATATCCATATAATCATAAAGTCCATATTGGCTACTCGTGGTCAATCCGAACCATAAGGTCTCGGATGATTCACGAAGTGCTCAAATCATCACGACTCAAATCAACGACATTATCATAACGGCTTAGACATTTATTATTATTATTATTATTATTATTATTATTATTATTATTATTATTATTATTATTATTATTATTATTATTATTATTATTATTATTATTATTATTATTATTATTATTATTAGTTATCCGTTTTATTTTCCAAGTTTCGATATGTTTAGCATCAACAATATCTCAAGATTGACCAAGTCAACCCGAATCATTCGGATAGCAAAACTGCCACAATTGCCGTGACCATAAGGTCCCATTCTCAAAGTCCCAATCATGTGGTAACCACCTCGCCAAGGTGACCCTTGGCTGCAGAAACCTTAACACGAGCCATGCCGTGACACACGAGGTGTCCCGGTCTCAATACCTCATCGACATACCCAATAATACCACCACAGCCGCACCACCACAAGGGTTTGGTGGCGGCGGTGGTTACATCCGAACAACAAAAACAGCCCACAAATAAACACTACAACAAATAATCCATCCCTAGGAGTCTTGGGAGACTTTCGACACCACGACAAGCCCACACCGAGGCACGGTAACCTTGGTTACTGTGTCGGTTTCACAACAACCAACACCAAAACATCACCACCGAGTATCACACGACCCAAAATATGAACCAAGAGGCCCAAAACCTTCGTTCCACAAGGACCAAGCCAAGTCAACCGTGTAAAACACGGTTTACCCACGAAAATAACACAACCAAGCACGGGTATACGTGTGAAAACATCACGGTAACACATGCAAGACGAAAAGCCTGAAAACTCCGAAACTAAAAATATAGATCTAGGGCGCGTTAGGGGGTTTCACCGTGCGTGCCCTAGGTAAAAAGAATCACCTTTCGACGATCTATCTTTTGGTATAAGCGGTGTATTTTTCTGGTGGCGGGTGGCCGGAGAAGACGGCGGCGGAGGTTTTCCGGTCGCCGGAAGGGTGAGAGGGAGAGAGGTGTGTGAAAAATGTGTTTGTGTGTGTGTGGTGGGGTTTTTATACCCCAGGAGGGACCGAAATTGACAAAACCCAAAATAGGGGGCGCATTTGGTAATTATTCCAAGGGCTAGTTGCGTCACTTCTCCATACTTTCACGATATTGCTTCTCGAGCTCGTTTCGACCCTCAAAAGTTGTCGGAATTTCGTGAAAATTGCGCCGTTAGCTTTAAAATAATTTTTCCACTCAAAATGACTATAAACACGACTACTCTTGATAAAATCACAAATATATATATATAAATTGCTAGTTAACTCGTGCCGGTCCGCTGTGTGCTTATATTTTACACGTTCCAAGATGTTTTTCTCGTTTTTCGACTGATTCAAGTTTTAAAACGTTTCAAGTTTATTAATATAATGCCACTGATGAGTGTGTAAATACTCATCATTTTTGGGTCAATCGAAGCGCAAAACGTTTTAAAATGCTCGAAATGCATCAAAATCTTCGAAAATATCTCAAAATTGCATTTTATGTGTTTCGGATGCAAAATGTTTAAAATCGGATGAAAATGAGCTAAATTTGCATAATTGGCGAGTTTCGGTCCCCAAGTTTCTAAAATTGTCGAAATAGTCCACGAGTCCTAATTTCAAAGAAAAATCACCAAAGGTCCTTTTAAAATCATAAGTTGTCAAAATTAGTCCTTTGGTGAAAAATATCAAAAGTTTTGAGAAATTACAAGTTTGGTCCTCCAAGTTTCAAATTTGGCAAAAATGGCCCTTGGAAAATTGGAAAATGTCAGATTTGGTCCTTGTACTATGGAAGCTTGTCAGTTTTAGTCCCTTGAAACATCTTTGCAAATTGGCAGCTTTGGTCCTTGAATTTTCAGAAATTACAAAACTAGTCCTTGTGATATTAAACCCTTTAATACACCTTTGGCCTTGTCAAAACTCAAATGGACCCCTGCCAACCTTTTGGACCCTTACCATTATGACCCCCCTGACATTATTACCACCCAGTCAAACCAAACAAGTCAAACAAACACCCCTACGCGCCAAAAGCTGTTTTCTTCAACATCTAGCCTGCAACACCAGTAACACCATCCCCCCAGCTCACACCTTTCCCACCTTATCACTCCACCTTCAACAACACTCCAAAATCATTAATTGCATCCCCCCTCTTCACACTCAATCTCACAACTGCCAAATAATAATTTCCCGCCAAAAAATGCAATCAAGGGCCAGGATTCACTAAAGTGATCCAATGGTTATGGAAAGTGGTGGGAAACAATCAGGGAAGTGAGAGAAACAATTTGGAGCTATAAAAGAGGAAGAAAGAAGCAATGGAAGGAAGTAGTTAGTTTTTTAGTTTTTCTTAATGTCGTTTTTTAAATTAATGTTTTAGTTTAAGTCCAAATGTTGTAATTTCAGCTTTTATGTATCACAATTAAGTTAACAAACCTTTGTAATGTGTTGTTGAGTTCTCAATCCAAGTTTTTAGATAAATTCCATGTTTCATGTTACTGTTGCATATTTCAGTCTCAAATTCTTATGTTTAAGCTTCTATTAGCTTCTTTTTAAGCTCAAACAAGTTCACTCAATCTTATTTTAGCTTTTGACAAGCTTTGGAAACAGTTTCAAGCATTTTCATTCATGGTCAACAAAAGTCAACTGTTGATGCAAAATTGGAATTGGAAATGAAAATGGGTGATGCAGAGCATTGGAGGGGTTTAATAGATTAGGTTAGAGTATTTTTGGGTCTGGTTTAAGCTCGCAAAAATTTGTCGGTTGTGAGTAATCATCTCATTTTCGTTTTCATCATTTTGCATATTATGCTTGAATGTTTATCTGTGGTCACCAATAGTTAAAATGTGTTTATATAGTTGTATTTAGGTCAAGAAAACTCGGTTTGATCAATTGTACTAGTTGGATCGATGTTTAGCCTAGTTAAACTTGCTAATCGAGTTCATTAAGTTGTGTTTGGATTTGATATGAAATCATCTTAGAGGACTGATTAGGTAGATAGGACTTGTTGTGCCATGCTTGTTTAGTTCATTCTAGCTCATTTACGTCTTAATATACACATGCATTAGTTCAAAAGTCAAAATTTCACCATATCATCTTAACACCTTCTTATTGTGATTTTGCTAAATCAAAAGTTTATTTTGTGTTCAAAATACATAGAGTTAGACTGCATTAACTTTATTTCATCATATTACATCTCATTCGGTCAAATATTAGCTTCAAATTTCATTTTGGTCAAATTTTCATAATTGTCTCAAAAAGACAAACTGAAAAACTCAGTTTTGGCCAAGCTAGAGGGATTTTTCATGAACTCATTTCTGAGTCAATTTCAATGAAATTTGTGGTTTTAAAAAGTCCTACTGGTCTATTTTCTTATCTCCATTTTATTACATTTTTGTGAATTTTATAGAAGCTTCATATGAGCTTGTCAAAATGGGATTAAATACCCTGTGCAGGGCACTGAGCTGCACAGAACTTGTGCAGTTTTTGCAGCTCTTGCACAAAGCTCTTAAGAGCTTTTCTAGGTCTGTATTTTGGTTTGCAAGTTCCTAGCCAGGTCATCTTGAGGTTCCAACATTTGCTCTTTAGTTTCCAGCTTATTTGAGTGCTTATTCTTTTGCTTAAACATGGTACACTCACACTGATTTTAGCTTATGATCTCAATTCATCAAATCTGTGTATTCAGCTATTCAGAGGTTTGAGTTTGTTGTAACTTGTTGCATTCTGGTTATTTTAGCATATTAGAGCTTTTGTGTAATCAGTTGGTGGCTGTTGGTTCTCTTTTGCTTATTTCAAGTGCTTAATAATAAGCACTTATCCTTGCATCCTCATTTTCCTCCACACAACACCCTGTTTTTCTATTTTTCTTAGATTCCTCACATTATTTTAGACTTTTCCTGAAATTTTCATATTTTTCCAAGTTAGTTTGCTATTTTTCTGCATTTAGTCAATTTTTAATACTTTTTAATTAGCATTTAATACAAAAAATTAAGAAAAGTTTCAAAAAAACAATTTTTCATTTTTCTTAAGTTAATATGAATATAAAAAGCCAAAAAAGTATTTTTCTAGATTTTTCTTAGTTAAATTTGTATTTTTAAGTAATTTAATTAGTTTTAATAGTTTTTAATTCATAGAAAATACAAAATATTGAGAAAAATACAAAAATAGTTTTGAAAATTCTCTTTTGATATTTTAGATTTTTCTAAGTCATAATTTTATTTTTCTAGCTTTATTTCATATTTTCTTGTATTTTAGGTTATTATTAAATAGTTAAAAATAGTTTTAATTAATAATAATTAGATAAATAGTTATAAAAATAATTTTCTTTTCTAAATATTTTCTTTTATCATTAGGTTTGTAAAATGTCATTTCATATTTTTAGGATTTATCTTGCTTAAGTTTCACTTTTCTTTTATGCGTTCGTAGTTTTAATTTCTAGTTTTATAAAAACATAAAAACAAAACATCATTTTGCAAATAGTGATAGCGTTTATTTAATATTTTTATCTTTTAATTTCCTTTAATTTGCATTTAAGCCCCTTTAGTTTATGAGCTTTTCTGTAGTTATAATAATTCAAATCTTTTTCCGTTCAAATCTCTCGATCACTATATCGTTTGGTGATCCATTGCATAGCTTCATTGGGACATAACGACCGGGAAACACTATACTCTCCAGATCTTCATTGCATTTGTGCTTAAGCTGTTTTAAGTTTCTTCTGAGAGGCCATTCACAAGTGGTCGACTTGCGTGAGAAAACTTAGCGGTTTTACCGGATCAAATTTTGCGCCACTGGGGGAGTCTTCGATTATCTTCCGTCTAGCAGTTAGTGATTTGGATATTCACTCTTTGTTTATACCATCTGTATGTATTTATATTTTCTTATAAAATCAAAACCCAAAAGATTTTCATTCTTTGTTTTTACAAAATGTTTTCAAAAATACCAAAAATATTCCTCTTTACCCTCTTACCCTTTTGATTCTTTATCCCTTTACCTCTATCCTTTTGATTCTAACTTCTTCTATTCTCATGGAATCTCTAGGGGACGAATTCAGGACGAAGTTGAAAACTTGAGACTTTATCACAAATGTCAAGAATTCGTGTTGTTCGTGATGATCCATTAATTACTGCGTAGGAAATGGAGCGAGACACAAGGGGTGACAAAGGACCGGTACTTCCGCGATAATGGAAGTGCTAAATCGTCCAACCTACGGTTATCAAAGACCGACCCTCAATTGCTCCTAAGCCGTCTAGAATTGATTCTAAACTTTCACGATTTACGGTTAAAAGCAAACATGCGAAATTGAGACCGGTGACTAGTAAGAATGACTTGCCTAATCTTCACGTTTCTCAAGAACCGAACCGAGAGACCATAACGGAAGTGGTGGAAATTGCTAGCTCTCGAGCACACCACTTGTCCCACCTCCGATTTTTCAAAATGTTCTTGAGACTTGATAGTCATTCGAGATCACCATGTTGGTTTTGTTGATTCTTTGAATAAAGCGATTCCTTTTCATAACTCTCAAATGCAATCGTTTATTCCTTGTGTCGGTTGTGGTGAGCCTCTTTTGGTTCACCACATCGTTGGTGTACGTGTGTACAATGTGGTAATGATATTCATAACGGAGTTGTTTGTTTTGTGGTTCGAGGAATTCATTTGATTATGATCCTAATCCGAACTCATTTAACGACCCTTAAATTTTTCCAATTACCCACCACGGCCGACCTATCTTCATATAATCGGCATAAGCTTCTTTGTGAATTTTGTGGAGGTCCTCACCAAGGATTTGAGTGTCAATCAGGAAACACGTTTGTCTATGAGCAGTTTTCCGGTGATGCTCGAACTTTGGTTATGACCAAAATCCATATGATTCACGGTCCGGACTCAGCAGTTTCTTGTTGTGAGTCTTGTGGAGGTCCCCATTTCATTCGATTGTCAAATAGGAACCCATTTCCTTGTAACAATCATGACTCTCACATGTTTGACAATTTCCAACCTCCACAAGCACCATACGGTTCAAACTCCACTGAGCCGTTGTCTCAAGAAATCTCCCACGATCTTGAAACCGTAATGAAAACACTTGATGATATGATTAGTAACTTTAAGAATCAAGTGAGTGATGAAAATACCATGGGAGAATTGCTTGCAAGAGCGAGAGGCCCGCCAATCTAGGGAAGAATTACTAGTCCTAGAGCATGCGGCTCTAAGGCGTTCCCAATTTCTTAAGGCGACTCTATATGATGATGACGAGGAGAGTTTTATCCTTTTAAAGATAATATTTCTCAACTCCTCGATCGGTTGATATCCCATCGGTTGAGATTCCATCTCAAACAAGCGCTATCACACCCAAGCTCCACTCACTCTCCGAACATGGGGACGAGCATCTTGACCTTTGTTCACGAAAAGGAATCGGACGAATTCATAAAGTCTAGTGTTGAGAACCTTGTCCCAATCCGAGAGAGTCACAGGAACTTCGATCATATGTGATTCTCTTTCCCTCTTGAGTGTTCAAAAGATCATTTTGAAACTTTCTCCGATTTTAGCGACGATTGTACTTCTTATGGAAACATCGAGTATGTTGAGGCATCACTTCCACAATCGATGTCGATCATCTTCTTGAGGAGTTCACCGATGAACTCACTCACATCAATCCACTCTTTGATTTGAAGCCGATCCGGGAGGCGAAAGTCTCATTGATAATGATCGTTCAAAGCTACTTTCACCAATCCTCTATTTGAATTCAACTCTGAATTCACTTTAATCTCTGAGAATCCACTCTTTGATACCCAGTTGAGGATAGTGATGAGCCTCAATGGAACAAGAGTTCACAATTTCACTTCATGTGAATGATTCTCTTCATAAAGAGTTCTCGGTGAACTCTCTCATGACATATCTCCTCGGAACATGATCATTTCTATTTTGATCTTGAGGATGATATTAGCTTGGAGGAAGGTGTACTCTATCATACGAGTTTGCTTATTAATGATACTACCTCACCCTCCCCGATATGTCTACATTTGAGGATGAAGAATGGATCTTGATTGTCATCAAAACCTTTCTTCCTTTCCTCAAATATCTTGTGATTCTCTCCATCTTCACTCCTTGGGAATGAAGACACTATCTTTGACCCGGCATTTTCATTTATCATTTTGAGTCGGTTCTATGTATATCTCATCGGTGTGGAACTTTCACGTGCTTCAAATGTTTGTCTAAACATCTTGAATGAAAGTCCGATGGAGAATGTCTCTTCCACTTTGCTTCCCATGAACCAATGAATTGGGGTCGAGTCAAGCTAGCGACTCGGTAATCAAAAGCATTAGCTAAACATGGGTTTTCACCGTGTGTACCACCCTAGTGTGGGGGGTTGCCCACATGTTATATATATATAAGTTTTCCAAAAATCTAAAAAAAAAAAAAAACTTTCTAAATAATGGCGTAGTATTTCCTTTTACGTTCTCGGTTTCGGCATAACCGCGGTAATTTGAATATTGAGGGCAATATTCATTTAAAAGTGTGGGGAAATTCTCACGAATTTTATCATATAATTATACCACCCAATTCCCCGTTTTGGCCAAAATTTTTTTTTGGAGTAAGTGTTTTGACTTACTCAATTGGTTATCGATCGCCTTGTCTAAAAACAAAAGGATTGGCTAATCCAGAGCAAAGCGGCTCTTGGTAAAGATATATCAAATCCGTTTACGACTTGCAATTTGCCCAAAATTGTATGGTATTCACTCACCATATCCTAAAAAGTGAAGAGTTGGCTAGCCCGCAAGATTATGGCTTGTGGTAAAGGCGATGGAAAAACCATAATTGGTAATCAGCTCACCAAAGATAATCTCGATAATTTATCTAAGAGTTGGCTAGTCCGAGCAAGCGGCACGGTAAAGACAAATCAAATCCGTTCTGACTTATGATTTGCTCAAAATCATTTGGTTATCGATGTACCAAGGTTCTTACTTGAACTAAAACATTTGGCTACTCGAAGTAATGGCTTTTGGTAAAGAGATTCAAATCCATTAAGTTTTTCTCAAAAGATTGCTAGGGACTAGCAATAGTTTAGTGTGGGGATTGATGAGTGTGTAAATACTCATCATTTTTGGTCAATCTGAATCTAAAACGTTTAAAATGCTCAAAATGCATCAAAATCTGAAAATATCTCAAAATTGCATTTTATGTGTTTGAGATGCAAACTGTTTAAAATCGGATGAAAAATGAGCGAAATTTGCATAATTGGCGGTTTAGGTCCCCAAGTTTCTAAAATTATCGAAATAGTCCACGAGTCCTAATTTCAAAGAAAAATCACCAAAGGTCCTTTTAAAATCATAAGTTGTCAAAATTAGTCCTTTGGTGAAAAATATCAAAAGTTTTGAGAAATTACAAGTTTGGTCCTCAAGTTTCAAATTTGGCAAAATGGCCCTTGGAAAATTGGAAAATGTCGATTTGGTCCTTGTACTATGGAAGCTTGTCAGTTTTGGTCCCTTGAAACATCTTTTCAAATTGGCAGCTTTGGTCCTTGAATTTTCAGAAATTACAAAACTAGTCCTTGCGATATTAAACCCTTTAATACACCTTTGGCCTTGTCAAAACTCAAATGGACCCCTGCCAACCTTTTGGACCCTTACCATTATGACCCCCCTGGCATTATTACCACCCGGTCAAACCAAACAAGTCAAACAAACACCCCTACGCGCCAAAAGCTGTTTTCTTCAACATCTAGCCTGCAACACCAGTAACACCATCCCCCCAGCTCACACCTTTCCCACCTTATCACTCCACCTTCAACAACACTCCAAAATCATTAATTTCATCCCCCCTCTTCACACTCAATCTCACAACTGCCAAATAACAATTTCCCGCCAAAAAATGCAATCAAGGGCCAGGATTCACTAAAGTGATCCAATGGTTATGGAAAGTGGTGAGAAACAATCAGGGAAGTGAGAGAAACAATTTGGAGCTATAAAAGAGGAAGAAAGAAGCAATGGAAGGAAGTAGTTAGTTTTAGTTTTTCTTAATGTCGTTTTTTAAATTAATGTTTTAGTTTAAGTCCAAATGTTGTAATTTCAGCTTTTATGTATCACAATTAAGTTAACAAACCTTTGTAATGTGTTGTTGAGTTCTCAATCCAAGTTTTTAGATAAATTCCATGTTTCATGTTACTGTTGCATATTTCAGTCTCAAATTCTTATGTTTAAGCTTCTATTAGCTTCTTTTTAAGCTCAAACAAGTTCACTCAATCTTATTTTAGCTTTTGACAAGCTTTGGAAACAGTTTCAAGCATTTTCATTCATGGTCAACAAAAGTCAATGTTGATGCAAAATTGGAATTGGAAATGAAAATGGGTGATGCGAGCATTGGAGGGTTTAATAGATTAGGTTAGAGTATTTTGGGTGCGGTTTAAGCTCGAAACAAAATTTGGTGGGTTGTGAGTGTCTGTCTCATTTTCGTTTTCATCATTTTGCATATTATGCTTGAATGTTTATCTGTGGTCACCAATAGTTAAAATGTGTTTATATAGTTGTATTTAGGTCAAGAAAACTCGGTTTGATCAATTGTACTAGTTGGATCGATGTTTAGCCTAGTTAAACTTGCTAATCAGTTCATTAAGTTGTGTTTGGATTTGATATGTAATCATCTTAGAGGACTGCTCGATGATAGGACTTGTTGTGCCATGCTTGTTTAGTTCATTCTAGCTCATTTACGTCTTAATATACACATGCATTAGTTCAAAAGTCAAAATTTCACCATATCTGTCTTAATGACCTTCTTGTTGTGATTTTGCCAAATCAAACGTTTATTTTGTGTTCAAAATACATAGAGTTAGACTGCATTAACTTTATTTCATCATATTACATCTCATTCGGTCAAATATTAGCTTCAAATTTCATTTTGGTCAAATTTTCATAATTGTCTCAAAAGACAAACCGAAAACTCGGTTTGGCCAGTAGAGGATTTTCATGAACTCATTTCGAGTCAATTTCAATGAAATTTGTGGTTTTAAAAAGTCCTACTGGTCTATTTTCTTATCTCCATTTTATTACATTTTTGTGAATTTTATAGAAGCTTCATATGAGCTTGTCAAAATGGGATCAAATACCTGTCATGTAACCTGAGTGCCTGAGAACTTGTCTGATTTTGCAGCTCTTGCACAAAGCTCTTAAGAGCTTTTCTAGGTCTGTATTTTGGTTTGCAAGTTCCTAGCCAGGTCATCTTGAGGTTCCAACATTTGCTCTTTAGTTTCCGACTTATTTGAGTGCTTATTCTTACGCTTAAACATGGTACCCTCACTGTTGATTTTAGCTTATGATCTCAATTCATCAAATCTGTGTATTCACTATTCAGAGGTTTGAGTTTGTTGTAACTTGTTGCATTCGGTTATTTTAGCATATTAGAGCTTTTGTGTAATCGGTTGGTGGTCATTGGTTCTCTTTGCTTATTTCAGTCTTAATAATAAGCACTTATCCTTGCAACCTCATTTTCCTCCACACAACACCCTGTTTTCTATTTTCTTAGATTCCTCACATTATTTTAGACTTTTCCTGAAATTTTCATATTTTTCCAAGTTAGTTTGCTATTTTACGCATTTTAATCAATTTTAATACTTTTTAATTAGCATTTAATACAAAAATTAAGAAAAGTTTCAAAAATAATTTTCATTTTCTTAAGTTAATATAAATATAAAAAGCCAAAAAGTATTTTTCTAGATTTTCTTAGTTAAATTTGTATTTTAAGTAATTTAATTAGTTTTTAATAGTTTTAATTCATAGAAAATACAAAATATTCAGAAAAATACAAAAATAGTTTTGAAAATTCTCTTTTGATATTTTAGATTTTCTAAGTCATAATTTTATTTTTCTAGCTTTATTTCATATTTTCTTGTATTTTAGGTTATTATTAAATAGTTAAAAATAGTTTTTAATTAATAATAATTAGATAAATAGTTATAAAAATAATTTTCTTTTCTAAATATTTTCTTTTATCATTAGGTTTGTAAAATGTCATTTCATATTTTAGGATTTATCTTGCTTAAGTTTCACTTTTTCTTTTATGCGTTACGTAGTTTTAATTTCTAGTTTATAAAAACATAAAAACAAAAACATCATTTGCAAATAGTGATAGCGTTTATTTAATATTTTTTTATCTTTTTAATTTCCTTTAATTTGCATTTAAGCCCCTTTAGTTTATGAGCTTTTCTGTAGTTATAATAATTCAAATCTTTTTCCGTTCAAATCTCTCGATCACTATCGTTTGGTGATCCATTGCATACTCATTGGGACATAACGACCGGAAACACTATACTCCCAGATCTTCATTGCATTTGTGCTTAAGCTGTTTTAAGTTTCTTCTAGTTGGCCATTCACAAGTGGTCGACTTGCGTGAGAAAACTTGACGGTTTTGCACGGATCAGTCACAAGTATGATGTGGTATGAAAATGGGTTCTCGAAAGTTTACGAGTTGTCACATTAATGGCATGTAATAGCAACGTACTTTTTCATTTATTCCATTATCAGATATGAACCCAAAATAATACAACAATACCCATCCAACTTTCAAATTTTGTGTTAATACAAATAAACCGTAAAAACGTTTATTAATATTTTGCGATCTCTTTGTGTTTTGTTGATAACAAATATAATGTTATCTTTAGTACAATTATAAGGATACATGTTATTTTTGTAAAGCATTTACATATAGTCATTTAATACAAAAATGTTGTAATTAATCATTTGTTGTAATAGTTTATTAGGATGGGTAAAAACCACAACCCATGGATCATATCCATAACCCATTAACCCATACCCATTTGACTAGATACAATGTATTCATTAGATACATTGAATCTAAAGGAATACCCATAGACCAACCCATAACCCATGACCCATAACCAAAAAACCCATGGGCAAAGAGGAGGCGTCACACGGATCCCTAGGATTACACTAGACGGATCCCAGTGGGAGGGATCCGTGGGATCAGGAACGATGGCGCGAATTTGCCTATAAATGAGAGCTATTTCTTCATTCTAACTCACCCTCTTCTTACTAATTCTCTCATATACTCTCATTCTCTTCTAACAAAGATCACTTGATCTAGAGTACTTCCTTCTTTCTTTCTTTAGTGATTCTCATATAGGTCCTTCTCAGGAGAGATCACGAGCATTCTACAAGTCATCCAAGCAAGGGGTCCTTGATTGATTTGTTCCTCCACAATATTTCTGTAGCGAAGATCTTGTATTTGATATTTCACATATTTGTTGTGTAATACGTGTTGGTTTGGTCCACCGTGTTACGTACTCGGTATTTAGATTTGTACCGGAAAAAGGTGTAAGCAACGTTGTGAAGGCTTCTCCGCCAAGTGAAGGAGTTTGTTGACATAGTGCTTGAACTCTCGAGTAGGTGACTCGGGGAGTGGAGTAGGGCAAGGAAGGTGTCCTTGTAGCCGAACCACTATAAATCGGTTGTGTCATTTCTATCCCTTTCCTTTACTTTATTTACTTGCTTTATCATTAGATCTATACTTTCTTTACATCCATAAGATCTCACATATTATCGAATCTAAAGTTTTTGAAACTAACTTAAAATCAAGTAAAACTATTCAACCCCTTCTAGTTTTCCACAATTGGCATCAAGAGCTAAGTTTATAAAAGTTTTAAAGTAAACCGTATTTTAAAAACTTTTCGATCACTATGGGTTACGAAAATTACAAGGAAGGGCAATCTATGCAGCGACCACCACTACTTGAAACTAATGGTTTTATATATTGGAAAAATAGATTCAAACGTATGTGAAGTCTAAAGATATTGATCTTTGGTACATTATTGTTGAAGGCGATTTTGAGGCTACCTTAAAAGATGATAAAGGAAATTTAGTTAACATACCTCATGATAAACTAAATGATGAAATGAAGAAAAAGATTTCTAAAAATAGTGAAGCTAAAATGGTTTTGTATAATGCTTTACCCAAAAAGTAATTCGAAAGAATTTCTATTCTTAAAACCTCTAAAGAAATTTGGAATTCTTTAGTTGTAACTCATCAAGGTAATCAACAAGTTAAAAATAATAAAATTGATTTATTTGTTCAACAATATGAACAATTTTCAATATCGGATGAGGAAACTATAGATCATTCATTTGCTAATTTTAATACTATTATTACATCTTTACAAGCACTTGATGAATCTTTTTCTAGCCGTAACCATGTTAGGAGATATCTAAGGGCACTTCCATCCAAGTGGAGATCCAAGGTGGCGATCGAAGAGTCAAAAGATTTGACAATCCTCACCCTTGATGAACTCATAGGCAACTTAAAAGTCTACGAGCTTGTACTTGCTAAAGACTCAAGCCTCAAAGGTGAAAGAGAAACACAAATCTCTTGCCCTTAAAGCCAAAAGGCTTCAAGCGATGAAGAGAACTCCTCTTCGGATAGTGACGATGAGGAGTATGCTATGTGATGAGGACTTTAAAAGTTCTTTAGAAGGAAGGAAGATCGTCAAACAACCGTATGGCGATAAGAAAGGCTTCCGGAAAAGCAAAGAGGACGAGAAGCCAAAAGATGATCGTACTTGCTTTAAATGTGGGGACCCAAACCACTTTATTAGTAAGTGTCCCAAACGGGATGATCAAAAGGCATTCGTGAGCGGCACATGGGGAATGAGCGAAGAGGAGGATGAAGAAACTTGTCTCATGGCAAATGACGAGGTATGTTACGAATACTATAGTAGCTCATCACTAGATGATGACTCATTGCATAATGAATATGACAAATTTTGCAATATTAGCTTAAAATTAATTAACAAAAACAAGCTTTTAAAAAGTCAAAAACAACGCTTAGATAAGGAAGTCATAGAATTAAAAGCAAAATTAAAACGTCTTGAAAAGGGTAAAATAGCAAGTGGTGAATGTGAACTTTGCGTTCAACTTCAAACACTAGTTGATCAACTAGATTCTAAGATTGCTAGAATGAGTACTAATACGTTAAATATGATGCTAGATAGTGTTAAAACTGAAGACAACCGAAAAGGTTTAGGGATCCAACAACTTGATCCATCAACTAGTAAAAACAAAGAAACACAATTTGTTAAAGCACTAGAAAAACCAGCCACTATTGTGGCGGATTCCACGGATCCCATAAAAAGGGAATCGGCTAGTGTTAAGCCAGGGACCCGTGGGTCTGCTGTAGCAAACAGTGGTAATAATGTAGCCTCTTCATCTAGAACTGATTTTGTTATCGTTAATAAGAAGAAACCAACTCATTTCACCACTAGACAACCACCTCCAAAATATAGTCCTATATTTGCAAGAAACAAAGCTCCATCTTTTTCAAAACCTAATCCATCTAGGAGACCTAATAATGTTTACCCGAGAAGTAACCATCAAATGGGATGGAACCCAAGTATGCAAAATGGTTTTCCTTTTCAAAACTTTGCTCCATGGAATACATTCTCACCTTATCCATACATGTCTAACATGAATGGAATGTTTAACACTAATGGACCCATAAACAAATGGGGACCAAACTTTTGAGTTAATTGTTTTCTTAGGTGTGCTTAAAGGTCGACCTAGACCCGGATGAATGGGCAAGGATAGCGGGTGCACGAGGCACATGACCGGCAATAAAAATCTATTCTCTACATATGAATCCTTCAATGGAGGAAATGTGGTGTTTGGAAATAGCAAAAGTAAAATCATCGGTAAAGGTACGATTTCTAACAAATCTCTAACCATTAACGATGTGTGTCACGTAGAAAACCTAAACTTTAACCTCTTAAGTATAGGACAAATATGTGATAAAAAGTGCAATGTACTTTTTACCAAAACCGGTAGTAAGATATTAAAAAATGGCATAACCATAGGAAGAGGAATTTGGAAACATGGAGTCTATGTCATTAAAATTGGTAATGAACCTAAAGACAAACTTTGTCTTACCTCTATGGATGATACTTTGACCTTATGGCATCGAAGATTGGGTCATGCCAATATGCGACTTCTTCAATCGCTATCATCCAAAGATCTAGTAAGAGATCTACCTAAGATAAAATATGAACATCACTTTTGTGATGCTTGTAATGTAGGAAAACAAGTTCATTCTAGTCATAAAGCTAAAAACATGGTGTCTACAACTAAGTGTCTAGAATTACTACATATGGATTTATTTGGTCCATCCGCTATCCAAAGTTATGGAGGCAACTACTACACTTTGGTCATAGTGGATGATTACTCTAGGTATATATGGACAAAATTCTTAAAGAACAAAACGGAAACGTTTAATTATTTTGAAATATTAATCAAGAAAATCCAAAGACAACTAGGAAGTCCTATAGTGTCTATTAGAACGGATCATGGTAGGGAATTCGATAATGAAGTGCAATTTGGAGCCTTTTGTGACGCTAATGGTATTACTCACAACTTCTCGGCTCCGCGCACTCCACAATCGAATGGGGTAGTTGAAATAAAGAATAGAACCCTACAAGAAATGAGTCGAACCATGCTTAATGAGCAATCTATACCTCAAAAGTTTTGGTGCAATGCCGTTGATACTTCAACGTACATACTCAATCGAGTCTTGATTAGACCAATCTTAGGTAAAACTCCATACGAGTTACTCCGAGGCAAAAAGCCTACGTTAGATCACTTTAGAGTCTTTGGTAGCAAATGTTTTATTCTTAACACTAAAGATTACCTTACAAAATTTGATCCTAAATCAATCGAAGGTATCTTTCTAGGTTACTCTCCAAATAGCAAAGCTTACGTCATATTAAACAAAGAAACAATGAAGGTAGAAGAGTCATTAAATATAAAATTTGATGAAAGTCCACCCAAACCCTCTCCACCTCTTGTCGATGACGAGATTGTAGAAAGTGAAGCTATAGTAATAAAGAAAAAGATAAATGAAGAAGAAGAACCTTTAAATGATAAAGTCATAAATATTAAAGAGTCCAAAGATCACCCCGTAGATAAGGTCATAGGAAAGCTAAACGAAAGAACATTAAGGTCTCAAGTTCAAAACCAAAGTAGTTTATTTTTTTTGTTTCAACCATAGAACCTAAGAATACACAAGAAGCCATAAAAGATGAAAGTTGGGTAATGGCTATGCAAGAAGAATTAAATCAATTTGTTTCTAATGATGTTTGGACACTTGTCCCTCCACCTAGTAATCAAACCATAATAGGAACCAAATGGGTTTATAAAAAAATTAGATGCAAATGGAGTAGTGTCTAGAAACAAGGCTAGACTCGTTGCCAAGGGTATAACCAACAAGAAGGAATAGACTTTGATGAGACCTATGCCCCGTGGCTAGATTAGAGTCTATAAGAATACTTCTGCGTGATGCTTGTGCTAATGATCTAAAGCTTTATCAAATGGATGTCAAAAGTGCTTTTCTAAATGGTTTTATTAATGAAGAAGTATATGTAGCTCAACCTCCAGGCTTCATCGATTTTGAAAAACCTAAACATGTGTATAAGTTAAAGAAAGCCCTTTACGGTCTTAAACAAGCTCCAAAATCTTGGTATGATAGACTCAAGTCATTTTTAATTAAACACAACTATACCATGGGGTTAGTTGACAACACACTTTTTACTAAGAAAAGAGAGTCACATATAATCATAGTTAAAATATATGTAGACGATATTATATTCGGATCTACTTGTCAAGACATGTGTGATGATTTCTCTAAAATCATGCATGACGAGTTCGAGATGAGTATGATGGGAGAACTTAGTTTCTTTCTTGGTCTACAAATCAAACAAGTAGAAGATGGTATCTTCTTTAATCAATCTAAATACATAAAAGAGATGTTAAAGAAATTCGGATTAGAAGAGTCAAAACCAATTAGGACACCAATGTCATCCGACACCAAACTCACTAAAGATGAAGACGGAGAATCCGTAGATAATACTAAATATTGTGGCATGATTGGTAGTCTTCTCTACCTCACGGCTAGTAGGCCGGATATCATGTTTAGTATTTGCTTATGTGCTAGGTTTCAAGAAGACCCTAAAACATCACACCTAGAAGCCGTAAAAAGAATATTTAGATATATTAAGGGTACAACACAATTAGGATTATGGTATCCTAAGGGCACGGGAGTAGAAACAATTGTATATGCAGATTCTGACCATGCAGGTGATTATGTTGACCGAAAAAGTACAAGTGGAGTATGTACTTTTATGGGATGTTGTTTAACATCTTGGTTTTCAAAGAAACAAACGGCATTAGCAATATCAACAACCAAAGCCGAATACGTCTCCGCCGGCAAAGCATGCCAACAAGCACTATGGATGAAACAAGCGTTAGTTGACTATGACATTCATCTAAGCGACATAGCCATTCTATGTGACAACAAGGGTGCCATAGATTTAAGCAAGAATCCGGTATTACATTCTCGCACAAAGCATATAGAGATTCGTCATCACTTCTTAAGAGACAATGTTCAAAAGGGGAACATCTCTATTAAGAAGGTAGCGTCCGAAGACAACATAGCCGACGTCCTCACCAAACCGTTGAAGCGGGAACAATTCAACCTACTTCGTCTTGGTCTTGGTCTCATGGAACAAACATCATAATTTATTTTTTACTCTGCAAGGTATGTGAACACTAGCCTTCTTCTTTCTGAGTCTAGGATCTCTATTTCACGCACAACTCACAAACAATACAAGAATTTTCAAAACCCAAGATAAGTTTTTCACTTACAACTCATAGTTTTTCTTATTTTATTTAAAAAATAAAGTGCAATTTGCAAACACATAATTACATATACATCTTTCTTTTCAAAGGATAAAACGATTCTTATTCACAAATGGAAACCTCTTTTCAAAATGTTTTCTAAAATGATACCTCTTCCCGTATCAATTTCACAAAAGCAATTTCTCACGTCTAGGACAAATCGCTTTTTCATTATTAATACAAAGTTGTTAATACAAATATCGTCATTAAACGTTATTTATATTTTTGATCTTTACCTAAGTTTTGTTAACGACAAAAGTAAATTTAATTTTTATAAAGCTTAAAGCTTGTCAAGTTTAATAGATATTAAAACAAGCTTTTTCAAACAATATCTTCATCATTTAAGCATTTACATTGTGACTAATCATATCTTAATATGAGTCTAAGCATAATGTATGATAGTAGTTTTTAGAATGCTTTAGTTTCTTAAAAACTAAACATTACTTATGTATTTTCATATTTCTAAAAATAGAAAAACAACACATGACATCATGTGATGCATCATGGAAATCATTAGAAGATTTCATTAGATATTTTGTGTAGATTTGTACTCTTCATATCTTACACAATATTGCATAGATATGGTTGACTTTGGCAAGATCTTGATATCTTCTTTGTCGGACCAATGACACCAAAATGTATAACGGACGGAACCCTTTTAAGGTGTCCGCCGTCCGTGGTGCTGGCGATGGTTTTGGCTATAAATAGCAAAGCCAAACCAAGTAGTTTGTCATCCTTTCTATCATACTCTCATACATATCTTCTCTCAATCTTTCTAACTCGGTTTCATATCATATTAGTGATCTCTTTTGTAGCAAAGAAGATCAAGTCACATTCAAGCTTCAACGAGAAGTTGGAAGTCTTGTTTGTTTAGTGTTGTATGATCTTGTGTTGATTCATACTTCATTGTTGTACTAAACTATCATAATCTTGTGAGTGCGAGTGGTTAGTATTTTAGTCCTCAAAATACATTGTGTGTGGGAGTGGTTGTACCCTTGGAAAGAACTCGACATTTAGCTTAGTGTCGGAAATAGTGTAAGCAAAGTGTAAAGGTTTCTCCACCGGTGAAAGGAGCTTGTTGACTAGTGAAGTTAAACTCGAGTGTGAGACTCGGGAGTGGATTAGGGCAAGGAGAAAGAGTCCTTGTAGACCGAACCACTATAAACAACTTGTTGTGGTTTGATCATTTCTTTCCTTATTTACTCTTTACATATTGCTTACATATTTCATCAACATATCTAAGATCAATATCAATTGATCTTTCAATAAGTTTCAAAACAAAGTTTTTAAGTGGTAAACTATTCAACCCCCCTTCTAGTTTTCTACAAAAGTAAAAACCCATTTTCATTGCATCTCATGTCTTTTGAATGCTAAAGGAGATACATAACTAATATGTATTTTCGGGTACATTCATTTAAGCAACAATGAATTGGAAAAATCGTTTTGAAACATATGTAAAATCAAAAGATATAGATCTTTGGTTTGTTATTGTTAAAGGGGAATTTAGTTCTACAACAAAGGATATTTCTATTGATGAACAAAAGAAATTAATTGCTAAAAATAATGAAGCTAAAATGATGCTTTATAATGCTTTACCTAGTAAAGAATATGAAAGAATTTTTATGTGTGAAACCGCCAAAGATATTTGGGAATCTTTGATTGTTACACATCAAGGTAATTCACAAGTCAAGGATAACAAAATTTTTGTTAGGAATTGGAAATTATATTGTGAAGCATCGGTCACCCCATGTATAATCTAGCTTAAGTTAGCTCGTAGACATATTGTTTATTATGTTAGTTGTTAGTAAAGGTGAAAGAAAGTGTTATTAGTATAGTTTAGTCTAGTGCAACACCGTGGAGGAAGGACGGGTCTTTACCCATTGTATGCTCGATCCAACACCGTGGAGGAAGGAGGGCATAGTAGTTTGTATAAATAGCCCTCTCCCTTCGAGGGAGAGGTTGGATGTTCATTTGGAATCTAACCTTCCATGAGTTTCTCTTTCTAGAATATGCCACTTTCTCTCTCTAAACCATCTAATCATACGCCTTATTTGTGATTGATTGTGTGTTTGTGAAATCCAATATGTTACAAATGGTATCAAGAGCCATGGTTTGATCATCTCTCTTACATATCCTTGGATTTCTAGTGGTTTTAGATGGTTTTTGAGTTTGAGAAAGTTTAGTGGTTTTTGCATCATTTGGATCATTTCTTGTGTTAAAGTTTGAAATTTGTGTGTACTTTTGTGTTTAGAATCATTGTAAGTGCTTGGGTTTGGATTTGGAAAGCTTGAATCAACGTGGTTGGGCTTGGTTTGGATTGAAAAGTGTGTTTTGAAGTTTTTCTTGGTAGCGACTTGGGTCTCGTAGTGTTTTTCATCGTAGCGACTTGCTTGATAAAAGTTAGCGAGTTCTGGTGTTAGTTGTTAGCGACTTGAGCCTAGCGACTTGTCTATTGAGACAAGCCGACAAATAGTACAAGTTAGTGGATTCTCCACTACGGCTAGCGACTTAGTGAGGTTAGCGACTTGCTTTGAAATTGTTAGCGAGTTGTAGTGTAAATTGTTAGCGACTTGATACTAGCGACTTGGATCTTAGCGAGTTGTTCTTTAGCAACTTAAGCGTGTCTAGCGACTTGGTGCTTAGCGACTTGTTGTCATAATTCTTAGCGACTTGGTGCTTAAAGACTTGTCTTCTAATTCGTAGCGACTTGGTGTTATGGTTCTTGGCGAGTTGTCTTGTTAGCGACTTGTCTATATAGCAATTTGGTAAATTGATGCAAGTTACTCATATCTAATATCCATCAACACAATGTCTTACATCACTGACCCTTTAATCTCCAAAGTGCTTGAACTTTATGATACCTCACAGAACAATGAAACTGGTTGCTATTCTGAATGTTCTACCTTGATTGATTCAGCAATTTATGATCAACACACTTCACAATCTGAGTCAAAATCTAATGAGTCACACTTGGTATTGACAAATGATGCAAGGCAAATGGAATGCAACATTGAGTCCTTTCAACTACTTCATCAGCACCTCACACATCTGTTATCCACAACTAGGCATCGAACATGCGGTGCTCTCTTTCGTCGGGACTTATCCACATTGACAAGAACTGTGTTCTTGAACTTAGAACAAATGAAGCTTCAAATTACCAAAAGAAGGTATTAATGGAAGACTCGAATGTTGCACTTCAAGTAATCTACAACCAATTTCACCATTTATCAATGGGGAATATTTCATGAGACTTTGATCAACATGTGATGGAATTTCATTCAAGAAACATCTTGGAATGGAAATTCATGAGTACATCAACACATTTATTCAACTTATGGATAATGTGGAAATGTACATTAGGGAAGTTGCTCAAGAGAATGTTCGATTGAATGTGTTGAATGGGTGTCGAGATAAAATCAAATGAAAGTTGTGCTAAATCGGGTAATGGACCAATTGAAAGAATGGATGATCTTGAATGCGATATCGATACAACAAAGGATGATGAAACCGATCGATTGAATACAAAGGCTCGAGTCGAGTCGAAAAGCTTGAATCGATTGCATTTCAAGTACCTCTGGTATGCATGAGGAGAATCGATGCCATCCCAACAAATGATCCGAGTTATGTAATGAGGTACCCTTAAGCGATCAACATAATGCATCCACTAATGTGCACGATCATTTTATCCTAACTCGATCACGATATTGATAAATGTTTCTTGGTTAAGCTCGAATCTAAAATCTTCAAAACAAATGACATGGTTGAAAAAGGGTTTATGATGAACTTTAAACAAATACTCAATTCTTGAAAAACATTGCATTTCCTTGGAAATTGCAATACAACAAAGAGAAGAAAGTTTTCTTACTACAAATACCAGCATAAATCCGCAATTCCCAGAATTTCGAGAATTTTTTGAAATTAACCACTTAAAAGCCCAGATTCAGGACAAAGATTCAACAATATGCAATCTGAAATTAGAACTCTCAGATCTGCATAAGAAATGTAATATTGGGATGAACAATCCTAACCATGAAGTGAGTGATACACTTAAATCTAGGAATGATGAATTGGCTCAATGTGTGTCCAACCTATTGAGGGAAAATGAGTCCTTAAGAAAGAACTTATTAGAGAACAATTCCAAGTTGATAGATCAAACTAATTCCTTTTTGGTTGACATTGATGCCCTCAAAGCCCAAATTTTGGATAAGAGCTTCACTATTGTTGCCTTAAAAAATGAGCTTAGGAAATCTATTGGAAATAGGGTGAACACTAAGTTTGCAAAACCATCAACCTTGGGAAAGCCAACTGCTCGAACAACTCAAAACATACCGTAGTTAGGCACCCAATGCTTTTAGAACGAAAGATTTAAACCATCGAAATCTAGGCTTGCCTCCCAAGTTGATGCGAATCTTGTTTTGACAAAACCAGTCACTTCACTACTTCATTCCGATATGATGAATAACAAACCCCAGGTTAATGTTCAAAGTTCTAAGATCAGGAATACTAGGAGTTCATCTAGTTCTCATAAGAAGCATCAAATGGCTGATCAATCCCCTAAGAAACCAACTAATTACAAAAGGACCAATATTCAAAAGAGGGAAGTGTCTACATCCAAATCTACTAGCAGCTGTTTCAAATGGATTCCCACTGGTAGATTATTTAAGTTTACAGGATCCAAACGGACTTACATACCTAGATCTTGCCTTAAGTGGATGCCCACAGGAAAACTCTTCAAGAATATTGAACCTAAAGGGATCTCTATTAATGACACGCCTAGATCAAACTGTGCAACATCCAATAGTGAGATTACTCATGTCACTAACTCATCTATTTGCAATACTACATGTGCTTCTAGTGCAATGTGTCCTCGATCTTTTCGGTACAATGCTTAATTCAATCAGAACATCATGACTTGGTTTCCATCGAAATGAATATTGCTCACTCAGAGTTATTGCTTGCGAATTGATGTACCTCGTACTTTGACTCCTATTCGACTTGAATCGGGACTCGCTCTTATAAATCGTGTACAAATAAAAAAAAGATCATTTATTTTATTCATAATTTAAATCGTTTCACACAATCTAATAAAATCGGCAAATGACTATTTTGTAGCGAACAAAAAAAAAATAAAAAATATCAAAATGGATGTTGAATTTAGAAAGATGAAATTAGATCATAAAAAATTCGGATTAAAAGATATTTAAATTTAAAAATAAAGGTGATTAATTAGTTAGTGACAAATCATTTTTTTTAATTCATAATTTAAATCGCAAGTAAAAAGTTTAAATTTTAAGCCTTCAATCTAATAAAAGATATATCTCTTGTTATCGATAACATCTACGGTCCTAGAAATGTCATTCAATAATGACACGGGATCATAGATGAAGTTCGAACAAAAGATATACTCTTGTTTTATAATGGGTGAGTTAAATTCAATCAATGTTCATTGGTGACATTGATTGAGGGGAGAATTTTACAAGTTATCTCATTTTCTCTACACCATTGTTGGATATGTATTGTGCTCGGATGCATGTCTTTGTCTTGTCTTGTTTCATGGTGTTCTCGTGTTAGTTTGCTTATCTTATTATGTTATCTTATATGTTATCTCGTGTCAATTTGCAATCGATAAGTTCATGCTTTTGAAAGTGTCTATAATACATAATATGATAGATAGCAACTTGCTTTAACAAATTTGGGTTAGCGACTTGGCAAGTAAAGTCTTAGCGACTTGTTAATTCACTTTGCTAGCGAGTTGCTTGACACAACTACAAGGACTTAAAGTGGCAACTTGGTATTCTTGTAAAAATCCTTCTATACCCTAGCGACTTACCATATTAGTTTTTATAATTTCAAAAACTTCAAAACAATTCCTTGTGTTTTCTCTCGCTACATATTCATCCTAGCGATTTGTGTGTGGTAAGTTTATGTTAATCATTTTCTTGTCTCTAAATATAAGGATTATATGCATCCCCTAACTCATTTTCCTTATGATTCCATCGATCTTGATCCTCGTCACTTGCTTTCCTCTCTAGGTTTGTTAAGGTTTTTTGAATGAAACACTTAATATATATGGGTTAATGGATTAAGGGTTGTTTGGATTCACTAGGGTTAGATGTAATTTTCCATATTTATGTATTATTAATGAGCGACTTGTTGTAATATCTTGTAGGAGGTTCGAGTTGGGTTGTGTTTCGAAATTGTTTGTGTTTATGGATTAATTGTACTTGTTCTTAGTAGCGGTTTGATTGTGTTTGAATGGATTGATGAATGATATGATATGCATATGATATGCTTGTGTTCTTGGTAGCGACTTACCTATTATGATTGTGTTCTTGGTAGCGAGTTGGTGCATAAATTCATCATGGCGAGTTGTCGAATACATTCAAGTTAGCGACTTAGTGAATTGATTTGTAGCGACTTAGCATTATTATTGTTGATAGCGACTTGTCTTTACAAGTTAGCGACTTAGTAATTTTCACATAGCGACTTGGCCTTGTTATTTTTGATAGCGACTTGTCTTTACAAGTTAGCGACTTAGTAACTTTAAATGTAGCGACTTGGCCTTGTCATTTTGATAGCGACTTGTCTTTACAAGTTAGCGACTTGTTGGTTCAATTTTCAAGTGGCGACTTGTTTTATTAAATTATTTAAGGCGACTTGCTATAATAATCTCATGCTAGCGACTTGGTTGAGATTTCTATAGCGACTTGTATTGACAATTTGCCTTAGCGACTTGCTATAACATTATTGTTTAAGCAAGTTGTATATGGTTTCTCTTGTAGCAACTTGATATGACAACTTGTTTTAACAACTGTTATATCATTTCCTTAATTGCATTTTGTCTCATGAAATTATTTCATAGCAACTTTCTTTTTAACTAATTTGATTCAAAAACAACTTGTCTCTCGATAATCTTCACAAAAGGAGTTGTTATTTTGAAAATACTAATGCTACTTAATCTATTTTCTATGCACTTCAATATGTGTATGGGTACTCTGTCAAGTTTGCTATTTGTTGTGTCTTTGTCATGAGATTGCATTCTATTGTGCTTAACTAACCACATCTTAACTAACATGCTCTCAATCATTGTTGTTGTATGTGTGTATCTTTAGATCTTCAATGGCAAACACAACCTCATCGAGAACCTTACTACTCGCTCCACCCAAAGTTCTTACAGACAACGAAATCCTTCACGAAGATAAATGGGTAGAGATAGGAAAAAGTAAGCATTATGTGGATATGGAAAAGTTGCAACAAAATCCAATACTTAAAGTGTCAATTGATATCCTCAAAACACAAATTTCTTGATTTTCTAACCAAGCAATGCACAATTCCCACCATTTACCTACAACAATTTTGGAACACCATTGAATGGGACAAAATCACTACTCAATATACCGCAAGTCGGATGATAAGGAATTTGTGATCAATTCGACATTCTTAGCAAGGCCCTAGGAATCACACCCGTAACCCCACCATACGATCCGAACCTCCACCTAGTGCGGAAGAGCTAATAGTCTTTCGATTGGTTTGGGTTATCAAGTTGGCATATCAAGGGCTTCGACATCATCATCGGACACATGTATCAACCCCGAGAGCAATGACAACAGTTCTCAACTTATGCTTATCGGCAAAACATCGTGGTTCGATAAAGTGAGGATTCCCATCTTGCAAATCCTATGGGGTATCGTCAATGGGGTGAATGTTAATGTCTCGGAACGTATCGGGAAGAATTCTCGTTGTCAATGAACACATTTATCTCGATAGAACAAACTTTCGTAATAAAGCTCGGGGACGAAAGAAAGTAAACAAACTTGTGATTCCTAGCATCGATTTTCAAGCTTGTTATCCAAGACTTGCAACAGACTCATAACTTCAATCCTAGGGTGAATCACCCTACATAATGCTAAGGATGAATTTGTTCTCGGCAACCTCAAATACATTGCTAGAGGTATCGATAAAGAGATCTTTGATTGCCAATTCTCGATATTCTTCTCACCGACGATATTAAGAAGATGGATCACTTCAAACTGTACAAGAAAAGGGCTTCCGGATCCGGTGTTAATGTTGATGTCTCTCCCACTCCACCACAACCCAAAATCGCTAAGTCTACTTACGGCTCAAAGACTTCATATCGCCCTTCCAAAAAGAGACGTGAAAGGTCACAACCCTCGACACCACAACCCGTATGTAAAAGAAAGAAGAAGGAAGTGGAAAAGGAAACGTTGAGGAAACCGAGGTTTCGAGGGTAATAAGAGTTTGATTGATGAAGATGATGTTGCTCGCAACTAGGAATCAAGCAAAGCCTAGAAAGTCGAATGTGAGAGCACCTGTTGGAGGTGTCGTGTTAAGAGAACTCGAACTAGAGCCACGCCATACTACTCCAATCACACAAGACAAAGGAAAAGGGATTGTTGGTGTAGATGCCGAACAAGCCGCTCACATGCTTTCGACCTTCTCCTCTTCACCATCAAGAACTACCACTCAATTTGAGTCAAGAAAAGAAATGTTGAATCATCTTCACTCAAGAACAATCTGGATTGGAAAAGGAGGTATCAAGCACAAGAAGAAACTCCCGCATCAAGTGATACCCAGTCCGATCAAAATGTTGATGAAGAGTTGCAAAAGACTCACGGAGAACCTTGAGTCAAGATCGATGAGACCAGCATTTGGAAGAACCAAACATGTCTCATCGATTCTCTATCCTCATTGAAGAATCTAGATACGAGACTTCTCTTTTGGTGATCGGTTTATAAATGACAAACCCTCAGACACTGAGACTCTTAAGCAAGGAAATGAGAAAGAGGAAGTGGAATCCATGGTTACCATCGACATACAACAAGACACTTGAACCATCCCACCTATGTCAGCACCGTCTCATACAACCGTACTTCCACCACCCAAACCCGCTAATGATCCATCAAATGTTGTCACCATCAGTGAAACCATCACTCCTCCTGCTTCACCACCTCTGCTTCACCTCCTCAAGTCAAAACCATCGAGCAATTGCTCAAGAGGCTATGACACGTATTGCAACTATTGAGAAGCATTTTCCTATCGCCGTCAATAATCTTGATAGTCGTGTCAAAAGTCGGAGAATATTAACCTCAATGAGATTGTAACAAAGGCAATAGAAGCGATATTAAAGATGCGGTTGAATGGGCAATGAAGGCTCCATTACTTCAACGATTCAAAGACTTGCCAATCTCGACATGAGATCGCGCTCTCTCGAAAGAATGTATGAAGCAGAGAGCATCTGGACGATACGCATAAGAAATTATACGAAGCACTCGAGGAATCGATGAGACTTGATAATTATCAGCAGTTTGTAGAGGATGTACGAGAAAGGGAAGATAAGAAGAAAAGAAAGACTGCTCCGATGAAATCAAAGGATACGTCTGAGGTCCCAAGCCACCACCACCTCCTTCACCTCCAACCTGGAGGAGCCGGAACTTCGGAGTGGTGGATCATCAAATACAACCTCTACACCTCCACCACAACCACCATCATCACCACCAAAACCTTCCAATCAATCTAGTCCATCCGGAGATCGGGGAACTCATAAGAAATCTGCGGCTTGGACCACGGTTGATTCAAGGTTCACACCCACATTCTCTTCTATTCACGAAGATCAAGTGTTTCATGAAGAATCGTATGTCATGGCGTAGTCGAATCCGATGACGATGATGCATCCACCAAGCATATCCCCAAGCCATCGAAGATGATTGGTTTGATGCATACTTGTCGGTGAACGCCTAACACATCTAGAGTTGCACCTTCAAAAGACACAATTCAAAGTCGGCTCACCAAGAGAGACCTCATACTCCGAACCTTCATGGTCCATCCTAGAGTCCGACACGATGATTCTCGACAACAACGGGCCTCAACAATCACTAATAACTATGAAGCCCCGGTGAAGACTCACTCTTCACATCACCGGAGATATGGGCGCTTTATGAAGTGGTTTTGTGAACATAAGGGAATCTCGTCCATCACTCCAAAGGATCTTGAAGGACAAGCATTTGAAATTGTCAAGGTTTTTCACTCGGATGCCAATCGGCTCAATACCGGATGGAAGAATGTCATAAGATCTTTGAGTGATCAAGTCGGTGAGCGGATCATCGTTTCAATGTGAACATGCCTCTTCCTCTCGGTGGTGAACACGGACAAATGACCATTCAATCAAAGTTCTTCTTCAACCATGACCGGACTATCTATGTGCTCAAACTTCGAAAGAAGACCAACTTTATCGATTTCAAAGATGAAAGTCGCTACCTACACCGATCGGGGTCTTGAGCAGATGGTACCGGATCAATTCAGGTAGACAAAGAACAAAAGTATGACATTGAGGCCTCATATGGCATTTCTCATTGGTGGTTCAAGAAGAAGAAATTCTACATTGACCGACATAGTGCTAAAAGAGTCGCAAAGTTGTTCGATCCAAGTCAGATTCTAAGTGTCATCAATATAGAGATCTTCTCAATCTATGGCTATGATTATCTGAAGAAGATTGTTCTTGAAGAGCGACTTGAAAGAGTATGTTATAGAAGAAAACGACTTCAAACATCTCGATGCCAAATGACTTTGAAGATCTCTATCTTACGAACCTACAAGGACACCTTGACCACCTTCCCGTTCGTGAGAAGAAGGCTCTCTCTCTTGTCAATCTCGGATCGAGGCTTGGTCATTCGAAAAGAGTTGAGGATTTTCACTAGGAATGGAAAGCTACCGGACTCGCGTCAACCTTACAAGACCGCAATGGGAAGCCTCAGGACATGAATTTCATCACGAATATAAAGTGATTGACACCCCTAGAGCCATCATCTTCACCGACGGACACGGGTCAAGAATGCTAATGAGCTATGTGAGCTATACAAATTCGGTGATGGTACACTCAAGATGGTTGAAGAAGAATTGAACTCTAGAGTGAAAGAAATCAAAGTTGATATGAAGCCGTGGAACAAAACAAAATTCTAGTCCGATGAGGATTTGAAGAGGTGTGAAGATTTCATTGTCGCAATAGAACGAAGATTAAAGACTAGAATGATCTATCGTAGCCTTGAAAGTTTTGTGGGTGGTAGACTTCGTGAAGGTCATTACAAACCGCTTCAAAGAACCGAATGAAGACATCTTAGGAAGTAGTTTCATGTTTTGTACTTTTGATGTGTAAAATGTGGTGTATGTACTATGAACAACTATAATGCATGTAATAGTGTTAGGTTATGTATTGTGGTTTCCTTTTTGTCTAAAAGGAACTTGATGTTGTCCACTTCGGATCATATAAAACCGGACACATTTTCTCCAACAAATGTTTTGTTTCATACATATTTAAATCACTTGAGATCCAAAATCTCAAAGGATTTGAAATTTTGATCGGGGAGAAAATGTGATATAAATATGAAAGATGATAAAGATGACCATTTTGTCTCAAAGTGCATACCGCTCTCTAATATGTGCTAAACTCTTTTCGAATCTCGAAGCATATATTAAGGGGAGCATTTCAAAACAAATTCAAATCTTCAAGGTACAAAGATTTCCATGTTTTTACATAAGGTACCTTGATTGTGTGTTAAATGGTTTCTAAATATTTGGTAATCGTGGATGTATTTCAAAGATCTCTTTCCTCTATGTGATAAAATGATTTCAAATATCCTATGCACATATTGAGGGGAGAATTTACCAAGAAAATCAAATGGATTTTTCTATGAAATTGTGATCAAAGAAAATATTTCAAAGTACTCTTGCCTCCATGTGCTAAACAATTTCAAAATCATATGCACATGTTGAGGGGAGGTTTTCTAAATGATCAAAACTATTAAGGTACAAAATGCTTTGATCTCGTATCACAAGTACCTTGATTGTTTTTCCAAATGATTTTCAATTGGTTTCGAGGAAGAGCGAACTGTACCAAAAGACCGACCATTTTACTTTATGCATGGAGTTATAAGGATGGTGAGGTTAGGTATTAGTTCCCACGATCCGCCGAACCGGAGGGATCTACCGAGGACAATCCACTAGATAGTGTAGAGTCCTTAGGTATGATGAAAAAAGGAGAAAAGTGAGATATGGGAAGAGTGCGGATCGAGACCGAGCTAGAACTGGAATAAACCCAACAAGGTTCTAGCTATGAAGTCTTGGTAAGCATGAAGGGGTTGAAGAATGAAAAGAATTGAATGTGAAAAGGGTGAAAAGAAATAGCCCTCCAATTATTCAACCTTAGAGCGTAAACGGGTTCAATTCATATGCTCTTGGTGGTTACTAAGGTAACATCGGTATTGAAGACAAGACGTCATGGACCCAAAGTGACGCACCGCACTCAACTTCCCAAACCACTCAAGTTCCTCTTAAAAGGGCTTGTTTCATTCTCACGGGAACCGACATTATCTATCGACTTTCTCTTAGAGTTTGTTGATATTGAAGAAGGAGACCCTCTCCCTAGTCTCCGCATAGGAACCAAATATGCACAATTGAGTCTAGAGCCACGAGATCATCATATAAATCTCATTAGGACACTTTCAATGAAGACTCTCTATTTCACACAATGTGGAAGAGAGATTATATCTTATGAGTCCCACGCATTATCCTTGTGGTATTGCGAACATCCGAGTGATATGCAAACATATTCACAATGAAGATGGAAAGCCTTCTCGAGCCAACATCAAACAAGCTCACGGTGGGTGGCATGTGAGATCTATCCAATAGATCAACCATGTGACAACCGAATAGAAACAATGGGCGATTCAATCTTTTGAATCAATCACGGTTCGAGTTATGGATTGACGGATACCTTTGAAAAACCGGTCATTGTGCTTAAAACTCTTTTCTTTAGCACATCGATCGTGTACTAATATTTCAAAATAAAAGGTGTTAATGATTGATAATTGATTTTCATTAAAACCTTCGTTGTATTGCAAAAACAATTTCTATTGAGCGATATACGATTGTTTTCAAATCTCTTTTCATCAATCGGTGAATCTCAATTCGTTGGTTCACTCACTCCGTGTTGTCTTCTTTGAGGCGTTCGGTTTGAGAACGGCTAGAGCAATTGCGAAACCCCGTCAAGGAAATTCTTGAATTATACCGATCACAGCGGTACTTGTATTGATCAACGGGAACCGTGGGCGTGTACCTCAATTCAACGAAAGTGATCAAAGACACTTTCGTGCGCTTTATTGCTAATCTGTTGTATGCATGTGCGCCCGACGTTTGCGGTGATCGAATGAAGCGGTCAATCCATAGCCGCATGCTCACACAACACATTCATTTCTAAAGAAATCATGATAAGTGCTTCAATGACTCGATATTTTCACTCCATGCTTCGCTATCTGCCGCAAATATCATAAATCAACTAAAGCTTCCGCTACTCGATAAGAAGAAATCATGATCCGAATGTGAGCATGTCGGTCCAAATGTCACAACATCATATGCCGGCAACACAACAATGGGTGATGTTGAGATTAATGTGGTGATGATCTCTATTAAAGCTCAAAGGTCATCAATGTGGATCGACTCTATAACCTCCACGAAATATACATTATAGTTGGACAATGATGAAATCACCACGGAAGCACAAAGTTTGAATATTTTGATGAGTTGATGTCTATGAGCTCAAGATTGAAGATTAAATAGAATGCTAAGATTCATAATGTAATTCATGGGGTGACCTCCTTGGGGAGATTGTTAGGAATTGGAAATTATATTGTGAAGCATCGGTCACCCCATGTATAATCTAGCTTAAGTTAGCTCGTAGACATATCGTTTATTATGTTAGTTGTTAGTTAGTTATTAGCATAGTTTAGTCTAGTGCAACACCGTGGAGGAAGGACGGGTCTTTACCCATTGTATGCCGATAGGAGGCGTAGTAGTTTGTATAAATACGATCCACACGCCGTCGTAGTCAAAGGAACTTCCTTTTCTTGAGCAAGTAGGCGATGAACCTAATCGTTGTAGTGTAGTAATTAGGTAAAAGGCGAAAAATTGGATTCTATATATAAGATTACAATTGCGGCGTCACCTTATGTTTAGTGGCCGTCGTGTCGCCGCCATTGGGTTTTGTCTTGGCCACGTTAACCTTGCGACGGCGTCACCTTATGTCCGTGACGCCGTCCTCTTGACTTCGGCGTCGTCTGGATTGCATCTAGGGCCGTGCGAGTAGCGACGGCCTACTCTTTCACCACTAGACGCCGTCTCTTGAAAATACGAATTTTGGGTTCGTCCGTCACAATAATGCAGGACGGCGTCAAATAGCACTGACGCCGCCGCCTTCTACATTCAACAGCGTGAGTGTCTCGATTTCGACTTTGGCCATTTTCTTCATATATTCGCGCCTTTTCGTCCAAATACGTGCCATTCCGATTTTGCCTTCACGAGACCTAATAAGTGAAAGGAGCGATATTAAGCAATAACGGATACAAAAGTGATCAAATAAGGACTTAAATGACCCTCAAAATGGTACCTTTTAAAACCTTATCAAATATCCCTACACTTGTTATTTGCTTGTCCTCAAGCAAATGTGCTTTTAGCCAATTAATTTATAAGTTGGGGTCATTCAACATTAATTCAAGATGGTCCACAACACATATAAGCCCCAGAAAGTCATAACAAGCACGGAATTACATACTAGCACCTCACATGGGGTGTTTGGATACTCACACATCTCTCGGTGTATAAATGAAATATAACAATATAGGAAATGGAAGATAAACACTCATTAACCGGTCCTAGTACATAGATTACCATAGGCTTGAGAATAGATCAAACCTCCATCGCTTTGGCGTAAGCACCTAGGAAAGACTATCAAAGAGGTCTTTTAAAGGGTTGTAATGTTAGGCTTACGGTAGGAAACAAAGGGTTTGGTGGGATAGGCTATTTAGTGGTGGTAAGTCAAAATCTTTATGTTAAATGCATATGAAGAATGGCGTTGCTAAGCCAAGACTCGACACTCTAAACTCTAGATAACGGAAATAAATAAACATAAAATTAAAGGATAGATGTAGGATGGTAGCAGTATGTATGTTTTTTTTTTTTTTTTTTTTCACACTCTATTCTTTTTTTTTCTTTTCTCTTTTCTATTTTTTCGATTTTTTTTTTTTTTTTTTTTTTTTCATACACTTTTACTCTACCATCCTCTACGATAACATCAAAATACTAGGGATTTATAGGCACATCCCTACACTTGAGTTTTATTACTCTAACACTAATTTGACCCGAATTGAAAAGATCAAAACACTTGGGGTACATTATTACGCAAACAAAGGGAATTTGAATTTAACGTTCCCTTCCGTTATTTCATAAACTTTAACTTTTCCCATGAATCCCAATCATCCCAAAGCTGTATACAAAGGATATGACTCGACTTAGCAACTCATGCAAGCAACCAAATAATTGAACTAAGGGTTTAGGGTGATAACAAATATTTGCACTAAAAGTGAGTGCATAAGGGGTAGGCTAAGGCGATTTGGGTGTATATTTGGGGTGGGGTGTAAACAATGCTCTTCATTGATATTCGGAAAACCAAAACATCACGAGAACCGCGAAAAGGATAGGCTCGAGGGGTTAACTAGGGTATCGTGTACTAAAGATGAGTACAACGCAAAGGGTGTGGGGAATTACTCAACCGATGTGGAAGAAGTAATTATATTACGGGTATTAAGCAGGGTTTATCCTAATGCCTCTTATCATTTAGTTATTCCTAACTACACAAGTGTAGCCTCACTTGCGATCTCGGAATGCATCACAAAACAAGTTCTAGAATCTAATATACTACCGGTTCACACTCTAAGCATTAAAGATGAATGCTTTTATTCCTACTAATCTAAGGCGATCCTCACATTTTGGGTGGAATTTGGGTGGTAAGGGTTTTGTGCTAGTCATGCAACTTCCTATCCGTGAGGCGCTTTTGTTAAGACTAATGGCCCACTCCTATATGTCATGAAAAATTTTAAATTTGGTGCCAAAATTACCCTAACCGACATTTTCTCATGGTTTATTACACAAATGCAATTTAGACAAAGCAAATAGTCAAGGATAAGCATAGTTTCAAAGTTCCGTTTATTTTCCTCCCTACACTTAAACCGAACATTGTCCCCAATGTTCCCGAAAGTATCAAAGATATGATAAAAGAAGGTAATTAAAAGCGAAAGAAACTAATACTCCCGATTAGCTTGGTAGGATCCGTGTAAAGTGGTGGTTAAATTCTTTTCAAGAAGAATTATTGCGTGAAAAGCTCCTTCCAATCTTATGTAACTTCTTCTTGACAAACTAAACCGCACACTTGAAGAAAACAAACGAAACCTTCGCGTAAAATCGGTGGTAATAATATATATAAGACTCGATTTAAACTAGGATATAATGCTTGTGGAATGGATGTTTACGAATTTCTAAGAAAATTAAGACACGGAAAATTCCAAAATTTATAAGTAGCTCGAAAACGAGAAAAAGTAATCGATGTTTTACTCCTTCCGGCGACGTCGGTTGCAATCTGACGCCGTCGGTTATCCCGACAAAAGCGGTCTGCGATTTTTGGAAAAAATTCGGAAAATTTACATCTTTAGAATCGGAAAATTTACGCAAAACATCCATTATGACTCGATACAAGCATTTGACTCGAACAAACAAACATATATATCTTTTAGTTAATTGTTATTCTCATGTTTACGTTTCTTTTGAAAACGTGTGTAATCCTCCCTACACTTATCCCTTATGTAAAATACCTTTATATGCAATTAAGGCGAGGTTAAAAACAAAATAAAGCATTTTACAAATTTAAACATGAGGATAAACAATTAATAAAAGATATATGACACTAACAAGCAAACAATTAAGCATGGGTTGCCTCCCACGGCGCTTTTCTTTATTTAAGAGTCTTGTAGCTAGACTCATAGTCGTGCTTCTACGTTGCCCTAATCTTAGAGGCCCATTCGATCTCCTTAACTCTTCTTTCATCACGAATATATTCAGCCCTAGTTCAAGACAAAAGTGTAGTAAACTTTGTTCTTCCAGTCTACTTCGAATGCCGGAATGTTATCTACATCTAAATTATCCATGCCCTCAAAATTCTTATTTTTGTGGGGCATTATATATTTAACATTCTCGGTTTCATTTGAAAACTCGATTATCCCTGCCTCTTTATCATAAACCATCTTAGACTCTTCTATAAATGGTTTCCCAAGTATCACGTCTCCTAAAAACCCATCAATGATTCCTTTGACATTTTCCAGAATCATGAAGTCACACCTATATGTGAAGTTGCCTATGAACACATGCAATCCCTTAACCCTCCCACATAGTTACTTGCTTTCCTAGGCGAAAGGATCCTCATAGGCTCTAGCTTTTTGCTCATGATCCAATTGTAATAGAGCCTAGACATTATATTCATGGGTGCCTTATAATCAATGTAGGTGTGATCCCTGTATAAGTATCCAATCATACACGGTATTTTGATGTTTTTAGGGTTTCCCCTCCTTATACGAGGCTCGAAAGGTGGTCTTGGAAAATTAACCACATTATGGTGATAAGCGGTTTCTTTCCTTTTAGGGTATAAATCAAAGTACTCCCTAAGTTCTCCCTTCTCCTTACTACCCTTCATAATTTCTAACATCTTATATTCTCCTTTTTCTAGATCATCATCCGAATCACTTGTAGTCGAATCACTATCTAGAGGTTGATCATTCCATAAGGGTTTCCTTAAGTGTATTCTCAATTATCATATTTAATTTCCTAAGCTCTCAATCTCACTCATGATACTGGGCTCGAAGTTGGTTAGCGGTGGGTCAAGCGAGTGGGTATTTGTTTGGTGGTGAAGCGTTGGTTGGTTGTTGGTTATCGAGTGGTGGTTGGTTATCATTCTCCATGATGAAGAGTGATGGGGTTACTAACAAAGGTCACGAAGAAGGGGGATAGACTAAGGGAAAACTAAAAATGAGAAAAATAGTTTACTTGATAGGAATCAAGAAAAGAAACCTAAACGAGGTGGACTACTAACTAGCTATTCTATTCCCCGGCAGCGGCGCCAAAAACTTGATAACGCTACACGCGTCGTTCGGGGTCAAAGGAACTTCCTTTTCTTGAGCAAGTTTTATAACACCCTAGGCGGTGAACCTAATCGTTGTAGTGTAGTAATTAGGGTAAGCCACGGGTATTGATATCGTTCTCTAGGGAATAGGAATGCTAGTAGGGAGTTACTACGCTAAGGTTAAGGTTGAGGAAGATTATTTTTATCTTTTATATTTTATGAAAATGGAAAGGTACGAATCTCGGGTATTGGATTTGGGGGTTGGTATTTCTACCGATTACTCTACTATTATCTAATTATCTAAACTAAGGTTGTGGGAGTCTATGTCTAATTAATGTGTGCTCGTATGATAGTTTAAAGATGTGTTTACTTAGTTTGTATTACTCCTTAATTATCTCCTATTGATGGTTGAGTGTCACGTCTTAGTCCTAGTTGCGTTGTGTTTCTAAAGTTGTAGGGTGTCGTCTCTCCTAACTCTTGAACTTACCAAAGGGTCTTGTCTACAAACCCACTAGAGATTATAGACTCCTACTCTAAGGCGCTCTTGGATGGTTTAGACTACAATTACTCGGGTAATTATACTCTAGGGTTCACAAAGATGAATCAAGCATTAAGTGCACAACGAATGATCTATCGCACTACTAGATCATTAATCAACTAAGATAAGAAACAACCAATCAATATTTAATAATTAAGTTTCATACTTCCTAAGCAAACACACAAATAAATTAGCGGACATGGAGAACATGCAAGCATACACACAAATAATCAAAGACATAATTGAATTAATGAAGTAAAGACTTATCTTGGTGTAAGATAGGGTTAACAACCCTAAAATCTTGTACAAGACACCTTAGGTTCGGTTTTAGGTTTTACTCCAAAGACTCTCCACACAAAGACCGAAAAATTGGATTCTATATAAAGATTACAATTGCGGCGCCACCTTATGTTTAGTGACGCCGCCGTGTCGCCGCCATTAGGGTTTTGTCTTGGCCACGTTAACCTTGCGACGGCGTCACCTTATGTCCATGACGCCGTCCTCTTGACTTCGGCGTCGCCCGGATTGCATCTAGGCCGTCGAGTAGCGACGGCCTACTCTTTCACCACTAGGCGCCGTCTCTTGAAAATACGAGTTTTGGGTTCCGTCCGTCACAATAGTGCGGGACGGCGTCATGAAATACTTTTGACGTCGCCTTCTACATTCAGAAGCCGTGAGTGTCTCGATTTCGACTTTGGCCATTTTCTTCATATATTCGCGCCTTTTCGTCCAAATAAGTGCCATTCCAGCATTTTGCCTTCACGATACCTAAAAAGTGAAAAGGAACGATATTAAGCAATAACGGATACAAAAGTGATCAAATAAGGACTTAAATGACCCCTCAAAATGGTACCTTTTAAAACCTTATCAATAGCCCTCTCCCTTCAAGGGAGAGGGTTGGATGTTCATTTGGAATCTAACCTTCCATGAGTTTCTCTTTCTAGAATATGCCATTTTCTCTCTCTAAACCATCTAATCATACGCCTTATTTGTGATTGATTGTGTGTTAGTGAAATCCAATATGTTACAAAAACTCAACGAGCTTTTGTAAGTGGTGCTTGGAGTGATAGTGAAGATGATGAAGAGTCAAGCAAGGAAGAGATCGCTCTAATGGCACATGAGTCAAACGAGGTACATTCGACTCTTCTTATTCTTCTATTGATAATGACACTTTGCAAAACAATATACTCAATTGTGTGAGCTAAGTCTAAAAATCATAACTAAAATAAATTTTAAAAACCAAAAGGAATTTTGGAAAATGAAGTCTATGAGTTAAAAGAAAAAGCAAAACGACTAGAAAAGGAAAAGCAAATGCGATGGTTGTAAACCATGCCAAGAGCTTAATCTTGAAATAGAAAAACTAAAGCTCACACAAGATGTTCTAATCGAACATAATTCTAAATTTAAAAGGTTTAACAAAACATCGCTCTTGCCGATGAAATACTTAAAATACATAAAACACCGGAGACATGAATGGGATAGGATTTAATGAAGTATTAATTCCAAAGAGTCAAAACAAAGCGGTGAAAAGGACGAACATTCATCAAAATTGTTGCGATGCAACCACGGACGAGACGGACCCAAAATAAGGGTTCCGTCCGTTGGACAAAATGGTGCCGTGGGTACTTGATGAGACGTAACGTTTATGTCTGGACCGTAATGAATTTGTCAAAGTAACAAAGAAAACCAAGGATAGTGTTAAACTAAAACCAGCTATTACATCGGGAGTAGGACTTGCTAAAATGAATTTAGATCAAAACTACTCAACAACGATATAAAACACCTTTTCCCAAACGCCCCTTTCCTAAGAGCAACCACAACATACAACCCAACTACCAACACAACGGTTGGAATCAAAACTTTCCTAGACCATATCAAACTCCATATTACATGTCATGGAACTCTTACCCATCATTTCCATACATGAATCAAATAAATATTATGTTTAACCCAAACGGACCCATGAGATATTGGGGACCAAATGCTTGAGTTATTTGCTTCTTAGGTATGCTTGAAAGTTGGATTGGAACCGATGAATGGATAAAAGATAGTGGATGCTCACTTAGTATTAGCCAACTATGTGATGTATAAAGTACTATTTGATGAAATGGTAGTAAAATACTAAAGATGGTATCACCATAGCGTCGTCATGGTCAAGGAAACTTCCTTTTCTTAATATGAGCAAGTTTTATAACACCCTAGGCGGTGAACCTAATCGTTGTAGTGTAGTAATTAGGGTAAGCCACGGGTATTGATATCGTATTGATCTCTAGGGAATAGGAATGCTAGTGAGAAGTTACTACGCTAAGGTTGAGGTTGAGGAAGATTATTTTTTGTATTTTTATATTTTGTAGAAATGGAAAAGGTACGAATCTCGGGTATTGGATTTGGGGTTGGTATTGCTACCGATTACTCTACTATTATCTAATTATCTAAGCTAAGGTTGTGATAGTCTATGTCTAATTGATGTGTACTCGTATGATAGTTTAAAGATGTGTTTACTTAGGTTTTACTACTCCTTAATTATCTCCTATTGATGGTTGATTTGTCACGTCCTTATTCCTAGTTGCGTTGTGATTCTAAGGCTATAGGGTGCTTGTTTCCTAACTCTTTGAAATTACCAAAGGGTCTTGTTTACAAATCCTCTAGTGATTTATAACGCCTACTCTACGGTTGTCCTTGAATACTTTATCCTACAATTACCTAGATAATTATATTCTAAAGTTCACAAAGAAAAGTCAAGCATTAAGTACACAACGAATAATCTAGCGCACTCTAGATCATTAGTCAACTAAGATAAGTATCAACCAATCAATATTCAATAATTAAGTTTCATATTTTCTAAGCAAACACACAAATAAATTAGCCGGACATGGAGAACATGCAAGCATACACACAAATAATCAAAGACATAATTAAATTAATGAAGTAAATACTTATCTTGATGTATAATAGGGTTTAGAACCCTAAAATCTTGCACAAGAAAGCTTTGGTTCGGTTTTAGGTTTTACTCCAAAGACTACTCATAAAAGCGAAAAATTCGGATTCTATATATAAGATTACAATTGCGACGGCGTCACCTTATGTTTAGTGGCCGCCGTGTCGCCATCATTAGGGTTTCGTCTTGGCCACGTAAACCTTGCGACGGCGTCACCTTATGTCCGTGACGCCATCCCTTGACTTCGGACGCCGTCTTGGATTGCATCTAGGCCGTCGAGTAACGACGGCCTACTCTTTAGAACGGCGTCGTCCTTGAAAACATCGAGCAACCCGACGACCATCACAAAATTCTTCCGACGGCGTCGCCATTGATGCAAAGGACGCCGTCGCCTTATAGTTTCAAAGACTTTGAGTGTCTCGATTCGACTTTGGCCATTTTCTTCATATATTCGCGCCTTTTCGTCCAAATAAGCATCATTCCAACATTTTGCCTTCAAGAGACCTAAAAGTGAAAAGGGCGATATTAAGCAATAACGGATACAAAAGTGATCGAATAAGGGCTTAAATGACCCTTAAAAGGTACCTTTTAAAACCTTATCAAATATCCCTACACTTGGTATTTGCTTGTCCTCAAGCAAATGTGCTTTAGCCAATTAATTTATAAGTTAGGGGTCATGAAGCATTCATTCAAAACGGTCCACAACACATATAAGCCCATAAAAGTCATAACAAGCACGGAATTACATACTAGCACCTCACATGGGGTGTTTGGATACTCACATCTCTCTCGGTGTATATATGAAATATAACAAATCGAAATGGAAGATAAACACTCATTAACCGGTCCTAGTACATAGATTACCATAGGCTTGAGAATAGATCAAACCTTCGTCGCTTTGGCGTAAGCACCTAGGAAAGACTATCAAAGAGGTCTTTAAAGGGTTGTAATGTTAGGCTTACGGTAGGAAATGAAGGGTTTGGTGGGATAGGCTATTTAGTGGTGGATAGTCAAAAATCTCTATGTTGCAAGTATATGAAGAATGGCGTTGCTAAGCCAAGACTCGACACTCTAAAACTCTAGCAACGAAAATAAACAAACATAATTTAAAAGATAGATGTAGGATGGTAGCCCGTATGTTTTTTTTTTTTTTTTTTTTTTTTTTTTTTTTTTTTTTTTTTTTTTTTTTTTACTCTACCATCCTCTACGGTACATTAAAATGATAGGGATTTATAGACACATCCCTACACTTGAGTTTTATTACTCTAACACTAATTTGACCCGAATTGAAAAGATCAAAACACTTGGGGTACATTATTATGCAAACAAAGGGAATTTGATTTTAACGTTCTCTTCCTATATTTCATAAACTTTAACTTTTCCCATGAATCCCAATCATCCCAAAGCGTATACAAAGGATATGACTCGACTTAGCAACTCATGCAAGCAACGGATAATTGAACTAAGGGTTTTGGGTGATAACATAATTTGCACTAAAAGTGAGTGCAATAAAGGTAGGCTAAGGCGATTTGGGTGTATATTTGGGGTGGGGTGTAAACAATGCTCTTCATTGATATCCGGAAAACCGAAACATCACGAGAACCGCGAAAAGGATAGGCTCGAGGGTTAACTAGGGTATCGTGTACTAAAGATGAGTACATCGCAAAGGGTGTGGGGAATTACTCAACCGATATGGAAGAAGTAATTATATTACATGTATCAAACAAGGGTTTATCCTAATGCCTCTTATCATTTAGTTATTCCTAACTACACAAGTGTAGTCTCACTAGCGATCTCGGAATGCATCACAAAACAAGTTCTAGAATCTAATATACTACGGTTCACACTCTAAGCATTAAAGATGAATGCTTTAATTCCTACTAATCTAAGGCGATCCTCAAATTTTGGGTGGAATTTAGGTGGTAAGGGTTTTGTGCTAGTCATGCAACTTCCTATCCATGAGGCGCTTTTGTTAAGACTAATGGCCCACTCTTATACGTCATGAAAAATTTTAAATTTGGCTAAAATTACCCTAACCTACATTTTCTCATGGTTTATTACACAAATACACTTGGACAAAGCAAATAGTCAAGGATAAGCATAGTTTCAAAGTTCCGTTTTATTTTCCTCCCTACACTTAAACCGAACATTGTCCCCAATGTTCCCGAAAGTATCAAAGTTATGATAATGGAAGGTAATTAAAATGAAAGAAACTAATACTCCCCGATTAGCTCGGTAGGATCCGTAAAAGTGGTGGTTAAATCTTTTCCAAGAAGAGTTTTTGCGTGAAAGGCTCCTTCCAAACTTGTGTAACTTCTTCTTGACAAACTAAACGCACACTAGAAGAAAACAAACGAAACCTTCGCGTAAAATCGGCGGTAATAATATACATAAGACTCGATTTAAACTAGGATATAATGCTTGTGGAATGGATGTTTACTGAATTTCTAAGAAAATTAAGACACGGAAAATTCCAAAATTTATAAGTAGCACGAAAAGCGAGAAAAAGTAGTAGATGTTTTACTCCTTCTTGGCCGTCGGTTGTGATCTGACGCGTCAGTTATCGACAAAAGCGGTCTGCGATTTTCGGAAAAATTCGGAAAATTTATATCTTTAGAATCTGGAAAAATTCACGCAAAACATCCATTATGACTCGATACAAGCATTTGACTCTAACAAACACACATATATATCTTTTAAATAATTGTAATTCTCATGTTCACGTTTCTTTTGAAAGCGTGTGTAATCCTCCCTACACTTTATCCCTTATGTAAAATACCTTTATATGTAATTAAGGCGAGGTTAAAGACAAAATAAAGCATTTTACAAATTCAAACATGAGAATAAACAATTAATAAAAGATATACGACACACAAATGAAAATGAAAAACAAATACACATGGGTTGCCTCCCAAGAAGCGCTTGTTTTGTTCGAGTCACGAGCCCGACTCTACCCTTATTTAACAGATAAAGGGAAGTTTTTCCTACACTTAAGTTTAAGTGCGGGTGATAGTAGCAATACACACGCTTAGGGTGGAAATTTGCTACGTGAGGAGAGGGTGATGGGTGATTTATATGCTCAAAGGAGTGTGCTCCATTCATTATAACCTTACCTAAGTCTATTGGTGTAGCGGGTGAATCAATTATCCCTCCTAAAAATGGATCATCTTCTATCAACTTCAAAAGATTCTTATTTAAGGATCCATCTTGACCTAATAAACCCGGTTTAAACCCATAGTGTTTCTTGTTATCAACCATGAATGGGTGATATAAGTGTGTAAGGTCATGGGTTACTCCTATATTAGCTTCCACTCTACATGGCCTAGAATCTATCACCTTTATCAAGCAACTACCGAACTATCTATTTTGATGGGTGGATTGGGGCCTAATTCAATTCAAGATTCACATCTAAAGGCGGAACATCGGGTAAGGTTTTGGTTGAGGCTCGGTTCATCAAAATTAGGAACTTTCCTAGGACTAAGAGAGGTCATGACAACAAGCATCTAAACCTACATTCTCTAGTGGCGTTTGGTCCAAAGGTTCTCTATCAATTGGGGCTCCTATAGTCTCTTCTACTTCTTCCGGGTAAGTTATAGGTGATGTGTGTTCCTCAGTGATGGTAGGACTTGTGGGCTATCCGATGGGATTGGAGTTTCCACTCTTTTCTCCATTATATCTAGATCTCCTAAATGTTTGAAATCTAACCCACACATGCAACTAGGTACTTTAGCTTCAACCATCTCTTCCAATCTTGTTTGGGTTTAGGTTTCATGTTCTTAAAAACTAGGTCTTTTGATCATGATTCCTAAGGTTAGATAAATCCTTCTTATCTATTTCCTCATGTTGTAACACCACGTCCCCAAAGGTTTATGCATAGGAGGCTACATGAAAAATTCTAAAGATGGTGTCACTAAAAGGAGTTGATCTTGACAACGATCGTTGAATAGAAAGCAACACAAACACAAAATATATCAAATCCATCCAATCTTACACCCTTGTTCTTTTGGATATCTTTAAGATTCACAAATTTATCGGAACCTCAAAAACTAAACCAATGGAAAAATTCAATTGTTCCTCATTTGTTAATGATTCAAATGCAACTTCACTTGCCATAGCGACAAATGAAAAGGGTTACGAACACAAACACAAAGAAGGGGATAGACTACAAGGAAGCTAATAAAAGAAAAAAATCTCACTTGATAGGAATCAAGCAAAGAAACCTAAGCGAGGTGGACTACTAACTAGCTAATCTATTCCCGGCGCGGCGTAAAAACTTGATAACGCTACACGCGTCGTTGGGGTCAAGGAAACTTCCTTTTCTTGAGCAAGTTTTATAACACCCTAGGCGGTGAACCTAATCGTTGTAGTGTAGTAATTAGGGTAAGCCACGGGTATTGATATCATTCTCTAGGGAATAGGAATGCTAGTGAGAAGTTACTACGCTAAGGTTGAGGTTGAGGAAGATTATTTTTGTATTTTTATATTTTTGTAGAAATGGAAAAGGTACGAATCTCGGGTATTGATTTGGGGTTGGTATTGCTACCGATTACTCTACTATTATCTAATTATCTAAGCTAAGGTTGTGATAGTCTATGTCTAATTGATGTGTACTCGTATGATAGTTTAAAGATGTGTTTACTTAGGTTTTACTACTCCTTAATTATCTCCTATTGATGGTTGATTTGTCACGTCCTTATTCCTAGTTGCGTTGTGATTCTAAGGCTATAGGCGTGCTTGTTTCTCCCTAACTCTTTGAAATTACCAAAGGGTCTTGTTTACAAATCCTCTAGTGATTTATAAACGCCTACTCTACGGTTGTCCTTGAATACTTTATCCTACAATTACCTAGATAATTATATTCTAAAGTTCACAAAGAAAAGTCAAGCATTAAGTACACAACGAATAATCTAGCGCACTCTAGATCATTAGTCAACTAAGATAAGTATCAACCAATCAATATTCAATAATTAAGTTTCATATTCCTAAGCAAACACACAAATAAATTAGCGGACATGGAGAACATGCAAGCATACACACAAATAATCAAAGACATAATTAAATTAATGAAGTAAATACTTATCTTGATGTATAATAGGGTTTAGAACCCTAAAATCTTGCACAAGAAAGCCTTGGTTCGGTTTTAGGTTTTACTCCAAAGACTACTCATAAAAGCGAAAAATTCGGATTCTATATATAAGATTACATCTGCGACGGCGTCACCTTATGTTTCGTGACGCCGTCGTGTCGCCGTCATTAGGGTTTCGTCTTGGCCACGTAAACCTTGCGACGGCGTCACCTTATGACCGTGACGCCGTCCTTGACTCGACATCGTCTGGATTGCATCTAGGCCGCCCGAGTAACGACGGCCTACTCTTTAGAACGGACGTCGCCCCTTGAAAACATGCAATTTAACCCGACCGTCACAAAATTCCTTCCGACGGCGTCGCCAGATATGCTTTGACGCCGCCGCCTTATGTTTCAAAGACTTTGAGTGTCTCGATTCGACTTTGGCCATTTTCTTCATATATTCGCGCCTTTTCGTCCAAATAAGCATCATTCCAGCATTTTGCCTTCAAGAGACCTAAAAAGTGAAAAGGAACGATATTAAGCAATAACGGATACAGAAGTGATCGAATAAGGGCTTAAATGACCCCTTAAAAAGGTACCTTTTAAAACCTTATCAGCACACGACGGGCAACAAAAGTCTCTTCTCATCATACCAATAGTATGACGGAGGTAATGTCACATTTGGTAGCAATCTCAAAAGCAAAATCATTGGCAAAGGTACGATCGCTCATAACTCCCTAACTATTGAAAATGTTGCTCCTGTAGATAGGTTAGGATTTAATCTACTTATTATTAGCCAATTATGTGATAAAAAGTATAAGGTACTATTTGATGAAAATGGTAGTAAAATACTAAAAGATGGTATCACCATAGCTAAAGGAGTTAGGAAAAATAACATATACGTCATGAAAATAGATAAAACATCTAATGACATACTTTGCCTAACAACATTAGATGATAGCTCATCTCTTTGGCATAGACGCTTAGGTCACGCTAATATGAGACTTATACAAAACATATCTTCAAAAGAGCTAGTTAGGAATTCACCAAAACTAAAATATGACCAACACTTTTGCGACGCTTGCAAAATTGGTAAACAAACCCATAGTAGTCATAAATCTAAAAATATGGTGTCCACATCTAAGTGTCTAGAATTATTGCATATGGACTTGTTTGGTCCATCCGCTATAAAAGCTACGGAGGCAACTTATACACTTTGGTCATAGTAGATGATTACTCAAGGTTTACTTGGACGTTGTTTTGAAAACTAAAAATGAAGCTTTTGATAAATTTGAAATTCTTAGCAAGAAAATTCAAAATCAACTAGGCGTTAAATTGTGTCGATCCGAACGGATCATGGTCGTGAATTTGACAACGAAACTCAATTTGGAAACTTTTGTGATACAAATGGTATAACACATAACTTTTCGGCTCCACGAACACCTCAATCAAATGGAGTAGTAGAACGTAAAAATAGAACAATTCAAGAAATGAGTAGAACAATGCTTAATGAAAAAAACATTCCTCAAAAGTTTTGGTGTAACGCGGTTGACACTTCTACATATATTTTAAATAGAGTCTTAATCCGTCCTTTCCTAAACAAAACACCATATGAGCTTTATAAAGGTAAAAAGCCAACTTTAGGATATTTTAGAGTTTTTGGATGCAAATGCTTCATTCTTAATACTAAAGATTATCTCACCAAGTTTGACCCAAAGTCTTATGAAGCTGTATTTCTTGGTTATTCTCAAACTAGTAAAGCTTACATTGTCCTAAACAAAGAAACAATGATAGTCGAGGAATCTTTGAACATAACATTCGACGAAAGTTCAACTCCCTCTAAGACATCACCTTTGGTAGATGATGACTTAGTTGAAAGTCAAATGATAGAAAGTCAAGAAATAATTAAAAATAACAAGGAAGATGAACCATTAAATAAAGAGATTGTAAACATCAAAGAATCTAAAATTCATCCTTTAGAAAAGGTCATAGGACAACTTAATCAAAGAACCTTAAGGTCACAAGCCCAAAATCAAAGTAATTATTTTTGCTTTGTATCCACCATTGAACCGAAAAACATAAATGAAGCAATAAAAGATGAATCATGGGTAATTGCCATGCAAGAAGAGTTAAACCAATTCGTTAGAAATGATGTTTGGAAATTAGTTCCAAAACCCAAAGATCAAACTATAATTGGAACGAAATGGGTTTTTCGAAATAAAATGGATGAAAATGGTGTAGTATCTAGAAACAAAGCTAGGCTTGTCGCACAAGGTTATAATCAACAAGAAGGGATTGATTATGATGAAACTTATGCACCGGTAGCTAGACTCGAATCTATTAGAATATTACTTACTTATGCATGTGCTTATGACTTTAAATTATTTCAAATGGATGTTAAAAGTGTATTTCTTAATGGGTTTATTAACGAAGAAGTGTATGTTGCTCAACCTCCGGTTTTACCGACTTTGAGAAACCACATCATGTCTTCAAACTCAAGAAAGCATTATACGGTCTTAAGCAAGCACCAAAAGCTTGGTACGACCGACTTAAGACTTTCTTATTGATAACAAATACACTATGGGATTAGTAGATAATACTCTTTTACCAAGAAAAATGAGTCACATATTATCATTGTTCAAATATACGTTGATGACATCATATTCGGATCAACTTGTCAAGAGCTATGTGATGATTTCTCTAAAATCATGCACGACGAGTTTGAAATGAGTATGATGGGTGAATTAAATTTCTTTCTAGGACTTCAAATTAAACAACTAGAAGATGGCATATTTTTTAACCAATCTAAATATATTAAAGACATGCTTAAGAAATTTGGTCTTGAAGATTCCAAACCAACTAAGACACCCATGTCCTCGGACACTAAACTCACCAAGGATGAGGAAGATGAATCCGTAGATAACACTAAATATAGAGGAATGATTGGTAGCCTACTCTATCTTACGGCTTGTAGACCCGACATTATGTTTAGTGTTTGTCTATGTGCTCGCTTTCAAGAAAACCCAAAGGCATCACACTTAGAAGCCTTAAAAAGGATTTTTAGATACATTAAGGGAACAACGTGTTTAGGATTATGGTATCCCAAATGAACGGGTGTAGAAACCATAGTGTATGCCGACTCGGATCATGCCGGTGACTATGTCGATAGAAAAGTACAAGTGGTATTTGCACTTTTGTTGGACATTGTCTCACCTCATGGTTTGCAAAGAAGCAAACGGCTTTAGCCATCTCAACTCTTGAAGCCGAGTACGTCTCACCGGAAAAGCATGTCAACAAGCTCTTTGGATGAAGCAAGCTCTCGAGATTACGGAATTCATCTCAACGATATTGTTATACTTTGTGACAACAAAGGAGCCATCGATCTCAAGAAGAATCCCGTTCAACATGCTCGTATAAAGCATATTGAAATCCGTCATCACTTTCTTTGCGACAATGTTCAAAAGGAAACATCTCAATCGAGAAAGTATCCTCAAGACAACATTGCCGACATCTTAACTAAACCTCTTAAACGAGAACCTTTAATCTTCTTAGACTTGGTTTAGGGTTAATGGAACCAAACATGTAGGATAAACATAGCCTAAAACATTAGAATAGTCAAAACAAAACAATTTTGTTTTGTATATCTCATCATTGTAGCTACGGCACCAAACGACAACACAGACGGAACCAAAAATTTGGTACCGTCTCGTCCGTGGTGACTCTGTACAAAGCGCTACCTACAAAACATCTTCTTCCTCAAAACCCACTTTACCAAAACGTGTAAACATTAAACCAAGCTCATTATTGACACCTTCCCACTCACTAATCACTGGAGATAACATCATCGTAAGTATCCTAACTACATTTTATCTCTTAATTCTGAGTCTAGGATTCTTATTTGTGCACAAAATCACCACAAATCATTACATGGGGCTTATGTATGCTTTTGTACTAAATATGAATTCAATTGGCAAATTGCATAACTAGTCATTGAAATTAGGTACTACATTATCATATTGCATAAACAAATCATGCTTCCCACTAATCAATAGATAATGACTATAAGGCCTTATTCAAATAACCAAACACCCCATGTCAAAAGTTTTGAAAAGCTTCTCACTTGTAGGAAAACAATTTTTCATTATTAATACAAATAGAAACGTTAGATTTTCATCACTTGCATGCTCTTGAATACTAAAGGTATTGCATAACTAATATGCATTCCGGGTATATTCAAATGAAGCCACATTGAATTAGGAGCATTTGGGTTATCTCATGGTATTTGCCAAACACCCCACTAAAACCATTTTGTGCATAAAATGAGTCGAGATAACCGCAACTCCAAATCGTTTTCATATAGGCACACACTAGAACCAAAACGTTAAAGTTTATTCTCATTTTTAACATATTAATTCTTGCTCCTAGGAATAACCATGGTAGCCGCAAGATTCTATGATCACAAGGACACCCTTGGCTACATTCCCAAACATCACAAAACCAAAGGACTTTCCAAGGAACAAGTAGAAATCTTTAAGAGTCTAGAATCAAGGTATTTCCATGAGGGTAGAACCATTCACTCATCTTTCATTGAAAATACCAATCTCCGTGAAGAACTAGCCGCCATTCAATTCGATTGTCTTCTTGACATCGATGAACCAATTTGTCCTAGGTTTATGTTAGAGTTCTATGCTAGTGTGACCGGCTTTAGTGATGAAGATGATGATGAGTTTAGTCTTAGGTTTAAAATCAATCAAAACGACTACACCATCACCTTAACCAACTTTGCTCAATTGCTAGGAATTCCCAACCGAGGGACATGTGTCTACTCGGATAAGTGGTCACTCACCATTCTTGATGCAATCAATGACCGCTCTCCTCCCTACCGAACACCTCTAGCAAATAAGGATGTCATCCGTGAGCACCTATTTATCCCAAGGGGATATACAACCCGAGTCACCCGAAAAGGAAAAGAAGTGAACCGAGATCCATATGGAATGGAGCTAAATGAACTTAAGCCCGAATTTAGGAAATGGGAAGAACTACTTAGAGCCAACGTCATTAGCACCATAGGAAATAGGGATCACATCAATGCTTGTCTTTGCCATATGCTCTACAACTTGTTCACCCGTCAACCATTCAATTTAGCCTACTACATCGCTAGGAAAATGATTGATATTCCAACACAAGGATCGGTTGCTCTTCCATACGGGATGCTTCTCACCCGTCTCTATAGAGCCTTTGCACCAATTCCACCAAGCCCAAAAGGGATGCACCTTCACTATGAGCTCATCCCTCACATCTTTGTACCTTTGAGTGATGCACGAGTTGCTAAGACAAAAGGCAAGAGAGCAAAACCTCCAACTCATCATCATCATCATCATCAAATAGCTCGATGATGGTCTTCCAAACTCTCGCCTTCCACCTCATGAGTATTATGAATCTCTTCCGAGATTGAGAATGAATCAATGAGTTCAAGAAAACCAAGGGATGTTCAAGTGCCTTGGTAGAATGATGACCAAGATCTACAAGAAGTTGGATAAGTGAGAATCGTTTTAAGGAGCGTTTGGAAAAATACATTATCTCTAATGTTTGATACAATTTGGTTGTTTTTATCTTGTAGGATGATAATATAACTCGAAACAATGATGTATGCTAACAATCTTATGCAGGGAGATAGCACAAGTATGCTATCAAATTTTACCCATTTTCACTATAATGTGAAAATCACTTGGCCTTGCTCAAAATCTATTCTTCATTATGTTTGTGCATGTGTTATTTACTTTTCCTAACTAGAAATGTTTAATGTCACATGTTTTGAGCAAAATTTCAGGTTTCGGAAATGTCCCCGACACTTGAAAATATACTCTGTGAACTTTTCTGCTCTGTACGGATCAGACGACACCAACGTTTTGGTTCCGTCTATTATAAGAAATGGTACCGCCGTACATGTACAGGCGGACCAGACGGCACCCTTTTTAGGGGTCCGTCCGTGTAAAATATTGGTGCCGTGGATCCTCCAGGTAACTTTCTGAGTTTCGGTTCTTTCGACATTCCAAATTACCATATATTGCTTGTAAGTCAATCTTAACTAGTTTGTACCCTTATTAGAACTAGTATAATACACTTAGGCATTTAAGAAATCCAGATCCCACCAAAATTCAAAAATTTGAAAAATTCACCCCAAGGATCCCTTTTGCATAAAGGAAGGAACCAAAATTTTGGTACCTTGAAATCCGTGGGTAATCTGATTGTTAGGATTTTACAATCATTAGAACACATTTATTGCATATCTTTGCTTCTTCACTACATCCCTCTTGTATGGCTTGACTTGGGTGATATGACTAGCATTTAACCCACTTCCAAATCATTAGGAACCTCATCCCTTCTATGGTTTAACATCAAATCAAACATATTTCTCCATAATTTTTCACTTCTATAAATTAAGAGGTTTTACCATTATCATCTTCACACCTTCTTCATTCTTACCATCAACTAGCAAAAACATAAGTCAAAATGACAAAATCTTCACCTTCCACCAAGCCTTGCAAGAAAACCGCTAGGATAAGCGTAAGGCCTTGTTGTTTCGTCAACTTGAGCTCTTCATCTGAATCATCCCCACTCACCATCTCATCTCCCATAAGGGATGACACAAGCCTAACCTTGGCTACTCCTACTCAATCACCCATTATCATCACCACTCCACCACCTACAAAACACCAACCTCACCACCATTGCACCTCTCCAAACATTCAAAACACCATCACCACCAAAGTCTCCAACCCTTATTCCTTTGGAGTTATTCTCCACACCTCCCACTTCTCCAAATCCTTTCTTAGAGGACTTGGAAGATTTGCCTCCTAGGCCCAATCATCCACCACCATTGCCATCATTTGGCACCATTGAGCGGATCGCTCATGAGTCCCCTAGACCCTCGTTTGATCCAAACGCCCCGTTAGGGCCAAGACCTCTTCTCTTCCACCCCATTCACAAAGACATCCATGGTCCTTTGTATGGGGATCAACCACTCCCTACATCAATGTCCCCTCACATTGAGGACATTGAGGAGTCCATGTGGGATGATAATCCCACAAGAGAGGAGATTCAAGCGGAACTCCAACATCTCCACCAATTCAAAAATATGGTGGATTCTCAACTAAGTGAGACTATGCAAATGCAAAATGCTTTGCTAGCCTCCATAATCACCAACCCAAACACCACCACCAACATCAACACATCTACCATTCCACCACCATAACCTCATCAACCATACTACCCACCTAGGCATGGTTGCTCCACTTGTGAGCAAACCGCCCAAACCATTGATCGGACCCGGGTGATGGTCCATGAATTCCAAGAAGAAATGAGGTTCATCCTCAATCACATCCTTGAGCGACTCAACGCTCTTTCTCATCCACCATCTCATTAGAATGGTCCTAGATTAGCTTTTCTAAGCATTTTTTATTTTTATTTTATTTTTCTATTTTTCTAGGATTTTTTTTATTGTACTAAAACACTTCATTGTGTTTTCTTTTCATGGTTTTTAAATCATAAAAAAATTTAACTAATGAATGGTGTTTTCTATGTTGTTGGTGCTTATTACATAGTGTTTAGAAATGCTTGTGAATGATGATTATTACTAACAAATCTTTTGTAGTTTTTCACAATCCATGTATCTTCCCATTGGCACCCAATTTAGGGGAGCTTTGATCGAGGGGAGATAATGGCTCGGCTCATTATACATTCGCATCGCATCTTCTTTTGTTGAGACAAAAAGGGAGAAATATATAGAACTTGGTTATATTTGACTTTTACGAAAAAGTCAAGCGCATACATTGACTTTACGAAAAAGTCAACATGATACTTCATTGGTAATACTTGACTTTCTAAAAAGTCAAGTGCATACTTTGAAATTCGAAAAGTCAACATCATGCCTCAACTAGTGAAGACTTTGACTTTCTGAAAAAGTCAAACATCATACACTTGCATTATCATTTCTTTTCAAGTTCTAAAACTAATATTTTTATAACTCTTGCACAATCTTTGTATCTTTTATAAAAATAAAATTTATATTTTGTCCTCAACAAAAAGGGGGAGATTGTTAATACAAATATCGTCATTAAACGTTATTTATATTTTTGATCTTTACCTAAGTTTTGTTAACGACAAAAGTAAATTTAATTTTTATAAAGCTTAAAGCTTGTCAAGTTTAATAGATATTAAAACAAGCTTTTTCAAACAATATCTTCATCATTTAAGCATTTATATTGTGACTAATCATATCTTAATATGAGTCTAAGCATAATGTATGATAGTAGTTTTTAGAATGCTTTAGTTTCTTAAAAACTAAACATTACTTATGTATTTGCATATTTCTAAAAATAGAAAAACAACACATGACATCATGTGATGCATCATGGAAATCATTGGAAGATTTCATTAGATATTTTGTGTAGATTTGTACTCTTCATATCTTACACAATCTTGCATAGATATGGTTGACTTTGGCAAGATCTTGATATCTTGTCGTTGTCGGACCGGCGGCACCAAAATGTATAACGGACGGAACCCTTTTAAGGGTCCGTCGTCCAGTGCTCACGATGGTTTTGGCTATAAATAGCAAAGCCAAACCAAGTAGTTTTTCATCCCTTTCTATCATACTCTCATACATATCTTCTCTAATCTTTCTAACTCGGTTTCATATCATATTAGTGATCTCTTTTGTAGCAAAGAAGATCAAGTCACATTCAAGCTTCAACGAAGTTGGAAGTCTTGTTTGTTTAGTGTTGTATGATCTTGTGTTGATTCATACTTCATTGTTGTACTAAACTATCATAATCTTGTGAGTGTGAGTGGTTAGTATTTTAGTCCTCAAAATACATTGTGTGTGGGAGTGGTTGTACCCTTGGAAAGAACTCGACATTTAGCTTAGTGTCGGAAATAGTGTAAGCGTAAAGGTTTCTGTGAAAGGGCTTGTTGACTCCGAGTGTGAGACTCGGGAGTGGAGTAGGCAAGGAGAAAGAGTCCTTGTGACCAACCACTATAAACAACTTGTTGTGGGATCATTTCTATCCTTATTTACTCTTTACATATTGCTTACATATTTCATCAACATATTAAGATCAATATCAATTGATCTTTCAATAAGTTTCGAACAAAGAAGTGGTAAACTATTCAACCCCCTCTAGTTTTCTACAAAAGTAAAAACCGTCAGACTCATGTCTTTTGAATGCTAAAGGAGATACATAACTAATATGTAGTACATTCATTTAAGCAACAATGAATTAGAGCACTCGGGTTATCTCACATATTAATGCTTTTTCAATTCTAGTTTACTTTTCCTTTCTTCTTGTCGAGATAACCGAACCAAATACTATAAACTAGGAAAAACTTGTTGTGGTGCACCCAAGGATCATGCCGGACGGATCCTCGAGGAAGGATCCGTGGGATCCCTATTTTATTTATTTTTCTCACTTTGGATGAAAACTCCAACATTTTTCATTTTTGGAGTATGTTCTTAATGCTTGTGTTCTCATAATCACATGCCTTAATTCATATCTAATCATTAGATTTTAATCCATCTTTTGGGTAAAGCATTCATTACAATGCATATAATCCCAATTGCATAATTCATCTTTCACAAACAAACAATAATGTCATTCACAAACAAAGATGAATTAATCATCTTCATGAAAACCCAAACCTTTGGTCCAAAATATCAAAATCAAACTTAGGATATCCGCACGGATTAGCATCCGCCTTGTTCTAGCAAAACCATCATCAAATGGTTCATCACCATCAATAACTCAACACAAGATGCTTCCATTATAGCACCTCCTCATCACCAACAAGTACACCATCTTCATCACCTAAAGTCACTCTTTTGGAACCCTTACGACTCCAACAAGATCTCAACAACCAAAACAAAAGAAATAGCCTTTTGACACCTCCAACTTCTCCAAACACAATATTCAATGATCTTGAAACATCACCACCCTTAGCTCCATTAAACTACAAGAACATCTAGGTTCTTTTCCACCACCACTTCCAACCATTCCGGACTTTGATCCGTACTTTCCTATTTTTCCACCACATATTCCGCAACTCACAAATCAAAACAACCCAGAAAACCTCCGCACTCATTACCCACATCATTTACATTATGAACATTGCCAATCCACTAGGGAAATTGCAATAGAAGTTAGGGAAGAAATGCGATTCATACTCATCCTCATCCTTGATCGCATCAATACCATTACTCATCAAAACCTCCATCCATAACCTTATACAAGCATGGAAGGAATCATTATTACTATTTTCTATTCTTAGTAATTTTTCTTTTGGGTCATTTTCAAGAACAAGTCTTGTTCTTATTTTTACATGCTTGTATGTGGCATAAATACCACTACACTTTGTTGTTTTATTACAAGGCCTTGTTTACATACCTTGGCTCCCAATCTTGATTCTCTTCAATCACAAGATTACCTAAGCATGTTACTAACATTTCTCTTTGTAGGATTTTTATTTTTTCTTCCTTGACGCCCCAAACTAGGGGGAGCTACCGTCAAGGTGGAGTAAGCGATACGTGGACTTAATTTCCACATTTTATTTCTTCGATGGGTTAACTTTTTGTTTCGACAAAAAGGGGGAGAAGAAGTAAAACTTAGGGGCTTTCAAAACATACATCTATTCTTAAGTTTTACTCATCATAACATTATGTTTTGTCATCAACATAAAGGGGGAGATTGTTAATACAAATAAACCGTAAAAACGTTTATTAATATTTTGCGATCTCTTTGTGTTTTGTTAATAACAAATATAATGTTATCTTAAGTACAATTATAAGGATACATGTTATTTTGTAAAGCATTTACATATAGCCATTTAATACAAAAATGTTGTAATTAATCATTTGTTGTAATAGTTTATTAGGATGGGTAAAACCACAACCCATGGATCATATCCATAACCCATTGACCCATACCCATTTGACTAGATACAATGTATTCATTAGATACATTGAATCTAAAGGAATACCATGGACCAACCCATAACCCATGACCCATAACCAAAAACCCATGGGCAAAGAGGGCGTCCCACGGATCCCTAGGATTACACTAGACGGATCCCAGTGGGAGGTATCGTGGGATCCGGGAACATGGCGAATTTGCCTATAAATGAGAGCCATTTCTTCATTCTAACTCACCCTTCTTCTTACTAATTCTCTCATATACTCTCATTCTCTTCTAACAAAATATCACTTGATCTAGAGTACTTCCTTCTTTCTTTCTTTAGTGATTCTCATATAGGTCTTTCTCAGGAGAGATCACGAGCATTCTACAAGTCATCCAAGCAAGGGGTCCTTGATTGATTTGTTCTCCACAAGATTTCATGGCGAAGATCTTGTATTTGATATTCACATATTTGTTGTGTAATAGTCGTGTTGGTTTGGTCCACCGTGTTACGGACTCGGTATTTAGCTTTGTACCGGAAAAGGTGTAAGTAACGTTGTGAAGGCTTCTCCGCCAAGTGAAGGAGTTTGTTGACATAGTGCTTGAACTCTCGAGTATGTAACTCGGGGAGTGGAGTAGGCAAGGAAGGTGTCCTTGTAGCGAACCACTATAAATCGGTCGTGTCATTTCTATCCATTTGCTTTACTTTATTTACTTGCTTTATCATTAGATCTATACTTTCTCTACATCCATAAGATCTCACATATTATCGAATCTAAAGTTTTTGAAACTAACTTAAAATCGGCAAAACTATTCAACCTCCCCTTCTAATTTTCCACATTTTGTTTCATTATCATACGTTTTGTTTGAACCGTTAGTCCTTTTGACTAACGAACATTTGTAATTAACTTAAAATATGTTTTTCTTACATTTTCATATGTTTCTATCTGTTTTTATATGTTTTCGCCCGTTTTCTTTATGTTTTTGTTTGCACCGTTAGTCATTTTGATTAACCACCATTTGTAATTAACTCAAAAAATATGTTTTCTTACGTTTTCTTATATTTTCATATGTTTTCATACGTTTCTATCCGTTTTTATACGTTTTCGGCCGTTTTCTTACATATTCATACGTTTTTTTTCGTTTTTAAACGTTTTTGTCCGTTTTTATGATAACACATAAAAACGGACGAAAGCATATAAAAACGTAAGAAAATATATTTTTGAGTTAATTACAAAAGGTCGTTAGTCAAAAGGACTAATGGTGCAAACAAAAACGTAAAGAAAACAGGGGAAAACATATACAAAAGGATAGAAATGTATGAAAACATAAGAAAACGTATGAAAACGTAATTTTGAGTTAATTACAAACTGTCGTTAGTCAAAAGGAATAACGGTGCAAACAAAACGTATGATAATGAAACAAAATTTGAAAGTTGTATGGGTATTGTTGTATTATTTTGGGTTCGTATCTGATAATGGAACAAATGAGAATGTATGTTAGTTACTATTACATGTCATTAACCCTTTCACATTCTATCTCATTGGTCCTATAGCATCTCCAATGCATAGTGTAATATAAGGTTCAATAACTTTCATACAAAATCTCTACAATGCATTGAACTTAACACAGATTAATACATAGTTTAATATATGCAATGAATATTTTAAATATTAAAGATAAAGCAATGAAAGGAGTTTCAAAAGTAACAAAATGCATGTGGCTCACTTTCATCGTATAAAACTCGGTTGTTCAAAGACAAACACCTATTAAATGTATGGTGAGGTGGAAGTAGCTACAATGGATTGTACTGTATAAGTAGGCTATTATCCGTATGCCATGTAACCTCAGTGTGGATGCTCTTAAGTCTTAAGTCTTAACCACTCTATCTCTCTCATGTCTTTTAATAAACCATCATTTATATTTCCAATTTTGATAATATAAATTATAAAATACATTTAATCAAATTAAATTTCACATCTTCATCCAAATCCAAATCTTAAACCTATCTACAAACCAAACGAGCTTTTATACATAATCGTTTGAAATAATTTGTTACACTTAATTGGTTCATACATAAGGTAAGTATGAACTTTTTGATTTTACACGCTTTAGAATATGAAATATGCTTTAACAAGTGTGGATATTTAGCTATTCTTTTGTGGTGTAACGTATTAGCGAAACGTTTTCCGGATGGATTCCATGGAATCACAATCTCAATTAGATATGTACCTTTTTAGTTTTATCTTTTTTTGAGTGATGATAAACAATGTGAATGAATGGTCGTAAAACCTTCCTTGATACAGTTGAATAACATAGTACTCCGTATTTGATAATCTCATGAGTCTTTCGTAACATCTTCTTCTGAAAATATAACGATAAATTCATTGAAAAACATGGAAAATAAAAGAAAATAATTAAATGTTGAGGGACCCTTCTCTACGCGTTTTATTAAACGAGACGCTTTAATTTGTACGCATAAAAGAAATTCATGAGATGTTGACATATCTAAATATATGAGTATTTCTGAGCCAATCATTCTTCTTCACCTTTTATCCCTAAAAATATTACTCGTTCATTTTCCTTCAAAACTGAAATAAAAAATGTATTCAACATCATCATCTTCTTCTTCTTTTGAGATGAAAATGGATTCAAATTCCTATGATGATGATGATTTTGATTGTAAAAGGCCGAAAAATGACGTTTTCATGAATTATTCTTACGAAGACATCGGCAAACAATTCATAAGTCACCTTCAGGGAGCACTCGGCCGCAGAGGTTTTACGATATTTGACCACACCATGCTCCCTGTTGGTCAAGACATGCGTTTACAAGTGTTGAAAGCTATCGAGGAATCCGAGATCTATGTTGTTGTATTCTCTAACAACTATGCTTATTCTGTAAGGTCACTCGATGAGTTGGTCGACATAATGGACTGCCTTGGCAAGTTTGATCAAAGGAAAGTGCTTCCTGTATTTTATAAAGTCGAACCATCGGATGTTAGAAGTCAAGAAGGTTCTTTTAAGGAAGCTTTCCAAGCTCACGAGGCCAACAGCGACATTGATCCGAAGAGAATTGAGAAATGGAAGCAAGCGCTAAAAGATGCAGGTCAACTGTGTGGTCTAACCTTGCAAAATGGGTAACTTTTAACTCTCATCTTTGTTAAATGTCTTTTGAAAAAAACTTACAAGAGATATTACATATATACGTGTACGATGTATTGAATTTCTCATTTCAATTTGGCAGGGACGAGGGGAGGTTCGTATCGAAAATTGTTAAGCAACTTGAAAAGATGCAAAGTCCGCAAGAGCTGCATGTCGCAGATCACCCAGTCGTGGTAGGATCTCGGGTTAAAGAACTTATTTCAACTCTGAGGTTAGATTGCGAAGATGTTTTGGTTGTTGCAGTTTTTGGAATTAGTGGGATAGGTAAAACCACTATTGTCAAAGCAACGTACAATAAAATTTCTTCCTATTTCGATGTTAGTTGTTTTCTTGGAGATATCCATTACCGTGGTGGTGGTCTCAATTGGAAGATTGAATTGCAAAACCTGCTCATATCTTGTTTAACTCAAAATTGTAAGTTTCCAAGTGTGCATCATCATACTGAAGGAGTTACAAAGATAAAAAAGTTGATAAGAGGTCGAAAGATTCTGTTGGTTCTTGACGATGTTGACAATTTTGAGCAATTGAAATCATTGGGTATTAATCCTGCATGGTTCTATAAAGGAAGTAGAATAATCGTGATCACAAGAGACAAACAGGCCCTTGGTATCATTCCGTATACTTCCTACCAAACAACGGAGTTGAATAGACGGGAGTCTCTTAATCTCTTTAATCGGCTTATGTTTTCAAGAGACAATAATCTCGTCAACATGAAGTTTATAGAAGAAGTCGCGGATCTTGCCGGAGGGCTTCCATTGGTTCTTGAGGTCTGGAGTCGATATTTTATTGGTCATGAAAGGAAACAATGGCCGAGCTTACTGGAGAAGTTAAAAAGAATTCCTCATGGGGATGTTCAAAAGCAACTTCAGATGAGCTACGATTCACTTAGTGTCACTGCAAAGAATTTATTTCTAGATATTGCTTGTTTCTTTGATGGAATGGATAAAGAATTGGTTGTCAAAGTACTGCAAGATGAAGAATCGGCATTCTTCCCAGATATTGAAATTCAACATCTAGTTGATAAATTTCTAGTCAAATACATAGATGAGTACAGGTTCGTAAAGGTGGGTATGAATCAAGTGATTAGGGAAATGGGCCAAGAAGTGATCCGCCAAGAAAATGTGGATGAGACTGGAAAACGTACTAGATTGATAAGTGATCATAGGGACATTGTTCGCTTGTTTAGAGATTGCTTAGTACGATATCTGTGATATTTTTAGTTATTAATTTACACAACACCAACGTAGTTTATTGAAACTAACTACTATAATTCTCTCCTATGTTGTTCACCAGGGATCGGATACAGTTAGAAGCATTAATTTGAAAAGCGCTTATGTAGAAGAAGAACCTGGAACTGTACAACTAGAGGCCTTTATAAAGATGAGTAATCTAAGGTTCATTAAGTTAAATGATAATAACCGAAGACTACAATGGTCTTTTTCTTCCAAAGATGTCATCGATAAGGCAAGGTCTAGCTTCTCTTTCAAACATTTGCGGAAATGGAACAAGGTCCCTTGCAAAAGCATGTCTAATTGCTTCTCTTTCAAACATTTGAAATACTTGGAATGGCTTTACTTCCCTTGCAAAAGTCTTGACAACATTGATATGGGCAACGTGGTGGTTATTAAATTGAAATTTAGCAAATTGACAAAACTTTGGGATGGAGCAAAGGTATGATATTTTTTCTTTTTTTCCTTTTTTTAAAAACTTTATTTATGTCAATGAGATTACTTGGATATGTGGCCTATATATGTTTCATTGGGGACTTGGGGTGTATAGAAATAGAGCCAGGCCACTTACTATATCTAGTGACCAAATAGTTAATAGTAGAGTAAATTACACCGTTCGTTCTTGTGGTTTGCGTTGACCGCAATCTATCGTCCTTTGACAAAAAAAAATGCACCTTCTGTCCTTAAGTGGCAAACGTTATGCGCTATTAGTCCCTCCCTCTAACGAAGCCCACTAACGGTCGTTAAGTCTTGTTAACCTGAGGGTATAATCGTCATTTCAACACCATAAAGACGAACGGTGCAAGGACGAACGGTGTAGTTTACACTTTTTGTCTGTTTTTTTACGTTTTCGTCCGTTTTATTACGTTTACGTCCGTTTTCTTACGTTTTCTTTTTAACTCAGGTTTTTTACGTTTTACTCCGTTTTTACGTTTTAAATACATTTTCTTATGTTTTCGTCTATTTTTTATGTTTTCATCCGTTTTTTCGCTTTACTCCGTTTTTACATTATCGTCCGTTTTCTTCGTTTACTCGGTTTTCTCGTTTTACCGTTTTTAAATTTTAAATACATTTTTTTTAAGTTTTCGTCCGTTTTCTTACGTTTTCATCCGTTTATCATTTTCATTCGTTTTGTCGTTTTAATCGTTTTCTTCCCTTTTCTTCGTTTTACTCTTGTTTTTTTCGTTTTCGTCTTTTTACGTTTTCATCCATTTTCTTACGTTTCGTCCATTTTCTTACGTTTTGTTCATTTTTCTTCGTTTACTCTGTTTTACGCCGTCGGTTTTTACATTTTCGTTCATTTCTTACGCTGTACGCTTTTACGTTTCGTCCGTTTCTTACGTTTCGTCCGGTTTCTTACGTTTTCGTTTGTTTTCTTACGTAAAAGCGGTAAAACGTAAGAAAAAGGAAGAAAACATAAAAAGACGGATGGCGTAAGAAACGTAAAACCGATGAAAACGAAAAAGCAGTAAAATGTAAGAAAAATGAAAAACGAGGAAAACGGACGGCGAAGAAAGTGGACGAAACGTGTATTTAAAACGAAAAATAGGCGGCGTAAGGAAATGAACGAAATGTAAAAACCGACGAAAACGCAAAAACGGAGAAACGAAGAAAAAGCGACAAAAACGTGAAATGGACGAAAAATGAAAATGGATGAAACGTAACAAAAGACAAAAGCGTAAAAAAGCGGTAAAGCGAAGAAAACGGAAGAAAACGATTAAACGGACAAAAGCGGATAAAAGCAGATAAAACATAAAAGCGAAGAAAACAAACAAAACGTAAAAAGCAGACTTAAACGTTAAAAAGCGAAGTAAAGCGTGAAAACCGGAGTAAAGCGTGAAAGCGGACGAAATGTAAAAAGCGGAGTAAAGCGAAAAAGCAGCGAAAACATAAAAAAGGACGAAACGTAAGAAAATGAGCGAAAGCGTAAAAAGCGGAGTAAAGCGTAAAAACACGAGTTAAAAGTAAGAAAGCGTGAAAAGCAGAAAACGTAAAAAGCAGAAAAGTGTAAACTACACTGTTGGGAATTATGTGAAGTAGGATTTACTGCATCATTCTGCAGAAGGATTCATTGAGTAGAAGCGTAATCTCTTGAAGAGATTCTGCTGAAGTATAAAAGCCGTTCGTCCTTGCACCGTTCGTCCTTATGGTGTTGAAATGACGATTATACCCTCAGGTTAACAAGACTTAACGACCGTTAGTGGGCTCCGTTAAAGGGAGGGACTAATGGCGCATAACGTTTTCCACTTAAGGATAAACGGTGCATTTTTTTTTATCAAAGGACGATAGGTTGCGGTCAACGCAAACCACAAGAACGAACAGCGTAATTTACTCTTAATAGTATATACTATTTACACGAGACATGATTCTTTACTATCCATTAAGTTTTTAAAAGTCTGAATTCTAACATCATGGCACTTTTTGTGATCATTATCATTCAATTCATAAAACAATTACGCAAAATGAAAATTAAATAATAAAATATATTGTGTATTAGATAATTGACATGTGTCATCAATAAAAGTTCAATTTATTCAAAGAAAATTAATATTTCTTCCTACTTATCATTTTACTTTTATGATTGTGACAAATCGAAATTTAATAAATTAAATTAAAATAAAGAATTTGTGCATAACACATGTTATATGGTTGTGTGTAGGGCTGTCATTCGGGTTGATTTGGTCGGGTTCGGGTCAAGTCTCCAAAAAACATACCTGAACCCGACCTTATTTAGAACTCGGTTCACTCGGGTTGGGTCAATTCGGGTTCGGGTCAATTCATGTCGGGTCAATTCGTGTCAGGTCAACTCGGGTTCGGGTCTAGTTCCATTTTACTTCACTACGTTGAGTGTTAATTGATTCGGTTGGTCAGGTTGGCTGGGTTCGGGTCAATTCGAGTCGGGTCAATTTGGGTCAAGGCTATAACAACATACTCGAACCCGACCTTGTTGAAAACTCGGGTCAATTCGGGTTGACCCAATTGACTCGAATATAATTTTGAACCCGATTGACCCGACCCAAATTAACTCGGGTCGGATTCAGGTTGGGTTGAGTTTGGGTCGGGTCGGCCCGCCCAAATGACACCCCGTGAGTAGGAGTATGATTAAGAAAAAAAAATGGTAGGAAGATATACAATCCTCTTATTCAAAGCATAAATTAGTTTTACTTTAGAAAATCAAATCATATAAGGAAATTTGTAAATATTATTCAAAACATAAAATACATCATAAAACATCTGAAGATATTTAGGCGATGACTTTCTTGAGATGATAATTAAAAAAACAAGGGAGAATTGCATATATACCCATTAAAACTCCAAAATTTGCATATTTCCCCATAACACAAGTTTTTAATGCTTGATGTACAATGCAATTTTAGCATGTTTTGGGTATATATGCAAATATGCAAGTTTTAGTGGGTATATATGCAATTGACCCAAAAAACAAATATCAAAGAATATAAAAAAAATACAAGAACTGGTATAAAAAAGAGAAATATTAGTCAACATTATTTCATAAAGTAAGATTTGACACATTTTAAAAATAGAAATATTTAATGTAAGTTGGTAGCAGTGTATTACACAGTAAATTAATGCTCGACACGTCTCTATTACCTCACGAGTATCCACCTTGATCTTTGCCTTTAAAAGAGAATGTTTCAAAGAGTAAATACACATCTCTTGCAATTAATGTGAAACACATTAAAGAGAGCACTCGTTCCTCCATGAAACTTAGTCCCTGAACCCATTCAAAGAGATTGATAAGTTGATACTTAAACACCTACTTTAGTTAGTGTTTAAGTTAGTGAGTAAATCATCATACTTTGTCATTCAACCAAGATTGTTATTCCGCAAACAATCCTTAAAAATTCCTTGATTTGTTCAAATAAAATTTTAAATGTTGAAATACTCTTATGTAAATCTTGTCTAAACTGCTTATCTTGCTTAGGTTCTAAATTATATTTAATGCCATATAAGTGTTTGAAAAACACTTAAATTTATCAAAAAAGAAAAAGAAAAAAAATGCATTTTAATGAGAACAACAAAAACTAATCATAAGGAAGCCTTTATAGTTTATATATGTATTATTGTGATGTTTAGAAATACAAATCAATAGTGTATCTAGTATGATGGAGTACTAGATAGATGAAAAAGATTTTAAACTATAGACATGAATTTAACTTTATTTATTGTTGCACCGACATCTTAAAGATTTATGCAAAATCTATACTATCCATTAAGCTTTTCAAAATTATATGAAGGTAACTTCGCCACATCGGTAATGTTTTAAATCATTTGGCATTCATTTTTGAGTAAATTGCAAAAATTGTCATTGTGGTATCCCCAAATGGGAAATTTACATGTATATCCTTCTTAAAAGTTGATATTACATAAATATCCTTTGAAAATTTTTAATTACATCAATGTCCTTGTTAAACTTTTGTAATTACATTAATATCATTGTCCTACTTTTAAATGGATATATATGTCTAAAAATTGATTAAATCATAATTATATTGATTTTAGATTATAAACTATTATTTATCTCTTTAATTGATCATGATCATATAATTCATATATACTTTTTGGTCTCGACCGATGAAAGAACGTCATGACGCAATTACAAAAGTTTGAATATATAAATATTTTAAAAAATGTTTTTCATGTATATTTATTTGTTCATGTTTATTTTTGACCCTCATTGATGAGAGAAAATGTTGATTTTTTTTATATACATGAGAATTTAAATGTTTGGAAAGGATATTGATGTAATTTTAAAATTGTAGGAAGGATATTGATGTAATTAAAAAAGTTTGGGAAGGATATTGATATAATTAAAAAAGTTTAGGAAGGATATTAACGTAATTCAAAATTTTACAAGGATATTGATGTAATATTCAATTTTTACAAGGATATATATGTAAATGCCCCTAGTCAAATTGCACGTTTCGTCTTTTTGGTTCATTAAGTGCAAAGATAGTACGTTGATTGCACTGTTACGTGCACTTTTCGTCCTTTGACTTAACTGTCGTTAAATGGACTCCGTTAGTGGTTACACTTTAGCCCTTTTGGCTAACCACCATTGCAGCACCCATCCTTAAACCACAAGGACGATTTTTGCAATTGTTAAAAAAAAAAAAAAAAAAAAAAAATCCTCCGGTTTTTTTCGGATTTTTTTTGAATATTTTTTTTCGAAAATGTTTTTTTATATAAAAATGCTTTATATAAAAACGTTTTATAAAAAAGTTTTTATATAAAAATGTTTTTATATAAAACTAGCAAAAGCTTAGTATCTTGCTAGGCACAAGAAAACTAAGTAAAACAATGATAATTTCCGTATGTTAAAAAGAGACCAAAATATTTGTTATGTAACAGATTTTTTTTTGAACGGCGGCTTTTATATAAAACTAGCAAAAGCTAGGAAAATTACAAGATAGCTATTGTTGCTAAAGGGTTTTTCAATCAACCTACCCAATTAAGCTTAAGCTTGGGATTCCTAGAAGAAATCCATAAAAACGATTGCGAAAATATACTATCCCAAAGCACCTCTTTCTTGGGGGGTAGTTAGAAAAAACCAAACGACTTCGAAAGCTCCATATGGACCATAAAAGAGTCCCTCCGACACCATCAAGGAAAAATTGAGCTTTAATATAGAAGGGATAAGAGTCTAACCACGAGAACCACTCTGAAGTATTCTCGCAAAAAGGAAAGTCAAGCTCCCACCATCTAGCCAAAAGAGCCACAAGTCTTTAGCCATCTCACATTTAAAAAAGATGTGGTTAACCGTTTCCACGTCTTCAAGACAAATGGGACAAAGAAGCGAATCCATTTCAATACCCTTTCTATCCAAATTCATCCTAGTAGGGAGCTTGTTTAGCAACAATCCAGACATATTTGACAGTTACAAGCAGTTAAAACTGGTTAAATCTCAAGAGACACAACTCTTCACCAACAGACATGTTGGTTGGATTTTTGGTGGGAACAATCTGCCCCTTGACACCGCAAGGGGCGTTACCCCTTGACCCTTGCATCTTTATCGTGGTAGAAACCGTATTAGTTCAACGAGTGTACACTCCACACTTCACTAACTTGTATCACGGCATAATATGATATCTTATTGATCTCTAGTAAATTACAATTATTTGAAATAGTTGATGACATTAAAATCATCAACAATGACCAATAGAATTTTAAAATATGTTTTATTATTGATATGTAAAATACTAAATCAAACAAAAAATAGTAGATTGCGTAATCTTTTTATAATTACTTTTATTATGTAAAAAATGTATGAGAAAACTAATCATAAAGAAAACATATTTAATTACTTACTCTGTCACAAATTAGTGTTAATATTATTGTAGTGGGAGATGTGATATTTGATTGATGGAGAATATAATTAGTGTAATTTTTTAAAACTTTGTGTATTTTTTAAGTGAACATTTATTTTGAGACGAATGAAATATAAGGTATTTTGCAACGCCTTTTGTCTAGTGGTATGTGAGTTGCCCATCAACCTAGAGGTTATGGGTTCAAACCTCGTTATAGGCATTTGTAAGATATATTTTGAGATATATGGTATAAGGTGTGTAAAAAATTGCCGTGAAAAAAGAATAAAAAATTAAAATAAGGTATTTTGATGAAGCTGTAATGCACTGTAGAGAAATGTTATGTCATTTTGAAATAATAAGAAAAATAATGTTGTCACTAAAATAAAAATTGAGGTTAAAAAAAAATTAGAAATTGAGGCTATTACAAATAAAAATTTACAAATTGGTGAATGTGGACTCTGGTGGAGGGTCCGAAAATCCAATCCCATTTCTTACTATTGCTAAAATTGATTATAGCTTATTATATTTGTGTTTTTAGAGTTTAAAAAAGCTGAAGCATCTGGACGTGAGTGGGTCATACTTATTAACCAAGACCGGAAATTTCAGTGGTCTCGAGAATCTTGAGGAACTTAACTTAAGAGAATGTTATAATTTGGAAGAGTTGGATAGCTCTATTGGTTGCCTCCAAAAACTTGTTATATTAGAATTACGTTATTGCAGACGGTTGAAGAGGCTCCCATGGGAAATGATAGGCAAGTTAACGTCTCTTCAAAAACTAGACCTTGAGGAGTGTTCCAACCTAAAACACTTTAGTTTATGGAACACCGGATTCCCGATCTTCCGCGATCAACTGACCGAAATACAATTATCTCATTGCACCAACTTAAAATCGATTCCAGATCTTCCGAGAAGCGTTAAAAAGTTATATATGAGTTATTGTAGAAACCTAGTCAATCTTCCTTCAAATTGTTCTGAGTTACAATTTCTAACGGAGCTTACTTTGAATCATTGTTGTAAACTTGGATCAGAAGGTTTCACGCAAGTTACGGGACTAAGAAATCTACTTTATTTAAGAATGAAAAATTGCAATGTTTCGCAAGTATCCAGTAGAATTGGGAATTTAGTGTCATTATGGTATCTCGAACTTTCACAAAACACATTTTCTAGTCTACCGGAAAGCTTCATCAACCTTTCGAAACTGAAGACACTTGATATATATAGTTGTTCTGAATTACAGTTACTTCCACCTCTTCCATCGCAGTTGACAAAAATAAATGCAAGATATTGTGGGTCATTAGATGTGATGCCATTTGATGCAATGCAAAAGGCATATATTTTTCCTTCCAAAGTTTTCAAGGTGAGCAACCTCTCCATCCCTCCTCTCCCACTTTCTAGTGTATATATATTTTGAAATGAAGAAGCTTTTTTCATTTATTATTAAATAATAGGCTAATAACATTAAAAAATATCATACTTGTTCAAAAATACTCTTCTATGTAGCAAATTAAAACAAACACTCTTGTGACAATGTTGACATTTTTATCTTTATGTGATTAGTATGACAATTTTACGCTTCCAAATTACATAAATGATCCCTATGGGTTTGCGAAAATTGCATCCGACGTCCCTAGGGTAAATTACATAAATAGTCCCTGTCGTTTGGAGAAAATTGCATCCACCGTCCCTACTTTTTTTCGACTTTTTTACCAAAATTTTTATTTTCATTTTTTACTGAATTTTTCTTCCAATTTCTTTTTTTTTAAATTCTATTTCAAAAAAAAATTCGGAATTTTTAAATTCACATGTGACGAAAAAAAAATTTCACATGCACCAAAAGAAAATTTTAAAAAATAATTAGAAAAAAAGTTTTTTGAAAATAAAAACGGGCGAAAACGTATAAAATAGGACGAAAAAAGTTTTTCGACAAAAATTTTTCGAAAAAAAAATTGAAAATAATTCAAAAAACCAAGTCTGGAAAAAAAAATTCGAAACAAAGTTTAAGGATGGTGGATGCAATTTTCTCCAAATGACATGGACCATTTATGTAATTTACTTTAAGGATGGTGGATGCAGTTTTCAAAAATCCAAAGGGTAAAATGGTCATCACCAGTTTTTACTGCTCACTTAAAGACAAAAATGTCATGGTATTTATAAAAGCATTTTTTTTAAGTTCACTAGACAAGTATGATGTTACCCTTAAATAATATGCAATGAATTCTATACAGGAATCACTCATTAATACTGAAGGATTATTCATCGGTCTCTCAAGGAAGGAGTTACCTGAGTGGTGTACTTATCGAAACATTGGAAATAATGTTTCATCTTTTGTGTTACCTATCCAATTTGATAGCAAAATATGTGGTCTCATCTTATGTGCTACCACAGACAAAGATGATGAACGTCACGACTGGGTTTGGCCAGTAATTTATAATAAAACAAAAGGAACAAGTCATCAATTCCTTGATGGCGTGGATGGTAACGTTTCCATGTTGGTCATGTTTTATCCAATTAATGATACAACACTTGTGGTGGAAGCGGGTGATACTGTGGAACTTCAATTTAATCATAAAGAATGCCCACACCGCGTTAAAAATGGTGGGTTGCGTTATACAAAATGCCCACACTTCGCTAAAAGTGGTGGGTTGCGTTTGGTATACGAGGATGAAGTGGTAGATTCGGGATTAGTTTTTAAAAGAAGTTAGGAAGCCCACACTCTCTCTGTTTCCATTAACATCAGAGTCAGAGATAAAAGAACTATCTCGTGTTAATTTGATTACCAGGTGTTTGATGAATATCCAATGACTCTTTTTCTTATTGTGTCTTTGTTTAAAGAATCAAAGCCCTGTTGTTGTTTGTCTGTGCCATCCTGTCAGCTTGAGCCACAAGTGTTGTTTACAGGGTAATTCGGTTATATATTTTACCATCGTGATGAAATCTGTTGATTGCTATCGTTGTTTGAACCTGTTAATGCACTGTGTATCAGTATAATGCTAGTTGCTCAAACAGGTGGTGTATTCTACATTCTTGTTATTTACTTGGTCGATATAACAATAATTTCTTAGGTTGATGTATTTTATACGCTGGTGTGAGCAGTTTTACGAAGTGTTTAATTAGACGAAAATGTTTTCAGTTGGGATTAACTACGTGATCTAGTCTGATAAACTAAATGTCACAAACCAATTTTAGTCAACACCCTTGTATCTTACACCAATTTGATTAACTGATCAAGTTTGCCTAACTGCTTGATCTAGTTTGAGTAACTGATGTAATTTACACCAATTTTTTTCATTTGGGATTTCAATGCCACAATGTGTATTGTTGTTGCAATGTTTTATAAACGTAGCATACTAGCATTTAACAGATTATATTTCAACACTTTATACTAGTTTATCAGCAGTTGTTTTGTTTTTGCCCATGTCTATGTTACTTCCGTTTGATTTCTAGCATGTATGTGTATCGAGCTCTCATTTCTGTACTCAAATTCAGCTGAGTTGTGTCGTGAGAAATTTTGATATCGATATGACGAAAAAAGCTATTTACTTTTGTTATACTTTATGTAGTGCTGATGCAATTATGTGTTATAAAAACATAGCAACAACATAACCGGGTTGATTTGAATAAAAGCTATTGTATTAAGCTATGGGATCAAACTGATCCTGGACGGGTTAGATTTAACTGTCAGTGATACCTTTATTGTTGAATTTACTTATACTTGGATCTATCAGACACTCTAATTAGTGGTATTATCACTGCTAATATTTCCAATCTGACCTTCTATAACAAAAATTTGAAGTCGTAGTTGTCGAACTCAATTTGTAATTATCTGTCTCATGAAATTCACGAAGTACGTAGTACTACTTTAAAGACACTAAGTTATTGCTTTATTTAATAATTACCATTTGATATTTACTTTTTCTTAAGAAAAAATAAAAATAAACATTCTGCATATGTTATGTTACTGTATGTTGTTATTCAGTTGAGCACCATAGTCTGCAATCAGCACAATCCACAATGTTAAGATAGAAGGATTACACACTGCTACGCATTTGCTATAATTTTCAAAGATCAACAAGAAAGTCCATAGTTTCAGTTAGGGATGATGACCAGCTAGTTGGTATGCTTTCTTTGTATCGATACATCTGGTATCACTTATTTAGTAAGTAACTGGGTCATATATTTAGCACTACACATCAGTAAAGGTGTTGTTGCCTAACATATGCAGTACAGATAGTCACTGGAACATGTTCACTCCTTGTTTTAACTCGTTAAAACAGATTGTCAATCTAGTATTTATTAAAAACCAACAAATAATTGAATTAAATCAAATTGTCATTGGAACAGTCTCAAACAATTAATTGCCGCCAAAGATAGCAATGTTTATCTGTCACGATGAAGAATTATATTCTCAGAAGATCAACAAAAAGTACAAACACTTCCTTACATTTTTATTGAAATGGATACAAAACTATGCAACCATTTTGTCGTCGATAAAAAACATTGCTTCTCGTGTACAATGACAGCTTTTGAACAACAAGCGACCTATGCAGCTTGTAGTTGTAGCATATCTGCAAACTATGATAATCTGATCTTTCGGAAGAAAAAGCTCTGTTATCTATTAAAGTTAGTTCGAAAACATGAACTTGTGTTGTTAGATATATACAAGCGAGCTCCTATCCTGATCAGGCTGGGGCCGGCCCCGTGCAGGAGTAGGCGGTCGTTGATTTTTTAGCTCCTACATACATCAATCATGATCATATAACAGTCACAACAGACGACTAAGTATCGTTAGCAGAGATTAAAATGGGCCGCGCAGGTTCTCCTACCAGCTCTTTTTTTGTTTATTTTCAAACTTCTATTATAGATTTAAAAGTGCTATTATGAGTACCAGCATCCAGTGGCGTTCTTCGACATATTCTGGAGATGTTTCTGGTTCAAGCGGTGGGGGCAACGGGTGAATAAGTTTTGGAACAACTACTAATCCTCTTCCAGTTACTAGTATAGCTCCGGCATTGTTGGCAGTTCCTATACACAATTACCCCAATTTAAAAAGTCATCTGGCCAGAAACAACCGAAGCAGTCTTAAGAATCCAAGAATAGCTAATAGTTACCACAATAGTTTGTTGCTGAGAAAAGGGAAGCCCTTGAGCAAATCTCTCAAATCCATCCATTACGCATTCGTGTGCTCTTATAATCAGCTGGAGTTTGTTTCGTTTACAGAAGTCTGTAACCCTGTCAGGCTGCATATAATTACAATTCATTATGGTGTATTAAAGGTGTGAGTCAGAATAGGCGAGTAGGATAATCAAAACGGGTATTTTTTTAATACATGTCCAAATGGGTCGGGTTGACCCACGAATGTTGTCATTTCTTACTTTATGAGAAAACCTAACCATAGTTTGTTTGATTTTGATATACTTATTGGGCTTTTAATAGTATATGTGATTTGTGAATGACCAAAACGTATATATGCCACAAGCCCACAACTTACCATAGCCATAGTTCTTGCTTATATACGTTTTGGGTTTTGCTGCAAGGGTTGCTTCATTCCTTAAAGATAGATTTCATTAAGTGTTAACATTTTATATTGAATGAAGCTTACATGAATACATAAGAGCAAGTTAACATTTTATTTCGTTGGGAGCTTGCCACACACAATGAGCAGCATCAACTTATTTTTCCACACTGCAAATACAGATAAGTGTTTCTTTATTGACTTGTGTCGAGTGGGCAACTGTTATATACTTCATCACATTGACCTTCCTATTGCACAAGAAAACAGTATAAGGTTTTATCCGTTTAGCTATTGTGACAAAGTAGAAAACTTAAGCAGAAGAGCTCTTGTTTCTGCTTATGAGCTGCACTCGATCATCTCTTCCAGTCTTATAAAGGAAATAAAGCAGGATGAACAGGCTTGAGTGTCGATAGGTGACTTTAAGGTAGGCGCCTATCTCTTATTATACTATAGCAATGGGATAAGTTAGGATTGGTGCCCTAAATGAAGGAAAATCTATAAAAAAGCAGCATTTTGCCCAGATAGAACTTTTCAATTCATGATCTAAACTATAACAACGTGTGCTCCTTCCCCATCCAAAATGAAGAATACATCTTAATTTCAAATATTTTCGGATTTAAATGATTGTTATTGTTATTTAATTTGTAAGGATGAACAGGCTTGACGTGTTTTTTGAATTTTCACTTGTGGTGTTGTTATAAGATCTACTCATTCATTTTTGCGTTGGTTGTCTTTTTATGAATACTAAGTGAACGATGTTTTAGAGATTTATGAGTTTTTTGCTGTTATAATTAAATATAACTATTTACTAATTAATAGCAGCATGTTAGCCATTTTATTCCACTATATGAAGAAAAGACCAACTGTATATCAATTTCATGTGTAACAGACTACGTTGTTATGGTCTGCTATAAGCTGTGAGTGGCGATTTGCAAAGAAGATGTCATGATTTCTGGGATTGTAGTCTCATAACTTTTCTTTTCTTCCAGATAATGTGATTGGTAATAATAAGTGTTTATTTGTTGTTAGTCTGTGCCTTTTTATCAGTTTGAGGCATCAGTTGTTCAGTGGGTAATTGGGTCGTATATTTCATTATTGTAGTGCAATATGTTCATTTGCTATCATTGTTTAAATGTGTGAATGCATGCACTGCATATCAGCTCAAGGTGTTATTTATTTATTTTTATTGAAAATTAAGAAAAAAGGTTTGCTAATCAAACCGACCCGACCTGTTTTGACCCATGATAAAACTTATGATTTTTTATAAGCCCTCCATCAGCCTCAACAAGACCTCATTCATGACTGGTATGGACTTACAACATTATATTATAGAGATTTTGGTCATTTAGCCAATCCGAACAACCAATATTACTCCTTAACTAGTTTGGTGTTATGAGTCTGAGGGGTATGTAGATGAAGTTGGTGATATGGGGGTAGCCACTGAAGATAATTCTTAGCAAACTTTTAACGATTCTTAACATTGTTTGTTCAAGTCCTTGGAAATAATGATTAAGTTAGATAAAGTAGAAAGATCTCCATGCTCAATTATCGCTAATTTGTGGAGCACGCCAACAGAATGGACGCCAAGTGTTTGATGAAATTCCAATGATAATAACCATTTAACAGTAACATCTGATGAGTAAGTTTCTTAGGTTACAGCCTTACAGGCATCACTTGTTTAGTGGGTGATTGGATAACATATATTCTGTCATTGTGATGGAATCTGTTTGTGATATAATCACTGTCGTTTTTTGAATTTGCAATGGCAATGCAGTTCAGTATAAGGTGTTATTCTTATAGCTACAACATAGTTGAAAAGCTCTTGTTTCTGTAAATGAGCCATATTACTATATAAGATTAGTAAAATAAGTTATAATTATACGAGTCTTTTATTTGGGAATCATGATAAGATTAGATGTACACATACATGTAAGGGATTTTGGTTGATTTGGGATAGTTTGATGTTATTGACTTTCTTGCATTAAAGTCAAATTTTGACCCATGTGTAGTGGGTCAAGTGTGTCTAACAACCATAGCATCACAGATTTATACAGAATCTTAGATGATAAAATGTGACAATGAATATTGTTGCTGCAATATTTTATTACCGTAGCATCAGATTTTAATGGATCATTTCAACACTGTAACTTAAATATATATGGCAGCTATGATATGTATGCCTTGTGTGCAGAGCAAATGGAGTATCATCAGGATGTTGTGTTTTGCAGCTGCTGTCTCTTATCGATGGCGAGAAAGGATCAACAAGCAGTTTATAAATGAGACCAGAGGTTATGAAGTGTTACATAATGTGATCCTCGATACTGTGAGACTGAAGCTCATGAGATTAAAGGTAAAACCTTCGGTTGCAGTCAACAATGCTTAATAAAACATAAGAAATGTCATCTTTTCAAAATGTAGCATTTCAAGGCTTGTTCCATGTTCGTTTATGTTTAATCCAGTTGGTGATACAGCACTTACGGTGGAAGCAAGTGTTGACACTGTGGGTACTTCAGTTTAATGATAAAGACCTTGTTCCGCGGAATGTTATTGACCCACATTCCCTGTCCCATTGGAGATGCATGCTGCAATTAGTCTGTTAAAGTGTATGAGAATTCTCCACCATCGAAGATGATGAAAACCATAGTTATAATTGCCGAGTTTTTGACTTACTTTATTCTGTGATAATTTGTCTATCGATCATATTAGAAAGTTAAAGCCAAGTGAATACCCGCCTATTTGATGGAATCCGGTGATACTAACTATTTAACACTAACATCTGATGAGTAAGTTCTTAGATGAAATTTGAATGATCCGAGTTTCGTGGAGTGGGTAACTTAACGAAAACATTATGATCATATAGAAATGACTAATCGTGTGTGAACATTAAGGATTAAGTACTTAGAACCTAATTTATCAGGGTATTATCCATAATCGCTGATTAACTAAGAGTAAGGCTTTATATATACTTTATATATTTTGGCAAAAATTGGAGAGGGTGCGGTTATTTCAAAGGAGTGTTCAATCACTCATTCACCCCCCGTATGTAAGATTAGTTAAGCAAGGGTAAAGTCTATTTATACTTTATATACTTTTCTCCGGTCTTATACAGTTCATATCGATAAAAACTCATTAGAAATATTATATATTTTTTCATGTATACTCATTCTGCATAACTAAAAAATTTAAAATATTATGCATAATGAATATGCATAGAAAAAACTCATCGATACTGTATAATGAAACTAGAGAAAAAGTACATGAAGCATAAATGAACTTTATCTTAAAATAAGTTAAAATTATAGGAATGTTACATACATGTTAAGTGTGACAACCCTTAATTTTTTAGATCGTTAGGGAGGAGGGAGTGGTACCTAATACCTGGTCTTGCATCACCTCTATCCGATAAAACCTCAAACTCAAAACTACCCAATTCACCTTAACACTACCAAGTGGAGGGTGGTACAGTGCACCGATTTTTTTAATACATAAAATCACATACAATATTAAAATAAAACATACCATTTCATTAAAAAATACATATATTAAAAATAAAACAAATTAGAAAAAGTAAAATATAAATATGTATATACTAAGGTTTGAAATGTAAACATGTATATACTATAAGGTATAATATATAAATTACTTGTATATATTAAAAAGTTAAATCTAAAATACCATTGTCTTCTACTCTTCTCCATCTCCATGTTTAGCAACCTGCAAGAAAAAAAAATGGAACCCAAAAAATATGTATTCCGATCCCCCAACGTTCGACTTTTTTGAAATCTTTCTCATTTCACCGAGCGGGCTTGGAACTCGATTTGCTTCACCGATTGCCCTACCTGATCAAGGCGGAATGGTGTAGCCGCTCGGCTTCAGCTACTCGATGGCCTTACCCGAACTCACTCCCTCCTCCCTTATGTAGTAAGTCATTTTTGTCTGAAAATGAAAATATTTATTTTAGAAATTATTATGACTCAAAAACGAGAGGCCATCTCGTTATTCTTGGCTAGTGGCACCACACGCATACCGACACTACGATAAGAGCAAAATTAGATTAAATAAAATTCCCGGTATGTGAAGCTAGAATGTATAACACGTGCTCAAAAACATGTTCATAAAACATCAACTAATAAAAATTTAACAAACCTTAGTACCGTGATCAAAATATAACTCAGCGGGATACGAAAATACCAAACACAACATAACACTACTTATACACTTAACAAATAAAACACCATTTAACATTTTTTAACTAATAATATATATACCCTTAATAATTATATAAAAACTCATTCCTTCTCCTTGTGTATCTCCACTCACGGCAAAAATAAAAAGGGAAGGGAAAACCAGATTCTTTCTTTTTTCCCCTTTTCCTGTAAATCGACTAGGTCAAAATCCCCAAAGGAGATATCCAACATCTACCTTTCCATCTCTTCATACTCTCCCTCACCATATCCATGAATCAAATTGTCTCAAAACACTTTTTCCTTGATGTTTTACTACTGCCATGCGCATGGGTACAAACCAAGTCAAAAGAAAAAGCAATGGTAGAAGCATACATCACTATCTTCTCTTCTAGGGTCAAATTTTCGAGACCTCCTAGGTGAATAGATTGGAATGGGAGCCTTAGCTTAAATTGGCTTCACCCCAAGACTCAAGAAGAAAAGGAGAGTCAAGGCTTTAACGGTAACAACTCGGACTACAATTTACTGAATGATAAATTAAATAACACAATGAAATTCATTGATTCTTCTTTGAAATTAAAGACACAATTTAACAAGATTAATAACAAAATAAACTTTGAGATGATGACACGTAACTCCTCCCTCATTCTCTAAGATGTTAACCTTGTTTTGCAACAATCGCTAACCCATGTCCACGAATTCTAGGAGCATTTTTACTAGAGAAAGATATTATTTAAATTACCAAACGACCCCTTACTTAACTATCAGATTACCTAATTACCCCAACTTTATGACTGTGACATCCTAAATACCCATCTATTTACTATTCGAAGGTGGAAGAAGCACCCCAATCAATTTCACCAACACTCTTGCAAAAATTAGGGTTTTGTGAAAGTTGGGATTTTCAAAAATTAGGTTAGGGCTTTTGAAATTGAAGGTATATATAGTCCAAGTCTAGTTTCAATTTGGTGGTACTCAAGAAAGTCGCGTTCTAATTGGAGTTGTTGCTCAGTCCATCCACTCGAATCATCTGTTTTGTAAGAAAGATTATTCTTGTGTTTTCTTTATATTTTGACAATAGAATTATTACTTCCTTGTCCTCAAGGCAAGAATTATGGAAATTGTGAATCGATCATTACAGCATCTTCCCATGTAGCTTCTTCAAGCCCTGAACTCTTCCATTGAATAAGCATCTGTGGCACAGCTTTGTTTCCTCGCTTTATCATCCTCCTTTCAAGTATTAGCTCGGGTTGAAACAAGAATTGGCCCTCCTTCCCAACTTTTGGAAGGTTGGTGATGACCCGCTTACCCTCCCCAATCTTCTTTTTAAGTAACGATACATGAAACACGGGGTGAATTTGTGACCCACTAGGCAGCTCAAGTTTATAAGCTACTTTTCCAATTCGTTTGAGCACTTGATATGGGCCAAAATACTTACAAGATAACTTCAGATTCCTTCTAACTTCCACCGAGCTTTGTCTATACGGTTGCAACTTCAGATAGACCCAGTCACCTACTTCAAATTCTCTTTCCGTTCTATTCTTATCTGCATACATTTTGTATCTGTTTTGAGCATGAGTTAGAGCTTCTTTAACTATCTTATTCATAATGTTTCATTTTGTAATGAACTCTCCAACTGTAGCCACTGAAGTACCCTCTCCGTCATCAGGGAAGTTGAACTGTCTAGGAGTTATTCCATATAGTGCTTCAAATGGTGACATTCCAATGGCCGAATGTGGTGTGGTGTTATACCACCATTCTACCAGGGGTAACCAATTCGCCCATTGATGAGGTCTTTGCCCAGTCATGACCCTTAAATAGGTTTCAATACACCTATTCACTCTTTCTGTTTGGCCATCTGTTTGCGGATGGTAAGCGCTACTGAAATTTAGTTGTGTACCCATAACCTTGAATAACTCCTGCCAAAACCGACTCAGAAACAATCGATCCCGATCACTTACTATCGTTTTAGGTAACCCATGAAGCTTGTAAATATTATCCAAGAAAGCTTGAGGCACATCCATTGATGAGAAAGGATGTGTCAAGGCGATAAAGTGGCTATACTTTGAGAAACGGTCCAACACTACAAAGATAGTGTCCTTCCTGCGAGATCGAGGCAATCCTTCTATGAAGTCCATGGAAATGTCTTCCCACACTTGGTTAGGTATGGGTAGAGGTTGAAGTAAACCGGGATAAGACACATTCTCACTTTTATTCATGTGACAAATGTCACATTCTTTCACATGCTTCTTGATTTCAGTCTGCATAGATGGCCAATAGAAAAATTGTGATACCCTTTTAAGGGTTACATCTCTGCCAGAGTGACCCCCAAAACTACTTCCATGCATCTCGGTAATTATTTGTTTTCTTAAACCACCACTTGACCCCACGAAAATTTTACCATCTTTTTTTAACAACCATTGTTGTAATGACCAGCCCCCATTGTTTTCTTTATCTGTAGCAAGCATTAAAAATTACATGGTTGCACCATCACCTTCATAACTCAACCCAATCTCTGTTATCCAAGTAGGAGTTGTTGTAGTGATCATGTTGCACTCACCCTCTGTTAAAACCCATATCCGGACTCAACTAGGGTATAATAACAATGATTGAATAGATGCACAGCGGATAATAATTGACACAATCAAAGTTACCAACAAGGTTTTTCTCATAAAACAATGATCCTCTATGGATCTTTTTCTATCTCTCTAATGATGTTTTCCTGGAATGTTTTTCTCAAGAGTTATTGAATACAAAAGCTATCAGTTCCTTTTATACACAAGGAACCCTAAATAAACAATAATATAAAATAAATGCATATCACTACATAAAATAGCTCATGCAAATCCTAACAAACTAATACTGATTAACTATATCAGTAGAAATATAATATCAGCTGAAACCATCTACACGTTTTACTGCTTCAGCAGACTTGCTTCTTCAGCAGAATCATATTGCACTCAATGATTCTTGACATTATTTTCGTGAGAATTCCTACTGCGAAATTCCAACAATCCTCCCTAAGCTGGAATTTGACTTGGTTAAGTTCCGGTTTCTTGATAGATCTTTAACCTTGCGGCACTAGAGGATTGGACACGAACATCGAAGAAAGAACCATAACAAATACATCTCTAGGATGACAAAACTCGAAACACTAGATCTTTGCGGCAACAAAAGACAAAAGGTACATCAAAGCAGTTAGTTGCATACTATTCTCATCACATCCGAGTGTTAACTCCCGTGAGAGTGAATCATTGAAAATAATGGATTTGATGTCTCTTTACCAATAGCCATTACTACTGGAGTAGCCAAATGTTTAAGTTCGAAAACTATGGTACATCGATAACCATCGATTTATTAGCAAATTAGCAACTATATAACGGATTTGATATGTCTTTACCGTGGCCGTTTGCTCGGGACTAGCCAATCCTTTGGTCACCCAATAGAGGCGCAACCATGGTGAATTGATGACCATTTCAACTCTCGACAATGAAGCATGGGTGAGTTGAGTACCCTATGATTTTGAGCAAACCATTACGACTATTACTTGAATTGAGATGTCTTTACCAAAACCGTTTGCTTTTGGACTAGCCAACTCTTTGATGGAATGCCGTCATCATCATGGTGAGTTGATTACCATTTATGGATTTTCGCAGCCTTTACCACAAGCCATAATCATGTGGGCTAGTCAACTCTTGTGTCAGTAAGACATGGTGAGATGAAAACCATTAGTTGTGTGGTAATTAACCAACACCAAAACCTGCAAGCAAGAAATTTTTCTCATGAAACTACACACAGACAGGTTAGAGATTTTTTTTTTTCACTAAATAAAAACAATACAATTTTTTATTTTATTTTTTTTTAATAAAATAAAATAAAGAAAGAATAAAAATAACCAAAACATGTAAAATAAACCATCAAGCGTAGAAACCAAAAACAGTTGTAGTGTCGTGAAACACTAAGCCTCCCTTAGGCGTATGAGGATCAACAGTGCAAAAATGGTTAGAATACAAAAAAATACAACAATAAGCCTCCCTCAATCAATGCACCGACAAAGACTATTTTCTTGGGTACCGAATAAACCTTTCCTTTGAGTTTTCCAAGAATAACTTTGTTGAGGGCTTAACAATGATTGCCACTCTAACTCCACCATGTGCCATATTCATATGAGATACATAAGGTGTATATGACTAAAATAAGAACTTGTAGGTCTATAGGGCCTAAGTCTAGCATTCTTGTTCCACCAACCGGTGGTGGCGGTGAAGAAGATCCTCCACGGAGGGACCGGAAAAGGCCTATTAAGCACTGTCGTGACGAGATGCATACACCTTTGGTTTACCAAGTGGGGCTGGTTTACTGCTCTCACATGTGCGACTTTGGGAACAAATGGAGGAATACTATCAACATTAGTCCATGTGGGTCTAGATCTAGTGGTGCATTGGCCATAGGAAACACCCATCCTTTTCTCTTGATAATCACGGTCTTTAATAAGATGGAGTTTACTACCACACAAAACAAGATTTCTTCTTAAAGACTTATTCTTAACACAACTTTGTTTATTACATTTAAACTTATCGAAAGCAATTAGAAACAAAATTGTGTTTATGAGAATAATTAAGCGGCTTTGTTTTGGGCTCATCTTGACTACTTTGGACTTAGGTGTGGTCTTGGGTGTGTGCCTAGGAGAGTCGGACTTTTCTTGGAATCACATGAGGCATAGTCGGTGGACTTTGGGTCGATGACTTGTCACTTTAGAACAAGAGACAGAGTCATTAGTTTTGCTACTAAGGTCTGGCAAGTCACTTGACTTTTTGCCATACAAATGATGTGATCCATCAAAGTCGACTGTAATGGACAGGTCAATGGGCATGTGCTCACCTCTAATAGGTCCACGAATAGTATGTAGGTCACCTGTTTCACAAAATTAGCTAGGCCTGCTGGTGTAGATTTGCTTGTGTCATTCCTAGCTTCTAATCCTACATACTTCTTAAAGCCTAAACCTATAGAAGTATTCGGAGTTTGACTAGCATAGATGTGACTAGCTAACTTGTTTCCATTTAATAACCATTCTTTATGCCTAGCAATTTCCTCATCTAGTTTCTCTTTAGCTCTAGATTTTCCGACACTACATCTTCTCTTAATTTCTCGGACCTTTTAACTCATTTTAGCACATTCGAGATCCCTTTCTAACACACTTAACTTCTCATCATAAGCTATTTGATTCTTACGAAACCAAACCTTTTGTCTTTCTAGTGTTTTTAAAGCTGTTTATAAGCTTCAACTTCTACAAAGCATTCATTATATTTAGGTTTCAAAGTATCATAAGCTTCTTTGAGTTCAGTATAACGCTCACTACAACCAAACACACAATTATGTACCTGAGAGATGCCCATGAATGCAAAGTGTGGATGGCAAGTTCTTGACATAACCTTGACATCAACTTCCTTGCTCATCTTCTTGAACTCGGCCTTTCCACCATACCTTTCTTTGAGTGCATTCCATATCGACTTGCATCATCCGTATAACGAAAATCGCTACATGATCGGAGGAATAGATTTAAGCAAGATAGTTACGGCCTTTCACTCTCTTTTTACGACAATGTGTTCATCTGCGATCGTTGGAGGATGAAAAAGAGGTTTCCATCGCGATCACATCCAGTCCTTTTCAAGCTGTTGCCATTTTGGATCACCTTCCAGATATTCATATCATTATTCATGATCCAGTATTCCATCTTCTTAGCCCAAACCTCGTACTCATCATTCATCAAATAAGGAAACACAACATCATCCCTATTATTATCAAATTCTGCCATTTTATGTGATAACAGCAGTAAAGTTATGTGATAGCAGCAGTCTCAAAAATATGTCGAACAGTAAAACAAACTTGAGTGGACCAATCAAACCAATTCAACAATATCAGTGGGAACACTTGATGTGTTCGGTAGGAATAAAGTAAGACCGAGGGACCAATCAGCAGTAATAACCCACGTGAGCCAACAAGTCAAACGAGTATGATCAATATCAATAACGTTGTCCAATGTAACATATATAATGATCCACCAATTAAAATGCGCTGCAACCCCAATACTATCACCAGCAATCCACGTGAACTCTTTAAAAACCCTTGAATGACCAAACAAACATGGGACACACGATCACCACTTTAAATACGGCAGTCCATGTGACTTGACAGTTGACCCCATTCGACTATAATATTAACCAATGATGAAACATGAATCAATTTCCCATATGCACCATCACGTGGTTATATATAAATGTAGGACCGGCCTTTGAAAACTCAAACAGTACGAACTATCACGTGATGTCTGATAGCAGTACCAACACTTTATCCCACGTTAGCCAATCAACTCTTCAGCAGTAATGAAATATCATAAACTGAGACCCACGTTAGTATCTTATTGACCAATCACAATTCGAGATCCACTATAACATCTATACCATACCTCAGCAGATCAACAATTAGAATGGCCAACAAAGGTGGGACCCACGATCAAAACAACACACGATGTGGATGAACAAGTGGGACCAGCGATTAAATAAATACTCCCAACCAGCAATTAACCTTGACTATTCTCAAAAATTAATATTACCTACGTGTAGGACATGCGCCGTCAATAATCATGAAAGATGTCATTGGACCAATCGACAATAATATGGACAACAAGTGGGACCACCGATTATTCTTCACACAAAACCAGATCCACAAATTTAAAGCCAGTCAGTACGAGAATAAAATACCTTTAAGTTATCCTTTTAAATGATGAATGTGCAGCGGCAACAATATAACATCAGATCTGCCCACACGAATCTACTCTTCTTCTCTTTTCTCATATGCTACTATAGAAAAACCATATAAACCCTAGATCGAGAGCCACGAGGCTCTGATACCAATTGTTGAAACCCAGATCCGGACTCAACTAGGGTATAATAACAATGATTGAATAGATGCACAACGGATAATAATTGACACAATCAAAGTTACTAACAAGGATTTTCTCATAAAACAATGATCATCTATGGATCTTTTTCTCTCTCTCTCTAATGATGTTTTCCTGGAATGTTTTTCTCAAGAGTTATTGAATACAAAAGCTATCAGTTCCTTTTATACACAAGGAACCCTAAATAAACAATAATATAAAATAAATGCATATCACTACCTAAAATAGCTCATGAAAATCCTAACAAACTAATACTGATTAACTATATCAGTAGAAATATAATATCAGCTGAAACCATCTACACGTTTTACTGCTTCAGCAGAATCATATTGCACTCGAGCAAATTCTTCAGCATTATTTTCAGCAGAATTCCCAACACCCTCCGTTAATGACAATCTAGAAAGCGCATCATCAACCTTATTTTCGGTCAGATAGTCTAATCCCATCAATTTAGCCACTTTTTTTGTAAGAGACTAGTGACTCTCTGTTCAAGGAAGTACTTGAGACTCTGCTAGTCAGTTTTAATAATAAAAAGGTGACCTTGGAGGTAAGGTCTCCACTTATTGATCGCCATCACTACAGCTAGCAACTCTTTTTCGTATGTAGACAACAATTCATTCTTTTTACTCAGCCCTTTACTAAGGAACGCTATTGGTTGCCCTTGTTGCATCAAAACAGCCCCAACTTCTATGTTACAAGCATCCGTTTCCACAATAAATGGCAATGTAAAATCGGGCAACCTTAGAACCGGGGTGCTGATCATCGCTTCTTTAAGTTGGTTAAATGATGTTTCGGCTTCATTAGACCATTTAAACCCATGTTGTTAATACAAATAAGCCGTAAAAACGTTTATTTATATTTTACGATCTTCTAATGTTTTGTCGATAACAAAAGTAAAATCATATTAACGAAACAAATAAAATACGTAAATGATTTGAACTAATAGTTTTCTAACATATTCACATTTTCACATAAAACACTAAAACAAGTACAAGTAATTTTATGATCTAGATATATATGTACAACAACTAGTGTTTACATATTGGCTTAACAAGTATAAGTGATTTTATGATTTAGATATATATATACGACAACTAGTGTTTACATATTGAGTTAACACATACTTAAGCTAAGTATACTAAAATGGGTAAAACAAGTATATACTAAAATGGGTAAAACAAGTATATACTAAATAGATAAAAACTAGCAAATGGTTTTGACCCATAACCCATGGTTTTATATATACCACTTACACAAGTTCAATGTATCCTTAAGGTACATTGTATCTAGAAAGAAAACCATGGATCAACCCATAACCCATGACCCATGACCCATAACCAAAAATACCCATGGGTAAAGAGGAGCGTTCCACGGATCCCTAGCTTTGTGCTAGCGGATCCCAGTGGAAGGATCCGTGGGATCGGGGAAGCAGTGAGAATTTTCTCTATAAATAGAGAGCCATTTCTTCCTTTCTATTCATGCTTTTACACATACTTCCCCAGTATTCTAACCCTCAACCTCGGATCCAAGAGATCTATGTAGTTTTGTATTTTGTTTTGTGTGATCTTCTAGGTTCCTCTTAAAGGAAAGATCACCACTTCTTGAAGACGTGCAAGCTCAAGTCCATGAGTTGCCATGCCTCGTCATCATCAAGACAACGAAGGTTCTCTTGTTGATAGATCTACCTTTCTCCATAGATGTTGGGTTGAAGGCATTAGTGAAGAATGCCGAAAGTGTCAAGATGAAAGCATTAGTGAAAGGTGCTCATCATCCATGTCAAAGCATTAGTGAAGAATGCTAAAGGTGTCAAGGCGAAGGCATTAGTGAAGGGTGTCAGCGTTGTGTCAAAGGCATTAGTGAAGGATGCGAAGAATCAAATCAAGTAGCATTTGGGAAGAATGCCTGGGTCATTATAATCGATGAGGTGCATCGTTATCCATATAAGTATTTGTTTATTTACAAGGATGGTGATATCCTTGATGGTGTTGTAACAAGGAGTAGATCTCCTTGATAATAGGTTTTAATGTCGTGAAGGGTAGTAGTTCCTCCATAGTAATGGAACTAGGTGCTTAGCCTAGTACCTAATAAAGGGTAAGCGACGTTGTGATAGGATTAGTTCTCCTAAGGTGTGAAAGAACTCGGTGGTTAGCCTAGCACCGTATAAAGGGTAGGCGACGTTGTGTTAGGTGTGGTTCGCCTTGGTGTGAAGGAACTCGGTATTTAGCTTTGTACCGGAAAAAGGTTAAGCGACGTTGTGAAGGCTTCTCCGCCATAAGGAATTGGTGTAGTGCTTACGAACTCTCGAGTAGGTGACTCGGGGAGTGGAGTAGGGCAAGGAAGGTGTCCTTGTAGCCGAACCACTATAAATAACTTGTGTCGTGGTGATGTGCTTCTTACTCTTTATATTTCATTACACGTTTATATATCTATCTATCAACGTCCAACATAAACAACCAAATAGATTGACATAAGTCGATCTAATTATTTAAAAGGAAGTTTTAAATTGGTAAAACTATTCAACCCCCCCTTCTAGTTTTCCACACATGTTTCTTCAGCAATTGTGTAAGGGGTTTTGCAATCACACCATAACCCTTTACAAATCTTCGATAGTACCCGGTAAGTCCTAAAAAGCCTCTTAGTTGTTTTATATTCACAAGAGTAGGCCACAACTTCATAACTTCAATCTTTTTTCGATCGGCAGCAACCCCTTTCTTCGAGATAATGTGGCCAAGATATTCCAATTCTCTTTGAGCAAAAGAGCACTTACTCATTTTAGCAAATAATTGGTGTTTCGTCATCACCTGTAACACCTCCTCCAAATGTTTAACATGCTCTTCCAAACTACGACTAAAAACAAGAATGTCGTCAAAGAAAACCAACACTCGTTTTCTTAAATACGGCTCAAACACTTCTTTCATTAATGATTGAAATGATGCTAGTGCATTTGTTAATCCAAACGGCATCACCTTAAATTCAAAATGGCCATGATGCGTTCTAAAAGCCGTTTTAGGGATGTCTTCCTCAGCAACTCTAATTTGATGATAACCGGATCGAAGATCCAATTTAGTGAACCATTTTGCACCATTAAGTTCATCTAATGACTCCTCTATAATGTATTGGAAATCTATCTTTAATGGTGATATCATTCAATCTTCTATAATCCACACAACCTCAAGTTCCATCTTTTTAAGTACTAACAACACGGGAGAAGCAAAAGTCATTCTTGTATTGTATGATTCGAAGATAACATTTCTTTGACTTGTTTCTGGTTCACTCTTTTGAATATAAGGAATTACGTATGGTCTTTGGCTTATGGGTTGACTTCCTTCTTTAAGAGGATTTTGTGATCATGTCTTCTAACATGCGGTAATCCTTTTGGTTCATCAAACACGTTCTTGTATTGTTGTATTGTTCCCTGGATGCACGAGGGAATTTTTTCAAAGGAGTCACAAATCATGTACAACAGATAACCCACTAGCCCATGCTTCGTTTTCTTTAATAGGTTGTTGAATCCTTCCCCACTAATCATACTTAGAGACCCCTCTTCAGTGGCACCCTTCAAGACAATCTTCTTTTCTCTGTCACTTAAAGTTACTTCAGTCAAGTCATAATTGAACGTAACAGGGTTGTACCTTCTCAACCATTCCACTCCAAGTACCATGTCACAACCACCCAATGTTAATACTCGTAAATCAGCCTCAAAAGTTTGCCCCTGCGTGATCCACTTAAACTTACTACACTTGGAATCGCTCGACAATTTGTTACCATTACCCACCTTCACAATTAATGGTGTAGAATATTCTTCTACACAACCTAACTTTCTCAATGTAGTTGGGTCAATAAAGTTGTGTGTCGCACCACTATCAACTAGAATGGTCAATGTATGTTTATTCACTAAGCCCTTTAACTTGATAGTTTTGTAGGTTGCAACCCTGTTAATGCATGTAATGAAATGTGACAATCCTCCCCATTCTTCTTTGCTTCATCCATGTTTCTCTGTGAGATAACGCCACCATCGTCTTCACTTGAATCATCTTCTTCGCCATACATATGATACAAGCGAGCTTTGCATACATGACCAGGAGAAAACTTGTCATCACAGTTGAAACAAAGTCCTTTCCTTCTTCTCTCATGGACTTCAACACTACTTAACATTTTTTTTGACTGATTTGTTAGTGGTTGGGTTATGGAGAGTTAATTTAGGACTTAAACTGGAATTTTGTTCGGTGTAAGAACGGGTATAGGATTTGGGTTGTGAGTTGGTGGTTTGTGAAAAGTTTTGAGAATACTTTGAGATTCTAAAGGTTAGCTTAGTTCAAGCTTTCTGAGTGTTGATATCAGCTTGCTTAGCTAGCATTAATACCTCTTCGAACGTACTAGGTGTGGCCATAATCACTGCTCCTTTAACTCATTCGTTAATACCTCTTTGGACATGAAATATCCATCCGTTAATCCTGGTTGTTTTGCCACAACATACGCCTTTAATTCTTCAAATTCATCCAGATAAACATCAAGAGTAGTTATTTGCCTAAGTTTATTAAACTTAGCTTGGGGATTCGTATGCTCAGAAGAGGTGAATCTCCTTACCACATCTTGAGTAAAATCCCCCATGTAATTCATTCCCTACCAATATGATAAAATTGATACCACATGCTAGCTCTCCCTTCGAAATATGTAGAAGCATATTTGGCCTTTCTTATCTCATCCATTGGGTGAAATTCAAAGTATTGATTACTTCTAATAACCCATCCCCTGGGATCACTACCCTCAAACTTTGGAAAATCCATTTTAGGAGGTTTATTATTATGCCACTGATTCATGTGAAATTGGTTGGGTGGATATTGACCTTGATAAGGCTGAAATTGTTGAGGCGGGCGGTTGAGATATGTGGTATTGGGTGTCACATAAACGGGTGGTCTCAACGGGTTTTGGTAGTCGTGGGATGATGGTTTGTGGTTGTAAAATAGACTTGGATTTGGTTGAGGAGAACTGAAAATTGGAAAAGTAAAAAAAGGAGAAGAAAGGTTCATGCTTGTAGTATAGGTGTAATTGTGAGGGGAACTGATGTGTGTATTAATAAATGGTGAGTTCACTCTTGTTATAGATGGATTAGAATTTGAATACCTGGTTTGATGTTCATTTGTGGTTCTTTCTAGTCTTTCCCTTGAATGATGAGAGCTTGATCCAATATCCCCTTGACTAGGACTTGGAAATGAGTTATTTTTTTCTTTTGAAGTTTCTGTTACCTTAGAGCCCAACTCCATGATCATCTTTTTAATTTCCTCCATGGATCTATCCAACCCCTCCATTTTTATGTTACCCCCCTTAATCAGTTATGTCATTTCTCCCATCTTTTTGTCATGCCCATCTAACCTACGATCAACCTCCTTTAAACGAGTACCCTTCGCCATTGGCCAAGGATTCGATAGCTCTGAAACCACTGTAACGCTAACAACTCGGACTACAATTTACTGAATGATAAATTAAACAACACAACTGAAATTCATTGATTCTTCACTGAAATTAAAGACACAATTTAACAAGACTAATAACAAAATAAACTTTGAGATAATGACACATAACTCCCTCCTACGGTTCTCTAAGATGTTAACCTTGTTTTGCAACAACTGGTAACCCATGTCCCTGAATTCTAGGAGCATTTTTTACTAGAGAAAGATATTATTTAAATTACCAAACGACCCTTACTTAACTATCATGTTACCTAATTATCCCAACTTTATGACTGTGACATCCTAAATACCCATCTATTTACTATTCGAAGGTGGAGGAAGCACCCCAATCAGTTTCACCAACACTCTTGCAAAAATTAGGGTTTTGTGAAAGTTGGGATTTTCAAAAATTAAGTTAGGGCTTTTGAAATTGAAGGTATATATAGTCCAAGTCTAGTTTCAATTTGGTGTTACTCAAGAAAGTCGTGTTCTAACTGGAGTTGTTGCTCAGTCCATCCACTCGATTCATCTGTTTTGTAAGAAAGATTATTCTTGTGTTTTCTTTATATTTTGACAATAGAATTATTACTTCCTTTTACTCGGTTTAATTATGAACAATTAAAGAAAATGTTAAGTTGTTGTTGTTGCCACGGTTGTGGATCGAGAAAAAAAACATAAAAATCTCTTAGAAGTTCTCATTTGATTTCGACTTAGTATTTGGCTAAATTTTTGTCTTGCGTAAATCGGCTCAACCATGTCACCCACGAAGGGCGTCCTCGTTTATGTTGTAATATGCTAGTCATGTCTTGTTCTCGCCTCACTAGTGTCAGACAATATAAAAAAAATGGTTGTGTGGGTCTTGGACGCGACAAGGGATACACGAAAGGTATCCCCTTGCTTGATTGTTCGGATTAAGTAATAAGGGCTTTAGATATACATTGTTGTGTTTCGGTTTAGATCCTCTAGCGTGAAAATAGTCACACCTCAACGAACCATAAATTTATTCCTGTCATTGTATTATCCTTGGTATCGGGCCTCCAAGGCCAGTCCGATTTAAGTTTGGAGTTTGTGTGTTTGTTATGTGGGTTGAGAAGCCCACTTTCCATAAGGGTCCGTTGGGTGTAAGAATGGGCCGAAGCCCACTCCAAGGTCCACAACAGTCCGTTGACTGTTGGTCCGGGCCACAGCCCGAGCACGACGTCCCACTCGCTCGCCTTCTTAAAAGTTCTCGTCGATTATTATTTTTACTTACGTCGTCACCGTAAATTACATATAAACACGTAAATTGATAAATGAATTTTATAAACAAGAATTGTAATCCTGTAAAATAATTAAACCAAATATGACTAAAATAATGAAAATGTTTTTATGAAGATTCTTCAAAAATTAATATTTCATTTTCTTTCAGACCCGACACTTTTATACATAAAGCAAGTCAAACTATACGGACTCATCAGGAAATAATCTATAAACCTCGGTTCAAATATTTTATAAACATATTATTTTATTTTCAAAGGCGACAATAAAAATGTTATATATACTTGTAGATATATAAATATACATACACTGTACACATATCGATAAAACATATACATATAATTTCATAAATAAATATCCACTATACTTATAACATTATTTAAGCCAAACTTCCTTTACCGGTCAAAAGTTATATTTTCTATAAAGCTTTCGTTAAAACACTATATGTAACTCATTTCTAGCTGAAATATATACTTTTCAACATAGTTTTCAAAACAAGTTCTATTAGCCGAAATATACGCATTATTTTGAAAATGAAAATTTTAAAACCTAACGTCAACAACAACAACAACAACAACAAAAACAACAACAACAACAACAACAACAACAACAATGCTTGTGAAGATAAATAAAGTTAGATAAACTTTACTTGGGGTCAAAAACTGAGACTTGTCATACTAATCCAGGTCGCGTGTCCGTGCCATCCAATAATTCTAATTGACTGTTGCTTTAGACTACTTTTTGCCACGGTGAGTATTCACAGACCCCTTTTTACTGCTTTACTTATTTGGGGTGAAATGCATGAATATAAACTTAAATTATTTTTATCTGAAATAGAACCTTTAATATATTTGAACCTTTTGACTTATATTGACCCCTCTTTGACTTAATTTGAAACTTTTAATATATTTGAACATTTTAATATATTTGAAACCCTTGACTTATATTGAACTCTATTTTGACTTGATTTAGATTATTTAACATATTTTGAGCCCTTAGACTCTTGGGCTTAATTATGAGCTTATGACTTGTTTGGACCTAATGGACCGTACGTCCTTGACCTAAAGTCTCCCCTGTTCGGAGCAACGCAAAGTCTCTCTTGTTCAGAGCACTGTCGAGTCTCCCATGTTCGGAGCAGTCATTAATTGATAGTATATAATAGTTGTTATGATGTACTGTTCGTACATTTGCATTGTTAGTCCCCTATTGGTTTGCCGTTCGCACTCCAATTATACGTACCGTTAAATGCGGCTCCCTTGCGGAGCGATGGGTAGTATGGATAGTGCTATTAGAGGTCGGCCAACCTCCGTTCCCTATCTACGGAACGCATATTATTTATTTTGTGGGGCTTTGTCGCATAACTTTATTATATATGAGGCGTTATTATGACCATAGGTGTATTGACTACCAAACTTACCACTTGAAATATGCAAATGTATGTCAACTTATATGTTACAAGTCTTGTATGGGCGGGACTTGTAACATGATGAGTTGACAAGACATTTGCAAGGCATATATACTCAAAAATGTTTTCGTACTATTTAAAGACTTTCTTAAAATTGCATTTTATAATATGTAAAAGGACTTTTATTAAAATGGCTTTTTGTAATACATAAAATGTAACACCCCAACCCAGCAAGGGTAGAAGTGTCACATTCGGTGTCATATCAAAACATACAAATGAAATCTTTACAAGCGAAACCTTAAAAATGAAGTATCAAAACATATGCACAATTGGTGACAAGAAAATACAATATCCGAATGAATTAAAATCCCAAAACAAAAGTTCTTCAAAATAAGTCCCAAAGTAATAAGGTGCTAGGGTTAGTCCACTCGGATACTCTAACTCTCACCCATGAAGCCCATCTTCCAACCTAAAACCTGCGCAGGAAAAGAAATGCGGTGAGCTTAAAAGCCCGGTGAGCGGATATAACAAAGCGAAAGCTAAATAAAATCGAAATGCGAAATGGAATAATGGCGATAACAAAGTCGCAGCGAAATGAGAACAATGAGTCAAGGAGGATCCTGCAGAACACAATTATACATATATCCAAAGCACAAATAACAAGGAACGAAGCAAAGCAAAGCATCATTGACATAAATACAAGCACATACAAAAATCTAAAAGCAAGCGGAAGCAGTTAATTAGTAAGTGAGCATGGCAATCAAACAGGATAGAAACCCTTAGTTGAAAACATAACCAGTATCATAACAGCAATCAAAACATGGCAGTCACACATAACAAGTAGGAATACAGTATGAACACTATAATTAAATGAACTGGGGACATAGCAGGGCAATTAAACAAGTTAACAAGCTAGACGTCATAAGTTGAACCATTTACCCAATCAACAATAGTATAAGCAGAAATTTAAATATGGCGGTCAACCATGGCGGATATGGATACTAACGGATAGCCAAAGTTCACGAGATTAAGCGAGCGAAGTATACATAATAAACATACAAGACAATCGATTACACTAGCATAGTCACCACGGATCAAAGAGGTCACATAACGGTAAGATAACATATAATCGAGATGACAATATGTGAATCACATATAAACATATTAATCATATCGTAGCATGGTAACCGGTAGTCACATAAACATGTAAAAGCATAAACAAATTCAATAATCATGTAATAACCGATGCGTGAATGGAACCATAGTCTGAAGTAACGGAATGAAAGTGTGACAGATCAATGCAATGTAATGTATATATCTTGGTAGTAGAGTGAGTCATATAAGGGATTGAGTAATGAACAATTAACACAGAATATGGTGCGTTGGGGAAATACAGAAAGTACGGTATAGGCATATCAAAAGTGTAAGGGTTGTTAGAAATCTACCACGAGCCCGGAAACATATCATATCATATCATATCATAAGTAGCCATTGTATTCGAAAGGGTGACCTCGAATACCATATATAATAGGAGGAGACCTCGGTAACCAATGGAGTAGCTAGCTCCCGGGCGTGAAGGCGTATGTGCACGACATCATTCACGGACAAATCATATCATATCGGATAACAGAACAAATCTAGGATGCATCCATACGCCCCTGCAGACAAATAGTGACCATACAATATATATCGAGCTCATAATCAGATAACGGAAAGGGACGGTGTGTAACATCACTCGTACACACTAGAGTCATGCCATTGGTGCATCAATGACACGGCCATGTTACCTTCATGGCTAGGGAAACATATTTGGCTCGGGTATCAAAATGAAGGGTCAAAGCATAATCATATCATAAGGATTCATATCAAAGTTCCATAACATAAGTTCGTAATCAAAAGTTCATATCAATGGCTCATAATCAGAAAGGTTCGTAGTCATAAGGTTCACAATCGAAGGTTCATAATCGAAAGGTTCATAATCGAGTTCATAACAAAAGGGTGCATAGCAGACTCATATGGAAGCCCTAAATAGAAGGCTCAGAGCAAAGTATAATAGTTCAAAGCTAATATCGAAAGATGTAAACGAATCATGAGAAACCTTAAGAGATAAGGTCAGAATATCTGTACCTTAGCAACGAAATGAAAACAAACGGAAAAGTAACATCAGGAAGCAACGTCGTATCTTCTTCAACGAATCTACACGAATTGATATCATATATTACTTATATACTCATTTTATAAGCTTCTTATGCATGTGTAAGTGTTTTACTTATTGATATCCTCTTTTTATCTTTCATTTTCTTAAATTCACATCTGGACCAGAATTTAGCGATTTTTATAAAATACTTACTTAGCTCAAATAAAATCAAGTAAAATCCCCTGGGTTCCCATATGAGTTAAAAGACTCTCCAAAAATTGGTGGGTTCTATTTCCATGCCAAATGGCCTATGGAAAATCACAAGTCCAGACCTGTCCAGAAAGTGATCAGAATACACCTTAAATGTTTACGCTTATTGGGCCTGTTTAGACACCTTGTAAAAATCCCCAAAACTCCCAGAAATTCAATTATATCCTAAATGGCACTCTTGTAAAAGGAGAGCTCCCAATTCCTTATGGTTTGAAAAAGAAAAATCAAACAATCCAACCAAATTTCAGACCCGTTTTCTCAGCTTTGACACTTGATCTTGTAAAATTTAAAAATACGACTTAGACAACTCCAAATTCGACCAAAACACTTGGAAAAGTTAACTAAGACATAAAATAAACTTTTCCAACAAAAACCCAGATTATTGTACTTATAAATTTCGATCTATACCCCACACAAATTTGACATATGATGCTGTCCAGTTTTAGGGTCCATTAAAGACCATTGTAATCACATGATTAGGCTATTAATTCGCTTTAGGGTTCCTTTCCAATTAGGGTTTTGAATTTATTAGGCATGATAACATTTAGATTCGCTTGTATTAACATATGTGTGTCGTGTATATGAATTTATCAAGGACAAAACGCAAGAGATACCTTGGGGATCGAATGGAATGAAACAAAAACCAAGAGCGCCAAGAACCCACGATCTCAATACCACCATCGATCTAGAAACCCACGACCATTCTCCCTTCGAAACAGCACCCATGCCTAAGAATCAAGCATGATAACAGCCTCCTAGTCCCTCTTGATGTCGACATAAGTGGAGAAGAAAAGATGAACCGCCATTTTATTTCCTAGGGTTTTTGGTTGTGCATTTTGTGAAACGTATTGTAAAAAAGAAGGAATGGAAAGTGTATGGGGGATTTCGGTTTTGGATGAGCCAAGGGAAGCAATGGGCTAAGCCCAAGTCCAAATTTAATTTTCAAGTTAAATGGGCTCTTATTATTATGTATTTATGTCCGTTAAAATTTCGGTTCGTGCAAAACTAAGAAGAAAAACGTGTGATGAAATTTTAAACGTAAACGTAAATCAATTCATACATTTGGCTTGGCAAACAAGTTATAAGTTAGGTTAAATTTTACATTCTTGAGCTTGTGGATTTCGTATTTTATAAATATTAAATTGAGAGGCAAAATAGTCTTTTCACGTTTACGATTTTTAGGGTTTACAACTCTTCCTAAAAGAAAATTTTTGTCCTCGAAAATTGAAGTCGCAGAGGTACACGGAGGCGTACAAGTTTAGGGCGACGTAGCAATCCATAGTTTTGCCTGAGATCAAAACGATTTCGGGTCCAAAGCGTACAAAACTTATAAGTAATAGATGTCGGTGAGAATCTCGTACAGAGGTACATAATTTCAAACGAATATGAGGATCAAAGGATAACGGATATAAGCCTAGTCCATTCACGTACCTACCCCAGGCATTTCCCAAGACGTCGTACGATTTCAATAAGTTCAGATTATATGATCTCGGTATTATCACGTTGATCAGGCGTCATAATACTTGCATCACATAACAAGTTCTTATTGTCATCATATTTTGCCTCGGTTCATGACAAACCACATAACCAATATCACAACAAAACATATCACATACAGATATCAAGTAACATACCAAAGCAGACCAGATTCATATACACACAGCATAAACTACATCAAGCAACTTACCATATCATAATGAAAGAAGGCCATCAACTTGCACAAAACGGCTCCTCATGACTCATTACTGACTATCCGAAATAAAGCTGAGATATCACCAAAATGCTAAATAATAAAACTTCACGATTCAAACCGAGTTACGAGCGAATCAAGGAAAAGCAATACCGATCAAAATCACTTAACAAAATATCAAACCGCCTAAAAGCATGACAAGCGAATCGAAGTAACATAAGTCGCGCCCGATCATGTGAAGTAGATGAATCTCCTCGACCACTGGTTGAATCTTGTCTCCGTCTTTGCGCCTTTGGTTGATCCGTCCGACTCCCTCAAGACATCTTGATGTCTCGGCGACCTCACGATCGGGTGCGGCACGCTTCACGAACCTCTCCGAAATTGTTGCGGCGGTGCGGGGTCGGCACCATCATCTTCGGTTCCACGAGTAGTCTTCATCTAAACGATCGACAAAAGAATGCGCGAAGGTAAACAAACAAAATCAAATGCGAAAGGAGATGGTCAAATCGGCAAAGACAAAAGAATATCGGAGCCATATCTGACCGACAATCAAAAGGAATCGAAAGAGATCGAGCAGAAAGCCTAGTGTCTACCCAAGTCCTCACGGGTCAATCCTAAGGTCAACAAGGCGAAACCTTTGCTCGATACCATAATTGTAACACCCGACCCGGCAAGGGTAGAAGTGTCACATTACGGTGTCATATCGTAACATACAAATGAAATCTTTACAAGCGAAACCTCAAAATGAAGTATCAAAACATATGCACAATTGGTGACAAGAAAATACAATATCCGAATGAATTAAAATCCCAAAACAAAGTTCTTCAAAATAAGTCCCAAAGTAATAAGGTGCTAGGGTTAGTCCACTCGGATACTTTAACTCTCACCCATGAGCCCATCTTCCAACCTAAAACACTGCAGGAAAAGAAATCTTGGTGAGCTTAAAAAGCCAGGTGAGCAGGATATAACAAAGCGAAAGCTAAATAAAATCGAAATGCGAAATGGAATAATGAAAGCGATAACAAAGTCGCGTGAAATGAGAACAATGAGTCAAGGAGGATCTGCAGAACACAATTATACGATATCAAAGCGCGAGATAACAAGGAGCGAAGCAAAGCAAAGCATCATTGACATAAATACAAGCACATACAAAATCTAAAGGCAAGCGGGCGATTAATTAGTAAGTGAGCATGGCAATCAAGCGGAATGAAACCCTTAGTTGAAAACATAACCGATTATCATAACAATGATCAAAACATGGCGATCGCACATAACAAGTAGGAATACGGTATGAACACTATAATTAAATGAGCGGGGACATAGCGGGCAATTAAACAAGTTAACAAATTGGGACGTCATAAGTTGAACCATTTACCCAATCAACAATAGTATAAGCAGAAATTTAAATATGGCAGGTCAACCATAGGCAGATATGGATACTAACAGATAGCCAAAGTTCACGAGATTAACTGAACGAAGTATACATAATAAACATACAAGACAATCGATTACACACTAGCATAGTCACCACACAGATCAAAGAGGTCACATAACGGTAAGATAAGATATAATCAGATGACAATATGTGAATCACATATAAACATATTAATCATATCGTAGCATGGTAACCGGTAGTCACATAAACATGTAAAAGCATAAACAAATTCAATAATCATGTAATAACCCGATACCTGAATGGAACCATAGTCTGAAGTAACGGAATGAAAGTGTGACGGATCAATGAAATGGAATGTATATATCTTGGTAGTAGAGTGAGTCATATAAGGGATTGAGTAATGAACAATTAACACATAATATGGTGCTTTGGGGAAATACAGAAAGTACGGTATAGGCATATCAAAAGTGTAAGGGTTGTCAGAAATCTACCACGAGCCCGGAAACATATCATATCATATCACAAGTAGCCATTGTATTCGAAGGGGTGACCTCGGAATACCATATATAATAGGAGGAGACCTCGGTAACCAATGGAGTAGCTAGCTCCCGGCTGTGAAGGCAGTATTACTGCGACATCATTCACCGGACAAATAATATCATATCGGATAATGAGAACAAATCTAGGATGCATCCATCGCCCTGAGACAAATAGTGGTGTAACACCCCAACCCGACAAGGGTAGAAGTGTCACATTCTGGTGTCATATCAGAACATACAAATAAAATTGTACAAGCGAAAGCCTTAAAGAATCAAATACCAAGTCATATAGACGAATAACTTACAAGGAAAAATACAAAATCCAATGTCTAAAATAAAATAAAATCTCCAAACAATAGCCCAACAAAATAAATCCAAATGATAAGGTATCTAGGGTTGGTCCACTCAAATAATCCAACTCTCACCCATCAAAGCCCATCTTCAAACCTAACACTTTTGCCGCGAGGAAAAGAAATCTTGGTGAGCTTAAAAAGCCCGGTGAGCGGATATAACAAAGCGAAAGCTAAATAAAATCGAAATGCAAAATGAAACAAAGGAAGCGGATAACACGATCGCAGCGAAATGAGAATAATGAGTCAATGAGGATCTGCGAACACAATTTACGGTATCCAAAGCGAGCAGATAACAAGGAGAGCGAAGCAAAGCGAAGCATCGATGACATATAAACAAGCACATACAAACCAGGCATACAAAGCGAAACATAAGCAAGTATAGCGGGCGTAGCATCCACACAACATATATGTCATACAATCAATTCAGAAATCGGAAGACATACAAGCCAAACAGATGTCTACGTGAGCGGAAGCAATTAATTAATAAGTGAGCATGACAATTCACACGGATCAAAACCATAGTTAAAGACATAATCGATTATCATAACGGTAGTCAAAACATGGCGATCACTGCGTAACAAGTAGGAATACGGTATGAACACTATAATTAAATGAATTAAATACATAGCGGGGCAATTAAACAAGTTAACAAGCTAGACTTCAAAGTTGAACCATTTACCCAATCAAACCGTAGCATAAGCGAAATGCAAACATGGCGGGTCAACAACAAGCGAGATAAGGACACCACGAATAGTCATAGTCCACGAGATTAATCGAGCGAGGTACAAAAGATAAGCGGATCAACAATCGATTTCACACAGCACGGTTACGGACAAATCAAAGGATCACATAACGATAAGATAGCATATCATCGGATGACAAGGTAAATCTTATATCGCATACATACATATCATACGAGTAATCGGTAGTCGTATAAACATGAATATGATAATCAATCCAATGACATATAGCAACCCAGTGCGTGAATGGAACCATAGTCGAAGTAGCGGAATGAAAGTGTAATGATCAATGTAATGGAGTATCTATCTCTTGGTAAAAGTGAATCATATAAGGGTATTGAGTAATGAACAAGTGTCTGATTATAGTGCGTTGGGGAATACGGAAGGTACAATATAGGTTCATCAAAAGTGTAAGGGTTATCGAAATCTACAGAGCCGAAACATATCATATCGTATCATATCATATCATAAGTAGCCATTGTATTCGGAGGGTGACCTCGGAATACCATACATAATAGGAGGAGACCTCGGTAACAAATGGAGTAGCTAGCTTCGGAAATGTGAAGGCGGATTGCACCGACATCATTCACGAGACAAAGCTCCAATCGGATCAAATCCTCGAAACATATCATATCTAGGATGCATCCATCGCCCCGGAACATAGTGGCCAAATCATATACATATAGTGAGCTCATAATCATATCATAATGGGGACGGTGTGGAACATCACTCAACCACACTAAAGTCATGCCATTGGTGCATCAATGACACGGTCGAGTTACCTTCGACTAGGAAACATATTTGGCTCGGGTATCGGTTGAAGGGTCAAAGCATATTCATATCATAAGGGTTCATATCAAAGTTCATATCAAAGTTTCATATCATAGTTTCATATCATAGTTTCATATCAAGGTTCATATCAAAGGCTCATAATCGAAAGGTTCATAATCATAAGGTCATAATTATAACAAACGAATATCATAGCGAACAGAATCATACCGAAAGATCATATCGGAATCATATCAAAAGGATCATAGCATAAGGAATCATAGCAATATCATAAACGAAGCAAAGTCAAGGATTGGAAGGTCATGAGAAATCCCTACTGAAAAGGGATAGAATATCTGTACCTTAACGCCAATGAAAAGAAGCAAACGAATGAATGAACACGAAGACACAACGCCACGTATCCTTCAACGAATCTACATGAATTGATATCATATATTACTTATATACTCACTTTATAAACAACATGCATTTGTAAGTGTATCACTTATTGATATCATATTTTATCTTTTATTTTCTTAAACTCATATTTGGACCAGACTTTAGCGATTTTATAAAATATTTACTTAGCTCAAATGAAATCAAGTAAAATCCCAGGGTTCCCATATGAGTTAAAAGACTCTCCAAAAATTGGTGGGTTCTATTTCCATGCTAAATGGCCTATGAAAATCATAAGTCGGACCTGTCGAGAACTCACTTGATTTACACACACCAAAAGTATAGCCCAACAAACACACTCACCCTACTCAACACATCACACCAAAAGCTACAGGTGTCACAAAATATATAAAAATCATAACCACCAAAGGAAAAGTTCAGAAACTCATAGATTAAATATTAAAAATCAAATAATGCATCATAAATTTAAACTCAACAATTCAGATTCAGACACCTAACTCCAAAATATAAAATCATACTTCCAGGTATGCAAATGATACAAGACTTATATTTCCAGAAAGCTATTTCAAAGTACTACAATTTAGGCTCAAGAATCACTCAAAAACATGCAAGTATCATCAGATAACACCTAGATGAATCGAACCTAAATTCTGGACAGCTTAACAAGCAATCATAACCAAGCAACAAACAACTCACCAATCATCACTTAAGCATGCCAAACATCACAAAACTCATCATACATCATGTTTAGGGTCTAATAGCATGAATTCTACAGAGGTGTCATCAATTCAACCAATGGAGCATAATATCAAGCAATTGACATATAATAAGTCCATAATTTCATGTAAAAAGCTACTAACAAGTCCTAAACATGTTGCAAACCTATCCATCACCCACCAAATCATATCCACAAGGCAACCATCATCAAATATCAATAAATCACAGAAATAAAAGTTTAATCACCCATCTCATACAATTCCCCATCCTATCTCACAAGATTACAAGTTTTAGTCAAGTAAACATCACCATAATCTTCCCATAAAATCATGAACTTCTAAGCTATCAAATTCATCAATAAGCAAGTTATCACCAATCATTGAAAGTTCATGTACTCAATCTATATGACATATAAACATGTTATGAAAGCCGTTTCCAAATTCTCATATCCTAAGTACCATTTTTAACGCTAACATGTCACATAAAATCATGAATTCATAATTAGAGTTTAACATGAAAATGGTTTATAAAACTTCACAATGATTCCAAAATGAACATACACTACTTATATAAGTCTATTAACATGTAAGGAACATTACATAATCATAACCATAACCATTTAACAACATAATTTCATTCACATAAAATCATAATTTAATAAACTAATACCATTAGTAGAATATGACACATAACACAAAACCCTTATTCCAAACACACCAAACACAACCCAAATCACGCAATTGAACCAAACACACCCTTACTCACCCAAGTCAATTCAAAACAGCCCCAATCTCATCTTTTGAAAAAAACAGCCCTAATTAATTATCTAGGGTTTTCTACGCTTTGATTTTATGCGACCACTAATTATCATTTATGTGTAGCATAGTTATTAACAAAAATGTGCGCATAAGGAAACAAAACCCACGACCCAAATCAGAATCAAAAGGAGAAAAAAAATGAGATGGTGGTGATACCTTGTCGTGAAAGAGGAAAGGAAACAAAACTCAAAACGATTCAGCCCTTTTTGTGCCTTAGAATACCACGACCAAGACCCTTTTTTTTTTGCCCTAGCAGTCCACGACACAAGGCATCATCCAAGACGACCAATCCACCCTTGAACCTCCTTGATGACGATAGAACCATGGAAGGAAAGATGATGCCGCCACTTTTCTTGGTGGCTAGGGTTTTGGTGAGCTAAACTTGGAGCGTACAAAATGAGGGGGAAAGGGAGTATACGTTCTTTTTTTTTCTCTTTTTTTTTGTTTTGCCGTGACAAGGGGAGTACACAAAAGGGAAGTGCCACAAATCAAGGGAAATAAATGGGGCTTGCCAAGTTTACACTAATCACGAACCCGGTCTCGATTCATGCTTCGATACATTGTGCGTCTCAAAACTTTCAGCTAGGGAGAAATAAAAGAATACACGTGACCAATATAATGTCTAGAATTTATCTTAGTGTATGTTTTATTTTCGTATTACTTTTATTATTCGGATGTTAACGATATAAATATTAAATTATGGTCGTAATGAGTTATTTTAATAAATAACATCTTTCATAAGTTCGAGAACAAAGGGTATTTTGGGTATTTTGGCGTGTTCAAAATGTGGGTTTCAACTCTTCCCTCTAAAAGAAAATTTTCGTCCTCGAAAATTGAGGTCGTGAAGTGCCGGAGACGTACAAGTTTAGGGCAGACGTAGCAATCTATAGGTTCACAAAGATCATAACGATTTCGGTTCTAAAGCGTACAAACGTATACGTAACATATGTCGATGAGAATCCCACAAAGAGGTACATAATTCCAAACGAACATGAGGAGTGACAAATAACGGTTATAAGTCTTAGTCCATTCACGTACCAACCCAGGCATTTCCCGAGCGTCGTATGATTCCAATAAGTTCAAATTATATGATCTCGGTATTATCGCGTTGATCGGTCATAATACTTGCATCATAACAAGTCCTTATTGTCATCATATTACATCGGGTCATGACAAATCACATAACCAATATCACAACAAAACATATCATATCTGAGATACCAAGTAACATACCAAAATAGACGGATCACATACATACGGCATATACCACATCAAAACAACTTACCATACCACAAAGAGAAGGCCATCAACTAGCATAAAGCGGTTCTCATGACTCATTATTGACGATCCAAAAGAAAAGGCGAGATATTAACAAAATACCAAGCGATAAAACTTCACGATTCAAACCGAGTTCGAACAAATCAAGAAAAGCAATACCGATCGAATCACTTAACGGGATATCAAACCGCCTCAAACGCATGACAAGCGAATAGGAGTAACACAAGTCGCGCCCAAATCATATGAAGTAGATGAACCTCTCACCACGGTTGAATCTTGTCTCCGTCTTTTGCGTCTTTGGTTGGTCCGTCCGACTTCCTCGGCATCCCGATGCCTCGGAAGACAGCGGTCGGGTGTGGCCACGCTTCACGAACCTCTCGGCTCGAGGCATTGCGGCAACATAGGTTCGGCACCATCATCTTCGGCTCCACGGGTAGTCTCCATCAAACGATCGACAAAGCGGATGTGCGAAGACAAAATAGTAAAATCAAATGTGAAAGAAGACCAAAGCGGTGAAGACAAAAGATTATCAAGTCAAATCGAGCGACAATCAAAAGGAATCGGAATATATCATAACAGACGGAAGCCTAGTGTCTACCCAGTCCTCGCGGGTCAATCCTAAGGTCAACAAGGCGAAACACGGCTCGATACCATAATTGTAACACCCCAACCCGACAAGGGTAGAAGTGTCACATTCGGTATCATATCAACTATACAAATAAAATTGTACAAGCGAAAGCCTTAAAGAATCAAATACCAAGTCATATAGGCGAATGACTTACAAGGAAAAATACAAAATCCAATATGTCTAAAATAAAATAAAATCTCAAACAATAGCCCAACAAAATAAATCCAAATGATAAGGTATCTAGGGTTGGTCCACTCAAATAATCCAACTCTCACCCATCAAAGCCCATCTTCAAACCTAACACTGCCGCGGGAAAAGAAATGCTGGTGAGCTTAAAAGCCCGGTGAGCAGATATAACAAAGCGAAGCTAAATAAAATGCGAAATGCAAAATGAAACAAAGGAAGCGGATAACACGGTCGCGTGAAATGAGAATAATGAGTCAATGAGGATCCTGCGAACACAATTTTACTGGTATCCAAAGCGAGCAGATAACAAGGAGAGCGAAGCAAAAGCGAAACATCGATGACATATAAACAAGCACATACAAACCGGGCATACAAAGCGAAACATAAGCAAGTATAGCGCGTAGCATCCACACAACATATATGTCATACAATCAATTGAAATCGGAAGACATACAAGCCAAACAGATGTCTACAGAAAGCGGAAGCAATTAATTAATAAGTGAGCATGACAATTCACACGAGATCAAAACCCTTAGTTAAAGACATAATCGATTATCATAACGGTAGTCAAAACATGGCGGTCACATGTAACAAGTAGGAATACGATATGAACACTATAATTAAATGAATTAAATACATAGCATGGCAATTAAACAAGTTAACAAGCTAGACTACGAAGTTGAACCATTTACCCAATCAAACCGTAGCATAAGCAATGCAAACATGGCGGTCAACAACAAGCGATAAGGACACCATGAATAGTCATAGTCCACGAGATTAATCGAGCGAGGTACAAAAGATAAGCAGATCAACAATCGATTTCACACAAGCACGGTTACCGGACAAATCAAAGGATCACATAACAAGTAAGATAGCATATCATCGGATGACAACGGTAAATCTTATATCGCATACATACATATCATACAGGTAATCGGTAGTCATATAAACATGAATATCATAATCAATCCAATGACATATAACAACCGATGCGTGAATGGAACCATAGTGCAAGTAACGGAATGAAAGTGTGATGATCAATGTAATGGAGTATCTATCTCTTGGTAAAGTGAATCATATAAGGTATTGAGTAATGAACAAGTAATACAAATTATAGTGCGTTGGGGAATCGGAAGGTACAATATAGGTTCATCAAAAGTGTAAGGGTTATCAATCTACCGAGCCGAAACATATCATATCGTATCATATCATATCATAAGTAGCCATTGTATTCGGAGGGTGACCTCGGAATACCATACATAATAGGAGGAGACCTCGGTAACAAATGGAGTAGCTAGCTCCCGGAAATGTGAAGCGGATTGCACCCGACATCATTCACGAGACAAAGCTCAATCGGATCAAATCCTCGAAACATATCATATCTAGGATGCATCCATCGCCCCGGAACATAGTGGCCAAATCATATACATATAATGAGCTCATAATCATATCATAATGGGGACGGTGTGGAACATCACTCAACCACACTAAAGTCATGCCATTGGTGCATCAATGACACGGTCAGTTACCTTCGACTAGGAAACATATTTGGCTCGGGTATCGGTGAAGGGTCAAAGCATATTCATATCATAAGGGTTCATATCAAAGTTCATATCAAAGTTTCATATCATAGTTTCATATCATAGTTTCATATCAAGGTTCATATCAAGGCTCATAATCGAGAAGGTTCATAATCATAAGGTCATAATTATAACAAGCGAATATCATAGCGAACATAATCATACCAAAAGATCATATCGGAATCATATCAAAAGGATCATAGCATAAGGAATCATAGCAATATCATAAACGAAGCAAAGTCAAGGATTGGAAGGTCATGAGAAATCCCTACTGAAAAGGGATAGAATATCTGTACCTTAACGCCAATGAAAAGAAGCAAACGAATGAATGAACACGAAGACACGACGCCACGTATCCTTCAACGAATCTACACGAATTGATATAATATATTACTTATATACTCACTTTATAAGCTTCTTATGCATTTGTAAGTGTATCACTTATTGATATCATATTTTATCTTTTATTTTCTTAAACTCATATTTGGACCAGACTTTAGCGATTTTTATAAAATATTTACTTAGCTCAAATGAAATCAAGTAAAATCCCAGGGGTTCCCATATGAGTTAAAAGACTCTCCAAAAATTGGTGGGTTCTATTTCCATGCTAAATGGCCTATGAAAAATCATAAGTCCAGACCTGTCCAGAACTCACCCAGATTTACACACACCAAAAGTATAGCCCCAACAAACACACTCACCCTACTCAAAACATCACACCAAAAGCTACAGGTGTCACACAATATATAAAAATCATAACCACCAAAGGAAAAGTTCCAGAACCTCATAGATTAAATATTAAAAATCAAATAATACATCATAAATTTAAACTCAGCAATTCAGATTCAGACACCCTAACTCCAAAAATATAAAAATCATACTTCCAGGTATGCAAATGATACAAGAATTATATTTCCAGAAAGCTATTTCAAAGTACTACAATTTAGGCTCAAGAATCACTCAAAAACATGCAAGTATCATCAGATAACACCTAGATGAATCCAACCTAAATTCTGGACAGCTTAACAAGCAATCATAACCAAGCAACAAACAACTCACCAATCATCACTTAAGCATGCCAAACATCACAAAACTCATCATACATCATGTTTAGGGTCTAATAGCATGAATTCTACAGAGGTGTCATCAATTCAACCAATGGATCATAATATCAAGCAATTGACATATAATAAGTCCATAATTTCATGTAAAAAGCTACTAACAAGTCCTAAACATGTTGCAAACCTATCCATCACCCACCAAATCATATCCACAAGGCAACCATCATCAAATATCAATAAATCACAGAAATAAAAGTTTAATCACCCATCTCATACAATTCCCCATCCTATCTCACAAGATTACAAGTTTTAGTCAAGTAAACATCACCATAATCTTCTCATAAAATCATGAACTTCTAAGCTATCAAATTCATCAATAAGCAAGTTATCACCAATCATTGAAAGTTCATGTACTCAATCTATATGACATATAAACATGTTATGAAAGCCGTTTCCAAATTCTCATATCCTAAGTACCATTTTTAACGCTAACATGTCCACATAAAATCATGAATTCATAATTAGAGTTTAACATGAAAATGGTTTATAAAACTTCACAATGATTCCAAAAATGAACATACACTACTTATATAAGTCTATTAACATGTAAGGAACATTACATAATCATAACCATAACCATTTAACAACATAATTTCATTCACATAAAATCATAATTTAACAAACTAATACCATTCGTAGAATATGACACATAACACACAAAACCCTTATTCCAAACACACCAAACACAACCCAAATCACACGAAATTGAACCAAACACACCCTTACTCACCCAAGTCAATTCAAAACAGCCCCCAATCTCATCTTTTGAAAGAAAACAGCCCTTAATTAATTATCTAGGGTTTTCTACGCTTTGATTTTATGCGACCACTAATTATCATTTATGTGTAGCATAGTTATTAACAAAAATGTGCGCATAAGGAAACAAAACCCACGACCCAAATCAGAATCAAAAGGAGAAAAAAAATGAGATGGTGGTGATACCTTGTCGTGAAAGAGGAAAGGAAACAAAACTCAAAAGCGATTCACCCTTTTTGTGCCTTAGAATACCACGACCAAGACCCTTTTTTGCCCTAGCGAGTCCGACACAAGGCATCATCCAAGGCGACCAATCCACCCTTGAACCTCCTTGATGACGATAGAACCATGGAAGGAAGATGATGCCGCCACTTTTCTTGGTGGCTAGGGTTTTGGTGAGCTTGTTGGATCGTAAACTTGATTTAGTCCGAGCCCATATAGTGGAAGCTTCTAGAAAGTCGTAGAATGAAGCAAATCAAGCAAAGCTTAAGCAACCAATAATATTCCTCTCTTCCTAAATTTCACTTACAACCTCTTCATCAAATATAAGCCTAAAAGGCCTTCGAGTTTCTAACAAATTGGTATCAGAGCTAGAAGATCACGATGTCAAGCATGATGAATTTGTTCCAATACCCTCGTCTTACCAAAGACAACTATGGTAGTTGGTGCATTCGAATGAAGGCGTTACTCGGTTCACATGATGTATGGGAGATTGTAGAGAAAGGTGTTGAGAAAGTAGATGATGAAAGTTCCTTGAATGCCATGAAGGGTGGAGTTGCAAAAAGCGAAAGAAGGATCAAAGTGCTCTTACACTCATCTATCAATGTCTTGATGATGCGATGTTTGAGAAAGTTGCAACGCATGACTACTTCCAAGGAAGCGTGGGAGATCCTTCAAATGCTTTCAAAGGAATCGACAAGGTGAAAAGGTCGTCTTCAAACTCTTGGGAGAGTTCGAAAAACTCCAAATGGAGGAATCGAAACCATTTCGGATTATTTCACTCGTGTCTTGACCATTTCAAATGAAATGAGAGAAATGGTGAAAGCTTGAGTGACACAAGGGTGATAGAAAAGATTCTTCGCTCTTTGCCACCAAGCTTTGATTACATTGTCGTGGCCATAGAGGTCAAAGACATAGACTCTATGACCATTGATCAACTCATGGGATCTTTACAAGCCCATGAAGAAGTTGAAGAAAAGAAGGGAAAGAACCCTTGGAGCAAGCTTTATACTCAAGGTCTCTTTCAAAGAAAGAAAAGAACTTTCTACATGGAAAGGAGCAAGGACGAGGGCGGTACTTTTCGAGGTCGTGGTGGTTTCGAGGGGCGAGGCGAGGAAGAGGAAGAGAAGATGTCAACAAAGAGGATGAAAACCAATGGTCTTCATATCGAAGAGGTCGTGGGAGGCTTTCAATCTCAAAGAGGAGGTAAGCCTCAAATACAATCTACAAGCTGTCGTAAATATGGTCATTATGCCAATGAGTGTACTAGCTCAAGACAAGTGGAAGAAAAAGCTAATCTTGTGGAGGTGAAGGCGGAGATGAGCTTACCTTGCTAATGGCAAGACATGACGAACAAGAAGAGAGGATAGAGCCATGGCATATAGATTCCGCTGCAAGTAACCATATGACGGGTGAAGAAGACTTGTTCGTGGAGATGGAAGAAAGTAAAGGTAGCGTCACCTTTGGAGACGAATCAAAGGCACCGGTGAAAGGAAAAGGTAAGATACTTATCCGAGCTAAAGATGGAAGTCACCAATATATTTCGGATGTATACAATGTGCCCAATCTTAAAAGTAATATTTTAAGCGTGGGACAACTTTTAGAGAAAATTACGATATTCATTTCAAGGATCGTAGTGCTACAATAAGGAGTCCCGAAGGAAGGTCATAGCAAAGTGCCTATGACCAAAAATCGAATGTTCCTTCTAAACATTCAACATGATGAAGCTAAGTGCTTAAAGAGTTGTTTGAAGGATCATTCGTGGCTTTGGCACATGAGATACGGGCACTTAAACTTTGGTGACTTAAAGTTATTATCCTTAAAGGGAATGGTGAAAGGGTTAGATCAAATTGATCATCCCAATCAAGCGTGTGAAGGATGCCTTCTTGGGAAGCATGCTAGGAGTTCATTCGAAAGAAGCAACATCAAGAGCTAAGGAGCCTTTACAACTAATTCACACTGATTTATGCGGTCCCATTACTCCACCCTCTTATAGTAAGAATCTTTACTTTATGCTCTTTATTGATGATTTTTCAAGAAAACTTGGGTATATTTTCTAAAGAAAAATCCCAAGCTTTTGAGACTTTTAAAACATTTAAAACTATGGTTGAAAAGGAGAAAGGTTTAAAATTAAATCCATGAGATCCGATAGAGGTGGAGAATTTTATCAAAAGAATTTAACAAATTTTGTGAGGATAATGGGATCCGAGATTTCTAACGACTCCTTACTCCCACAACAAAATGGAGTGATGGAGAAAGAATAGAATCATTCTCAATATGGTCCGAAGCATGTTGAAAAGTAAGAAGATGCCAAAGGAGTTTTGGGCGAGGCGGTTGATTGTGCGATATATCTATTGAACCGGTGTCCGTCAAAGAGTTTAGATAACAAGACTCCACAAGAAGCATGGAATGGGATGAAGCCTACCGTCTCTCACCTAAGAGTATTGGAAGCATAGCATATGTCACGTTCAAGCCAAAGGCGATTAAAGCTTGATGATAGAAGTGAGAAGCATGTGTTTGTTGGCTACGACAAGCAGTCGAAAGGTTATAAGCTCTATAATCCACTCACAAGGAAGGTGGTAGTGAGTAGAGACGTAGATTTCGATGAAGAAGAAACATGGGATTGGAGCATCAAAGAAAATGAAAGGTATGACTTTCTTCCTATGACTAATGAAGAAGAGACGGGTGAATCAAGTGAAGAAGTCCAGCAACCTCAAAGTCCAACTCCGACCCAAGAATCACCTTCAAGTTCAAGTGAAGGAGAACCGAAGACAAGAAGTTTGCGGGGCTCTACGAAGTGTGGCGAAATATCCCTTACTTGTCTATCGTTGATTGTGAACCTTTAGTTTTGAGGAGGCTATAAAAGCAAGAAATGGAGACAAGCCATGGACGAGGAGATAAAGTCAATAGTGAAGAATGATACGTGGGAGTTGGCGACCCTTCCGAAAGGCCAAAGGCTATTGAGTCAAGTGGGTATACAAGACCAAGAAAACGCAAAGGCGAAGTGGAAAAGTACAAGGCAAGACTTGTGGCAAGGTTACAAGCGAAGCATGGTATCGACTACGAAGAGGTATTTGCTCTGTTGCTCGCTTAGAAACTATTAGAATGATTATTGCTATTCTTTGCTCAATATAGGTGGAAAATCCACCAAATGGATGTAAAGTCTGCATTTCTAAATGGACTTCTTGAAGAAGAAGTTTATGTGGAGCAACGAGAGGATATGTTGCCAAAGGGCAAGAAGGTAAAGTGCTAAGGTTGAAGAAGGCCTTATATGGTCTAAGCGAGGCACCACGTGCTTGGAATACTAGAATTGACAAGTATTTCCAAGAACATGGTTTTACTAAATGCCTAAGTGAATATGCACTACGTGAAATTTGCAAATGGAAGTATCTTGCTAAATGCAGCATGCGTGGATGATTTGATCTTTCGAGAAACTCTCGGTATGATTGATGAGCTCGAAGTCAATGATGAAAGAGTTTGAGATAGCGGACATAGGACTTATGTCTTATTATCTTGGCATTGAGGTGAAGCAGACGGATAATGGAATTTTCATAAGTCGAAGGATATGCCAAGGAGATATTAAAGAAGTTTGGCATGGATAAGTGCAATCCGTTGGCACCCCATAGAACATAAGGCAAAGCCTTCTAAGCATGACGGAGGAGAAGCGGTAGACTCAACTCAATTCAAGAGTCTTGTTGGAAGTTTGCGCTATTTGACATGTACAAGACGACATACTCTTTGCGGTTGGTCTAATTAGTCGTTTCATGGAAGAGCCTACGACAAAGCATTTGGAGATTTCAAAGAGGATCCTCCGTTATATCAAAGGTACCGTAGACTACGGAATGTTTTATTCAACAAGTGAAGACTTAAAGTTGGTTGGATATAGCGACGATGTTGAATTTGGAGACAAAGGCGATGGAAGAAGTACAACAGTTCATATTCTTCCTAGGTAACAATGCTTTTACATGGTCTTCAAAGAAGCAACCTATTGTTACTTTGTCTAGTTGTGAGCGGAGTGCGTGGCTGCAACATCATGTGTATGTCACGCATGATTTGGCTTAGAAGTATGCTAAAGGAGCTACATGGAACAAGAAGATCGGTTGAGATCTATGTGGATAACAAGTGCGCCATTGACTTAGCTAAAATCCGTATACCATGATCGAGTAAGCATATCAACACTCGTTATCACTTTATTCGAGTGCATTGCAAGGAAAGATGTCCAAGTGATACATACGAGGTCCGAAAACCAAGTTGCGAGATATCCTCACCAAGCCGATCAACGAGAAAGATTTTCAAGACAACGAATGATGCTTGGGTCGGTAAATCAAGTTTAAAGGGGGTGTTGGATCGTAAACTTGATTTAGTCCGAGCCCATATAGTGGAAGCTTCTAGAAAGTCGTAGAATGAAGCAAATCAAGCAAAGCTTAAGCAACCAATAATATTCCTCTCTTCCTAAATTTCACTTACAACCTCTTCATCAAATATAAGCCTAAAGGCCTTGAGTTTCTATGAGCTAAACTTGGGCGTACAAAATGAGGGGAAAGGAGTATCGTTCTTTTTTTTTCTTTTTTTTTTTTTTGTTTTGCGTGACAAGGGAGTACACAAAGGGAAGTGCCACAAATCAAGGAAATAAATGGGGCTTGCCAAGTTTACACTAATCACGAACCCGGTCTCGATTCATGCTTCGATACATTGTGCGTCTCAAAACTTTCAGCTAGGGAGAAATAAAAGAATACACGTGACCAATATAATGTCTAGAATTTATCTTAGTGTATGTTTTATTTTCGTATTACTTTTATTATTCGGATGTTAACGATATAAATATTAAATTATGGTCGTAATGAGTTATTTTAATAAATAACATCTTTCATAAGTTCGAGAACAAAGGGGTATTTTGGGTATTTTGACGTGTTCAAAATGTGGGTTTTACAAGTGGCCATACAATATATATCGAGCTCATAATCAGATAACAGAAAGGGACGGTGTGTAACATCACTCGTACACACTAGAGTCATGCCATTGGTGCATCAATGACACGGCCATGTTACCTTCATGGCTAGGGAAACATATTTGGCTCGGGTATCAAAATGAAGGGTCAAAGCATAATCATATCATAAGGATTCATATCAAAGTTCCATAACATAAGTTCATAATCAAAAGTTCATATCAATGGCTCATAATCGAAAGGTTCGTAGTCATAAGGTTCACAATCGAAGGTTCATAATCATAAAGGTTCATAATCGAGTTCATAACAAAGGGTGCATAGCGGACTCATATGGAAGCCCTAAATAGAAGGCTCGAGCAAAGTATAATAGTTCAAAGCTAATATCGAAAGATGTAAGCGAATCATGAGAAACCTTAAGAGATAAGGTCGAATATCATGCCTTAGCAACGAAATGAAAACAAGCGGAAAAGTAACACGGGAAGCAACGTCGTATCTTCTTCAACGAATCTACGAATTGATATCATATATTACTTATATACTCATTTTATAAGCTTCTTATGCATGTGTAAGTGTTTTACTTATTGATATCCTCTTTTATCTTTCATTTTCTTAAATTCACATCGGACCAGAATTTAGCGATTTTTATAAAATACTTACTTAACTCAAATAAAATCAAGTAAAATCCCCTGGGTTCCCATATGAGTTAAAAGACTCTCCAAAAATTGGTGGGTTCTATTTCCATGCCAAATGGCCTATGGAAAATCACAAGTCCAGACCTGTCCAGAAAGTGATCAGAAAATACACCTTAAAAGTTTACGCTTATTGGACCTGTTTAGACACCTTGTAAAAATCCCCAAAACTCCCAGAAATTCAATTATATCCTAAATGGCACTCTTGTAAAAGGAGAGCTCCCAATTCCTTATGGTTTGAAAATGAAAAATCAAACAATCCAACCAAATTTCAGACCCGTTTTCTCAGCTTTGACACTTGATCTTGTAAAATTTAAAAATACGACTTAGACAACTCCAAATTCGACCAAACCACTTGGAAAAGTTAACTAAGACATAAAATAAACTTTTCCAACAAAAACCCAGATTATTGCACTTATAAATTTTGATCTATACCCCACACAAATTTGACATATGATGCTGTCCAGTTTTAGGGTCCATTAAAGACCATTATAATTACATGATTAGGCTATTAATTCGCTTTAGGGTTCCTTTCCAATTAGGGTTTTGAATTTATTAGGCATGATAACATTTAGATTCGCTTGTATTAATATATGTGTGTCGTGTATATGAATTTATCAAGGACAAAAGCATAAGATATACCTTGGGGATCGAATGGAATGAAACAAAAACCAAGGCGCCAAGAACCCACGATCTCAATACCACCATCGATCTAGAAACCCACGACCATCCTCCGCCCCTTGTGACACCCATGCCTAAGAATCAAGCATGATATGACCTCTAGTCCTCTTGATTTCGACATAAGTGGAGAAGAAAAGATGAACCGCCATTTTATTTCCTAGGGTTTTGGTTGTGCATTTTGTGAAGCGTATTGTAAAAAAAGAAGGAATGGAAAGTGTATGGGGATTTCGGTTTGGATGAGCCAAGGAAGCAATGGGCTAAGCCGAGTCAAATTAATTTCAAGTTAAATGGGCTCTTATTATTATGTATTTATGTCCGTTAAAATTTCGGTTCGTGCAAAACTAAGAAGAAAAACGTGTGATGAAATTTTAAACGTAAACGTAAATCAATTCATACATTTGGCTTGGCAAACAAGTTATAAGTTAGGTTAAATTTTACATTTACTGAGCTTGACGGATTTTACGTATTTTATAAATATTAAATAGAAGGTCAAAATAGTCTTTTCACGCGTTTACGATTTTTAGGGTTTTACATAAAACTTGTGTGCTCAGCAACTATTTACATAGTTGACTCTTTTTCTCATGCATTTCGGGTGATCGTCAATAAGCATGATTTATGAAGTCTTTTGAATAAAGGAGTATTCACGTGTCGTCTATGGTCATTAAGTATAAGAAAATGTCTTTTGAAAATCAAGTTTTAAGATTTTATTGTCAAAGTCGACTTGAACAATATTGTGACATTTTACTATTTCCTTAAATTTAAATATGGTATTATACTATATCTCTTTTTGCGATGTATATTGATTTTGTCGCACCTCGCGTTTCTGCCTCTGGCGAGGTGTGACATGTAGACTTTGGTAGAATTGGTATAGACTGATGTTCTCGATTTTCTTGCATTAAAATCAAAGTTTGACCCATGCGTATTGGGTCGAATGTGTCTGACAAGACAAGAGTCGAAAATAATATGATTCAGACCGGTACAAGAAAAGACATAAAAAACAAAATCTGTGAGAACCAAAATCAGTCCCACTATATAGACTCACCAATAAAAGATCCAGGCTCAAATATATCATTGGATGACACCCAGATAACCAGTCAAGTTGTGTGACCTGCCAGAATGACTCATCTGCTAATTTAACCCTTTATTTGAACTCTTTTTAATATAAACTGACACATATTGAGCCGGATCCAACCGTATACAGTGAAACCTCTATAAATTAATAGTGTTGGGACCGAGATATTTTATTAATTTAGCGAGATATTATTATATCGATAAATTAATAATTTATTAATTAAAGAGATTTTATGTATGACCATTAAATTTTCAAGTACAATATCTTATTAATTCTGATGTATCTCATTAGAGACAAAAATAAATTTGGAAAACAAGTTCCAATTAACATTTTATGAATTCACATTCACACTTTATGAAAATAAAATTAATGCTTTTTGTTGCAATACGAGAAGACAACGCACCAGTTGTTTAGATTAATAAGGAGATTTTAAGATAAACTTAATATAGATTTGAGTTCAACAAAAACAAATAACTATGGATTCATTTTTCTTAAGCATCTTAGAATTTTGAAGTGTATCTCTCTCACACACACATATATACATATATGTACAATTTTAGTAATTATTAATTTATAGTTTCGTTGGAATTAATATATATCTGTTGGGGTTTGAAAAATTATTATCTTATTATTTTATCGATTGGGGTCCAAATTTGTACTGGTCCCAAGTTGGGACTGGAAAAATTATTAATTTTATCGAGGTTATTAATTTATCGAGTATTAATTTATGGAGGTTTTACTGTATTCATTAAGCTAAGGGTTCAATGTAAAATTGAACTGCCGATTGGATGAAGTTGTCATGAAAAAACACGAGGTCCATTGAATTTCTATTAAGACTGTAAAATTTCTATTCATCACAACCCTATTTTTAAATTTTTGATTCATATTGAGTTTAATCATAATTTTTTTTTATTCATATTGAATTTAATCATAAGAATGGCGTATCAGTTAGATTACTGGCCGAATGCAAGGATCTGTTTTATGTGCTCAGACCAGACGCAGATGGAAAACAACAGTACGCGATTCGGTCTAGCTGTTGGAATAGATATTTAGCATTCAGGCCATCCATTTTTATTAACGAGTCTTGATAGTCTTGATTCATGCTAAACAAGATGCTGTTGAAACATTTCACCAAACTCATGTCAAAGCAAGGTACCATGGAAATATTCTAATGTTGATCGATGCTTATAAGAACTCGGTAGAGGTGGCTAGTGAACTTTGTACGAGTATCCTCACCCCTCCTGAAACTAAGTAACACGTCGCACCGAGACGTTTGTCGGGCGATTTCCAAAAAATCACATGAATACCTCGGTAATTAAAAACAAATAAACATTTTATAATAAAATTTTTGAATTACTATATATTTTTAACTAGTAATATGTAATTACTTAGTAATTTCATTTACTTTTATAGTATTTTTCTAAGTTGATGGTGGGGTTGGTAGACAATGAATTTTACGGAAAGACGAAGAAAATAAATAGAACAAGAACCACCAGAACATTAAAATTAATATCTTGTAAGACCATTTTGTCATTTTCTATCAAAACATTAACTATAAGTAACGAATGTCATGATTCTCAATTGTAAGAATAATTATCATTTGTGGATTTGTTTATACAAAATCATTCAAATGACTTAACATTTTCGCATATAATTATATGTATCGTGAACGATGAATAATAATCCATAGCGAGAAAAAACAAATCTGATTACGTTGCTCAATGGCCGGCCGGTGATGTGCCATCACACCTACTCCAATTTTAAACAAAATATTAGCACAAATTTTCCAGGAAATGAGATGATAGTAAGTTGCAGTTAAAAAATATATATAAATAAAGTACGAAATTACCAAGAAAGAGACACGAAGTTTGGATGGCACAATATAATAAATAGATTATTGCCCCCATTGAAGCATAAGTGAGAAGTAGAGTCTGAGTAACCACACACATTTCACTTTGAAAACTGAAAAATGGATCCATCTTCTTCGTCTAAGAGAAAGAGGAATCTGGATCCTTATGATGAACTACGTTATAAAAGGCCCAAGTATGACGTGTTTGTGAATTACGCGTCTGAAGATATTGGCAATGGCTTTGCAAGTCACCTCAAGGGAGCTCTTGGACGTGAAGGATTTGCAATATGCGACCATAACGAGCTCCGTAAAGGCGAAGGGAAGAGTTCCGAGCTGTTGAAAGTTATCGAGGATTCTGAGATCTATCTTGTTGTATTCTCCCCCAGCTATGCTTCTTCTAAAGAGTGCCTTGATGAGTGTGCCCTCATAACGGAATCCTACTCTAAGGTTAAAAAAAGAAAAGTGTTTCCCGTATTTTTTGATGTCGGTCCATCTCATGTAAGAAATCAACAAGGTCCTTTCCTTGAAGCTTTCCGGGGCCACGAGAAGAATGTCGATCCCGAAAGAGTTCAGATTTGGAGGAAAGCCCTTAAAGAAGCTGGTGATATGTCTGGTCTAAACTTGAAAGATTGGTAGACTTTAAACATTAAACTGTATTTTATATGATCTTTTAGTTGGTTTAACCTTTAATCTTTCGAAATTAATTATTTAATATTTGTTTATATTTAAAATTTCTAAATTTATGCATTACAATAACTAGATCCAAAGCTTTAAACAACTTTACAGATAGTCTGGTACTTAAACCCAAAAAATAACCAAACAATGATCGATCATATCATTTCTTTACAGTGAATTAATTTGTTGAATGGAAAAACTTACGAGTACTAATATAATACTAGTAAGATTCACTTATGGTCTTTTGGTGATGAATCAGAAATATTAGCAATATATTAGAACAATGTTGCAGTAAAACATATAAATATACAAATAGTAGTTAATTAGCACAAATTATTTCTTTATGCAAATAAAATTTCTACAAGGGATATCCCAAACGATCTGTTGGTAGTGAATCTGTCTCTTGATTATGGTAGGAGGGGTGAAGATCACTTCATACGGAAAATTGTAAAGGATGTCAGAAAAATGCAAAATCCACAGCAGCTGTGTGATTTAGAGCACCTAGTTGGGATAGACCCACGAGTGCAAGATATAATTTCAGCATTAAAATTAGGTGACCAAGCCTTTTCCATTGTTGCAGTTCTTGGAATTAGTGGGTCAGGTAAAACAACTACTGCTAAGGCTGTATATGAAAGAATTGCTGCAGATTTCGATGTCAGTTGTTTTATCCAGGATATCCATAGTTACGAATATAAAGGTCGAAATTGGAAAGTTGAGTTGCAGAAGGATGTCATTTCTTATCTGAATGGAAATGATAAGTTAATAGCTAGTCATAATGATGGAGCTGCAAAGATAAAGAAGCTTATGAGTGGTCGAAAGGTTTTATTGGTACTTGATGATGTTTATACATTTGAGCAGTTGCAAGCATTGAGTATTCATTCTGCCTCCTTCCATTGTCAAAGTAGAATAATTGTGACAACAAGGAATAAGCTGGCTCTTGGTAACCTACAACATACACCCTATAATATAAGATTGCTGGACATAATAGAGTCTTTTGAACTCTTCACTAGACTCATTGGAAAAGGCGACCCTATGGACAAGAAGTTTGTAGATGCAATAGTGCGGTGTGCTGGAGGCCTTCCCTTGGTTCTTGAGGTCTGGAGTTGCCATTTCACTGATTATGAAAGGAAACTATGGCCAAGCATGTTGGAGACGTTAAAAAGAATTCCTCATGAAGATACTCAAAAGAAGCTGCGAATAAGCTACGATTCACTTCCTAAAAGAGCCCAGAATTTATTTCTGGATATCGCATGTTTCTTTCAGGGAATGAGTAAAGATCTAATCATCAAAGTATTACAAGATGAAGACTTCTTCCCAGATGTTGAAATTCAAATTCAAAATCTCGCTCATAAATTTTTGGTTAAATACTATAGGGACGAGCAAAAGGTGTTGTTGCATGATGTGATAAAGGAGATGGGACAAGAAGTGGTCCGCCAAGAAAATGAGGATGTGCCTGGAAAACGTACTAGATTGATGGGTTACAGGGATGTGGTTCGCGTGTTGGAAGATTGTTCGGTAAAGTATCTCCAAGTTAATTTATGACTGGTTACATAAACAATACATAGTAGTTCACTGAAACTAACTATAACTCTCTCCTCTGATCCTCTCCGTTATTTACCAGGGAACAGATTCAGTTAGAAGCATTAAGTTGGACTACAGTGACCAGATGGAAGAGCACGCAACTGTAGAATTAGAGGCCTTTAAAAAGATGAGTAATCTGAGATTCATTAAGTTGGCTCATCCTAACCTGCAATGGCCGTCTTCTTCAAATGATGACATGTCTTGCTTCTCTTTCAAACATTTAAAATACTTGGACTGGAATTGGTCCCTTGCAAAAGTCTTGACAACATTGATATGGGCAACGTGGTGGTTATTAAATTGCATAAGAGCAAACTGGAAAAACTTTGGGAAGGAGTCAAGGTATGATCATGCATGTCTTTTCATTTCTCATGTGATTTATTTTATACGCTTGTTGTGCACTTACATACTTATTTTATTTGAGTGTCTTTTTAACTTTTCTTTTTGTCTGTTTATTAATTATGAGATTTACTTAAGTAGGTGGTCTTTATACTCATGTTTTACAAAAAAGTTCTTTATAGACTACTAATTTCCTAGGGCGTTAAGTACTATCAAGAGAGAGTTAGAGAAATGCTTTACCATTCGAGCACCACCAATAGCTAACCTGACACATGCTTGGACTTAAGCTTGACATCACTTGTCTCACCTACATCAAAACATGAAACGAAGCAACGTAAGCATTTAAGCTTAGTAAGAACGTAGAACAAACTAAAATCATGATATAACAAAGTGCATAATAGTTGCTTCGTATACTATAAACATAACATGGGTGGGAAGTGCTATTAAGCCCTTTTACTTTGCATACTTACACTTAACCATCACCTTGCTTTAGATAAGCCTCACTTGGGTAATCACAAGTACCATCTTGCACAAGTGCTTTCCGAGTACTTATTGTAGGAAGTCGTATTCCCTTTATTGGGAACGTATATACCGTTTATGCACTGATTTCCCCACGAAGGTCAACTGAGTTCCCATTTTGGTACATAAGTGCCAAATATGCACAATTTGGCCACGAGGGCTATCTGAGTTCCATTCTCGAAACATAAGTGTATAATTTAACTATGTGACCACTCGGGTCATCTATATACATGATATACATGTATTAGGCCACTTTATCATTTTCAACATATAATCTGTTTGTACAACCACTTGGGGCAACTGAATATATGATGTACATGTATTTGGCCACTTATCAATATCAACATATAATTTGTCTATATGACCACTCGGGTCAACTGAATACATGATGTACATGTATTTGGCCACCTTATTAATACAAACACATAATATGTATGTATGACCACTCGGGTCAACTAAATACATGATATACTTGATTTGGCCACTTTATTAATATAAACATATAATCTATCTATATGACCACTCGGGTTAACTGAATATTATATATGACCACACAGGTTAACATGATGTTGATTACGACCTTAAAGTCAACACAATATTAAATATGAGCCCATGGGTCAACAAATTACATGAATATCATAATATGACCTTATAGGTCAACATTATGCTAACTTGATTCAATATGACCATACGGGTCATCAGAATACGTGACTTGCGTAATACGACCACCTAGGTCGATACAACATGTAACACCTCCAATTTCGTGAACGCAACGGAATTCAAACTGGGTGTTACTCGACGGTATAACAGTTATAACAATAGAAAACGAAAATTGAGTCGTTTTTAAAAGGATTTCATTCGATTTATTTAATTATCAGAGTTTACAAAATGAGGTCCCAGTGGTTCCATGATTACATAATATAATAAAACTTTTGATGTTTTTTGAATGATAAAATAATTTATTGCCTTCTAAACATCTGTGTTTCTCCTTGCCATCCTTGCCAGCCTCGTGCATTATGGACCTGAGATAAACATGCTTAAATTCTCAACACAAAGGTTGAGTGAATTCATAGAGTTTATAGTTTAAAGTGTGGACAAAAAGATTTCAAAGTTATAATAATGATTGCAATAAATACAGTTAACGGTAAAATGGTTATTTTCGCCTCTTAAGCTCATGACACTGAAAATGTTATTTGGGAATATCGAAACAATGATAATAGTACATAACTCAAAGTAATAATAAAAATTGGTATAGCACCTGACTCGACGTATCAATAACAATTGATATAGCACATAACTCGACGTATCCATAACAACTGATATACCATGTATCAATAACAATTGATATAGCACATAAGGTATCAATAACAATTGATATAGCATATAGGGTATCAATAACAATTGATATAGCACATAAGGTATCAATAACAATTGATATAGTATAAAATACGGTTTTCAAACAATTGTGATTGTTATAAAAATTGTAATATGTATCTCCCTCAAGAGTTTATAAATCAATTAAAACGAATAAAAATGGGGCTATGGACTCACCTTAATAACAGTTTATAAGTAAACGATGATGGTGATAGCTAATTTTCAAAAAGCCAGTTCTATCCTAAATACATTTAAGATTCATTTAATGGATAGGAAAGTATATATTCACAAATATATAAAGTAAATATGTCATATGTTTGTTTATAATTTTTAACGTATTTTGAAAGCGTATTCAAAATCTTGTAAAACCAATCTTGTAAAACCGATCTTGTAAATAAGTAATGTTTTATATATTTAATTAATATATAAATGGTTTTAAATTATTTATTTTAATAAAATAAACTACTTTAAAATGTTACAAAAATAATTATAAAAAGTTTATAAAAATATTATAAAATGTTATAAAATAATATTAAAATATTATAAAAGTATTATAAATATAATATAAAATATTAGTAAAATAATATAAAATATTATTTAAAATAATAAAATATTATTTAAAATAATATAAAATAATATATAAGTTTATATATAAATATTTCAAAATGTAACTTTCTTTTATAATAGCGTACTATCGTTCGTGCTATCATAATTCAGAGGTCATGTAGTAAATGTATGAGGAGATATGACACTTTAAATCGTAAATCCAACAACCCGTCAATACGTTCACCCCGAAGAGATCCCTCACATGAAACTCCCAGTATTATAGTACTTAATAAAAACTTTTAATTTGTACGCATGGATATATATATATGGAAAACGTTTATAAGATGTATACATTTGGCACGTATTTTCATGAGATAAATATGACATATTAAGAATTTATAATACAATAAAATAAACTAATAAAAATTCATTATTATTTAGAGTTTATAAATACTTACCTTTATGGAACGTTCGAGTTTATTAAAGAAAAGAATATAAGCGGAGCTTCGACAGGAATTTTGTAATCTTCGTAAACCCGATGATATTTGAAGATTATAACCATGTCTTTTTGGAGATTTGAAGTTATTCAAAGATTATAACGACGTCTTTTTGGAGACTTGATGTTATTTGAAGATTATAACGACTCCTTCTTAAAATTTCCAAGAAAACAAGATCAAAAGCTAGTTTTTCTTCAAGAACTCTTATACTTTCTTACAAAAATATAGTAGAAATGCCTTTAAGGTTTAGAACTTTAGTAGATAAGAAGGTTGGGTGCAAGTTTTAGAATGGATTTAGCTTGCTATTTATAGGCTAAGAAAACTAGTTAACTATATATTAGGTTAATAATTAACCATGGTTAAGTTAGACACTTGTAAACATCCTAGAGATCAATGGTTAATATCAAGCCACCAAGCTTGATGACTCATAAAAAATGCCACCTAGGGTAAGAATGAGAAGGTTAGTGTTTTTAGATATTATCTAGTGTTTCTGGTCGTTTGGTTCCAGAAATTGCTAACATTAAGTATTTAAATCACGAAACTAAAAATCGGGTACCGTAAAAATATAAAACTTATAAAACTTATCAATATACTCCATATTAGTATAATTAATGAGTGATAATTTCAACGGAGGGCGTAAATGTGTTAAAACCTAAAAACGTAGGTTTAAATCGCGTAAAACGTAAATCGGATAACGTAAAAATTCAAAACTTGTGGAAATCTCGTAAGATGGGAAAAACACATACTTTTCTTGTTTAAAATATTGGATGGACATTTCAGGATGTTGAAATGACGTCTAGACCTAAATGTTTAACTTTCACGACGAGTGTCAACCCGGTTTCTTGTCGTACGTTGCAAAAATGACCCGACGAGTGTCAAACTTTCACGTTATCATGGAAACAGGTTTGTTTATGAAAATAATAAATAAAAATACGGAAGTGAATAGTAAAAAGTGAGTAGTAAAAAGTGAATAGTAAAATACGAGAATGAATAGTAACCTGAAAATACGAATTGTTACACAATACTGAATACTTCAAATATGACCATATGGGTCATCAAGATATGTGACTAACATGTTACCACCACCTCGGTTGATACAACACTGAATACTTCATATATGACCGTACTAGTCATCATGATGCGTAACCTTGGGTGGAGATAAGGGAGGGCACAAGGCGGGTGCCCTAGCGTAAAAAAATTGTAGTGTAAATTTTCGAAAACATTTGACATTTTTTTGTAATTTGCCCCCGTAAGTACCAATTTATAGTGTAATTTCAAAATTTTATCAAAATGTGCCCCTTGACCAAAAATTTATGGCTCCGCCCTATACGTAACTGACATGATACCACCATATAGGTCAACATAATAACGAATTCATATATATGACCATACGGGTCATCAAAAATTGAATTTAGGATTACTCGGCTTTTGTGAGCATATAATACATGTACTAGTACAATGATTAACGCACGACATACATATGAACATAAACGTGCGCTTGTGTATCATGAAGTCGTAACACGAGTTATGGAACTAATAATTACTTATCATAATATGATCATGAATATCTCAAGGTACATAACAGGTCTTACGAGCATATAAAGACCCATACATATTCTTAAACTACATTACTCACCTTAGAAGCTTTATAAGCCTTCCCGAGCTCCCGTAGATTCCCAGCTTACTTTTATCACCTAAGAACACATCATATACATGAAGTTCATTTATAACACGATCCTTAGCTTTTGTAAGCTAGCGTTCGGAATTCACTAGAACATAAGGGGGCGTTTGGTTTCGTGGATAACTATTAACATGATTTTTATTTTCAAGGCTTCCCATAACATAAAAACATGATTAACGTCAATTCTCAGTGATTTCTAAAAATCAAAACTTTACATATTACTCTAAAATTCACCAAAACCCCACTTATGGCATAATAACACAAATTTAAGCATACCTTATGATGTGTACATGCTAAACATTAATTTAGGGATTTAGTGACAATCTTTACTTCGAATTATCTTGTGGGTATCATAAAATTTGTGTCCCCAACACTTGGTATAGCAATTTCCAAGCTTAATCTTGCTTAAAACTTGATAGAAATGCAAGCCTTAAATTTTCTTATTTGTTCATGTGTGTGAGACGTGAGAATGAAACGAGATAGAAATATTATGTGTTTTTCTTGAGCTTTAGATTATCATATAAGTATATTATGTAACAACTTTGGAAGTTAGGCAAGGTTAGTCATTGTTAATCGGGCTATTGCGCATCTATTCCTTTTTGTTCAATAACTTCTTTTCATGAAAGGTGCTTTTGACTAACGGAACCTTAATAATGTAACATGAGTTAATTTCGAAGCTTTAAAATATATTCAAAGCTATTATTGTGAAAGTTAAGGTGTTAAAGTGATAACATGTTGGAATGTGAAATTGAATTATTGAATTATAATCAAAGTGTCCGTACAATAAAAATAACACATAAATGGGTTAGGCCCGATAATAATACGTTGGGCCTAATATAAACTAATCTAACCATAATAACCATTAACATATTTAAGAAACGTAAATATAAAGTTTAATTAGTGTATAACCCATGTAACATACCGAGTATAATAATCATGGAATCTTAATCTTAAATTAGAAATGAAGTAGAGAATATAATTCAGAGAAATGAAATTGAATGAGAAATTTATTGAATTCCACTATTTGGCTATTGACCATTTCCAAAAGCGGCGTTTATATCATTGATCTGCTCATGTTCATTTTCCGGAAATCCGACTTACATGACTCGATGATTCTTGAAACTTCGCATACATACTTTAAACAACATATATTTCATAATTAAGCATTGTTTTGACATAAAAAACGAGCGGAAGTTATCTTTACCAAATCAAGGGTGTTATCCCGAACACTCCATTCATACTCATCAATATAATTTGTTCATAACAAGTTTACATTCAACTAACTCAATACTTTTACTCTAATTTTTTTTCTTGTATAATTAAAAGACATCTTTACATTGACACATGGGTTTAACTTGTTTCCATAACATGGTTGTCAAACACTACTTGCCTAGCACCAATTGATCTTTTAAGCAAAGTCTCCTCTTTCCCCTCTTGTTTCTCACATCCCACATAAACACAGGGAGATATGTGGAATGTTGTGAAAAGTTTGGTAGTTAATACCTATAAAATCTGTATAAGTTTTCCTTGTGGCATAAATGATCCCTCAAGTCTCACTAATAAGGTTTAAGCCACATATAACTTTCAATACCCATTTTACTCATCACTTGACTTTTAGGTTTGACTTTCAACTTAAATTCTGACTAACCAATCATATTAAGTCTTTGAACACATAAATTTTATAGTTCAACTTATACAATGACATTTTAGTAAAAAATTACCTAATATGTCTTTCGGGGTGTACCACTTAACTTGAAAACATAAGCGCACATATCCTTGCGTTTTTTAGTGTTTCGATAAAATGTATTATACATTTTAATCATCGACTAAGCTCATTTACATAAAACTAAGATATTTGATTGACCAACATAAGTCCAAATCTATTACTTACTTAGATAACTTACAGGTCAGAAACCAGGGTTATTCAAAAAAATAATAATGCCAATAAATTACTCTGATTTTCAATTATTAGGTAAAAATGGTTAGTTTTAGTATAAAGGAGATTTATACAAATGTAATTAGTCCTATAAAAAGCGCTCATGATTAACTATAGAATATAATACTCAACTGTAATGCAAAAACTGATGTGAGGGACTATATCATTTCAAATAATAAATAAAAAATGGGGATACAATGACTTAATTGAGGAGAGGTTCCCCCCTTTTTTTCCTACAAATGACACCCTTATTAATTTGTTTTTTTTATTTTATTTTTATTTTTATTTTTTTATTATTTTGTTTATATTATAAAACTGTGAAACGGAAAGTACGGGAAAAAAATAAAGTTTTAACAAGTGAAAAGTATTAAACTGTCAAAAGTACGGAACATAAACTTATAAAAACTGTGTTTTCCTATAAACAATGGGACAAAAGGGGGTGGTGAGGCTTGTTAAAAAGTACAAAAGATGTGGGGTGTGTGAGGTTGTATAACATAACCCTTTTAATTGATTGATGAATATGGCGGAGGTCCCACCATCATATCACATTATGCTTTTGACATCTTATTAATTATAGTTTATTATTTGTGTTTCTAGAGTTTTAAAAAGCTGAAGATTTTGGACGTGAGTTGGTCAATGTCATTAACCAAGACCGGAAATTTCGATGGTCTCGAAAATCTTGAGGAACTTAAGTTGTCTAGATGTATTAATTTGGAAGAGTTGGATAGCTCTATTGGTTGTCTCCAAAAACTTGTTTCATTAGATTTAGGTGGTTGCAAACGGTTGAAGAGACTCTCATGGGAAATGATGAGTACCTTAACGTCTCTTAAAAAACTCAACCGTGAGAGTTGTCCCATCCTACGAGAGATCTCAAATGAAGTTGGTAGTCTAGTTTCACTAAAACACTTGGATATAAGGAATACCAGATTCAGTTACCTTCCTAATAACCTCTGCCAACTCCATCAACTGACAGAAATAGACTTATCTTATTGCACCAACTTAAAGTCGATTCCAGATCTTCCGCCAAGCATTAAGAAGTTAGAAGGGACTTATTGTAGAAACCTAGTGAATCTTCCTTCAAACTGTTCTGAGTTACAATTTCTGACAGAGCTTACTTTGAATCATTGCTGTAAACTTGGATCCGAAGGTTTCATGCAAGTTACAGGACTAAGAAATCTACGTGAATTAAGTATGGAAAATTGCAATGTTTCGCAAGTATCGAGTAGAATTGGAAATTTGGTGTCATTAGAGTATCTCGACCTTTCAAAAAACACATTTTCTAGTCTACCTGAGAGCTTCAGCACCCTTTCAGAACTCTATATCCTTTATGTAAATGATTGTTCTGAATTACAGTTGCTTCCACTGCTTCCATTGCAATTGACAGATATAAATGCAGCCAACTGTTGGTCATTAGATTTGATGCCATTTGATTCAATGCAAAACGCATATATTTTTCGTTCAAAGGTATCAAGGTAAGCAACCCCCACCAACCCAACCCAACATAGCGTGTGTGTGTGTATATATATATATTGCAATGAAGAGCCCTTTCTCATGTGCTATAAATTAATTTGCTTGAGCGTTATACAGGAGTCACTCACAGTACTGAAGGATTACACATCGGTCTCTCGGGGGAGTTACCTGACTGGTGTACTTATCAAACCAGTGGAAATGTTTTATCTTTTGTGGCACCTATCCAATTTGATAGCAAAATATGCGGTCTCATCTTATGTGTTGCCAGGGACAAGGATGATGAATATGAGTGGGTTAGTCCAGTAATTTATAATAAAACAAAAAGAACGAGTCATCCGTTCTGGGAAGTGCAGTATTATAGACTTTCCATGATTGTCATGTTTTATCCACTTGATAATACAACGCTAGTGGTGGAAGCGGGTGACACTGTGGAAGTCGAATTTCTTGATAAAAGAGTTTTGAGCGGTGGGTTGCGTTTGGTATACGAGGATGATGTGGAAGATTCGGGATTAGTTTTAAAAGATCGATGTTAGGAAGACCACACTCTCGGTGTTCCCATTATCATCAGAGACCATGACTAGTAATGGTATTAACGAGTCAAATGATGAAGACGTATGCTCCTTCCCCATCCAAGATGAAGAATACACCTTTTATGACTTTTTCCCCATGGTATCTTAATTCCAAATGTTCTTTTTTATTATCAAGGTTTACAATTGTAGTAAGTTATTTAAGTTATTTCAACAAACATTGGACCCAAGGAAGACAAAAGAATGATCTCGTGTGAATTTGATTAGTAATTGTAAGCGTTTATAATCATTGTCATTGTGGGGCGTTCAAACGGAATGCCAACCAGGTGTTTGATGAATGTCCAATGACAATAATGGATTAATATTTGAATGTTCATGTCTCTTTTGCTTATAGTGTCTTTTATTTAAAGAACCTATGCTCTGTTGCTGTTTGTGTTGTTTGTCTATGCCGTCCTATCAGCTTGAGGCATCACTTGTTTACAGAGAAATTTGATTATATATTTTAATATCGTGATGAAGTCTGTTCATTGCTATGGTTGTTTGAACATGTGAATGCACTGCGTATCAGTACAAGCTGTTAGTTATACATATGAAATCTGAGGAAAACATTTCTTGCAGTCAAACTGACCCGGCTAGTTTTGACCCATACTTTTGTTATGGTTTATTAAAACTTTTAGATTTTGATTTATTTCTGTTAGTCTGTCGTATTAAATTGATAAAGCCATTGATATAATGGTAGGAATCTTCAATTCAGTACCCCAAAAGTTAGTCTATCATATTAGCAAGTGTTAATCAGTCATATTGGAATATCTTCCAGGAGTTTGATGAAAGTCCAATGCTAGTTGTTCGTGTTCTGCATTCTGGTATATGTTCGATTAGTTTAAGATTTTGTAGAAAATCTCGTGTTCAAATAATGCTTTGAGTTTGAGATGATGTATTTTATACTCTGGTTTGACCAATTTTAGGAACACTTTAAGATGGAAATATTTGTTTTCATGTGAGGGTTACTTGATTTAGTTTAATAAACTTAACGTCACAAAGCACGTTTAGTTAACACCCTTGACCCTTAGATATTGCAATGCTACAGTGCGTATTGTTGCTGCTATGTTTTATAATTGTAGCATTTAACAGATTATATAACAACACAGTAAGCTATTATATATGTTCTGATTGTTTTGTTTCTTCCCATGTTATGTTACTGCAGTTTGAATTCTAGCATCTAGGTGCATCTAGTTCTCTTTCTGTATTCAAATTCAGCTGAGTTGTGTCGTGGGAAACTTTGATATATGAACCTCTGATGCCTAAAGTCACAGAAGGCTACTCAAACAGTTTGTATCGTCTCATGTGAATAATCAGTATGAAGAGAAAGCTATTTACTTTTGTTACACTTTCTGTAGTGCTGATGCAATTATGTGTTATAAAAACGTAGCAACAACATAACTGGGTTGATTTGATTGAAAGCAAGAGTATTAAGCTATACTATCAAACTGATCCTGGACGGGTTAGATTTAACTGTCAGTGATACCTTTATAGTTGAATTTACTTATAGTTGGATGTATCAGACACTCTAATTAGTGGGTATTATCACTGTGCTAATTTTTCCAATCTGACCTTCTATAATAAAAATTGAATTGTAGTTGTCCAACTCAATTTGTAATTATATGTCTCATGAAATTAATTAAGTACGTAGTACTACTCTAAAGACACTAAGTTATTGCTTGATTTAATAAATACCATTTGATATTACTTTTTCTTAAGAAAAAATCAAAAATACACATGCTGCATGTGTTATGCTACTGTATGTTGTTATTCAGTTGAGCACCATAGTCAGCAATCAGCACAATCCACAATATTAAGATAAAAGGATTACACACTGTTATGCATTTGCTATAATTTTCAAAGATCAACAAGAAAGTCCATAGTTTCAGTTAGGGATGATGACCAGCTAGTTGGTATGCTTTCTTTGTATCGATACATCGGGTATCACTTATTTAGTAAGTAACTAGGTCATATATTTCATAACTGTTTAGCACTCTGTTTTTGATATGTTTGCTATCATTTATTGAACTATGCTAAAGCACTACACATCAGTAGAGGCGTTGTTGCCTAACATATGCGGTACAGATAGTCACTGGAACATGGTCACTCGTTAAAACATATTGTTAATCTAGTTCAAAATCAAAACAACTAAACCCATTAATATTTATTAAAAACCAACAGATGATTGAATTAAATCAAGTAGCATTGGAACAGTATCAAAAAATTAATTGCCGCCTAAGATAGTGATGTTATCTGTCATGGAGAAAATTATATCCTTAGAAGATCAACAAAAACTACAAGCACTTCCTTACATTTTTCTTGAAATGGATACAAAACTATGCAACCATTTTGTTGTCATTAAAAAACATTGTCTCTGTTGGTTTTCCAAGATGCGAGACCAACCTTTATGCAACATTGGTTTCTGGTTTGACATGTTTCTGTATCGATGTTAAAGCACAAGACAGAATGGGTTGTTTAGGACAGCGTATAACTTGCAGAAAGTAAGAAAACTGAATGTGTAAAACAATGTGTAGATTGATATTAATGAGTGAGTACATCGCTTTACAGGCCCTATGCTATATATACATATGAAACGCTGCTATGGAGAGCAGTTATGCCGTTTCATGAAGAGATACAACGGTTCCATGATAACTGCTATCCCTAACCGCTATTCTAATAGCCATACATGGGCCTTACTAACATAAACCTGCTTGGACTGTGGCCCAAACATTCGACCCACTAAACATACTAATCCTACTAATTTGTTATTAACGTTCAACACTTCCCCCTAATAACAAATTCTCACTAACACAGTCTTCTTACTCTTTTGCTTCCTTCTCCATGGATTCCTTAATGTTGCAATCTTCATCTTTGTTGAAACCAAATGTGCCTTTTAACCTTTCTTGACTTTGCCTTGTCCCGGTTCCACTAATGCTTGGTCGTCTCTTTCCTTGGCATCTCCTTGTGCCATTATTCCACTTGTACCCTCGCATTCCTTTGCCCTTGGTACATACATTCCGCTGGAATTCCTTGCCACTTCGTAGTAGCTTCCTAAGAGACTCAAGTGCGTTCCGTAGCACTCCTATAAACCATCCGCATATTCCTTTGGGAATCCCATTGCTTTGGCTACCATAGTCCATTTATTTTTCCTAACAACCTGGGTGTGACCACCCATTCCCTTCACTGTAATGTAAAGGTCTAAAAGACAAATCCGTATTCCGCTAATCTTAACAGGCATGGGTCGTTCTACTAATTCCATATAGTCCTTATAGAACCATGCCATCAACCTCTCGAAGTGGTTTTTCACCACATCTGTATATTCCCAATTTATTTTCTGATTGCTAATCATTGTCATGAACCCAATAAGACTTTCAATTTCACATTTAAATGATACCTTCATCCTTTGGTTTCCATCCGAATCAAAAGCCTCTACTCTGATTGTGTCTAGCCTTTCTTGTCCCTCCACGCAGCCTATATCATTGCTGCCAATGCTATCGTTGTTGTTGTCTTCAACCCTTTCAGTCATACCGGTCGTATTATCATCTTCAATTCGAGTTGGCCTCTCCCACGATCCCCCAACCTCGCTCTGATACCACTGTTGGTTTTCCAGGATGCGAGACCAACCTTTATGCAACATTGGTTTCTGGTTTGACATGTTTCTGTATGGATGTTATAGCACAAGACATAAAGGGTTGTTTGGGACAGCGTATAACTTGCAGAAAGTGTAGGATATTGGTTTTCACATACACATCATAACACAATCAAACATAGGCGTATAGAAGATGAGTTTTAGAGAGAAAGTTAGAGGTTTAGGGAACTTTAGTGAGAGAAATAAAATCTTATTATGAGCTCCAACTCTACCTTGGAAGGTAGAGTATTTATAGTCTTACAATAAAAGCCACACAACGGGTGTGGATCGAGGCATACTGATGGGTAAAGACCCGTCCGTCCTCCACGGTGTTACTTAACTAAATACTACTTAACTTAAATGAACTACGACTACGAGCTTTCTATCGATTACATATACTTGGGTGACCGACTCTTTAATACACGGAATTTCTAATTCCTAACAATCTTCCCTAAGGGAGTCACCTCAATCATGTACCAAAATTACATAGAATACAAATAGATATTACATTAAAAATTGTTCTTGCATTCTTGATGTAGTCCTTTGCTCCTAAGCTCGTAGTCATTGTTTCATCACATTGCATGTTTGGTTACTCCAGTGGAGGTCTTTTCTTGATCCACGTGATAATAATTTTGAACCGACTTTTGAGATCATCGGCAATAAAAATCTACGAGACATCCATTGTGGTGTTGGTATTATGTGATGTTGTGACTTTCGGACCGACATGCTCACATTACGGATCATGATATCTTCTCATCGAGTAGCGGAAGCTTTAGTTGATTCATGATATTGGCACCGGTAGCGAAGCATGGATTGAAAATATCGAGTCATTGATGCACTAATCATGATTTCTTTTGAGATGAATGTGTTAAGTGAGCATGCGGCTATGGATTGACCGCTTCATTACGATCGGTGCAAATTTGGTGTACTGCATACAACGATTAGCAATAAATCGCACGAAAGTGATCACCGCAAATGTTAAGTTACGGCCCACGGTTCCCCGTTGATCGATTACGTCTTGCTGTGATCGGTATAATTCGAAGAATTTCCTTGACGGGGTTTCGCGTTGCTCTAGTTGTTCACAAACGGAACATCTCAAAGAAGACAACACGGTGAGTGAACCGGTAATTTTAAGTCCAGCGATTGATGAAAAGAGATTTGAAAAACAATCGTGTATTGCTCAATAGAAATTGTTTTGCAATACAACGAAGGTTTTATTGAAAATCAATTATCAATCATAAAACACCTTTGGTTTGAAAATGAGTACAGTCGATGTGCTAAAGAAAAGAGTTGTTAAGCACAAAGACCGGTTTTCAAAGGTATCCGTCAATCCATAACTGAACCGAGATTGATTCAAGAGATTGAATCGCCCCATTGTTTATTCGGTTGTCACATGGTTGATCTATATAATATATCTCACATGCCACCTACGGAGCTTGTTTGATGTTGGCTCGAAGGTTTTCCATCTTCCTTGTGAATATGTTCACATATCACTCGGATGTTGAGCAAAACCACAAGGATAATGCGTGGGACTCAAGATATAATCTCTCTTTCCACATTGTGTGAAGCAGGCGTCTTCATTGAAAGTGTCCTAATGAGATTTATTGATGATCTCGTGGCTCTAGACTCAATTTGTGCATATTTGGATCTGTCTTGGGAGACTAGGGAGAGGGTCTCTTCTTCAATATCAACAATCTCTAAGAGAAAGTCGATAGATAATGTCGGTTCCCGTGAGAATGAAACAAGTCCTTTTAAGAGGAACTTGAGTGGTTTGGAAAGTTGAAGTGCAGTGCGTCCTTTGGGTCCATGACGTCTTGTCTTCAATACCGATGTTACCATCGTAGCATATGAATTGAACCGGTGTACGCCTAAGGTTGAATAAATTGAGGGCTATTTGTTTCACCCTTTTCTCATTCAATTCTTTTAATTCTTCAACCCTTGATTGCTTACCGAGACTTCATAGCAAGAACCTTGTTGGGTTTGTTCCGATGCTTGCTCTATCTCGATCCGCACTCTTCCCATATCTCACTTTTCTCCTTTTATCATCATACCTAAGGACTTCTACACTAACTAGTGGATTGTCCTGGGTAGATCCCTCGAGTTACGGCGGATCATGGGAACCAATACCTAACCTTATCATCCTTATATCACCGTACATAAAGTAAAGTTGGTGGTCTATTTGGTATTGTTCATACGCCATTGGAATCAATTGAAAACCATTTGAAAATCAATCCGGATACTTGTGATATATTATCAAAACATTTTGTACTGAATTGTTTTTATATTTTTAGAATAAGTGCTCCCCTCAACATGTGCATCAAATGTTTGAAATCGTTTTGCACGGAGGCAAGAGGAAGAAATTACTTCTTTGATTACCATTTTCTAAAAGATATCACCATCACTTCCTTGATCAAATCAAGTAGATATAGCATTTCAGGAAGGATGAGGTTTCATAAATTTGCTCCCCTCAATATGTGCCTCGAGGTTTGAAAGGAGTTTGCACATACTAGAGGAACACACATGAGATAAATGATCACGTTTCAAGTCATAGGTGTAAGATAGATGCTCCCCTCAACATGTGAATGGAAAATTAGAAATCGTTTGTCACATGCGGGAGGATAACATGTACATCCTTGTAAAACCATTTACGAATCCTCGGTTTAAGTCAATTTAAATCACAAATTCTCCTCGATCACAATTATCAAATCATTTGAGATTTGTGATCTCTTATAATTAAATTTATTTTGAAAGCTTTTAAGGAGAATTGTGACTTGATTATGAAAGCGTTTTAAGCGATAAGGATCGGATTTTAAGACTTTAAACTCCATTGATAAAACATGCATGAATATCTTTTGAAAGCAGTTGAATGCCAAATAACTTTTTAATTTAATTGAAATCATTCTCCCCTCAATCAATGACATAGGTTGTTGATTGAGAGATTGATATTTTGACAAATAAGTCAGATGATTATCAAAATAGAGGCGAGTTATTTTTCAAAGCAATTTGTTTTAATGAGATAACGGTTTATAGAATTAAAGCATGGAATTTTGAAAGTCATGATAAAGCATGGCTCTGTTCTTTCTAGAAAAGCGGGTTCTTTTGAAATGACAATAAACCATATCTTTTCTTTCTTCCAAAAATATTTTTGATTTTTGATTTTTTTTTTTTTTTTTTTTTTTTTTATAAAATTGAACAACATCTAAAGTCCCGTGTCATTCTTTGAATGACAACATCAAGACCGTAGATATTATCGAATCGAGAGAAACAAGACAAAATGACAATATTTTTGAAAATTTTTGAATTTTCAAATTTTATGGATTTTGAAAGTTTTATATTTTTCTATTTGATTTTTTAAGTTTTATAATTTTGTATTTTGATTTTGAATAGATATATCGAGAGATAGATGAAGATAGACCTTTAATCCTCGTCTTCCTCACGAAGGCGTTTGAGTGTTTCGGTTGAAGGCTTTTCATGCCCGGTCGTGGAAGAATAAACTCAAGCGTTCTCTTGGAAGAGCTTTGGTGAAGATGTCTCGCTAGCGGTATTCGGTCCTCACAAAATAGAGTTCCACTACACCTTTTCCACTTGTTCACGATGAAATGATGTCGAATGTCGATATGCTTTGCTCTTGAGTGTTGAACATTGTTGCATGAGAGAGCAATAGCACTTTATTATCGCGATGCAGAGGATTTTGTTGAATTCAAAGCCATAGTCGGATAATTGAGATCTCATCCATAAGATTTGAGCACAACAGGATGACATGGCTATGTATTCAACCTCTGTAGAGAAATAGAAGTACTCATTTTCTTCTTTGAAGACCAGCTCACAAGCTTATCACCCAAAACCGAGCACCTCCGGATGTACTTGACGAGTATCTTGACACCTGCATGATCGGCATATGCATAGGCTATTAGTGACATACCGGTGTCCTTGGGTGCAAAGACCCATATTGATGGTTCCTTGGAATACCGAAGACCCTTTTAACCGCTTCAAGGTGCTTTTTAGTAGGCAGCGATATCTAGCACACATGCAAACAATGAACAAGATGTCGGTCTACTAGCGTTGAGGTACATCGGGATCCAATCATACTACGATATTTCGTTTGGTCAATCATGATCACGAGTGGTCCTCATCTAGTTTGGTTCGATCAATCATGGGGGTGTCAACAGGTCCTTGAATCAAATCCAAATTTCTTTAAGATCTACATTGCATATTTAGATTGATTTATGAAAATGCCTCGGGACTTTGTGAAATTTGTAATCCCAAGAAAATGACATTTGTCCCATCATTGACATTTGAAATTTTGAACTCATTTCATTGAAAAGCGATCACATTCCATTGGGTGCATCGAGGCAAAATAATATCATCAACATAAATTTGAACATGAATTAAATGTTTGCTGACTTCACGGTGAACAATGTTGGATCAAGCTGCTCCTTTGCTAAATCCGGTTGATAGAAGAAACTTTGTGATTATATCATACCATGCCCTTGGAGCTTGCTTTAAACCGTAAAGGGCCTTCTTCAAATGATAAGCGTGAGTAGGATGCTCTTGATTTACAAATCCTTGGGTTGGTGGCGTGAGCGACTTCTTTAAGGTCTCCGTTCGAAATGTCGTCTTCACATCCATCGATAGACTACCATGTTCTTACTAGCGAGCATTAGCCGGGAAGATTCGATTGCCTCGATTCGAGCAAGCTGTAGCAAAGATTCTTCAAAGTCAATACCCTCCTCTTGACGGTATCCTTTAGCAACTAATCGAGCCTTGTTCTTCAATACATCACCATGCTCATCTAGTTTCACTTTGAAGATCCATTTTAGAGCAATAATCATGGCACATTACGGGCGGTACTAACTCCCATACATCAAGCATCAAACTCATGAATTTCATCTTGCATAGCATTGAACCGGTGTCTTCGTTCATGGCGGTTTAACATCCTTTGGTTCGATCTTTGAGAGTACGGAGTTGAAGAAACACCATAGGGCATCGGTTGCAAGTTGTTTCCGTGTTGATCTGAGACGAGAGGATTTCAATGATGTTGTCTAATGGATGATCGTGAGTCCATTTACGAGGTGTTCATGTGGTAGTTGTTGAGGATGAAGTAGCGAGTCGATGTCTCTGAAGAAGATGGTTACGAAGAAGATTCGAGGAGCAAATATGTTTCGAATGGAGCATCTTGAGGAGTAGCAAAGGATTAACTTCATCATTGATGCCAAAACATTTCCATGATGTACATTTGAAGAATGATGAATTGTTGATGAGGCGAAGGATCGTGAGCGCTTGACTTAAAGATATTGAGGCGAGGATTGCCTTCATTCACGGGAATATGAGCGACCTCTGTTGTAGAATCGACACCTCATTAGTACTTGGATCATAAAGTTCATCAAACATAGGATCAAACAATTTCTTTAAATCATCTTGGATGGAGGTACATATGGAGTTTCTTGAGAAGAGTTTGGAACAAGGGATGAACCAATGGGACTGTTTTGAAGTGTGGGTCGAGCGGGTGTCCGAGGAGCCATTTGACGGTCGACTCATCAAGCGTAACGTGAATTGTTTTCATGATATTTCGGGTTCTTTTGTTGTAGATTCGGTATCCTTTTGTTTGGAGCATACCCTACAAATACTCAATATACCTTTAGCTCTAAGTTTGCCTAAGTCTTGTCCCTCATTAGTTGGATAACACAATGCACCAAACACACGAAGGAAAGAGATTAGGTTTTCATTGTGGACAAGTTCATATGGAGTTTTCCATGAGCAGTGTGAATCGAGCGATTTTGTGTAGCATGCGGTGGCAATAGCTTGACCGAGAAACATTGGAACCTTTGAGTAAATCGGCATTGTTCTGCGGCTTCTACAAGAGTTCGATTTCGTCTTTCAACTACACCATTTTGTTGAGGAGTTCGTGGAACACTTCTTTGATGGTGATTCCAATGCTTTCATAAATTCTTGAGTTTTTGTTGACAAACTCGGTTCCATTACTATTCTTATTATTACATTTGTTTTGTTAAGCGAACCTACAATTTGTTTGATGAGTTTGATCTTGATATCGAGTTTCATCCTTTGTCCTTAAGAACTTGACCCGAGTGAATCTAGGTAATAATCAACCACAACTAACACATATTTCTTCCCAAATATATTACGCACCCTCATTGGTCACATAAATCCATATGAATCATATGAAGAACTTACGTGACGAGTTAGTAGGTTTGGGTTTATGGGCATACTTCTTGCTTTTCCCAATTGACATCTTTGAACAAAGATGATCCTTTTCATACTTGAGTCTAGGTAAACCTACAACTAAGTCCTTTCGGAGAGATCATTGATGGTACAAAGTTCAATTGATTGAGGCGACGATGCCATAACCATGACTTTGTTTTAGAGGCCTTTGACGGTAAGCAAATTGGAGAAGACTTCATCATATCTTCGATAGATATGGTGTATAGATTTGAACCATGTGAACCTCTTAAAAGTTCCTTACCATCAAGTTCTCTAACGAAGCGGTATGTTTTACGAAGGCTACTTCTAGATCGAGAATCGCGAATTGACCAACAGAGAACCGATTGTGACCAAGACCTTCTACATAGTAAACCTTGGAGATAACACTTTTGCCAACAACATAGTCTCCATAACCCATAATAGCACCGAAATGATCATTCCGAATCTAATCGTGTCGATGAATTTGCTCACAGTTCATGAGCCATGATCGGTCGCCCGATCATATGCTTGGAACAACTGAGTCCGGTACCACGGAGCGATTTGAGCGATCTGCGGTTGAACACGAGACAAGAGTGGATAAGCGGATAATTGGGATCCCCATGCAAGAATGGGTTCCATTTGGTTAGTAACAATGGTTGCAACACCCGCATCGAAAAGGAAGCATTCATATCGGAAATTAAAGGCCTTTGGAATCATTGTGAATTGATGCGATACTAGTGTCTGTATTAGCCACATTCACAATGTGCTCACTTCTTAAGGAATAGTTCTACCGGTGGCATCCATTTTCTAGTGGGCATTGTCGATTATTCTTATGACCAACGGTATCCAATAATAGCCTATCTTACTAAATGTTCTTCTGTGGGTTTCCACTTGTTTTCTAACTTTCTTCGTTTTGCCTTTTGCCTTTTTAGCATTATGACATTAAATGGACAATTAACATCATTTGGCAAAACATTAACACCACATTCATGATTAGAAAGCGAATTCAAGCGGACATCGATTACAAGGTTTGCAAATAGTATCGAATTGAATTAATTACAAGATGCGCCTATGGCTAATACTAGAATCAACACGATTCATTTTATTCGATTCAAGCTTAAAGTTCCTAGATTGTTCTTCTACTCTTTTCGGTGCACATTCTTAGCTTGCGAGGTCCTATCATTCCTTGTATTGTCTTGAGACATTACTCATGTAGAGGAATGGGAACATTAGTGGGTTTACAACTCTTTGCATCACTGTTTAGATGTCTTTGGGATCCGAACTACATGCAGCACACTAAGGTTCACTTTCTTAAAACTAAGTCTTTGGGATTTGTACTCCTAGAAGGCACACTTGAGTTCTCTTTCATAGCATTGTGGATCTGAAATCTGAACTGCTTAAAGGCACACTAAGGTTCACATTCAAGACATTGGGCATCGAATGAATATCATACTTGGCAATAGGCATCGAACACGGAATCAAAGGATTAACTCTCTCACCTAAGGACTTTGGGCATATTGTGATCAAGCATTCTAGGATTTCTTGAGATCGTTTGGCATATAGGCATGCATGTCCAATTGCATTATCATGAGGTTTCTAACTTATCCTCTTCAACAATCTCGCATGAGACATTCTAGGCAATCCTTAAGGGATGAGAAGTATGTTTGAGCAACAAGTTTGTTGTTCCCGAGATGAGGAGGACATATTTCACAGACAAAGCATATTTATTACAAGAGTGAACCTTTGATACACCATTCTCCCCATTGGTCATTGGCATTTTCCTTTTACGACTCTTGATTCTCAATTTCCTTTTGCAATGAAGCTATTGTTCGTTATTTTTATTACGGTGACCTTTATTGATTCAAATAACTCATTGAAATGACGTTTAACCTTTTCATTTTCTTCTAGAAAACTTTCGTTTTCCTTTTGTAATGCATTTACTAGGTTTTGAAGATGAAATGTTTGAGAATTACGATATCTAAAGGAGGAGGCATTTGGGAGCTGTCATATTGTTCGTTTGACCCTTTAATTGAGAGATTTGGGCTTTCAACTTTCGATCGTGTTGCACCGAGCTTGAATCATTCATCACGTTTGTTAATTTAACGCATCAAACTCGGAGCATCGAGGATGTCTTGATATTTGAAGTTTTGACATTTTCTTTAAGATGTTGATATTTTAGTTGTAAATTAAAATGCTCAACTTCTAGTTTAGAAAATTGTTTAACCAAATTGTCGTGATCATCCGGTTCAATTTTCTCGTTTAGTTGAATTAGTTTTTCAAGCTCAATGACACGATCATGGGAGACTTCAGGCAACCGATAATTCATGAAATTTGGAAGCATTAATGGAACAATTTGTAGCGATGAAAAACACATACGGAGCAATACATTGAAATCGGGTTCTCATTTAGTGTATGCAAGTTCTTCCTCTCAATCTCATTATATTTTAGTGCTCGCTCATAGTCACTAACTTCAACTATCATTGCATCAAATTTCTTTCCATTCCCTTAATATCGGTTTCTATCCCTTTTAAGACTCTCAAAGTGATCTTTTAGAAGTTTAAAGAAAGGCATGACCTCGATTAAATAACATTCTTTCATTTGCTCAAAACCCTTTCTCCTTCCGTTATACCGATGGGTGTGATCCTTTTCTTGCAAGTTTTCTCAAAATCAACAAATAGTTGAAATATAACATATTGGCTAATTAAGGTCTTGCTTTTAGTGGCAATTGTTCTAGGAACAAGATGCATTGGTGTATTAGGAGGATACCCGGTCGCTCTAGGCATTTTCCAAGGGAGGTTTGTTTCAACAATATTTTCGACTTTACGCTTATCTAAATCCATTTTCCGAAAACTTGTTGGAGTCAACAATGTCGAGGCTTAAACATGTTCAAGGAAATCCAGTTTTCCTTCTTGTAATCATGAGGTGTGATCTTTATTTTCTTCTCTCTACATTTAGGATCATCTAATTTCTTGTTCATCTTTTCCCTAGTGACTTCATCGATTTCTTATCTTCCTCAAGGCACTCAACGCAACTAGGTTTCTGTCTAGGTTTAAGTTTCATTGCCATCATAAAGAACCTTATGAGCATTTCTAGCCCTTTTAATGACCTCTGGATTTGGTTCCTTAACAAGGGAATGCTATGCTTATCGCTTAAGACCCTATGCTTAGTGATCATGTGAAGCGATCGAATGGTGTTCCTTGTATGTACAACTTGTTTTCAAGTTTGTTTTCAAAGTTTTGATTAGAAAAATCTTTCAAGAGTTTTGATTCCTTTGCATTAAATTCTTGCTTAAGCATTTTCACATTTCTTGAAGTTCTTGTTTTGCTTAGCGGTTTAGAAAGCTTTTCTTGCAAGAATTTAACTCTTGTTTAATACTTTTCTCGAAAATTACTTTTTCTAATGATTGTACGCACTTGGTCATCCATTTCCTGCTCACGACGGTGGTCAACTCAAATTTTGCCGTTGTTCATAAATAGCAACACGTTCTTTATAGGCATTTAGTTTAGAAATTACGGACTCATCGAGGCACGGCGGTGTATTCATCAAAATATAGTCATTGTTGATGCGGAGATGCATCACTTGGTACAACTTCACTTTCACTTTGTTTCACATATTGATCATATGGGACAACATTGATATTACCCATATTTTCAATATTTGATTCAATAGTTTGATTGATAGTACTTTGTCATGCATCTTTTGCACATCGACATCATCGTATAGTTTTAGTACCTCCGAGATGAGTTTGTCTTTGGATGGGCCAGCTTGTGATGAAGAGGAGACCTTGGGAGAAACCATTGGAGAAATGCTAGCCATAAAGATTGTGTGTCTTTGTGGGTCCATCATCCACATCAGTCGTATGCATCACAATCGCGACTTGAAAGGCATTCGATGATTGTGACCTATCTCACGAATAAGTGCTCATCACATCGCATCATAGGTCTTGGCATTGCCCTCGACTAGAAACAACAATTCCTCTTCATCCAAAGCGGCACCATTATCCCGAGCTTGTACAAGCGACATCTTATCTCTCAAGAATGTCGGCGTGCATGGGCGCTTTGGAGATGTGCGGTTCCTTGCAATGTGTCCCTCACCACCACGGTTATAACATTTGATCGGCTTAGCTTGACCTTGATTACCATTCCTTCCTCGATTCGATTACCAACATAACCTCTACCGGCTCCACCTCTTCCTTGATCAAGCGCCTTTCTTGAACCCGATCGCCCATAATTTTCCCATCTCGATCAAAGCATGGTTGTGAAGATTGGGCGGTTCGGATCTCGTGCAGGTGTGAAGTTTGTTGGTGTGAGGTGAAAGTGTCATGTTCTCTTTAACCATGAGTGTCGATTGAGTGATGAAATGTTCCATGACAACATTGCATCGAGTTGCTTGAACCTTGGATCGAAATGGGTTTGTGATTATCATCTTTCGTGGGTACAACTTGAGAAGCATTGGTGGTAATCCATCATTTGTGAAAGCAGTTGAATCATTTGTAGAGCTTGTTTCTCACGACCTTTAGGCGATCAAGAATCCTCTTTTCAAACATGGCATCTCTCATTACGAAGGAGGAAGGCATAGAGTTGCTCATAGTTTGTATTCTTCAATCCTTTAGTGAGCTTCACGGAGGTGACAAACTTGTGCCATTCGGATTCATGTTGTTCACAAATTTAGAGTTCAAATGAATGTTAGGCATAGTCATTCGATGTTTCTCATGTCATTCACCGACTTATGAAATCTCACATAGTACTCATAGGCGCTCTCATCCGGTTTCATCTTGAAGTGCTCAAATTCATCATACAATTTGCGATTCTCGATCTTGAGTTAGCTCGAACCATAGAAGCATCTTGACATTATCCCATACGACTTTAGCTTGATATTGTGATTGATAAGCTTGTAGATGTCTTTAGGAAGACCTTGAAGAACAATGTTAGAAGCCACGATATCGACTTGAATCTCTTTTTTCCTTATCATCAAGCTCATCATACATCTTTGGTACATCCATTCCGTAAATCGAGTTCCATCTTGAGAATATCAAGTACATCTCTAGTCGTCTCAACTCGTCTGGTCCTTCATCAATGGATTTGAGAATGTTGACACCATTTTCCTTTCAAGGTAGTACAATCGATTCGTTGAGCCCAAGAATCGTAGTCGATTCTGTCAAGCATGGGTGGGCAGTATCGAACCATTGCTTGAACATCCTCGCTGCGATGGATATGATAGTAGGGCGTTGGTAGACATGTTAATGATTATACGGGATTTTATAGCTCTATGATTAAACCGGAAATAGATTCTTTCACGGGATTTTACTAAATCAAGAGAAACCGTAAACAATCACCCAAGTCGCTAGAAGATAATGCACCAAGTCGCTAACACCTAAATCGCTACACCACCAAGTCGCTAAAGTCCCAGTCGCTAGACAAATGCAAGTCGCTAAGTAGTAACTCGCTAAGCCTCAGTCGCTAGCAAAATTTTGGCGACAATTAGCTACTCAAGTCGCTAAAGATTCAAGTCGCTAAAGAGCAACTCACTCTGGACCAAGTCGCTACCACTAAGCCTCGGGACTTTGTGAAATTTGTAATCCCAAGAAAATGACATTTGTCCCATCATTGACATTTGAAATTTGAACTCATTTCATTGGAAAGCGATCACATTCCATTGGGTGCATCGAGCAAAATAATATCATCAACATAAATTTGAACATGAATTAAATGTTTGCACGACTTCTGGTGAACAATGTTGGATCAGCTGCTCCTTTCTAAATCCGGTTGATAGAAGAAACTTTGTGAGTGTATCATACCATGCCATGGAGCTTGCTTTAAACCGTAAAGGGCCTTCTTGAAATGATAAGCGTGAGTAGGATGCTCTTGATTTACAAATCCTTGGGTTGGGTGGCGTGAGCGACTTCTTTAAGGTCTCCGTTCGAAATGTCGTGCTTCATCCATCGATGAACTACCATGTTCTTACTAGCAGCATAGCGAGGAGATTACGATTGCCTCGATTCGAAAGCAGCTGTAGCAAAGATTCTTCAAAGTCGATACCCTCCTTGCGGTATCCTTTAGCAACTAATGAGCCTTGTTCTTCAATACATCACCATGCTCATCTAGTTTCACTTTGAAGATCCATTTTAGAGCAATAATCATGGCACATTACGGGCGGTACTAACTCCCATACATCAAGCATCAAACTCATGAATTTCATCTTGCATAGCATTGAACCCGGTGTCTTCGTTCATGGCGGTTTAACATCCTTTGGTTCGATCTTTGAGTACGGAGTTGAAGAAACACCATAGGGCATCGGTTTGCAAGTTGTTTCCGTGTTGTCTGAGACGAGAGGATTTCCAATGATGTTGTCTAATGGATGATCGTGAGTCCATTTCGAGGTGTTCATGTGGTAGTTGTTGAGGGTGAAGTAGCAGTCGATGTCTCTCCAAGAAGATGGTTACGAAGAAGATTCGAGAGCAAATATGTTTCGAATGGAGCATCTTGAGGTATACAAAGGGATTAACTTCATCATTGATGCAAAACATTTCCATGATGTACATTTGAAGAATGATGAATTGTTGATGGCGAAGGATGGCGGCGCTTGACTTAAAGATATTGAGGCGAGGATTGCCTTCATTCACGAGAATATGAGCTGACCTCTGTTGTGAGAATCGACACCTCATTAGTACTTGGATCATAAAGTTCATCAAACATAGGATCAAACAATTTCTTTAAATCATCTTGAGATGGAGGTACATATGGAGTTTCTTGAGAAGAGTTTGGAACAAGGGATGAACCAATGGGACTGTTTTGAAGTGTGGGTCAGGCGGGTGTCCAGGAGCCATTTGACGGTCGACTCATCAAGCGTAACGTGGTGTTTTCATGATATTTCGGGTTCTTTTGTTGTAGATTCGGTATCCTTTTGTTTGGAGCATACCTACAAATACTCAATATGCGCTGGCTCTAAGTTTGCCTAAGTCTTGTCCCTCATTAGTTGGATAACACAATGCACCAAACACGAAGGAAAAGAGATTAGGTTTTGTTGTGGACAAGTTCATATGGAGTTTTCCATGAGCAGTGTGAATCGGGAGCGATTTTGTGTGTAGCACGGTGGCAATAGCTTGACCGGAGAAACATTGGAACCTTTGAGTAAATCGGCATTGTTCTAGCGGCTTCTACAAGAGTTCGATTTGTCTTTCAACTACACCATTTTGTTGAGAGTTGGTGGAACACTTCTTTGATGGCTGATTCAATGCTTTCATAAAATTCTTTGAGTTTTTGTTGACAAACTCGGTTCCATTACTGTTCTTATTATTACATTTGTTTTGTTAAGCGAACCTACGATTTGTTTGATGAGTTTGATCTTGATATCGAGTTTCATCCTTTGTCCTTAGAACTTGACCGGTGAATCTAGAGTAATAATCGACCATAACCAACACATATTTCTTCCCAAATATATTCTCGCACCCTCATTGGTCCATAAATCCATATGAATCATATGAAGAACTTACGTGACGAGTTAGTAGGTTTGGGTTTATGGGCATACTTCTTTGCTTTTTCCCAATTGACATCTTTGAACAAAGATGATCCTTTTCATACTTGAGTCTAGGTAAACCACAACTAAGTCCTTTCGGAGAGATCATTGATGGTACAAGTTCAATTGATTGAGGCGACGATGCCATAACCATGACTTTGTTTAGAGGCCTTTGACAAGAAGCAAATTGGAGAAGACTTCATCATATCTTCGATAGATATGGTGTATAGATTTGAACCATGTGAACCTCTTAAAAGTTCCTTACCATCAAGTTCTCTAAGAAGCGTGTATGTTTTACAGAAGGCTACTTCTAGATCGTAATCGCAGAATTGACCAACAGAGAACCGAGTTGACCAAGACCTTCTACATAGTAAACCTTGGAGATAACACTTTTGCCAACAACATAGTCTCCATAACCCATAATAGCACCGAAATGATCATTCCGAGATCTAATCGTCTCCGATGAATTTGCTCACAAGTTCATGAGCCATGATCGTCGCCAAATCATATGCTTGGAACAACTGAGTCCGGTACCACGTAGCGATTTGAGCGATCCTGCAGGTTGAACATGAGACAAGAGTGGATAAGCTGGATAATTGGGATCCCATGCAAGAATGGGTTCCATTTGGTTAGTAACAATGGTTGCAACACCCACATCGGAAAAGGAAGCATCTCATCGTAAATTAAGGCAATCGGAATCATTGTGAATTGATGCGATACTAGTGTTCAGATTAGCCCATTCACAATGTGCTCACTTCTTAAGGGAATAGTTCTACCATGAGCATCCATTTTCTAGTGGGCATTGTCTCGATTATTCTTATGACCAACGGTATCCAATAATAGCCTATCTTACTAAATGTTCTTCCGTGGGTTTCCTTTGTTTTCTAACTTTCTTTCGTTTTTGCCTTTTTTGCCTTTTTAGCATTATGACATTAAATGGACAATTAACATCATTTGGCAAAACATTAACACCACATTCATGATTAGAAAGCGAATTCAAGGACATCAAGTGCAAGGTTTGCAAATAGTATCGAATTCGAATTAATTCTGATGCGCCTATATGGCTAATACTAGAATCAACACGATTCATTTTATTCGATTCAAGCTTAAAGTTCCTAGATTGTTCTTCTACTCTTTCGATGCACATTCTTAGCTTTTAGGTCCTATCATTCCTTGTATTGTCTTGAGACATTACTCATGTGTAGGGAATGGGAACATTAGTGGGTTTACAACTCTTTGCATCACTGCTTAGATGTCTTTGGGATCCGAACTACATGCAGCACACTAAGGTTCACTTTCTTAAAACTAGAAGTCTTTGGATTTGTACTCCTAGAAGGCACACTTGAGTTCTCTTTCATAGCATTGATGATCCAATCGAACTGCTTAAAGCACACTAAGGTTCGCATTCAAGACATTGGGCATCGAATGAATATCATACTTGGCAATAGGCATCGAACACTTAATCAAAGGATTAACTCTCTCACCCTAAGGACTTTGGGCATATTGTGATCAAGCATTCTAGGATTTCTTGAGATCGTTTGGCATATAGGCATGCATGTCCAATTGCATTATCATGAGGTTTCTACAACTTATCCTCTTCAACAATCTCATGCAGACATTCTAGGCAATCCTTAAGGGATGAGAAGTATGTTTGAGCAAACAAGTTTGTTGTTCTACGAGATGAGGAGGACATATTTCACAGACAAAGCATATTTATTACAAGAGTGAACCTTTGATACACCATTCTCCCCATTGGTCATTGGCATTTTCCCTTTACCACGACTCTTCGATTCTCAATTTCCTTTTTGCAATGAAGCTATTTGTTCGATTATTTTTATTACGAGTGACCTTTATTGATTCAAATAACTCATTGAAATGACGCTTAACCTTTTCATTTTCTTCTAGAAAACTTTCGTTTTCCTTTTGTAATGCATTTACTAGGTTTTGAAGATGAAATGTTTGAGAATTACGATATCTAAAGGAGGAGGCATTTGGGAGCACTCGCCATATTGTTCGTTTGACCCTTTAATTGAGAGATTTGGGCTTTCAACTTTACTGATGGTGTTGCACCGAGCTTGAATCATTCATCACGCTTGTTAATTTGAAAACGCATCAAACTCACGGAGCATCCGAGGATGTCTTGATATTTGAAGTTTTGACATTTTCTTTAAGATGTTGATATTTTAGTTGTAAATTAAAATGCTCAACTTCTAGTTTAGAAAATTGTTTAACCAAATTGTCGTGATCATCCGGTTCAATTTTCTCGTTTAGTTCGTAATTAGTTTTTTCAAGCTCAATGACACGATCATGGGAGACTTCGTAGCAACCGATAATTCATGAAATTTGGAAGCATTAATGGAACAATTTGTAGCGATGAAAAACACATCCGGAGCAATACATTCGTAAATCGGGGTTCTCATTTAGTGTATGCAAGTTCTTCCTCTCAATCTCATTATATTTTAGTGCTCGCTCATAGTCACTAACTTCAACTATCATTGCATCAAATTTCTTTCCATTCCTTAATATCGGTTTTATCCCCTTTTAAGACTCTCAAAGTGATCTTTTAGAAGTTTAAAGAAAGGCATGACCTCGTGTTAAATAACATTCTTTCATTTGCTCAAAACCCTTTCTCCTTCCGTTATACCAGGTGGGTGTGATCCTTTTCTTGCAAGTTTTCTCAAAATCAACAAATAGTTGAAATATAACATATTGGCTAATTAAGGTCTTGCTTTTAGTGGCAATTGTTCTAGGAACAAGATGCATTGGTGTATTAGGAGGATACCCGATCGCTCTAGGCATTTTCCAAAGGGAGGTTTGTTTCAACAATATTTTCGACTTATCTTATCTAAATCCATTTTCGAGAAAACTTGTTGGAGTCAACAATGTCGAGGCTTAAACATGTTCAAGGAAATCCAGCCCTTCCTTGTAATCATGAGGTGTGATCTTTATTTTTTTCTCTACATTTAGGATCATCTAATTTCTTGTTCATCTTTTCCCTAGTGACTTCATCCGATTTCTTATCTTCCTCGGTTACACTCAACGCAACTAGGTTTCCGCTACAGGTTTAAGGATTTCATTGCCATCATAAAGAACCTTATGAGCATTTCTAGCCCTTTTAATGACCTCTGGATTTGGTTCCTTAACAAGGGAATGCTATGCTTATCGCTTAAGACCCTATGCTTAGTGATCATGTGAGCGATCACGAATGGTGTTCCCTTGTATGTACAACTTGTTTTCAAGTTTGTTTTTCAAAGTTTTGATTAGAAAAATCTTTCAAGAGTTTTGATTCCTTTGCATTAAATTCTTGCTTAAGCATTTTCACATTTTCTTGAAGTTCTTGTTTTTGCTTAGCGGTTTAGAAAGCTTTTCTTGCAAGGAATTTAACTCTTGTTTTAATACTTTTCTCGAAAATTACTTTTTCTAATGATTGTAACGCACTTGGTCATCCATTTCGCTTTCACGAGTGGTCGACTCAAATTTTGCACGTTGTTCATAAATAGCAACACGTTCTTTATAGGCATTTAGTTTAGAAATTCTGGACTCATCGAGGGCATGTGCAGTGTATTCATCAAAAATATAGTCATTGTTGATCGCAGGAGATGCATCACTTGGTACAACTTCACTTTCACTTTGTTTCACATATTGATCATATGGGACAACATTGATATTACCCATATTTTCAATATTTGATTCAATAGTTTGATTGATAGTACTTTGTCATGCATCTTTTGCACATCGGCATCATCGTATAGTTTTAGTACCTCCGAGATGAGTTTGTCTTTGGATGGGCCAACTTGTGATGAAGAGGAGACCTTGGGAGAAACCATTGGAGAAATGTTAGCCATAAAGATTGTGTGTCTTTGTGGGTCCATCATCCACATCAGTCGTATGCATCACAATCACGACTTGAAAGGCATTCGATGATTGTGACCTATCTCACGAATAGGTCGCTCATCCACATACGCATCATAGGTCTTGGCATTGCCCTCGACCAGAAACAACAATTCCTCTTCATCCAAAGCAAAGACCATTATCCCGAGCTTGCATAGCAAAGATCTTATCTCTGGTAATCGGCGATTACATGGGCGCTTTGGAGATGTGCGGTTCCTTACAATGTGTCCCTCACCACCACGGTTATAACATTTGATCGGCTTAGCTTGACCTTGATTACCATTCCTTCCTCGATTACGATTACCAACATAACCTCTACCGAGCCCACCTCTTCCTTGATCAAAGCGCTTTCTTGAACCGATCGCCCATAATTTTCCCATCTACGATCAAAGCATGGTTGTGAAGATTGGAGGCGGTTCTGATCTCGTGCATGTGTGAAGTTTGTTGGTGTGAGGTGAAAGTGTCATGTTCTCTTTAACCATGAGTGTCGATTGAGTGATGAAATGTTCCATGACATTTGCATCAAAGTTGCTTGAACCTTGGATCGAAATGGGTTTGTGATTATCATCTTTCGTGGGTACAACTTGAGAAGCATTGGTGGTAATCCCATCATTTGTGAGAAAAGCAGTTGAATCATTTGTAGAGCTTGTTTCTCCACGACCTTTAACCGATCAAGAATCCTCTTTTCAAACATGGCATGTCTCATTCGAAGGAGGAAGGCATAGAGTTGCTCATAGTTTGTATTCTTCAATCCTTTAGTGAGCTTCACGTAGGTGACAAACTTGTGCCATTCGAGGTTCATGTTGTTCACAATTTAGAGTTAATTGAATGTTAGGCATAGTCATTCGATGTTTCTCATGTCATTCACCGACTTATGAAATCTCACATAGTACCTCATAGGCGCCTCATCCGGTTTCATCTTGAAGTGCTCAAATTCATCATACAATTGCGATTCTCGATCTTCAACAATTAGCTCGAGAACCATAGAAGCATCTTGACATTATCCCATACGGCTTTTAGCTTGATATTGTGATTGATAAAGCTTGTAGATGTCTTTAGGAAGACCTTGAAGAACAATGTTAGAAGCCACGATATCGACTTCGAATCTCTTTTTTCCTTATCATCAAGCTCATCATACATCTTTGGTACATCCATTCCAGAAATCGAGTTCCATCTTCAAGCAATATCAAGTACATCTCTAGTCGTCTCAACTCGACACGGTCCTTCATCAATGGATTTGAGAATGTTGACACCATTTTCCTTTCCAAGGTAGTACAATCGATTCGTTGAGCCCAAGAATCGTAGTCGATTCTGTCAAGCATGGGTGGGCGAGTATCCTGAACAAATTGCTTGAACATCCTCTCTGCGATGGATATGATAGTAGGAGCGTTGGTAGACATGTTAATGATTATACGGATTTTATAGCTCTATGATTAAACCGGAAATAGATTCTTTCACGGTTTTACTAAATCAAGAGAAACCGTAAACAATCACCCAAGTCGCTGAAGATAATGCACCAAGTCGCTAACACCTAAATCGCACACCACCAAGTCGCTAAAGTCCCAAGTCGCTAGACAAATGCAAGTCGCTAGTAGTAACTCGCTAAGCCTCAAGTCGCTAGTAAAATTTTGGCGACATTGCTACTCGAGTCGCTAAAGATTCAAGTCGCTAAAGAGCTGACTAGCGCCATGGACCAAGTCGCTACCACCAAGTCGCTACCGTAGTGGAGAGTCCACTACTTGTCGTTATGTCGCTGGGTCTAAGTCGCTAGCTCCAAAAGCGTAATCGCTACAAAATTGTGAAGCAAGTCGCTAGAAGAAGAGATCCAGTATATCAAGTCGCTAGCAAGAAAAACCACATAAACATCACTTTTCAATCTAAAACAACCCAACCAAGATGATTCAAGCTTCCCAAATGAAAACCTAAACACTTGTGATGATTCTAAACATAAAAGTACTAACAAAATCCAAGCTTTAACACAAGAAATCAACCAAATGATGCACAAACCACTAAACTTTTCAAACTCAAAACCACCTAAAAACCACTAGAAATCCAAAGATGCACGATATGATCTAACCTTGGCTCTTGATACCAATTGTAGGATATTGGTTTTCACATACACATCATAACACAATCAAACATAGGCGTATAGAAGATGAGTTTTAGAGAGAGAAAGTTAGAGGTTTAGGGAACTTTAGTGAGAAAGAAAATCTTATTATGAGCTCCGACTCTCTACCTTGAAGGTAGAGAGTATTTATAGTCTTACAATAAACGCCACACAACGGGTCGTGGATCGGGCATACGGTGGTAAAGACCCGTCCAGTCCTCACGGTGTTACTTAACTAAATACTACTTAACTTAAATGAACTACGACTCACGAGCTTCTCGATTACATATACTTGAGGTGACCGACTCTTTAATAACAGAATTTCTAATTCCTAATGAGTAAGAAACCGAATGTGTAAAACAATGTGTAGATTGATATTAATGAGTGAGTACATCGCTTTCTGTGCCCTATGCTATATATACATATGAAAGCGCTGCTATGGAGAGCGGATTATGCCGTTTCATGAAGAGATACAGCGGTTCCATGATAAGCGCTATCACTAACACGCTATTCTAATAGCCATACATGGGCCTTACTAACATAAACTCGCTTGGGGCGTGGCCCCAAACATTCGACCCACTAAACATACTAATCCTACTAATTTGTTATTAACGTTCAATGCCTCTAGTGTACAATGACAACTTTTGAACAACAAGCGACCTATCACGATTGTAGTTGTAGTATATCCGCAAACTAGATCGATAATCGATCTTCGAGAATAAAAAGCTACATTATATATTAAAGTTAGTTCGAAACATGAACTTGTGTTGTTAGATATATGCAAGCAAGCTCCTATCGTGATCGGTGGGGCCGGCCCCGTGTAGGAGTAGGCGGTCGTTGATTTTTTAGCTCCTACATACATCAATCATGATCATCTAACAATCACAGCAGACAACTAAGTATCGTTAGCAAAGATTAAAATAGGCCGCGCAGGTTCTCCTACCAGCTCTTTTTTTGTTTATTTTCAAACTTCTATTATAGATTTTAAAGTGCTATTATGAGTACCTGCATCAAGTGGAGTTCTTTGACATATTCTGGAGATGTTTCTGGTTCAAGCGGTGGGGGCAACGGGTGAATAAGTTTTGGAACAACTACTAATCCTTTTCCAATTACTAGTATAGCTCTGGCATTGTTGGCACTTCCTGTACACAATTAGCCCAATTTAGATAGTCATCTGGCCACAAACAACCGAAGCAGTCTAAAGAAGCCAAGAATAGCTAATAGTTACCAAGAAAAGGGTAATCAACTGCCCTTGAGCAAATCTCTCAAATCCATCCATTACGCATTCATGTGCTCTTAGGGTGTGTTTGGTAGAGAGAAAAGAAGCCAAAGAAAAAGAATTCAGCTCATTTCTCTTGTTTGGTACACAAAGAAATAAGAAAAGCGGAGAAATGAAAATTCTCGAGATACCCCTTCTTTGTAATTTGATTTCCAACCTATATGGTGGAGAAACTAGAGAATTGGACTTGGGAGTTATTAAAAAAAGAAGGTATAAATAAAACACATCACGTGCTTCTCACATTCCACATCAAACCTCCTTCTCCACTTTATTTTTCTTGGCCACCTATTCCCCATTGACGTTCTTCCCAATTGAATGACGCTGCCCCTCGTTGTCGGTAAGAGCAAGCCATCTCTTCCCCGTCATTTTTCCTCCACTGTCATGTGTTTCCCCTTTTGATCTCTATAGTTTTGCCCCTTGATTTTCATCATGTTTTAACTTAATTGGATTTGGGCAAATGATATATTCTGGTACAAAAGTAAATTGAGCATTCCGCAATAGTTGATTCATCCTATGATTTTTTCTAATTTACAAATTAATTTAATTTTGAATCCTTACTACAAAACCAATCTGTCACTTTACAAATTCTTGTTTTTTAAATTAAGTTAGATCTTGTTTTCTTGGTTGAACGAGGTCACAATCAAGGACGGACCTAGCATGTAAGAGTGGGGGGCAGGCGCCCCCATGGCTAGCCGAAAAGGTTGATATTTTAGTGTAATTTTTATTTAATTTTGACCTTTGTTTAAAAGTGACCCCCACCAAAAACTCAAATTGCCCCCACTCACATACTAAACTCCAACATTTTAACTCTTTAAAACGTTATAAATCCTTTATGTCTAAGTAAAAATACTCGATTTATCATTACATTTCTAGTTTTTTCTTTCGCATTTTGTTGCTATCGTGAAAAAAAAAAAAAAAAAAAAAAAATTGCCCCCACATCCTTTTTTCGGGTCCGTCCACCGGTCACGATGGTTCAAAAATTTAGGATGGCTAATTTACTAAGCAATTTTCAATATAAAGCTTATTTATCAATTATCATCAATCTGAAGTTATGGTAGTTCATTAGTAGTTTTCCATTTTTGTTTTGTTTTATGATTTTCATAAAAAAATATTGTCAAATAAAAAATATCAAATAAAAAATTATTGCTTAATTCTCGGGTCAAGTCTTTTTGTTACCAAACATGGGAATCCATCAAAATTCTCTACTCATTTCTATTCTCAGAATTTCTAATCTCTACTCTATTTTAAATCTCTGGATTTCTCTCTACCAAACGTGCCCTTATAATCAGCTGAACTTTGTTTCTTTTGCAGAAGTCTGTAACCCTGTCTGGCTGCATATAATTACAATTCATAATGGTGTATTAAAGGTGTGAGTCAGAATAGGTGAGTAGGATAGTCAAAATGGGTTTTCTTATTACATGTTAAAATGGGTCGGGTTGACCAACCAATGTTTCAATATGAAGTATTTTAAAGCTGTTCCATGTTCATTTTATTTGATCCACTTGATGATACAACACTTGTGGTAGAAGCAGGTGGTGACACCGTGGGTTGCATTTGGTATATGAGGGTGAAGTAGTAGAGTTTACATTATATATTCAGAATGTTAAAGGAGGGTGAGGCGAGGATTATTTCTACACAATGGAAGATGATGAAAACCTGTTTTATAATTGATGAGGATTGCCTATCATATAAGAAAATTAAAGGGACAAAAGGTCAATAGTGATCACTGATAGGTAAAGAGGACAAAAGGTCCATAGTGATCACTTTGAGGTACAAAATAAAGTCTCTTCTCAATTGGTCGTATGCGAATGTGCGATTCCACTAAAATGTTGACACGTGTCAGGACGATAAGTACTCTTTCAATTATTGGCAAATCGGTCACTATCAATGCCTTGTTTGACTTTTATATACAAATGTCGAGCGGTGAGCGTGCGAACGTGCGACAACATAACTTTATTAGAAATGACCATAAGGAATCAAATCTTTCTTTATGATACAAAATCTTTATTAATTCTTTAAAATATTTATTTAAATTATGACAATGTCACTCTTGAGTCTTTAAATATTTACTTAAAATCTACATTTTTTAATTTATAATTCAAAAAAATGGATGAATTTTATAAACTTTTTTACCTTTTTAAACGTAAATTTTTTAAATTAAAAAAAAAAAAAAAAAAAAAAAAAACTTTTGAAATCAGATAAAAAAAACAACGATTTTTTAAAAATTCAAATAAAAAACGTAATTTTAATCTAAAAACTTTTTAAAATCGATTAAAAAACGTTTAAAATTTACGCTTTAAAAAAGTTTTTCGATTTAAATAAATCGATTAAAAATTACGTTTTAAAAGATTTAAATCGAAAAACTTTTTTTTAAACGTAATTTTTAAACGCTTTTTAATCGATTTTAAAAAGTTTTGCCGATTAAAAATTACGCTTTTTTTAATTTGAATTTTAAAAAAATACGTTGTTTTTTTAATCTGATTTAAAAGTTTTTTTTTTTTTTTTTTTTTTTTTTTAATACGCTAAAAAGAAGGTAAAAAAAAGTTTATAAAAAAAAATTCATCCATTTTTTTGAATTATAAATTAAAAAAATATATATTTTAAGTAGATTTTAAGTAAATATTTTAAAGACTCAAGAGTAACATTGTCATAATTTAAATAAATATTTTAAAGATTAAGAAAGATTTTGTACCATAAAGAAAGATTTGATTCCTTACAAGCGGTCATTCCTAATAAAGTTATGTTCAAATCGCACATTCGCACGTTCACCGTTCGCACATTTGTATATAAAAGTCAAACAGCGATCGATAATGACCAGATCGCTGCAATAATCGAAAGAGATTTATCGTCTGACACGTGTCAACATTTTAGTGGAATCGCACATTCGCACATTCGCACATGACCAATTTGAGAAGAGACTTTATTTTTGTACCTCAAAGTGATCACTATGAAACTTTTTGTCCTCTTTTGGGAATTACCCCAAAATTAAACCTATTAATATCATGGTATAGGGGGTATACTTCTGTTCAGGAGGATAATAAGCGTTCCAAGTGAATACCCACCAGTTGTTTGATGAAAGTCCAATTATAACAACTATTTAAAATATATTTAATCATTGAGATGGAATGTGTGTGTAATATGATTGCAGTTATTGTTTGTATTTGCAATTACTCTGCAGATCAAAAACAGTTATCAAGGTATCATCCATAATTGGTTATAAATTGGGAGTGGAGGTCTACATGTTATCCTTTCTTCCTCACTAGATAAAACAAAAGGTTAAATTTACATTACTCATAAGAATATGTGCAGCATCAATAAATCTACTCAGTACTATAGGACATGCTCCAATAGCTAGTGCAACAATTTGATCCAATAACTCTTCCTCGTCCCTAAAGTTTTCAAATACGTTATCTGTTTCCTTTTCTTCTATAATATGAAAAAAGGAGCAATAAGAAAGCTTAGGAAGAAGATTTACCCCTTGCATTGCAGGTGGAAGCCAGGCAATTTACCAGTCTCCTGTAGTGATTCCCTCCATTTCTGAACCCTCCCGGCCTGGATCAAAATTTGTTTCATGAACTGTGAAGGGTTCATTATAAGAACCTTGTTGGTTAACAATATCAGATTGTTTGACATTCATAAATACAGGAAGAACGATCTGTTGGGCGTTATCATATGCATGCAATGCATCATTTGGGTAAGTTCATCAAGGCACCATTTGGAATCTGCGTAGTTTGTCAAGAATACAATAACAAATATTTTAGATACGTTGATGGCTTCGAAAAACTGAGGGGCGACACTAAGACCTCTTGGGAGCAAGCTGGTATTGTCGAATATATCAAAGTTGTGTCTTCTAAGAGCTCCATAGAGGTGGCTGGTGAAGTTATTGTGAGTATCCTCCCCCTTGAATCTAAGAAACATGTCATAACGAAATGTTTTCTGGATGGGTTCCATAAAACTACTAGAAAGAATCTGACACGTTGTACGGATATAAAATGACTTTGAAAGATAAAATTATATCATGAGTTGGATAATATTTGGATCCTATAATTATTGCCTCTTGGTGACACTGGGTAGGCAGCGAAGGAAATTCATGTGTAAACACAATTAGCCATTGATTAGGCAAAACACAATTGGTACATACGTCAGAAAGAATGTTGATTAACCAACAATTGTATAGTTGACACTCTTTATTTTAGTTGCATTAAATATGAAATAACAACTTGTGAACCTCATCTAGCAATTAATTAAGCATATCACAGTTTGCACGTCAGAAAATTGTATTTGACAATACTTATTATAATTGCAGGAATTTTAAGGGCAACCTATAAAAGAACAATTTGAAAAGATTTATTGTTTTATAATAAATATAATAATTTCCAGGAAAGAACGGATATATTTGGGTGCAAATAGCTTTCAAAACTGAAAGATGAATCCATCCTCATCATCTATGGCCTTGATTTCTTCCTCCTCCTCCTCCTCTTCTTCTTCAAAGAGGAAAAGATATCAGATTCTTATGGCCATGCCACTACAAAATAAAAGCCATTTACTTACTAAAACTTTTGCTTACTAATAAGGCAAAAAAATCACTAAAACCATCCTTACTACCTTTGCTGACTAAAGATTATTGAAAATAAAAAAAAGTAGGCAAAAAATTACTATTTTTTTTCTTTTTTTTCCCAATAAAAAGTAAAAGGCATATATTTACTCCCACGTTCACAAAGCTCCTTCTATTTCCATCTTTCACCCCTCTCTCTATCTACCTGTAACATCACCGGCCACCAACACCACCACAGTCACCGGCCACCAGCACCACCACCGTCACCGCCACCTTGAGTGGTCACCATCACATAGTCTTTTGCAATGATTCTAAACCTTTAAAGCTTATGAGTTGAATATGTGATAAGTAAGTATTTCCCTGTGTTTTGATTTTGTAATTATGTATTTTTATGTGCGGATAAAGTGTTTGGAATTTTCTCTAATAGCTTGTCCCAAAATATCTTCTTTTTCTTTTTTGCCGAAACAGATCACTTTGCATACACCAATTCCTATCTAAAGATAAGCGCATTTATTATTCTCTTTTTATTCAAAGTTCAAACAAAATATTAGCACGAAATTTCCAAGAAATGAGATGAAAGTAATTTAGTTGCTTTATGCAAGGACAAAAAGTACAGTACTAAATTACCGGAAAGAGACACGAACTTTCGATGCCAATATCAAAGACATGCATGAATTATTGGCCTCGGGATATTGTATCTATATACTTGAAGAGTTTGCCCTCATAATGGAATCCTACCCTAAGTTTAAACACGAAAAGTTCTTCATGTATTTTCAATGTCGAACCAAGCGATGTAAAAATCAACAAGGTCCTTTCCTTGATGCTTTTAAAGATCATGAGACCAAGGTTGATCCTAACAAAGTTCAGAACTGGAGACAAGCCTTAAGAGAAGCTGGTCATTTGTCTGGTCTAAACTTGAAAGATTGGTAAACTTCAAACATTACACTAGATTTTTGTCAACAATTTTTATCCCCTATTAGTTGCCTTAACTCTTAATTCTCCTGAAATTAGTTATTTTATATTTATTTTTTTTGTATTAAATAGACAAATTATGTGTTAACTAGATCTGAAGCTATAAACAGGATAACAAATACTGTACTATGGAAATTTAACCCCAAAATAATCATATCACTTTATTAATAGTATGAATTTACTTTGATAAAGTCAACATTAAGATGATACAAAAACATACATACACAAGTACTAATATAAAGTAAAAATAACAAAATTTAATGCCAATATATTATAGCATATTACATTTTCTTTATTATTCATGATCTTTTAATTGGATCCAAAAATAATCGAACCCTAGGATCACATCTAACGAATTTGACTCATTTGATTACACATACTCCTTATTTCACTACTACTTTATTTACTTCCATGCATTTCATTCTCATTAAAACTCTTTAGAAACAGTCTGCTTTTTTCTTTAACTTTGATTTTTCTTCACTTTTTTACATCAATTTTGCTTAAAAATGGTTTTGTTTCCTTGCTTTTGGATCAAACCCATTTGTTTTACGCAGAAGCTCTAGTTTGATCCAGCTTTGGTTCGGTTAATTTGGTGGTTTTGGTGTTTTTTTATTAGTGTACACAAGGTGTTTGTTTTTTGTCTTAAAGAAAAGTTTTTTTTTTTTTTTTTTTTTTTTTTTTTTTTTTTGGGAAGTGGGTGGTGTTTGATTTTGGTTAATTTGAGTGGGTTGTGAAAAGTTTCGATTTTTCGAGTTTTCGAGTTTGTGATGATGATGATGGAGGAAGCGCATGATGAACTTAGATTTGTTTGTAAGTCGTGTGATAAGAAGTATCCAGTGGCAAGTCACTTGGTGGACATATGAGGTCTCATGTGCTTCTGCTTTGCCGCTAATTGTATGAATCAGACGAAAAGTTTTCGAGTTTGATGATGAATGGGAGTGGGAGTGTGAATGGGAATCCGAGTACTTACGGGTTAAGGGAGAATCTTAAGAAGACGTGGAGAGCGGTTGGGTCTTCGTCTACTTTTTCTTTTCCGAATGAGAGGATTTGTAAGCAATGTGATAAAGGTTTTCAGTCGTTAAAAGCTTTGTGTGGTCATATGGCTTGTCATTCCGAGAAAGATAGGAGTTTAAAGGATTATGATCATTCGTGGACTATTAAGAATCTTGATCATGAGGAGAAGATAGTTATTGTCGGAATCCGTATTACAGCTTGGTTCTGGGCCTCCGTTGGTTACGGCTTTGGCTGCTGCGTCTGCTGTGCCGTTAGGGTCGATGGGGAAATGGATTAATTCGTTGTGGAAAAAGTATGAATATATCTATGGTTACATCGATTGGCATGAAAAACTTTTCAATCCGTTTTCATTGTCATGTTCACTTCAGAATTCACTTTTGTCATATGACTTCTTATTTGTGGCAAGTAACCTGGTGCCGGTTGTACAGTAGCATAGGTTTGTCACTTTCCTAGTGTTTGATTGATCAAGAAATTATTGCATATGAGAAATAAGTGTTTAGAAAATTCCAAGTTGTGTCACTGTGTGTCTATGTCTATGTGTGAACACCATGTGAAATGACAAAATTATTTGTAAACATAACGAGTAGTCGAGTATATGACCATGCTATTCTATCATGTGTAAAAATTAAAATTCAATACTCATGAAAGTCATTTTGCATTTTATTTGGGTGTTTATTTTTGTGTTTGTTTAAGCTTATTTGTTACGGTAAGGTGTGCGATGTTCATCAACAAATTTTTTCCGGGATGATTGTTGGGGAGATGATGATGTTGGGGAGATGAATGATTTGGGTAGATGATGAAGAGGATGAAAGATGAAATGGTAAAATATAAATGTGTTATAAAAGTATAAATGTGTATGGACTAAAATACCCTCGACTACAAAACAAAAATCAGATGTTGACTTGGTCAAAGGACTAATCTGGCATTTAAAGGGCATGTTGTGGACCTGTGGCGATGAAAAGGCCGAGTTTTGTCTCATCATGATGCACCGTGCCAAGTTTAGGGACCAACTGTGTATTTTAGTCTAAATAATATGCTTGAATTCTCTACATGAATCAATCTTTTATATAATAAAACAAAACCCTTAGTGGGAATTTTTCATTTCAAAAAAATCAATTCATACCTTATTTGGTAATAATTTTTTTAATTTGATTTTTTATAAGATATACAAAAATAAAAGAAAACCCTAAATATTACTTATTTTAGCTAAAAGCTTAAAAATTACGTTTATGTATCCGATGTAAAAAAGAAGCAAAATACACATGGATTTACCGGTTAACTTTCAATAGTTGTAGACCTAAATGTAAATTTTTAAAAGAACCGATGCCATTAACATACCAAAACAAAAACAAAAACAAAATTACGTCAAAACCTACATTGTATCTCCAACCCCTTAAGAAAACCCTAGCTTAGTGATTGTGTATTTTATTCCGATGAATCCAAGGTATTTAGTAATGAACCGGGTTTTATTTAAATCAATTCATCACCGAGTCCAAGGTAGTTTTCTCCTTTTTATTCAATTTTGTGTTTGTTTTGATAAAGTTTATAACGATTTAGATGTGATGAGTGTGTAAATACTCATCATTTTTAATCAATCTGAATCGCAAAAGCGTTTAAAAATGCTCGAAATGCATCAAAATCTCGAAAATATCTCAAAATTGCATTTTATATGTTTCGGATGCAAAATGTTCAAAATCGGATGAAAAATGAGCAAAGTTTGCATAATTGGCGTTTCATCCCCAAGTTTCAAAAATTGTCGAAATAGTCCCCGAGTCAAAATTTCAAAGAAAAATCACCAAAGGTCCTTTTAATATCATAACTTGTCAAAATTAGTCCTTTGGTGAAAAATATAAAAGTTTGAGAAAATTACAAGTTTGGTCCTCCAACTTTGAAATTTGGCAAAATGGTCCTGGAAAAATTGAAAATGGCAACTTTGGTCCTTGTACTATTAACACTTGTCAATTTCAGCCCACAAACATCTTTGAGACATTGGCGGTTTGGTCCTTACAATTTGAAATTACAAAACAAGTCCCTATGTTATTAAACCCTTCACTCCCTGGACTTGTCAAAATTGCAATTGACCGCCACAACCCTTTTGGACCCCGCCTTTGGACCCCTTCTATTATTAAATCCCAAGTCAAATCTCATTTGACACGCTTCCTCTCCCTCACGAGATAACATTTTCCCATCATTCCCCCCCGCAACCTCTGCAAACACTCCACCATCATCACCCTATCCTCCAAACACAACACTCCAAGGGTGCATTAAATGCCTTCTACCAATCCCACTCAACCTCCAACTGTTAAATCTGGTTTGGCGCCAAAATGCTCAAACGGCCTAGATTGATACCAAGACATCCAATGGTCAATTTTGTTCTTGGGAACTATTCATAGAGGTGAGAGAGCGCTTGGGTGTATAAAAGGCAAGAGGAAGCAACAAGAGGAGAGTAGTTAGTTTATTTTTTCAAGTGTATGTCGTTTTAAGTTTAACATGTCTTAAATAGTTCTTAAGTGTAATTTCCGGTTTATGTGTATCAAACAAAAGTATTTAAGCATCTTGCAACTTATTTTAAGCATCAATTCAAGATAATGTTATAATTTCATGTTTTTGTGCTTTGTTGAGTTTTTCGTTTCTAAATCTTAAGTACAATCTCTTAGTAACTTGTTTTAAGCTTAAGCATGCTCATTCAAGCTTGTTAAAGCTTTCTAAGCTCATGATTCGCTTTTAAACAATATTGGAATCTGGTCAATGAAAGTCAAACTGGGAGCAAAATTGATGCAGAAAGGGTAAATGGTGATGCAGGCATGGAAATGGGGTGATTTATAGTTTAGTGGGTTGATATAGATAGGTTAGAGGTTCTGGTTTCAGTAATGGCTAGCCATAGTGGCTGTGGACAGTTGTAAGTCAATTTCAAATTTCATTGCATAATCTTCAATTGTAATTAAAATTGGTTCAATTCTGTTTATTAAGTAGTATTTAAGTTAATTTAAGTCAGTTTGATCAAAATGATTAGCTAGATAAGTAGTTGTCTCATAAAAATTGGCAAAACAGTTAATAAAGGTGTGTTTGGCATTGGTACTTAAACTGTTTTAGAGGCTAGATCAGTGGTTGTCTTTTGTTGTTTTATGTTTTTTAAGCTCAGTTGAGCTCATATGAGTCAATAACTTGGGTCTGCAAACATTGAAAGTCAAAATCACACCATAACTGCTTTGAACTCTTAACTGTTGTGGATTTGGATTTGCAAAATCTTGATTTGTGTTTAGAAGTCTTAAACATAGCTTCCATTGTGTTTGTTCCATCATATCACATCAATATCAGTCATAAAATTGGATTCAAGTTTCATTTTGGTCAAAGTTTACAACTGTTATCAAAAGTCAAAGCTTGAAAACTCAGTTTTGGCCATAATAGGGTGATTTTTCTTGGGCTCATTTCTGAGTCAATCTCCATGAAAATTGTAGTTTTAAAAAGCCCTACTGGTCTAATTTCTTATGGCCATTTTAGTTGATTTTTGTAATTTTTTCTATAAGCTCAAAAGAGCTTGTCAAAATGTTGCTAAGTGCCTGTGCTGTGCAATCGAGACCGCATGAGGCTTCGAGCGGTTTTGCAAGGCTTGCATGAAGCTCATTTGAGCTTCTCTAGGTCTGTGTTTTGGTTTGCGGGTTCTTGGCCGTGTCTTCTCCAAGTTCCAATTCTTGGTTTCCTTTTCACTTATCTTTAGCTTGTGCATAAGCTCAAAATAGCCATTTGAAATCTGTTTTTAGCCAAAAGCTCAAATCTTCCAAATCTTTGTAGATTGCAATCCTGTGGTTATAACTTGTTTATTCTTGTTGCATTTAGGTAGTTGTAGCTTATAGTAGCTGTTGTTTCAGTTTGGTGCCCATTTGGACCATTTTAGCTTATTTGGAGTGCTTAATAATAAGCACTTGCACATCAGTTTCATATTCCTCCACTTAACCCCATGTTTTTCCATTTTTCCTAGTTTCCTAATATAATTTTAGAGTTTTCCTGAAATTTTCAAATTTTTCCAAATTGGTTTGCTATTTTTCTGCATTTAAATTGATTTTTAGGCATTTTTAATTAGCTTTAAATACAAATAATTAAGAAAAGTTTCAAAAAATAATTTTTCATTTTCTTAAGTTTAGATAAATATAAAAGACAAAAAAATATTTTTCTAGATTTTCTTAGTTAAATTTGTATTTTTAAATAATTTAATTAGTTTTAATAGTGTAAAATTCATAAAAATAGAAAATAATCGAAAAATATAAAAATAGTTTTGAAAATTCTATTTTGATATTTTAGATTTTTCTAAGTCTTAATTTTATTTTTCTAGCTTTATTTCCTAATTTCTTGTATTTTAGGCTATTATTAAATAGTTAAAAATAGTTTTTAATTAATAATAATTAGATAATTAGTTATAAAAATAGTTTTCTTTTCCTAAAAATTTTCTTTTATCATTAGGATTGTAAAAATATCATTTTCATATTTTTAGGGTTAATATTGTGTAAGTTTCACGTTTTTGACGTCGTCGCGTAGCTTTTAAATTCGGTTTATAAAAAATAAAACAAAACATCATTTTAAATATAGTGATAGCGTTTATTTAATAGTTTTTATCTTTTAAATTCTTTTTAATTTGCATTTAAGCCGTTGTAATTTGTTGGCTTTTTTCGTAGTTATAATCATATCACAACCTCTTTCTGCTCAAATTCCCGATCACTTTACGTTTGATAATCCATCAGATAATTTGAGACATAACGACAGGGAAACACTATACTCCCAGATCCTCATTGCATTCAAGGCTGAAATAGCTTTAAAGTTGATTACGGATCCGCCATTCACAAGTGGCGGGCTGAGTGATTTAATTGACTGTTTAAGACGCATCAAGATGAAATCTTTGTAAACTAATTCGATATTCACATGACACAGCTTAGCTGTATGCGTTTTCTATTAACAAGTAATTTTTGTTTTGAATGCATTGATTTGAGCCTACATGTTTGTTAAATTTGGGATTATGAATTGAATTAAGCTTTTTAATTGATTTTAGTAGTTACTTACTCTATGTATATGTTTTCACAGGGATGTCGTATGTATTGGTGATTACTTAGACCGAGTATTGAAGTGTATCTCACATGGTTTCAAAAATTGGGACGGGTGATTTATATGTAATAAACATCTTATTCATCAGGTTTTCTTTTCATCTTCGTTGAGGGAACCCTTAAACTTGAACTACCATTATGAATTTTGTTTCTTTGATTTGTTAGTTGGTTTAGTTAATTGTATGGTGAATGTGTTATAATCAGTTAGGTTTTTACTTTTTATCTTTGGTGGTTTGAATAAATTGAGTATGGGTTCTCAATTTTGACTTGGTATGATGTTTATGGAACTTTCTTTGATTAGTTGCTATAGATTTTGACATAGGAGGCTGTGTACTGTTTAACCGCCACTAGAAATTACCCGAAAAATGAATTGTTTGGTTTCCAACATGACCACCACTTTGTTGGTGACATCTTGATTGAGGGTAGGCTATAAAAGTTGTCGAGAGCCATATGCCAATGTCGGTACTATTTATGTAGTTTTGTCAATATGATCCTTTTGTTTTCGATGTTATTAATTGAGAGTTTACTCATTCACCAAGTATCGTGTTCTCTGGTTCTAATCTACATTAACATGACAATATGACACATGTGTTACTTCTTTTCAACTGAATTGCTGTCATGTGTTACAACTGAAAGTTCATGTGTTCAATTATTGGTTGCAACTTGTGCCTAGAATTGTTTTGAATTACTTAATGGAAATGCTTTAAAGGGGTTGTTTGGGATTGCTTATTTAACTCCTTATAAATAGTTTTAATAAGCAATCCCAAACAGTCCTATAAGAAGTCTAAATAAGCAATCCCATTTGATGCAACTTTATAACACCATTACAAGCAAACCAATCTATTACATTCAGATATATTTAACAATATCTTGAATTGAACCTAACAATGTATGCAACCTGACCCATAAGAATACAAAGACCCAACAAACATATTTATGCATAATAACGAGTCTGACCCGTTTTAATGTAACGACTAAACCAATCCATGTGTAAGTTTGTGATATGACTGAGTCCAAAGATTTAGCTAATAAATCAAGTTAGGGAGTGTTTTAGGAATTCTTTTATCAAAACTGTAGGAATAGACTGTTTGGGAATGCTTACTCAAATTGCTTCTTATAAAGGTGATGTTCAGGATCTGCTTACTGAAATTGTTCATAAAGGGTTGTTTTGGATTGCTTAATGGAAATGCTTTAAAGGATTGTTTGGATTGCTTATTAACTCCTTATAAGTAGTTTTAATAAGCAATCCCAAACAGTCCAATAAAGAAGTCCCGTTAAAAGGCTGAAAAGAGGCGGACACTTGGTGAATTTGAAAGCATGAGGCCACTAAGAAGTGGAAATTTTGTCATGTCCATTTAACAAGAAGAAAGAAGGTAAGTAATTTAGATACAACTTATGCCCTTAACATAATCCATCGTATAAGTTTGTGATATGACTCAGTCAACAGATTTAGCTACTAAATCAACTTAGGGACTATTTGGGATCGCTTATTGAAATTGCTTCTACTAAAGGGGTTGTTCAGGATTTGCTTACTGAAATTGTTTATAAAGGTTTGTTTTGCCTTAAAAAACGTGAGATTGCCTAATATCATAAATAAAATAACTTAGCTGGACATCAAGTACCACATTCTAAATGAAGCCTATTTGACCCGTTAGAGTTAGAACATACTCAAACCAACCTATTACTATGGCACAGGTCAAGAAGGCCATCGTAATAAGGAGAAGTCCAAAGAGAATTTATCACCATTATGGGATTTTAAGCAGCCATCTATAACGAAGTATAAATGGTAAAAAAAAACAAGTACAACTACTTTGGAATCAACGCGGGCAACAAGAAGCAAAATTCTACCCAAACCATAAACCTCAATTTATATATGTAGTTGAAATGTGGTTAATCATCTTGCAAAACCATGTTCAGTCAAGTTGCCATGAGACAATGACGAGAACCACTATAGGAACAGAATGAGTATGCAAAGTTTATACAGGTATTGCGACATGCTTATTAGAGATGCAATGTGCCTCTATTGTTGCATATAAAGCATAATTGCTGACATAGACTAAAGAAACAAGATGTCATTTCGAGAATTCTTTATTGTTTAATTTTAGAACAATTTTATTTTTATGGTTGGTTTATGAATATCATGCGGTTAATTTATTTTTCAATATTTTAATAGAGATATGATTTTTTTTATGGTTGCGGCTCCTGTGTGGTTTATTCAAGTAATGTATTCTTTCATGTTTGTGATTAAATTAATGGTAGAGTTTGTAGTTAAAAGGGTGTATGGGATTGCGTTTATGTTAAATTATCTAATTATAGTGTTGATAATAAAGGATTGATTTTTTTTAATGCCAATAGCAAATAGGTTTGCTTTAGAGTTGTGCTGATGGCGGATGCGGTTATTTATATTAGTATGCATGTGTTTGTGTTGTGTTCTGCTATTATTGTTCAAGTCATTAGCTTTTTATCATCATAACCTAACTGAGTTAGGAAATGGGTCAACACATGTTCTTTTTCCTTAGGTCAAAATGCACATGGCCACATGGGGATGTTCTTCACTGCAGAATTTAGTAGTGTTTGTGTTTAGGACTATTTTCACCACTGAATATAGGGGTGCTTAGGATTGTTTTTTATTGAGAATCATTTAGTTAATAGAGGGTGTTTGGGACTGTTTTTTAGGTTAAAATGGGTAGTTTTAGGAATTCCTTTTTTGAAATTTTCTAGGTACAGAGGAGGTGGTAGGGGTGGGCATGTGCCCTAACATGGTGGAGGGCGGTCTTGAGCTGGCGGTTATTATGGAAGAGGTGAAGGATATGGGTATTCGTGGAGGGAGAAATCAAAATCAAAATCAAAATGCGACCAATGATAGATTACTTTTTTTATTAACGCGTTACTGGTTTTTTGACAAATGTTGCGGTACATACCAAATGGGAAAGATAAGGTGGACTTTTTTATTTCTTTTTTTTTCTGTCTTTTTTTAGAGAGATAAAGATAGATTACTGTTTGTTCCCAGCTTCCTTGTGGTATGATATTATGGTTGTAGACTAGAATTTGTACACTACACTTCCTAAAAAGTTGTGAAAAAGATCAGAAATATGTTGATTTGTTGACTTTATGAATAGTTTCAGTTTTTCTTTTGAATGTGGGAACATTGGAACATTCTTTGTTACCAAGAGCCACTGTTTCATGCAGATATGGCAATTTACATTTTAAAAAGGTTACTTGTCATTCTAGGTTAAAGATTTCTATTTGCGAACTGAAAATCCACTTCTTGAGTAATCTGTAACTCATTATTTTATTAGATACTATATTTTTTGTCATCCGTTAGACTGAAACAACTGGATTAGTGCTTGGCTGAAGTTTTAATTATGTTTCTTGGCTCAATCGGTGAATTTTTAGGTAACATGGCATTTGATCTTCCATGGATGCTTTCAACAAGTTAGGAATTACTAAATTTTGAACCTTCCTGTTATTCACTTATACTTGATATAAATAAGGTGCAAATTTCATAATTTTTTCGACTGTCATTGGATCTTTTTTTTCTTTCACAGCTAGGTGTTTGTTGGACCTCTCTATATACTAAAGTATGAAATCGGATGAAGTCTTTACTCGAGCATGTTCAAAGGTCTGATAGATCTCTAAATTAGGAATCAAGTCACACTTTATAGCACCGGTTTGCCTCTCATCTAACTCTAACCATCTTCAACATTCAAACTTCCCTTTAGTTCATTTTGGTGTTAAGAATGGGTCTGACAGAGCTAAGCGAAAGGTGAAGTTTTTACTCGAGCATGTTCAAAGGCATCAACAAGTTCCATTGATGGTATTAAGTTATTCTCTTATCAATTAGCTGCAATATAAAGTCTGAGTTTCCATCTAATTAGCAGGTATCGAGTTATCCTCTTATCCCAAATGTTTCATGTTCTTTGACTGCTGCTCACCATGTGTTTATTTTAATGTTCATGTGTTTTGACCTTGTGGGTTTATTTAAATCTCATGTTTGAAACACAAACCAATTTTTCAATAGAATGGAGTTGAGAAATGCCATTCTTTATGTAATGAGCCACTTCAAGGCGCAAGTTGCAAGTATAAAGTCATTTTAATTTATGGTATCCATTCAGTCGTTAATGTGTAGCTGCCATTTCTATAAGATATACAAAGCAATATTTTAATAATCTAAGATAATCTCATTGCAGGCAAAAGCTCCTCGCGTTCTTTGATGCAAATGGCGCAAACATCATATGTTAGAATTCATGAGCTTATATTAAGACTTTGGTCAGAAATACAACAGATCAATGGACATTTAGATTTAGAAAACACAATAATCAAATCTTTGGCAATACCATTTATCCTTAGTTTTCAATGTGAGCTATTCTCTTTGGTTTTAATAAAGGCTTAACATCCATACTCGTGGTTGATTGTTGTTTTTGGTTTTAATATATTATGGGATTTTTTGTTATAGATCTTTTTTAGTTGAATAGCTATAAGGGTTAATAGTTTACCCTTTACAGAGATATATATCTATATTTCGTTTGCAAAGTCACTAATTATAGTGCTAAGTCTTGGCCCTAATACGTGCAGTTTGTCAGTTGCTCTAAATACTGGTTCGAGTGGTGCGGGTTACTTATACTTGTCATATCTGGTTACCACTGGGGGTGGGTGGGTGAGTATAAATGGGTTTTGGAAAGTTTTTTTGAGGGGTGTAGTCATTGATGCATGTGTCTTCCACATCTCTTTGTTGACTGGCGAGATAGTTCATCCTCATGCTTTTGTGGTGTTTGTTATGTTTCATGTACAAACCATTTACAACTTTATATACTAATATTGTCTGAAAATTCTAACGTAGACGTGTAATTAAAAATAAAGACATCACTGAGTTGAACCGCACTACATAGAACCACAATATCATTATCTAAAACAGTAAATTAAACAAAACATATACACATAAGATTTCATATTTTAATTCATGAAGTGTAACCATGTACGACACGTTAAAAATAGAAAAAACCCATGCACGGTATTATAACTAGTCGAATACTAAAGGATTATTCATCGGTCTCTCGGGAAGGAGTTACCTCGGTGGTGTACTTATCGAAACGGAAATAATGTTTTATCTTTTGAGGCACCTATCCGATTTGATATCAAAATATGTGGTCTCATGACTCTCATCTTATGTGCAACCACAAACTATTGGCCTTTTTCAACAATACACAATAAAACGAAAGAAAAAGTCATTGTATAGAGACTATAGATCATATAACTACATATACTACCTCGCAGGTCATGTTTTATCCACTTAATGATAAAAGCAGTTATGGTGGAAGCGGTGACACCGTGGTACTTGGCTTGATCATTTACGAGTTGTGGGTTGTGTTTGGTACACGAGGATGACGTGGTAGATTCGGGATTAATTTTAGAGAAATGTTAGGAAGCCCACACTCTCTCTGTTTCCATTATGATGAAGGCGTATGATCCTTCCCCATCCAAGATGTTACGATTCTTTCCCCATGGTATCTTAAATCTAAATGTTATCTCTTATTATGAAGGTTTACGATTGTAGTAAGTTATGTGTTATTTTAACAAAAATCTCGTGTTAATTTGCTTGGTATTAATAAGCGTTTATAAGTCGTTATCAGGGGCGCTCAAACGGAATGCCCACCGGTGTTTGATGAATATCTATTGACAACAATAATGGATCAATAATTGAGTGTTCATGGTTCTTGTACGAAGGTATAGGCAACCAAGATGAACAATATAATCTTTATTCGGATCTAAGTCGCAATAGTCGACTTAGATTAAGTTTACAATAGTATCCAAATGTTACAAGGTTAGATTAATGTCAATGAGACAATAATCATGTAATCAGAAGACAAGACAAGATCGGTGAAATGATCGAGAAAGAATAGAAGAGAGTGATACAAAGGCGCACACTCAGTGTGTGTAACCCTAGATAAGGGACTTATTAAATAGAGATTAAGTTTCACTAAGACCCTCTAACGGCTAGTAGTGACTCATCGGAGAAACGAAGAAAGGCTTCAGCAGAATGAGATTCTTGGAACTTTAAATCTTTAACCTTTGTCCGTGTTAAACCCCGTAATAAATCTCGCAATAAGCCACAACTAGAAAGCCATTAGCAATTGATAGAATGATATGTTTGCCACATTACCAACCCAAAATTTAACATTCCCCTTAATCTCGATGAGCAAACATGTCAAACAATATCAATTTTTCACACAAAATTTATGCCGATAGATGTGGAGGTTCTTTGTGAGTATGTCTGCAGTTTGGTTTGAAGAGCCAATCTTTTAGCATTTATAACACCTCTAGCAATTTTTTCCCGATGAAGTGAACATCAATTTCAAAGTGTTTTGATCTTTCATGGAAAGCAGGGTTGACAACAAGTTGTAAAGCGATTTGTTATCACAAAAGATCAACAGGAAGATTGATGTCAACTTTAGGTCTTTTAGGATTTTTGAATCCAAATGATTTCACTGCAGCAGAGACATAGATCTATATTCGCCTCGTGGAAGATTTTGAAAGAGTGTTTTGTTTTTACTTTTCCATGAGATTAAACAATTATTAAAGAAAACACAATAACTCGTGATGATTTTCCGGTTTTCTTGCATTGGCCCAATCAAGATCACTATATCCTTCAAGATGATTTTCGAGTTCTTGAAATTGTACCTTAGACCTTTCCTCTGGAGCTCCTTTTAGATATCTCGAACATTGAGGGCACATTCCGGATGAGACTTTAAAGGAGAATGCATATATTGTGCCGCACAATGAACCGAGTATGAGATGTCGGTCTAGTATGGGTGAGATAGATAAGTTTCCCAAGTAACCTCTCGATAACCGATGATGTTAACAAGCAAGGGTCATCGCAGTTGGAATGTATGGAAGGACCGAGTTGGGTTCCATAGGAGTGGACATGGTTTGCACCAAGGAGACCAAATTCTTTGAGGAGTTCAAGACAATATTTTCTTTGGGAGAGACAAATGTCATTCCCAGCTTTTAGAACCTCAATGCCAAGAAAGTATTTTAGATTTCCCAAGTCTTTAATATGAAACTTTGTTTTTAGGAACTCTTTGAATCGGTTTATCTCATCAGTGCAATTTCCAGTAAGGACAATATCACCCACATAAACAAGCAGAGCAATAAACTTGTTATTCTCTATTTTGGTGAACAAAGAGTGATCATTAACAGATTGAACAAAGTTATTTTCTTTCAAAACACCGACAAGTTTTTCATTCCATTTCACGGGAGCTTGTTTTAAGCCATATAGGATTTGACAAGTTTACGACTTTATTCTTATTGTTCTCATTACAGAACCCTCGGGATGGTCATATAGATATCCTCATCAAGATCTCCATACAAGAAAGCATTATTAACATCAAGTTGAAAAAGAGGCCATTTGTTTTTACGGCTAAGGCAATAAGACATCTGACAAGAGACATTTTACAACAGGAGAAAAGGTTTCATCATAGTCTATTCCTTCCTTTGGTTATAGCCTTTAACAACTAGTCTAGCCTTGTATCTATCAACTTCACCATTAGCTTTATATTTGATTTTAAAATCCATTTGTAGCCAATAGGAGTTCTATTAGGAGGTAGATCGGTTATATCCCAAGCATGGTTTTCATTTAAGGCCTCAATTTCGAATTCATAGCATCAACCCAATTACTATCGTGGATAGCTTCTTCATAATGTAGGTTCAATACTTTTATTAAGACTAGATGCAAAGCAAGAATTATCTTTGTTAAGATTGGAGTAATTAACAACCTTTTCAACACCATATTTGACTTTTCCTTCTATAATAAAGTCATTAAGATTCCGGGCAACTTGGAAACTCGGTTGACCTTCTAGCGATGATGGTCGGCAAGCCTCTTTCTTGTTCAAAGTAATCGGTGTTGTATCGCCAGATCGAAGCGCATCGCCAGGATCGAAACCGCATCGCCAGGATCGAAACCGCATCGCCAGGATGTGAATCATATGATATGTTGCCCTCGTGGTGTGTATTATCATCTATAGATGTTGCAACCGGTTCGTCAATCCTAGTAGGATGACTTACCACCGTGCCATCATCATAGGATGTCACTCTCCTTCATCATTGGGACTTATTTGTGAGTCAAAGAATTTTTGTGATTTAAATCTTTTGGTACAAAGGTTTCAACAAAAGGTTTTGACACGAAATTTTTCATTTGAAGGAAAACAGTTTCATAAAATTTTACATCTCGGAGTAAAAGATATTTTTGTTTCAAGGCTCAAGAGTTTATAGCCTTTCTTCTCATTTGAGTAACCAATAAAGACACTTTTTCGGACCTACTACCAAATTTATCGAGATGTTGAGAATGGTGGCATAGCATAAGCCAAAGACTCTAAGAGAGAGAGTGAAGGGTCATGCCCATACACAAGGAAGAACGGGACTTGCAGACAGAATCAAGAGGCAACCTGCTTATGACATAGGCGTGATTAGAACACATTCGGACCAAAGATTTAGAGGTAATTCCCCGAAACATGAGGGATCTAGCTACATTAAGAAGATGCCTATGTTTCCTTTCTCTCGCAATACCATTTTGTTGTGGTGTATAAACACAAGAGGTTTGATGTAAAATTCCTTTTCATGGAAAAATGTTGAAGTTTATTATTGACAAATTCGTCCCATTATCACTTCTAAAGATCTTGACATTGTGTTCAAATTGATTTGATAGCATGTAAGTAAAGTTAACAATGGAAACATAAACATCATCCTTCCCTTAAGCATATAAACCCACACCGCCTCGAATAGTCATCAACAACGCTTAAAAATATTTGTAACCATCTCTGCTAGTGACTTTATATGGTCCCCATACATCAAGATGGACAAGTTGACCAATTTTAGTTGATTTATGTTCACTTAGAGGAATGGTTCCCTGGTTTGTTTAGCTTTATTACAAGTATCACAGAGATGATCGAGTTTGGATGTACTATCAAATTTAAGAGTGGGTTTAAGTATGTGTAGGACTTGGTCGAGGATGACCAAGTCTTTGATGCCAAAGATTTTGAAACATGACAAGCAGATATGTAGTTATTAGAGATAATCTTACATGAAGAATCAATATCAAACATATATAACCCATTGTGTTGTTTACCAATCCCCACAATCCTTTTTGATGTAAATCAGATATAGCAACTAGATTCATTAAACCCGACAAACATCTTATTGTCTCTAGCAATTTTATGAGCAGACAATGAGACTAACATTGTACTCGGGAACAACAAGTACATCAAAAGAGTTAAATCATTATTGATCTTTAAATCACCAATTTTTGTAATTAAGGCACGAGTACCGTTGGGATGTCCAACAGTTAAACCAAGATTTGAAATGTTAACAACATTGATTAAAAAATTTCATCCACAGTCATGTGTCGATTTGCACCAGATCAACAATCCAACCAAGATCGATGTTTCCGGATAATGTCTTAGTGTTGTTGTTAAAAACTTGTTGAAGTTTATATTAAACTTGACACCGCCATTAAAGAAGGTTCCTGAAAAATTTTACCGCTAAGTTGGCATTAGCGAGATGACACATTGTTGTCATTGAGAAGACTCATAAGTCTTGAGAGTCGTTCATTAGACAAGGAGACAGGAGAGTTGTTGGCACTATTATTAGTGACAAGATTGGTTTCAGCAGAAACATTGTTCTTCTTGAAAGGTTTACCATTAAAATTTCTCTTAGCATATCCAAGCAGATAGCCAACAAGATCATAACATCTATCAATGGTGTGACCGTGTTTTTGCAATTGGTACATTTGAGGTTCATGTTTGGTCCTCTGCTATTAGAGTCATACGTGATTAAGACCGAAACTTTGTTGTTAAAACTTCTTTTGTTATCAAAAATTTTCCACCATCGAAGTTTTTTGAAGAAAAGTCGTAGCATTGGGTTTAGCGAGCTATTCCCGGATGATACATTTCGTGAGACTCTTCTCCGAGACAACAGAGAAAGCGCTTTGACATTAGGTAAAGGGTCTCGGTTAAAATATTGCTTCGATGGGAACATAGGAGTCATCAAGACCCATAAGAAATTGCATTAACTTGATTAGTCGATTATGTTTTTCAAAATGTTTTGCACCTCACAAGTGCAAGGAGGCAAGCTAATCATACAATCAAATTGTTTCCATAAAGAGTTAAGATTGTTGTAGTAATCGGCAAGAGAGGACCCACTTTGACTAAGAGATTTTATATTTTATGCAAATTAAAAATAGTGAACCATCAACCTTATCATAAGTATCTTTAAGATCATTCCACATTTCATAAGCGGTTTGGCATAGATAGCCCCAAAGAATAATTCGAGGTTGAGAGAGTTAAGAACCAAGTAACCACAACAGAGTTACAAGTGTCCCATTGATTAGCAAGATTAGGGTTTGAATCGTTTCTTATGCAAGTACCATCAATAAACCCTAACTTATTATGGTTCCTTAAGGCAAAGGTCATGGCCATATTCCATATTTTATAATTTTCGGTTCTGTGAGTTTGATAGAAATAATGGAGTCCCATTAGTGTTATTAGGGTGTAAGTACAAAGCATCCCCAAAAGATAAGCTTTTCTCGGTGGAACCACCACCACCAAGAAGATCACCAAAGAACCATAATAAAGAAGAAGACGGACAAATAAAACAGACAGAGATAATAATAAGACCAAATAGATAGGTAAATAAGACTTTGAATTTAAGAAACAACAAGCACCAAGCTCGTGGACTAGGGTAAACCGTAGCGGTATTCGTACCACTCAAAGGTGGCGGATCAAGAAGTTAGTCTACCCGTTTGCACCTACAAAGACTTAAGTCTTGTATGTTTGAAGAAGAGACAAGATATAGACTTACAGAGAAATATGCAATGAAGAACAAATCACAATTACCCTAGATTCACTTAGTCTAGGGCTAATTGTAAGTAGAAGATAACCAGTGATTACGCCAATAGCAATAACCCAAACCACCAATAGTTGCCGAAGAGAATCAATGAGCCTGTAGCTCTTATACCATGTACGAAGGTATAGGCAACCAAGATGAACAATATAATCTTTATTCAGATCTAAGCTGCAATAGTCAGTTTAGATTAAGTTTACAATAGTATCCAAATGTTACAAGGTTAGATTAATGTCAATGAGACAATAATCATGTAACTGTAAAGACAAGACAAGATTAGTGAAATGATCAGAAAGAATAGAAGAGAGTGATACAAAGACCGCACACTCAAGTGTGTGTAACCCTAGATAAGGGGACTTATTAAATAGGAGATTAAGTTTCACTAAGACCCTCTAACGGCTAGTAGTGACTCATCGCCAGTAAACGAAGAAAGGCTTCAGCAGAAATGAGATTCTTGGAACTTTAAATCTTTAACCTTTGTCCAGGTTAAACCCCTGTAATAAATCCTGCAATAAGCCACAACTAGAAAGCCATTAGCAATTGATAGAATGATATGTTTGCCACAGATTACCAACCCAAAATTTAACAGTTCTTTTGGTTATTGTGTCTTTGTTTAAAAAATCAATGCCGTGTTCTTTGTTTATGCATGCCATCCCGTCGACAGACGCATCACTTGTTCTGTGGTAATTCGGTTATATATTTTAATATCGAGAATCGCGATGAAATCTGTTCATTGCTATCGTTGTTTGAATCTATGAATGCACTGTGTATCAGTGTTTGAATGTTCATGGTTCTTTTGTGTATTGTGTCTTTGTTTTGAAGAACCAATGCTATGTTGCCATCCTATCAGCTTATTTTATCAGCTTTGTTAAAATTCGAAAAAAAGGAAAATTCTTCTCATATTCTTTGATGTCGAACCATCGGATGTTTGAAGCCAACAAACTTTCAGAAATTAATACCATGAATGGTGGATATGTTGTAACATCTTCTGTGTGGTGGAACCGGGTGACACCGTGACAGTGTCGAACTTCAAGTTAGAATTTCTGGATTGCGTTTGGTATATGACGGTGATGTGGTAGAGTCAACATTACTCATTCAAAGATGATATCATATGCTACGAATTTTAGTTTGATATCATTTATAATTCAAGAATTCTCGTCCCACTTATTATGATTTCACTTAATTATGGTTTCATTTAAGTTTTGGATTTAGCTTTATTTGCTGCTTTTCTATCATATGACGGTAAGGTTCTTCAATTCAGTACCCTAAAAGGTAGTCTATCATATCAAGAAGTGTTTATCAGTTGTCTTGGAATGCCTTCCAGGTGATTGAAGAAAGTCTAATGATAGTAATGTTTATCTGTCATGAAAATAAAATGATATTCTTAGATAATCAACAAAAAAGTACAAGCACTTCCTTGTATTTTTCTTGAAATGGATATAAAACTATGCAACCAATTTTTCGCCGGTAAAAAACATTGCTTCTCGGTACAATGATGACTTTTGAACAACGAGCGACCTCACGCACTTGTAGTTGTAGCATATCGCAAACTAGATCGATAATCGATTTTTCGTAGAAAAAGCTCATATATATTAAAGTGAATTCAAAATCGAACTTGTGTTGTTAGATATATGCAAGCGAGCTCCTATCGTGATCGGTGGGGCCGGCCCGTGTAGGAGTAGGCGGTCTTTGATTATTTAGCTCCTACATACATCAATCATGGCCATATTACAATCACGCAGATAACTAAGTATCGTTAGCAAAGGTTAAAATAAAGCGCGCTGGGTTTTCCTACCCGCTCTTTTTTGTTTATTTTCAAAATTTTATTATAGATTTAAAAGTGCTAATTATGAGTACCGCATCCGGTGGCGTTCTTCGACATATTCTCGAGATGCTTCGTTCAGCGGTGGGGCAACGGGTGAATAAGTTTTGGAACCGACTACTAATCCTCTTCCAATTACTAGTATAGCTCCGGCATTGTTGGCGGTTCTGCACACAATTAGCCCAATTTAGAAACTCATCGGCCGAAACAACCAAGTAGTCTAAAGAAGCCAAGAATAGCTAATACCACAATAGTTTGTTGTCGAGAAAGGGTAATCAAGCGCCTTGAGCAAATCTCTCAAATCCATCCATTACGCATTCGTGTGCTCTAATAATCGGTGAAGTTTGTTTCTTTTACGTAAGTCTCGTAACCTCGTCAGTCGCATGTAATTACAATTCATTATGGTGTATTAAAGGTGTGAGTCAGAATAGGCGAGTAGGATAGTCAAAACGGGTAATTTTTTAATACATGTCAAAATGGGTCGGGTTGACCCACCAACGTTGTCATTTCTTACTTTATGAGAGAACCTAACCATGGTTTGTTTGATTTTGATATACTTATTGGGCTTTTACTAGTATTGTGAATGACCAAAACTTATATTAGCAAAAACTTACCATAGCCGTAGTTCTTGCTTGTATAGAGTTCATGAAGTGTTTACATTTTATATTGAATGAAGCTTACATGAATACATATTTTCATTGGGAAAGTAAAATTAGGAATAAGTCACCTAATACGAAAAGATGCATACATACCCCGAAAGTAACAAGACAAGGTCCCCTTGCATTTGGTCTCAAACCTTCCACGCTATCGTTTTCTGTGGGGTCAGACCTACAAGTAAAAATGTACCGAGAAAGTGATGTAATCCATATTAAGTAAATATATTCACGGAAGAGTGAGAGCATGGCTAACGTGTGAGAACATACACAAACTTGAAAATGACCGTAACTTTCGATTAAAATAAATTATGTTTTATCGAGTGTACTTCTTTCTTGCTAAAAAACTAGCAACAAAAGTCAAAACTTATATAAGCAAGAACTTACCAAAGCAAGTCCATCAAGATAACAGATCCAAGATCCATGTTTATTGGTCTCTATTTTCTCTATCTGCTCAACTGAATGAATTGATCTTCCTATGCCACCATGCATACATATTATCTTCGCTCAATAAGTGCAAGAAGTGAAAGATGGTTGAACAACCGATTGAACATTGCCATGCCCAAATTCCATCATTCTCTCCCCGCACATCATTAAAAACCATAATCGATTCTAAAAATATAGAAATTCATTGTCGGTACTCAATGTTTCCATACATACCATTCTCTATGCATTCAAGACGAAAACCAAAGAGTGCATTTACGCCGATGACCTCGTGATTCCCACGTATTAAGTGAATACTTTCGGATAGTTAATCCGAAAATAGTAAAAAATAAATAAATAAACAAATAAATAAAAAATAGAATCAGTCTTGAAATAGATAAGTGGGAATATAATGTAAAAAGCTTGCCTTAAGAGCTAGGAGCAAAGTGATCGTCTCCAAGCTATGTTGTCCTCTATCAACATAATCTCCAAGGAATAAGTAGTCAATATATCTGAAAATAAATAAGAACGGTTATAAAGTAAGGGTACAATAAACGGTAAAGAATATGTAAATAACCCAAAAGACGAGCTAAGAAAATTCAAAACCTCAATTTCCGAGATTTTTGCTCTTTTTTTCGAATTCCTAATTTTTTTAGTACAAAATTTGCTTAAAATCTAAGTTTCGCATGCTACACACTTTAGATATTAATTAAATTATTGGCTTACGAAGTTACGTTATGTCTCCAAGACTAGAAGGAATCCATATTCATCAAATAAGCGCATGAGATCGTTGAACTGTCCATGTAGATCACCGACACTTTTATTTGAGCTTTTAATTGAAGAACTGTAGTCTCACTAATAAATATCGCTCAAGAAGATAACAAAGCTCTCCCACTTCATAGGCCGAGAAAGAACCTCCTCGGCAGCGGTATCCGGCCCGAGGCTTAAGCAAAGTAGCAAGCACCGAAAAAGACTCATTATAATCTATACTTTGCATACTACTATCCTATTTTGACCGCTAATTTATGCTTGAGTTAATTTTATGTTGTGTTTCATTTGCTATCAATGTCACAATATTGTTTGACTTTTTAAATAGGCGAAAAATTATTTGTGGTTCAAACCAACCCAATCCGATCCGTCGTGTTCCAAACTGCACCAAGAACCGGTCTATTTCAACCCAATCCCATTTTTACCCGTGACCGATCCACTTGACCCTATCATCTTGCCACCTTTAATATCGTGAAAAGATCTCGCACAACACGCACAACTTCCTAAATGTTACCTTTTATGCAAGCCTTGAGGTGACTTTTGCCTCATGTATCGTTTTGCGGGACATGATGACATGTCATTTGAAAAAGGCATCATATCGCCTACTCTCATTTTCAAAATGATCCAATGATAGGCGCCTTACCAACCCACCAAGGTTTCCTACGGCTTCTCCGGCAATCACGACTGCAAAGATATATATATCAAGTTCGTTAACTCTATATAAGAACAAAATCCACAACATACTGATTATTGAAGATGGCACTTACAACTCTAGGGTGAATTTGAACATCTCGGGTGTATCAACGCCTCTTAAGTAGTCCCAAAGAAGATGTGAATTCATATTTGGACCCATCATTTCGTTGGGAGTTGCAATATGCGATTGTGCAGCTTGCCACATGTTGAATGTTAATAACAAATTCGGTAGTATAGTTTGTGTATTAGTTTAATGGGTCGAATGTTTTGGCTACAAGTCCAAGCAGGTTATGTAAATAAGGCCCATATGGCTATAGGTTAGAAACGGTTATTGATAGCAGTTATTAAGGAACCGTTGTATCTCTTTGTTGAAACGGCACAACTGCTTCTTTGGCAGCGTTTTAAAGTGTATATATAGCATAGGTCCTGTAAAACGATGTACTCACTCAATCAATATCAAATACACATTGTTTTACACATACGCTTGCTTTTCATCTTTTATACGCTGTCCCAAACAACCCTTTCGCTTTGTGCAAACAAACTCGAACCGAAGGATGTCAAATAAGTATCGTATTACATAAGGGTTGGTCTCGCATCCCGGAAAACCAACAGGGTATCGAGCAAGGTTGGAGGATCGTGGAGAGGCCAATTCAATTTGAAGATGAAAACACAACGGTATGACTAAAAGGGATGAAGGCAAAGAACAACGAAAGCATTGGCAAGAATGATGTAAGTTGCGTGGAGGGTGAAAGGCAAAACGCAATAGAGAAGAGGCTTTTAATTGGATGAAAACCAAAGGATGAAGGTATCATTTACATGTGAAATTGAAAGTCTCATTGGGTTCATGACAATGGTTTGCAATCAGAGAATAAATGTTGAATATAGAGATGTGGTGAAAAACTACTTCAAGAGGTTTATGGCATGGTTCTACAAGGACTACATGAAAGTAGCAGAACGAACCATGCCCGTTAAGATTAATGGAATACAAATTTGTCTTTTAGACCTTTATCTCACGGTGAAGGGAATGGGTGGTCACATCCAAGTTGTTAAGAAAAACAAATGGACTAAGGTAGCCAATGCAATGGGTTTCCCAAGAGAATATGCGGATGGTTTAGAGGAGTGCTACGAACGCACTTGAGTCTTTTAGGAAGCTACTATGAAGTGGCAATGAATTCCAACGGATCGGAATAATGGCACAAGGAGATGCCAAGGAAAAGACCGGACCAAGCATTAGTGGACTCGGGCAAGGCAAAGTCAAGAAAAGGCACATTTTGGTTTCAAGAAAGATGAAGATTGCAACATTAAGGAATCCATGGAAAAGAGTAAGAAGACTGTGTTTGTGAGGATTTGTTATTAGGGGGAAGTGTTGAATGTTAATAACAAATTCGGTAGTATAGTTTGTGTATTAGTTTAATGGGTCGAATGTTTGGGCTACAAGTCCAAGCAGGTTATGTAAATAAGGCCCATATGGCTATAGGTTAGAAACGGTTATTGATAGCAGTTATTAAGGAACCGTTGTATCTCTTTGTTGAAACGGCACAACTGCTTCTTTGGCAGCGTTTCAAAGTGTATATATAGCATAGGTCCTGTAAAACGATGTACTCACTCAATCAATATCAAATACACATTGTTTTACACATACGCTTTCTTTTTCTCTTTATACGCTGTCCCAAACAACCCTTTCTTTTGTGCAGGAAAAACTCGAACCGAAGGATGTCAAATAAGTATCGTATTACATAAGGGTTGGTCTCGCATCCTGGAAAACCAACACCACACACAATGAGCAGCATCAACTTCTTTTTCCACACTTCAAATACAAATGCGTGTTTCTTTATTGAATTTACAACATGTAAAGGGTTGTAAGCGTGGCGGATCCAGGATTTTCAACCAGGATATGCAATACCTTAACCAAAGAATTGGTATATTTTCCTAATGCTATTAAATAGTACAATATATTTACTAGTACCGGATTCCATGTAAGTCCGCCCATGATGGTAATGACCCAAAGGAATATGAGCATTACCTTGTGCGGTGGATAATGGACTTTCGGATCCATCATCATTAGATATAGGATCAAACAGCATAAATTGTGCGTCCTAGGAGTTGTCATGTTTGAACCCTTTTCGCTTGTATTATTGGCATCCGAATGGAACGGGAATTTTCGCTACAACAAAATCATCTAACAAAAGATCCGCATCACATGAAATAAATAGAATTATCCAAGAATCCTTTGCTTTGCAAGGTTAAATGTAAAAGAGGAAGACTTACCTCCCTAAGACCACCATATACATAAACACAAGAACCAACTGATGACGTGGCATGACGACACCGTGCATGAGCTCCAAAGACGGATCTTCGCTTGCTCATTGCTACTGCTTGAAGAAGTCACCAAACCATGTCTATCTAACCAAACTCCAAGAATGTGTCCAAAGACTCGTAATATGTAATCACATTGCAAATATTATACTTTCTTCATTGAATAAATTGAAAAACTATATTTGCATGCAAGCAAAATGAAAAACTATATCTGCATGCAAGCAAAATGAAAACCAATATTAACCTGCAACGGCTGCTTCACCATCGACCACACGCCCTCCCCTAAGAGCACCTCCAGTGACATGCAATCTAGCACCAACAAATACCTGATCACAAGCCAAATAGTTTCAAATTAACGACAATACTGAATAAAATAACCATTTTAGAATTGAAAAATCTTGATTTTTGTTTTTTACTGCAAAAAGGAAGTATTCAATTGAAGGATTATAAACTAATACTTATACCGCAGCATGTTGGTATCTTGATGATGGTGAAACACCAGGTGCAAGAGTCCATTCCCATTGTCCATTTTTATGCATGAGTAGTGCGTATGCATCATCTAAAGGCTGTATATCATGCACATATACAATCAATTTTCGATCAGCAAACGAAAGGCTATAAATGCATATATACAAGGGTATTAATTGTGTGTGTTGAGTAAGACATGCAGCAGAACCAAAAAACAAATAAATTAAATCTTATTGCTGCTGATTTATATGCATACCACGCCTGAGGTGTCTCTTCCACCATAAAGCAAAAACATACCATCCGAGCGTGCACTAGCTGTTGTATATGGCTCATTTGTTGGATTCCATGAATTCAAGCAAGTGGGCAAATTGAAGACATAAATAATTGGCAAGTTGAGTTCTACAAGTTGTGCAACTTGCTTATCCTTTCTACATGCATGAACTAGCATGGATATGGAGCTTATAAATAGCTCATTAGTCTTTTGTTTTCAAGCACACCAAAACACACATACAAGCAATCTTGTAGTGTTCTATCTTCCTTTCTTTTGTACTAGTAGGTTTCTAGTTTTGCAATATGTTTCTTTGATTGAGAAATATATAAGAAAGTTTGGTGTTCCATTCTCTTGTTCATTTTATAGAGTCTTAATTTTCAATAAGCTAGTTTGAGGTATACTTGTGGTGTTGAAAGATTCACACTCTTTACCTAGTCGGTGGGATATTATCGCGGTTATTCCACAACAAGTGGTATCAAGAGCCGAGGTTATTCTTAGTATGCTCTGTGGTTGCAATTAAATTTGATCCTCCACATCAGAAAAGAATTTCGTTGGTTTTTTTGGTTGAAGCTATTGAAAATTAATTTGTACACGAAATGGTGGATGGCATAGTTGACAAACCTTCCACATCGGTGGATGCAACATCTCCAAGTTGGGCTAGACCAGTCTTGACGAATGCAAGATTGGCGGTGGAGGTTTTTGATGGCACAGGCCATTTCGGTATGTGGCAAAGTGAGGTTCTAGATGTTCTTTTCAAAGAAGGTCTAGACATTGCCGTTGAAGAAAGTAAACCGAGGATGTAGAAGAGAGGAATTGGTTAACCATCAATCGGTTAGCTTGTGGTACGGTTCGCTCATGTCTTTCGAGAGAGCAACGATATGCTTTCTCAAAAGAAACATCCGCCTATAAACCGTGGGTGGCGCTGAAGAGAAATTTCAAGAAAAATTGTCGAATAAGTTTTATGAAGAAGCGACTCTTTTCGCTTCACTTATGTACCCTGTACCACGATGAATGATCACATTACCGCTTTAACCAACCGGTAACCGATTTGATGAATATGGATGAGGTGTTCAAAGACCAAGATCTAGCATTGATATTGTTGGGATCGCTCGAGGAGTACGAGTTGCTTGAAACAACTCTACTTAATGGAAAGGACGATGTGTCTCTTAGTGAAGTTTGTGCCGCCTTGTATAGTAAAGAACCGGAAGGAAGGACAAGCGATTAGTTCAAGTGGAGACGCAGAGGTTTTACTGGTCGAGGTCGCTCGCAAGAAGCGGCAACCGATAAGAGATGGAGATCCAAGTCGAGGCAAAGACTAAGCAAAGATGAATGTGCCTTTTGTCATGAAAAAGGCTATTGAAGAGAGATTGTCCAAAGTTGAAAACCAAGGACAATCATTACAAAGGGAAAGTCAGAAGAGGCGAATGTCACCAAGTGTGATGATGAAGAATCGATCTCTCACTTGCAACATCGCCAACAAAGAATGCTTCGATGTATGGCTATTAGATTCCGCATGTAGCCATCATATTACACCACATCGAGAGTGGTTTAGTAATTTTGAAGAACATGAGGAAGTTGTTTATACGACAGATGAAACTCCCTCACTACACATGGGATTGGTTCCGCTCGATTGCGTAATGAAGACGGAACAATTGTGACCTTGAAAGGTGTTCGTTATTCGCCAAAGTTGAAAAGAATCTCATTTCGCTTGCACCTTAGAATCTAAAGGATTCAAGCAAGAGCAAAGGATGGGGTTATGAAGATCATCTCGCGCGACTTGTAGTAATGAAGGGTATTCAGAAATAAATAACACATATCACTACAAGGGTAGAACAGTTGTTGGAACCAGAGAATTAGCATCGATGGTGATAGAAATTTAAGTCGTGAAGCTATGGCATATGCGCTTAGGACATGCAGGAGAAAATCCTTGAATTTGCTCATAAATCAAGGATTATTGAAAGGAATGAGTTCTCGTAAGTTGGATCTCTATGAGCATTGCATCAACGGAAGACGACAAGGTGAAATTTGGGACCGCTATCCACAAGACGCAAGGTATCTTGGATTATGTCCACTCGACGTATGGGGTCCCTCAAAGACAAGATCTTTAGGAGGAAGACACTACTATGTGACCTTTGTTGATGACTTTTCCCGAAGAGTTTGGGTGTACACGTTGAAGACAAAGGATGAAGTGCTAGGAGTGTTCATCAAGTGGAAAAAGATGATGGAAACTCGACGCGCAGAAGATCAAACATCTCCCAATGATAATGGCGAGAGTATAAAATGATCGCTCACAAAATTTTGTGAAGACGAAGGCATTGTCGACACTTCACCGTCGTGCATACACCACAATGTAACGGGTGGCAGACGATGAACCGAACTTTGCGGAGAAAGTTCGTATATGTTATCCAATGCCGGGTGGGTAAAGAATTTTGGGTCAAGTCGCGTGACGTATGCGTGTCACCGTTAATCGCTTGCCATCTATCGCTATTGATGGGAAAACACCATTTGAGAAATGGTATGGAAAACTCCGCTATGATTATGATTCCTTGCATGTGTTTGGTTCCACGATATTATCATGTGAAGGAATCAAAGTTGATCCCGTGAGCAAAGAAAGCATTATTCATGGGATTACCGAATCAAAGGCTATCGCCTATGGTGTCCAGAGACGAAGAAGACGATCTTTAGCGTGGATGTCACCTTTAATGAATCTACCATGTGAAGAAGGTGAATGCTAAGGCTAGATGGAACTCCCAAAAGGTGGAGTTTGAAAGAACAATTGTACCGTATGATAGAGAAACAGTTGATGATTCTCCATGGGTAAGGAGATTATGAAGAAGAGGAGGTTCAAACCAAGAACCTCCACAAGAACAATATGAATCAATTGCTACCAAGAAGCCCAAAAGAAACACTAAAAGGCCCGCCGCTTTAATGATACGGTGGCTTGTGCATCTTCAATTGCAATGATGATGTTCCTACTACTTACTCAAGCGGTTCGAGACTCGTAGAGCAAGAAGTGGAGGATTGCCATGAGCGAGGAAATGCGCTCTTGAGAAGAATCGATATGGAGTTAACCAACCTCCCAAAAGGGAAGAAGGCAATTGGATGCAAATGGGTGTATGCAAAGAAAGAAGGATTTCCTAGCTGTGATGATGTTCGCAAAGCAAGATTGGTAGCTAAAGGCTACGCCGTAAAGAGGGAATTGATTATAATGAAGTTTTTCTCCAAAGGGTAAAGCATTCCTCTATTAGAATTTTGTTGGCTTTGTAGCACAGCTTGGATTTGGAACTAGTTCGATGGATGTGAAGACCGATTTCTACATGGAGACTGGAAGAGGAAATCTATATGGTTCACCCGTATGATTCAAAGTTGCCGGAAAAGAGCATGAAGTATGTAAGCTTCATAAATCGTTGTACTGGATTGAAGCAATCCCCAAGACAAGGGTACAAGCGATTTGATAAGTTTATGATGAAGTCAAGTACACAAGAAGCAAATATGACCATTGTGTCTATTTGAAAAGCTACAAGATGGGTCCTTCAGATATCTTCTTCTATATGTAGATGATATGTTGATAGCTTCTCAAAGTCTAGACGAGATTGAAAAGTTAAAGACTCGGTTGAAAAGCTTAATTTGAGATGAAGGATCTCGTGAAGCAAAGATGATTCTCGGCATGGAGATAGTCGAGATGTAAAATCGAGGAAGCTATGCTTGACTCGTAAACAATATCCGAGAAGGATTCTAAAGCGCTTTAGGTTCGACAAGCAAACAAAACGAGTTAGTACTCCACCGCTTCTCAATTTAAGATCGGTCGCTATGTCACCGAAAAATGATGCAGAGGCGACATGGAGAAAGTGCCTTATGCAAATGCCGCTCGGTAGCTTAATGTATGCTATGATATGTACTCGACCGATATTAGTCATGCTATTGGGATGGTGAGCGTGTATATGCATAACCCGGAAAAGGACATTGGCAAGTCAGAAATGGATATTACGGTATATCCATAACACGGTCGATGTAGGTTAGTATTCGAACATGGAAGTAGTCGCTGGTAGCAGGATATTGCGATTCGACTATGCCGAGATTTAGACAAGCGGAGATCTACTACGGGCTATGTTTTTACTCCGCAAAAGCTCCAATTAGTTGGAAGTCTACCTTATACCAACCATCGCTTTGTCAACTACTAAGCAGAGTATATGGCGATTACAGAGGTCAGAAGGAGGCAATTTGGCTTCAAGGGTTGCTCGTGAACTTGGAATCAATCAAATTTTTCACGATGCATTCGACATAATGAGTGCAATTCATTTAGCGAAGAATCAAGTTTATCACGCAAGAACGAAGCACATTGATGTTCGTATCATTTCATACGAGATACTTGAAGAAGGTGGAGTCGAATCCGTAAGATCCATACTTCTAAGAATCCCGCAGATATGTCGACTAAAGATTAGCTGGGATCAAGTTCAATTATTGTTTGACTTGATCAATGTTGTGAAAAGTTGAACATCGGTTTGGAACTCCACCAACGATGGTTGACGGCAAGATTGAAGATTTGATATTCGCCAAGGTGGAGATTTGTTGTATATGGCTCATTTGTTGGATTCAATGAATGCAAGCAAGTGGGCAAATGAAGACATAAATAATTGGCAAGTTGAGTTCTACAAGTTGTGCAACTTGCTTATCCTTTCTACATGCATGAACTAGCATGGATATGGAGCTTATAAATAACTCATTAGTCTTTTGTTTTCAAGCACACCAAAACACACATACAAGCAATCTTGTAGTGTTCTATCTTCCTTTCTTTTGTACTAGTAGGTTTCTAGTTTTGCAATATGTTTCTTTGATTGAGAAATATATAAGAAAATTTGGTGTTCCATTCTCTTGTTCATTTCATAGAGTCTTAATTTTCAATAAGCTAGTTTGAGGTATACTTGTGGTGTTGAAAGATTCACACTCTTTACCTAGTCGGTGGGATATTATCGCGGTTATTCCACAACAGTGATTTATCAAATTTCTCAACCAATTTCACTTCTCGCATCTTATATCACTACTTTTCAATTCACTTTATTTCTCTCATCAAATGTGCCCTTTAAGTTAGTAAAAATCCTAAACTATTACTATTCAATTTTGTAGATTTTGAATGTAGAGGAATCCATTTGTCTCAAAATTGTAATTGTTATGTTACAGAGTACTTTTTTTACTTTCGGTTCTTTGTGTAATTACAGGATGCTTAACTTGAAAACACAAGCGTACGTATCCGGACGTTTTTTAGTGTTTCAAAAATTAATTATACATTATAACCATCGACTAAGCGCATTTAAGTAATATTAAGACATCTGATTGTCACGGTATTCCAAAATCTATTGGTGACTTAGATAAAATTATACCAATAAGGTTGGAAACCATGGTTATCAAAAAAACAAAGTTAAGCCAATAAATTACTTTGATATAATACTCCATTCATCTTAAAATAATTATAAAGGAATAGTTAGTTTTATTAGGTAAGAAATAGTTAGTTTTATTATAAAGGAGACTATACAAAAGTAATCATAAAAAAGTTTATGATTAACTATAGAATATAATACTCCATTCATCTTAAAACAATTATACTCTTTTGACTTTTTAAAGTTTTTTTTTTTTTTTTTTTTTTTTTTAATTTAACCTTAATTATACCAATAAAAAATATTAAAAACCCAATTTATTATATATTTTACATTGAGTAGAACTCTTCGTCCCTAAATAAATGTTCACTATTGACTTTTGAAGTCTTTTATTCTAATTTTGACCTTAAATTATTTCATTTGTGTTATGTAATACTTGATAAAAATTATACCAATGAAAGTACATTTAAAACTCAATCTATTCATATGTTTTGCATCAAGTAATACATAACATATATAAAATAATTTAAGGTTTAAGTTAAAAAAGAAAAACTTTAAAAGTTAATAGTGAACATTTATTTAGAGACAGAGGGAGTATACAATAAAAAAAATGTACTTAAGTTCTAAAGGTTATTTTGTGACGAAGTGAGTAATTAAACTATATAATGCACAATTGAGCAATGTGACCGAGTATATCATTTCAAAATAATAAAATGATGAATATACATGGTGGAGGGTCCCATCATCCCATCTCTTATTAATCATAGTTTATTATATTTGTGTTTTTAGATTTTTAAAAAGCTGAAGATTCTAGACATGAGTTACTCAGACTCATTAATAAAGACCGGGAATTTCATTGGGCTCGAAAATCTTGAGGAACTTAACTTAAGTGAATGTGAGAATTTGGAAGAGTTGGATAGCTCTATTGGTTGCCTCCAAAAACTTGTTATATTATATCTAAGTAATTGCACAGGATTGAAGAGGCTCCCATGGGAAATGATATGCAAGTTAACGTCTCTTCAAAAACTTGACCTCTTCCGTTGTTCCAACATACTGGAGATCTCACATGAAGTTGGTAGTCTAAAACACTTGAATTTGAGGAATACCAAACTCCATCAACTGACCGAAATAGACTTACGTTATTGCACCAACTTAAAGTCGATTCCAGATCTTCCTCCAAGCATTAAAGAGTTAAAAGCGAATGGTTGTATAAACCTAGTGAATCTTCCTTCAAACTGCTCTGAGTTACAAAATCTCAAGGAACTTTCGTTGAGTGAGTGCTTCAAACTCGGATCTGAAGGTTTCACACAAGTTACAAGACTGAGGAACCTACAAAAACTAGACATGCAAAATTGCAATGTTTCGCAAGTGTCCAGTGGAATTGGGAATTTGGTGTCATTATCGCTTTCGACCTTTCATATAACACATTTTCTAGTTCAGGAGAGCTTCAAGAACCTTTCATAGCTGGAGAAACTTGAAATAATTTGGTGTTCTCAATTACGATCGCTTCCACCTCTTCCATCGCAATTGAAAACTATATATGCACCCGATCGTTGGTCAATAGATGTGATTCCATTTGATTCAATGCAAAGGCCTATACTTTTCATTCCAAAATGTTCAAGGTAAGCAACGTCTCCATTTGATGATGTACGAAAGTATAAGCAACAATGTAACCACAATAATACTTTATTCAAACCAAAGCCTCAACGGTTGGCATAGATTGAGCCAACAATAATATCCAAAGTTATACAAGGTCGTTAATTGTCAACGAGACAATAACCGACAAATACAAAGAAGAAACAAGATCGAACAATGATCGAAAGGGACGAATGTGAGACAATGAGCGACACAATTGTGTTAAAACCCTAGATTGGGGAAGGATTAATTAAGGAAAAAGATACAATGACCCCTCAACTATTATAAGAGAGCCATCGTGAGAATGAACTTCTAAACCCTTTAAGCCATTTATGCTTTGTCCAAGAATAGCCCTGTAATAAGCCCGCAATAAACATAACTTGAAAACCATTAGCAATTGATAGAATGACATGTTTGCCACAGATTATGACCACAATTTCTAACATTCCCCTTAACTGTTGGGCAAACATATCAAACAATATCAATTTTTCACACAAGAATTTATTTGATAAAGGAAGGTTTTTGTAAGAATGTCTGCAGTTTGGTTTGAAGAGCCAATCTTTTGGAACTTATAACACCTCTTGCAATTTTTTCTCGATGAAGTGAACATCAATTTCAAAATGTTTTGATCTTTCATGGAAAAGCAGGATTGATGAGAAGTTGCAAAGCATATTTGTTATCACAAAAGATTAACGAGGGAGATTGATATCAACTTTTAGATCTTTTAAGATTTTTGAATTCAAATAATTTCATAGGCGTGAGACATTGATCTATACCGCTTACATGGAAGATTTTGAAAGGGTGTTTTGTTTTTACTTTTCCATGAGATCAAACAGTTGTTAAAGAAAACACAATAACTCGTGATGATTTCTGTTTTTTGCATTTAGCCCAGTCTGCATCACTATACCCTTCAAGATAATTGTCAAAGTTACTGAAATTATAGCTTAGACCTTTTCACGGAGCTCCTTTTAGATATCTCAGAACATTGATGGCACATTCTAAATGGGATTTCAAGGGAGAATGCATATATTGTGCGAGACAATGGACCTGAATATGAGATGTCGTCCGGTATGGGTGAGATAAATAAGTTTCCCAAGTAACCCGATAACCCGATGATGTTAACAAGTAAGGGATCATCGGCGGTGGGTATGTATGGAAGAACGAGTTAGGTTCCATAGGAGTGGACACAGGTTTGCACCCAAGAAGTCCAAATTCTTTGAGGAGTTCAAGACAATATTTTCGTTGGGTGAGACATATGTCATTCCCGCTTTTAAAACCTCGATGCCAAGAAAATATTTTAAGTTTCCCAAGTCTTTGATATGAAATTTAGATTTTAGAAACTCTTTGAACCGATTTATCTCATCAATGCGGTTCCAGTGAGGACAATATCATCCACATAAACAAGCGAGCAATAAACTTGTTATTCTGTTTTGGTGAACAAAGAATGATCATTGATGATTGAACAAAGTTATTTTCTTTTAAAACACTAACAAGTTTTTCATTCCACTTCACGGGAGCTTGTTTAAGGCCATACAGAGACTTGACAAGTTTACAAACTTTATTTTATTATTCTCATTCTGAGAACCCCTTAGGAATGATCATATAGACATCCTCATCAAGATCTCCATACAAAAAGCATTGTTAACATCAAGTTGGAAAAGAGGCCATTTGTTTTTCATGACTAAGGCAATAAGACATCTAACAGAGACATTTTCACAACAGGAGAAAAGGTTTCATCATAGTTTATTCCTTCCCTTTGGTTATAACCTTTAGCAACTAATCTAGCCTTGTATCTATCAACTTCACCATTGGCTTTATATTTGATTTTAAAGATCCATTTGTAACCAATGGGAGTTCTATTAGGTGGTAGATCGCTTATATCCCAAGCATGATTTTCATTTAGGGCCTCAATTTGAGTTCATAGCATCAACCCATTCTTGTCAAGAATAGCTTCTTCATAACGGTAGGTTCAATACTTTTATTTAGACTAGAGGCAAGCGCAGAATTATCTTTGTTAAGGTTGGAGTAATTAACAACCTTTTCAACACCATATTTAACTTTCCTTCAACAATAAAGTCATTAAGATTCTTGGGTAATTTAGAAACTCGGTTTACCTTCTAGCAAGAATGGTCGGCAAGCCTTCTTCTTGTTCGATTCGATTAGAATCGGAAGGTGTATCGACAAGATGTGGTTCATGTGATCACAAATTGCCCTCGGGGTGTGTATTTTCATCTATGGAAGTTGCAGCAGGTTCATCATCCCTAGTAGGGTGACCCAACAACGTGCCATCATCATAGGATGTCACTCTCCTTCATCATTGGGACTTATTTGTGAGTCAAAGAAATTTTTGTGATTTAAATCTTTAGGCACATAGGTTTTAACAAAAGGTTTGACAAAGTATTTTTCATTTTGAAGGAAAAACAGTTTCATAAATTTGACATCTTTAGAGTAAAAGATATTTTTGTTTCTAAACTTAAGAGCTTATAACCTTTTTCTCATTTGAATAGCCAATAAAAACACTTTTTTCATACCTACTACTAAATTTATCGAGATTTTGATAATGGTGGCATAGCATAAGCGACCAAAGACTCTAAGGAGAGAGAGTGAAGGGTCATGCCCATACACAAGGGAGAAAGGAGACTTGCGGACAACGAAGAGGGTAACATGTTTATGACATATGCAGCAGTTAGAACACATTCAGGCCAAAGATATAGAGGTAATTCCCCCTGAAACATAAGGGATCTAGCCACATTAAGGAGATGCCTATGTTTCCTTTCTGCAATACCATTTTGTTGTGGAGTATAAACACAAGAGGTTTGATGTAAAATTCCTTTTTCATGAAAGAAGTGTTGAAGTTTGTTATTGACAAATTCGTCCCATTATCACTTCGAATATCTTAACATTGTGTTCAAATTGATTTGATAGCATTTGAGTAAAGTTAACAATGGAAACATAAACATCATCCTTTCCTTAAGCATATACACCTGGGCCCCTAGAATAGTCATCAACAATAGTTAAAAATATTTGTAACCATCTCGCTAGTGACTTTATATGGTCCCCATACATCTAGATGAACAAGTTGACCAATTTTAGTAGATTTATGTTCACTTAGAGGAATGGTTCCCTGGTTTGTTTAGCTTTATTGCAAGTATCACAAAGATGGTCATATTCGGATGAACTATCAAGTTTAAGAGTGGGTTTAAGTATATGCGGGACTTGGTGGAAGGATGACCAAGTCTTTGATGCAAGAGATTTCTAGAAACATGACAAACAGATATGCGGTTATTAAAAGTAATCTTACATGTAGAATCAATATCAAACATATATAACCCATTGCATTGTTTACCAATCCCACAATCCTTTTTGATGTAAATCAGTATATAGCAATTAGATTCATTAAACCCAACAAACATCTTATTGTCTCTAGCAATCTTATGAGCAGACAGACGGTGACATTGTACTCGGGAACAACCGAACATCAAAAGAGTTAGGTCATTATTGACCTTTAAATCACCAATTTTTGTAATTAAGGCACGAGTACCATTGGGATGTCCAGCAGTTAGACCAAGATTTGAAATGTCTACAACATTGATTAAAAATTTGCGAGATCTGATCATGTCGATTTGCATTTGCAGTCAACAATCCAACCAAGACCGATGTTTCGGATAAAGTTTTGTGTTGTTATTGAAAAATTTGTTGAAGTTTATATTAAACTTGACACTTCCATTAAAGAAAGTTCTTGAAAAATTTTACCGCCATGTTGGCATTAGCGAGAAGACACATTGTTGTCATTAAGAAGACTCATAAGTTTGAGAGTCGTTCATTAGACAAAGAGACGGGAGAGTTGCTAGCTCTATTATCGGTGACATGATTAGCATCGGTGGAAACATTGTTACTAGTGACAGGTTTAGCATTAAAGTTCCTTTTAACATATCCAACAAGATAACCAACAAGATCATAACATCTATCAACAGGTGTGACCGTGTTTTTGCAGTTAGTACATTTGAGATTCATGTTTGGTCCTCTGTTGTTTGAGTCAATTACCGACATTAAAACCGAACTTTTATTGAAATTGTTGTTGTTAAACCCTTTTTGTTATCAAAAATATTCCACCATCAAAAGTTTTTAAAGAAAAGCGGTAGCATTGGGTTTAGCAGAGCTATTCCAGATGAAACATTTCTGAGATTCTTCTCCAAAGACAACAGAGAAAGCGGTTTTGACATTAGGCAAAGGATCTCGGTTAAAATATTGCTTCGATGGGAACATAGGTGTCATCAAGACCCATAAGAAATTGCATTAATTTGATTAGGCGATTATGTTTTCAAAATGTTCTGCGACCTCACAAGTACAGGAGGTAAGCTAATCATACAATCAAATTGTTTCCACAAAGAGTTAAGGTTGTTGTAGTAATCGGCAAGGAAGACCCACTTTGACTAAGAGAGTTTATATTTTATGCAGATTAAAGATAGTGAACCATCAACCTTATCATAAGTAGGGGTGAGCAAACCGACCGAATCCGAATCCGTCCCGATCCGAGTCCCGAATCATGTTAGTCGGGCTTGTCGGGGTCGGAGTCGATTCTTTTTCGGTTAGTCGGGTTTCGGGCTTGTCGGGATCGGGTCGGGACGGCCGAAAACCAAAACAACAAACAAAACCGATCAAATCTTGAATCCGTCCCGATCCCGAGTCCCGAATCATGTTAGTCGGGCTTGTCGGTCGGAGTCGGTTTGTGTTTGTCGGCTTGTCGGGATTCGGGCTTGTCGAGGATTGGTCGGGATCGGCCCGATGCTCACCTAATCATAAGTATCTTTAAGATCATTCCACATTTCATAAGCGGTTTAGCATAGATAGCACCAAAGAAACAATTCGGGACTAGAGAGTTAAGAATCCAAGTGACCACAACGAGTTACATGTATCCCATTGATTAGCAAGCACGAGTTTGATTCATCTCTTAAGCAAGTACCATCAATAAATCCTAACTTATTATGATTCCTTAAGGCAAAGGTCATGGCCATATTCCATATTTTATAATTTTACATTCGATGAAGTTTGATGGAAATAATAGAGTACCATTAGTGTTATTAGGGTGTAAATATAAAGCATCACCAAAAGATAAGGTTTTTTCAGTGGAAGAACCACCACCATTATCATCACCAACAGCCATTATGCAAATAAGGAAAGCAGATAATACAGAAAAATAATAGCTAAAGCAGATAAATAGATAAGAGATAGTAAAAATAAAAACTTGAAATTAAACAACAACAAGAACCAAGCCTGTGGACTGGGGTAAACCAGAGCAGGTATGTTAGGTCACTAGTTTTACAACACAAGCATCAATAGAAGAAATAGAGAAGAGATGATCGGTTGAACCCTTATCCAAACACACGAAATAAAGTGAGAAAGGTTAAAGCAAAGAGTGAAATAGAAAGAGAACAACCAACCTCAGTGAGGGTTATTACAAAATATTTATAGAGAGGAGCTAGGAAACACTCCTAGTCCCTTCCTTTCCTTATTGGGCTTAGGCTCAGGCTTATGGGCCTTCTACATAAGCCTAAGGCTAATTACTAACATAAAGGCCATATTAAGCTAACTATTACATATGAATCACCAACACTTGAATAAAGGTTTAGGAGTGATTCCAACAATCTCCCCCTAAGTGTTGGTGATGAATAAATATAAACGGTGAAGGTGCTGATGTAATAGTAGCTTTGACGTCTTTTGACATTCTTCTTTCTTGTGAGAAGAATTTCCTTGATTCGAACAATCTCCCCAGTGTAGAGAAATTGTTTCCTTTGAAAGGTTATGCTTTGAGGTCATCATTAACTTTGTTCTTTGATCTTTGATCTTTGTTCTTTGTGATGAAAGTGATAGTATGTTGTCGTTATGCGCATCAGTCCGCGTTTGCTCCATTGTCTCCACGTCTTTCTTCAACATGCTCACACGCTCTTTGACGTTGGATTTAAATCGATGTAGTTCTCTTAGTCTTTAAACTTTGTATATTCTTTGACTTAGGCGTAGAATCATTACATTGTTGTGTTGCCTTTTGAGAGAACTTCCATTAGTGATGATGTTGGTATGAGCATGTGAAGAATCTGCACGATCGTCCGATCGAGCTTCCATAAGAAGAAAACATAAAGCGGTTAGTAATAAGCGGATATCGGCACTTACAAGTTTGAATTTCGAGAGTGTTAACAACATAGTGTGAAAACACATCTCTAGTTCTTACAAAGGCCGTTCTCGAACCGAGTCCCACAAGTGAGATAACGCGATGTACCGGTACATCTACAGTTCGAGATGAGTCGTTGAGGTACACCAAGCATCACCACGATCGTAGACCGTTTGAGACACACTCAAGCGTAATCCACGGGAGTTACCGAAGTGACTGCTGTCGTGCGTTTGATGTTGACCCGGCGGGAGTTTCCATTCAATCACCGAGGATCACAATTGTGAACCTCTCATAAATGTTCTCGACGCATTGCTAAGATCGTGAAGGACTCGATAACGTACCACCGATGATCTTATTTGTTGATCAACAAGTGGTGAAATGTCAAGTGTTCCTAAGAGATCTTTTGATGAATCTCGTGGCTCTAGACTCAATAGTGCGCTTTGGTTTTCCTGCGGAGACTAGGAGAGGGTCTCCTTCAATACCGGCTATCTCTAGAGAAAGCCGATAGTTTACGTAGGGTTCCTTGTGAGAATGAAACAAGCTTCATTGAGAGAAACTTGAGTGGCTAAGAAGGTTTAGTGCATGCATCATCGGGTCCATGACGGCTTTTAATCTTTAATACCGGTGTCAACTAGTGACAACCGGTAGCATATGAATTGAACCCGGTGTCCGCCTCTAAGTTGAATAATTTGGAGGGCTTTTTGTTTTCACCCTTTTCTTTATGCGTTTCTTTTAATTCTTCAACTCCTTCTTTCTCCGATTCTCATTTCTCCTTTTTATAATCATACCTAAGGACTTCTAAATTCTAACTATTTGTGATGTCCTTGGGTAGATCCCTCCGACTCTGGCGGATCATAGGACGGTTATTCTAACCTTAGTCACCTTATAACTCCATGACTAACATATGTTGCCATAAAACCATTTTCTTGAAAATCTCCCAAAGTGTTTGTAAATGAAAACATGTTTGAACACTTGAGAGTTTTAGATTTTCGAAATACTCCTCTCACATGTGCTTAAGTGTTTTTACGAAATCAGACACGGTGAGGAAAGAGCAGCGCTTTTGAATTGATCGACTCAAGATAAACAATTCCTTGCGAGACACGATTACGTTGCATAGTTAAAGAGATACATTGTCGACTTTTAGGTGACAACTAGCTCTAATAACTACCTTGAAGATGTGGACAATCCCCAAAAGGTTGTCAAACCCACAAAGTTCATGTCTATCGAGAGCTTCTCAAATAGGTACTATTTACTTGGATAAGTCTTGGAAGACAAATCTTTTCAATGTATGACTGCTCAGTTCCGTCAATTCATGGGTTGAAGTCTTTTCACACGAGGATTCAATAGCAAAACACAACATATTTCTTATCACATATAATTTTATCCCCTCAAAATGGCATATACATGTTGTTTTGAAGAAATGTTGAGAACAAATATGACCATTTTGAGTTTTGTGGGAAGATTACTACAAAGAACAATTTGTGATCAAAGTTTTTAAATCAAATACTCCCCCTCAACAAGTGATATAAACGGTTGAGGTTTTGAAAATCATAAGGGGAAGTACTTGTTCTTTTGAGCAAAACCTTGAAAAATGAAAGGTTTGATAGGTTTTACTCAAAAAATAAGAAGATTTCGCTCCTTTTATAAGGATTGTGGCACTGAAGCGTACCACATGGTCCTTTCTTGACAAGTACGGGTTGTACACTGTTATGTGTGCACAAGCCATTGACATAATAATATTACACATCCAAATAAGTATGAAATTGAAACAGTTTAAGGGGTACCAGGTAGTCCATCAATCTTTCCAGGAATGCGAACCGGGCGTTGGCCGGTTAGAGTAATCCTGGGACGACCACCTACAAAGCTCTTGATTGTTACGAATCGGTCCTTCACAACCTTTCATCAATCATGGTGATGATCCTTCACATCCTCCTTTCACGAGAATTCCATCGCTTTGGAGACCCAATGCCTTGATATATCCCTTTAACCTATAAGCCAAACCATCCCTAACCTTCTTCAATGTGTGATCCCAAACTTTGAACATCTCTACACGCCATCAAGGTGTTCTTTGTAGCTCACTACGGTAAACTACTCCGAATGGTTTCTTGATGAGGGTGTATTGTGGAAGCCGGTTGATGTCGGGAAGTTCAAGCCGAGGTCGGTGAAGTTGACACGGTCCGATAAGATTCAACAATGAGTTGTAAGTCTTCTACACGCCTCAGTATTACAATGCTTCGATGAAGATGGCGAGGACTTGATGTATTCACGTTGTACTTGATCGAGAATTGTCTCATGCGTCCTCGTACTTTAGCAAGATACGATCTTCAATTTCGCTGAGAGACAAGTTCGAAAGTCCGCTTCACGAATGCATAATCTCGTTCGTCTTGTCGTTTGACCACAATATTCTTGAGAAATGTGTAGTCCCACAGGCGAAAGATCAATATGCTTAACAACAACGATCCCTTTAACATCGAACACTTCATGTTGAGACTTGAACTGGCGACACGTAGTAGATTCTTGCGCCCTCGCCAATGGTGAATCCATACATTGCATCATCGGTCATACAATTCCACGTTGTTGGAAAACATGTGGGTAGCATTTTCCTCGATGGCTATGCGGTTGGAGTATATGGTGCGGGAATGGAAGTGTCGGTGATGTAGCGTATTTCCTTGAACCATCACCGCTGTAGAAGAAATTCCAAGTCATTGTTGAAAAAGTAGCGAAATGGAATCTTAGGTTGATCCGTTGGCCAATTGTTGGTAGCGGTTTAGACCAATCGGTGTAGTATGGAGTGTTGCCTTTTCGGAGAAGTCGATGTTTGCTTGTGGTTGAGCCAATCAATGTTGTTGGACATGGCTCGTGCTATGTTTTCAAGGTGGTATTCAACCTCGATGGCACTTTCCGAATTGTCTTTTAGCGGTTGAAAAGCTTCATTCTTGATTCGTTTCAACTCGATTTCGTCATCTTCTTCACTGAATTTTTCTTGCAGTACCTTTGCATGCTCCAAAGTACTACCGTCTTCGGATCTTGACCTTCGGTGGGTAGGAGTAGAGTTGACAAGTGTAGAAAACCGATCGATTCATCTAGCCATGGTACGACATTAGCCCCGAGGCGCCTTTGTCTTCTTCTTTTTTTGGTGAGAAGAGGATTCTAGTTTCTTAACATTGTCCGGAGAGGTGGGTTGTTGTTGGGGCTCATGGAATTCCTCATCGTCACCACCCGTATACTCAAAGTGATCACTTGGTTTTACGAGTCTTGGGTGGTAACTCGAATCCTGAGGTTTATCAGTAGAAGAGCGAGGAGGAGATCTTTGTTGAGCTGGAGTCCTTTGGGGTGGAGGTTGCATGGAAGATGATTCACCAGACTTCTTTTGGCATTTAGGTTTGTCATTCTTATCCTTATCCTTGTCATCTTCGTCTCTTGGACGTTTGGGCCTTTCAGCTTCCTCTCTGCATGCTGATTTGAGTTGATATTCCAGCAATGCTTCAAACAATTTACCTTCGTAAGAGGCAAATGTTGCAGAGCGTTTCGACATTTGAGCTACCAATCGGTCAACCAATTCAGATCCGAGAAGATTATGGGATCAACAGATTGATGTTAACATGCACGGTGTTGATTTCATAGTTTGCTTGGCCAAATGTAGTAGATTCGGATAGAGTTGTTTGGTAAACATCTCCTTTGTAACTTGATCTGCACAAGAAGCAGGTCAAGTCTAACGGACTTAAAACAGCTTAAACACGGATACAATTTAAGATCGAGAATATAGGGATTCCGGGTCGTTATGTCCCACGGAGACTCAATGGTGTGTCAAACACTAGATCAGACGATAGAATGATCACTAATGATAGCGATCGAAAGGATTAGGATTGAATATTACACTACGGAAAAGGTAATACATAAAAGCGACTTAAATGCAAATTAAGAAAATTAAAAGATAAAGATATTAAATAAACGCTATCACTATTTTAAAGTGATGAACGTTTAAAAACTAAAAACTTACGTTTAAATTAAAAATACGTAAACGTACAATTAAAAACGTGAAACTTATATAATATAAATCCTAAAAATATGAAAAATACATTTTTACAAACCTAATGATAAAAGAAAATTTATAGAAAAAGAAAATTATTTTTACAACTATTTATCTAATTATTATTAATTAAAAACTAATTTAAACTATTTATAAATACTCTAAAATAGAAGAAAATACAAAATAAGGCTAGAAAAATAAAATTATGACTTAGGAAAATCTAAAATATGATAAAACTAATTTTAAACTGAAAATATATTTTTAGACTTTTATATATTTATTATTAATTAAAAACTATTTAAAACTAATTTAAATTATTAAAAATACCAAATAAAAGGAGAAAAATAGGGAAAAATACTTTTTAAGCTTTTTACATTTATCTAAACTTAAGAAAAATGAAAAATTATTTTTTTGAGACTTTTCTTAATTTTTTGTATTAAAAGCTATTTAAAAATGATTAAAAACTAATTTAAATTAAGAAAAATAGCAAATGAACTTGGAAAAATCTGAAAATTTCAGGAAAAGTCTAAAACAATATTAGGAAGCTAAGAAAATTAGAAAAACAGGTGCTTATGTGGAGGATATAGAAACTGATGTGGAAAGTGCTCAAAAATAAGCACTTTGATAAGCTAAAACAACACCAAAAGGTACCAACTGTTAACATGAACTAGATTAAGCTAAAACAACCAAAATTCAACAAGAAACCACAAGCTTAGACCTTTGATTAGCAAGATGCAAAGATTTGATGTTATGAGATTATAAGCACAAATCGATTCTGAGGGGCCTACTTTAAGCTTATGCAAAAGTCGCTAAATAAGTGAAATGGAAAACCAATACTTGGGACATGAAAAGGACACAGCTAAGTACTGTAAACCAATTTATAGACCTAGGGGAGCTATGATGGAACCTGTGCGAGCTCGCAAAAGGCGAGAAAACTCTCAAAGATTCACCGACAAATGAGCGTGGATTTATCACCCAAAAGATAAGCTTGTATGAAGCTTATAAAAATTCATAAAATTCTACAAAATGCCCATAAGCAAGAAGACCAGATGAAGTTTATGAAACCACAGATTTCACTTGATGAGACCCAAAGGTGAGTTCAAGAAAAATCCTTGTTTTTGGCTAAAAACAGTTTTAACACTCTTCGACTTTTGAAGAAATAATGACATTGACTATCTTGAGTTTTAATCTTGATTCAAGAACGAAAATGGTATATAATGATGAAATTAAACTAAAACAAGCTATACTTATAACTTTTGAACACAAAACAAACTTTGGATTTTTCAAATATCCAACAAGAACGCTAAGAAGGTTTAGAGTAGGATTTTGACTTTTAAAGTTTTGCAGGCATGAACTTAGACCAATATGAGTTATTAAGAGCTAAGTATACATGAAACAACAAGAGTTGGACATTGAATCAACCCTGAACACAGATATAAGTCCAAAACCAAACACCCCTTAAAAAAAACTGTTTTGGAATTAAAATGAGATAAACACTAATCCATACTGATTTCTTGATTACTCTAAGTTTATATAACCTAAATAAAACTATGTGAACAATTGTACACTAATGATTATCACAGAAACTCAAACAAGCAAAATATGCAAATGACTTGAAACTTGAAAAGTTGAAAACTTACTCACATGACCCCAACTGGTGCAGGCTCAAAACCAAACACAAAACCAACCTAACCTATGCTAATTCAACCCACATCCAACTCTGCAACACCCAAATTCCATTTCTGAACCAAGAATAGTCACCAGTTGACTTTTGTTGACTTTTTCACAAAATGTTTGAAACTTAAACTTAAGCTCACAACAAGCTATGAGGAGCTTGTATAAGCTATAATGAACTTGAAAAGAAGCTATATGAAGCTTGAGTTTATGAGATGGAAACCAAAATTTTCAACAGTTAACTTGGAACTTGAAAATTAAAATAGAACTTGGATTAACACTTGAAAAGGTTCTTAATACACTATAACAACTTACATTAATACAATTTATCTTGAAATTACAACATCTAACTTAAACTAAAACATTTAAAAAAAACGACATTAAAGGAAAAACAATAAAACTAGCTACTCCTTCAAACTGCATCCATCTTCTCTTTTTATACTCCACTTGCTTTCTCTCACCTTTCAGAGATAATCCCACCACAAATTAGGGCCATTGGATGGTTTGAGCCAATTTTGGCCGTTTGATCATTTTGGCGCCAAAGTTGGTTTTTGACAGGTGGAGGGTTGAGTGAGGGGGTTGAATGATCATTAAATGATTCTTGTCTTGTGTTGATGATGAGGGGACAATGGGAGGAAAAAGTGAGGAGGGGGGATGGTGTTGCTTGGGTGAGCAGTGGTGAAGCAGTTGGGAAGGGAAGAAAATGGCGCCAAGGTTGCTTTGTTTGACCAAGGTTTTGACCAGAGATATTATTAAAGGAAGGGGGTTCAAAAAGGGTTTAGTGACAGGGGTCATAGGTGTGAAAGGGTCCAAATTGGGTTTATAAAGGGTTAAATATATAGGGACCTTTTGTGTAACTTCTGAAATTGCAAGGACCATAACTGCCATTTTCACAAAGATGCTCCAAGGGCTAAAAGTGACAAGTTCTAAAAGTATAAGGACTAAAATTGCCATTTTGCAATTTTCCAGGGCCATTCGCCAATTTTCAAACTTCAAGGACCAATTTGTAATTTTCTCAAAACTTTTATATTTTTCACCAAAGGACTAAATTTGACAACTTATGATTTTAAAAGGACCTTTGGTGACTTTTCTTGTGAAATTATGTGCTCGGGGACTATTTTGACAATTTTGAAAGTTGGGGACTAAAGCGCCATTTTTGCAAATTTGACACGTTTTCATCCGATTTTGATATTTTGCATTTAAAACACATAAAACAACGATTTGTGATATTTTTATCATTTTGATGCGTTTCGAGTGTTTTCGGATGATTTTGCGATTTAAATAGTACAAAATGATGAGTATTTAGACACTCATCAATCCCCACATCGAGATATTGCTAGTCCCTAGCAATGATTTGAGAAAACTTAATGGATTTTAATCTCTTTACCAAAAGCCATTACTTCGGAGTAGCCAAATGTTTCAGTTCAAGTAAGAACCATGGTACAACCGATAACCATGTGATTTTGAGAAACCACCGACTTTCAACGGATTTGATTTTGTCTTTACCGAAGCCGTACCCTTCCGGACTAGCCAACTCTTAGATAAATTATCAATATTATCTTTGGTGAGTCGATTACCAATTATGGATTTTCCATCGCCTTTACCACAAGCCATAATCTTATGGGCTAGCCAACTCTTCACTTTTTAGGATATGGTGAATAATACCATACAATTTTGGGCAAATTGCAAGCCATATAAACGGATTTGATATATCCTTACTAAGAGCCGTTTGCTCTGGATTAGCCAATCCTTTAGTTTATCAAACATGGCGGATCGATAACCAAATGAGTAAGTGTAAACACTTACTCAAAAAAAAATTTTGGCCAAAACGGGAATTGGGTAGATAATATATGAAATTCGTGAGAATTCCCCCACACTTAGAAATGAATATTGCCTCAATATTCAAAGTACCCACGGTTATGCCGAAACAAAGAACGTAAAGGGAAATATTACGGCCATTATTTATAAAGATTTTTTTTTTTTTTTTTTTTTTTTTAGAAGATATATATATATATATAACTGGGGCATCACCCCACACTTAGGTGGTAGAAGGGGTAAGAAGTCGAAATATGGGTGAAAACCCATATGGTGTGTGCTCTTGATTTTGATTTCAGTCGCTAGCTTGACTCGACCCGAATTCATTGGTTCATGGGAAGTAAGTGGAAGAGACAATCTCCATCGGACTTTCATTCAAAATGTTTGGACAAACATTTGAAGCACGTGAAAGTTCCACACCGATGAGATATACAGAGAACCGGCTCAAAAATGATGAATGAAAATGTCGGGATCAAAAATAGTGTCCTCACTCCCGAAGGAGTGAAGAAGAGAGGAAGTCACCAAGTAGGTGAAGAAAAGAAGGAAGATCATGATAACAATCATAACTAGATTTTCTTCCTCGGGATTAAGTGCAATTGCACTTATTTGGATTTTATTGGTAGAGCTCTTTGGGTTGGAAGGCATCTCGGTTGGGAGGGTGGGAGCATTTGTCATAACTATGCAATTGAGATTCTCTCCCCGATCATGATTTTGCCATCCAAACAATCATACTCAATGGAGATATGATATGAGAGAGTTCACGGAGAACTCCTCATGAAGAGAATCAATCACATAATGTGAATTTGTGAACTCTTGTTCCATTGTGGGCTCATCACTATCCTCATCCGAGTATCAAATAGTGGATTCTCGAATTGAAGTGAATTCGAGTTGAATTCAAATAGAGGATTAGTGAAAGTAGCTTTGAATGTTTCGGGAACAAAGTGATCAACATTCTCATTTGGATTGTTGGGATAAGAAGTGAGTGAACGATCATTATCAATGAGACTTTCGGTCTCCGGATCGGCTTCAAATCAAAGAGTGGGTTGATGTGAGTGAGTTCACCGGAGAACTCATCCTATTTTAAAAGTTAGTCAAACTTTAGATGTTATTAAACATTGTGTGTTTCTAAACAAGCTTGTCGAGATTATGAAATAAAAGACCTTGTGTTCAAGCTTACAAGCGATAAACTTAAGCTTGAGTAGTCAAATAAATTTTTGAATAACTAAGCGAGCTTGAGCTCGAGCTCGAACACTAAATAGTTACTCGAGCTCGAGTTCGAGCGAAATTGGAAACTTTATTCGAGCTCGAGCCAAGTAATAGTTAATCAAGTGGGCTCGAATATTCCAAAACTCGACTCGGCTCGGATCGTTAACACCCCTACTCTCATGTTACTAAACATTGTGATTTATCAAATTTCTCAACCAATTTCACTTCTCTGCATCTTATATCACTACTTTTCAATTCACTTTATTTCTCTCATCAAATGTGCCCTTTAAGTTAGTAAAAAATCCTAAACTATTACTATTCAATTTTGTAGATTTTGAATGTAGAGGAATCCATTTGTCTCAAAATTGTAATTGTTATGTTCTGAGTACTTTTTACTTTCGGTTCTTTGTGTAATTACAGGATGCTTAACTTGAAAACACAAGCGTGCGTATCCGACGACGTTTTTAGTGTTTCAAAAATTAATTATACATTATAACCATCGACTAAGCGCATTTAAGTAATATTAAGACATCGATTGTCCACGGTATTCCAAAATCTATTGGTGACTTAGATAAAATTATACCAATAAGGTTGGAAACCATGGTTATCAAAAAAACAAAGTTAAGCCAATAAATTACTTTGATATAATACTCCATTCATCTTAAAATAATTATAAAGGAATAGTTAGTTTTATTAGGTAAGAAATAGTTAGTTTTATTATAAAGGAGACTATACAAAAGTAATCATAAAAAAGTTTATGATTAACTATAGAATATAATACTCCATTCATCTTAAAACAATTATACTCTTTTGACTTTTTAAAGTTTTTTTTTTTTTTTTTTTTTTTTAATTTAATTTTAATTATACCAATAAAAAATATTAAAAACCCAATTTATTATATATTTTACATTGAGTAGAACTCTTCGTCCTAAATAAATGTTCACTATTGACTTTTGAAGTCTTTTTATTCTAATTTTGACCTTAAATTATTTCATTTGTGTTATGTAATACTTGATAAAAATTATACCAATGAAAGTACATTTAAAACTCAATCTATTCATATGTTTTGCATCAAGTAATACATAACATATATAAAATAATTTAAGGTTTAAGTTAAAAAGAAAAACTTTAAAGTTAATAGTGAACATTTATTTAACGAAGAGTATACAAAAAAAAAATGTACTTAAGTTCTAAAGGTTATTTTGTGACTAAGTGAGTAATTAAACTATATAATGCACAATTGAGCAATGTGACTGAGTATATCATTTCAAAATAATAAAATGATGAATATACATGGTGGAGGTCCCATCATCCCATCTCTTATTAATCATAGTTTATTATATTTGTGTTTTAGATTTTAAAAGTGAAGATTCTAGACATGAGTTACTCGAGACTCATTAATAAAGACAAGAATTTCATTGGGCTCGAAAATCTTGAGAACTTAACTTAAGTGAATGTGAGAATTTGGAAGAGTTGGATAGCTCTATTGGTTGCCTCAAAAACTTGTTATATTATATCTAAGTAATTGCACAGATTGAAGAGGCTCCATGGGAAATGATATGCAAGTTAACGTCTCTTCAAAAACTTGACCTCTTGGTTGTTCCAACATCTTGGAGATCTCGCATGAAGTTGGTAGTCTAAAACACTTGAATTTGAGGAATACCAAACTCCATCAATGACCGAAATAGACTTACGTTATTGCACCAACTTAAAGTCGATTCCGGATCTTCCTCCAAGCATTAAAGAGTTAAAAGCGAATGGTTGTATAAACCTAGTGAATCTTCCTTCAAAGCGCTACGAGTTACAAAATCTCAAGGAACTTTCGTTGAGTGAGTGCTTCAAACTCGGATCTGAAGGTTTCACACAAGTTACAAGGCGAGGAACCTACAAAACTAGACATGCAAAATTGCAATGTTTCATGAAGTGTCGATGGAATTGGGAATTTGGTGTCATTATCGTTTCTCGACCTTTCATATAACACATTTTCTAGTCTCAGGAGGCTTGAAGACCTTTCATAGCTGGAGAAACTTGAAATAATTTGGTGTTCTCAATTACTGATGCTTCCACCTCTTCCATCCATGATTGAAAACTATATATGCACCATTGTTGGTCAATAGATGTGATTCCATTTGATTCAATGCAAAGGCCTATACTTTTCATTCCAAAATGTTCAAGGTAAGCAACGTCTCCATTTGATGATGTCTGAAAGTATAAGCAACAATGAACCACAATAATACTTTATTCAAACCAAAGCCTCAACGGTTGGCATAGATTGAGCCAACAATAATATCCAAAGTTATACAAGGTCGGGTTAATTGTCAGCGAGACAATAACGAGACAAATACAAAGAAGAAACAAGATCAGAACAATGATCAGAAAAGGGACAGAATGTGAGACAATGACTGCACACAATTGTGTTAAAACCCTAGATTAGGGGAAGGATTAATTAAGGGAAAAAGATACACAATGACCCCCTCAACTATTATAAGAGAGCCATCAGCAGTAATGAACTTCTAAACCCTTTAAGCCATTTATGCTTTGTCCAAGAATAGCCCCTGTAATAAGCCTGCAATAAACATAACTTGAAAACCATTAGCAATTGATAGAATGACATGTTTGCCACAGTTATGACCACAATTTCTAACATTCCCCTGTCTGTGGGCAAACATATCAAACAATATCAATTTTTCACACAAGAATTTATCTTTGATAAACGGAAGGTTTTTGTAAGAATGTCTGCGGTTTGGTTTGAAGAGCCAATCTTTTGGAACTTATAACACCTCTTGCAATTTTTTCTCGATGAAGTGAACATCAATTTCAAAATGTTTTGATCTTTCATGGAAAAGCAGGATTGTGACAAGTTGCAAAGCATATTTGTTATCACAAAAGATTAACGAGGAGATTGATATCAACTTTTAGATCTTTTAAGATTTTTGAATTCAAATAATTTCATAGGCGTGATAGACATTGATCTATACTACCTTACGTGGAAGATTTTGAAAGGGTGTTTTGTTTTTACTTTCCATGAGATCAACAGTTGTTAAAGAAAACACAATAACACAGTGATGATTTCTGGTTTTTGCATTTAGCCATCTGCATCACTATACCCTTCAAGATAATTGTCAAAGTTCTTGAAATTATAGCTTAGACCTTTCACGGAGCTCCTTTTAGATATCTCGAACATTGATGGCACATTCTAAATGGGATTTCAAGGGAGAATGCATATATTGTGCGGACAATGGGTGAATATGAGATGTCGTCTGGTATGGGTGAGATAAATAAGTTTCCCAAGTAACCCGATAACCGATGATGTTAACAAGTAAGGGATCATCGGCGGTGGGTATGTATGGAAGAACGAGTTAGGTTCCATAGGGTGGACACGAGTTTGCACCCAAGAAGTCCAAATTCTTTGAGGAGTTCAAGACAATATTTTCGTTGGGTGAGACATATGTCATTCCAGTTTTAAAACCTCGATGCCAAGAAAATATTTTAAGTTTCCCAAGTCTTTGATATGAAATTTAGATTTTAGAAACTCTTTGAACCGATTTATCTCATCAATGCGGTCCAGTGAGGACAATATCATCCACATAAACAAGCGAGCAATAAACTTGTTATTCTGTTTTGGTGAACAAAGAATGATCATTGATGATTGAACAAAGTTATTTTCTTTTAAAACACTAACAAGTTTTTCATTCCACTTCACGGGAGCTTGTTTAAGGCCATACAGAGACTTGACAAGTTTACAAACTTTATTTTATTATTCTCATTCTGAGAACCCCTTAGGAATGATCATATAGACATCCTCATCAAGATCTCCATACAAAAAGCATTGTTAACATCAAGTTGGAAAAGAGGCCATTTGTTTTTCACAGCTAAGGCAATAAGACATCTAACGATGAGACATTTTCAGCAGGAGAAAAGGTTTCATCATAGTTTATTCCTTCCCTTTGGTTATAACCTTTAGCAACTAATCTAGCCTTGTATCTATCAACTTCACCATTGGCTTTATATTTGATTTTAAAGATCCATTTGTAACCAATGGGAGTTCTATTAGGTGGTAGATCGGTTATATCCCAAGCATGATTTTCATTTAGGGCCTCATTTGAGTTCATAGCATCAACCCAATTCTTGTCAAGAATAGCTTCTTCATGCGGTAGGTTCAATACTTTTATTTAGACTAGAGCAAAGCAAGTAATTATCTTTGTTAAGGTTGGAGTAATTAACAACCTTTTCAACACCATATTTAACTTTCCTTCAACAATAAAGTCATTAAGATTCTTGGGTAATTTAGAAACTCGGTTTACCTTCTAGCGATAATGGTCGGCAAGCCTTCTTCTTGTTCGAATTCGATTAGAATCGGAAGGTGTATCGACAAGATGTGGTTCATGTGATCTGATTGCCCTCGGGGTGTGTATTTTCATCTATGGAAGTTGCAACAGGTTCATCATCCCTAGTAGGGTGACCCAACACTGTGCCATCATCATAGGATGTCACTCTCCCTTCATCATTGGGACTTATTTGTGAGTCAAAGAAATTTTTGTGATTTAAATCTTTAGGCACATAGGTTTTAACAAAAGGTTTTGACAAAGTATTTTTCATTTTGAAGGGAAAAACAGTTTCATAAAATTTGACATCTTTAGAGTAAAAGATATTTTTGTTTCTAAACTTAAGAGCTTATAACCTTTTTCTCATTTGAATAGCCAATAAAAACACTTTTCATACCTACTACTAAATTTATCGAGATTTTGATAATGGTGGCATAGCATAAGCACCAAAGACTCTAAGGAGAGAGAGTGAAGGGTCATGCCCATACAAGGAGAAAGGAGACTTGCGGACAACAGAAGAGGGTAACATGTTTATGACATATCGGAGTTAGAACACATTCGAGGCCAAGATATAGAGGTAATTCCCACGAAACATAAGGGATCTAGCCACATTAAGGAGATGCCTATGTTTCCTCTCTAATACCATTTGTTGTGGAGTATAAACACAAGAGGTTTGATGTAAAATTCCTTTTCATGAAAGAAGTGTTGAAGTTTGTTATTGACAAATTAGTCCCATTATCACCACGAATATCTTAACATTGTGTTCAAATTGATTTGATAGCATTTGAGTAAAGTTAACAATGGAAACATAAACATCATCCTTTCCTTAAGCATATACACGGGCGCCCTAGAATAGTCATCAACAATAGTTAAAAAATATTTGTAACCATCTCTGCTAGTGACTTTATATGGTCCCCATACATCTAGATGAACAAGTTGACCAATTTTAGTAGATTTATGTTCACTTAGAGGGAATGGTTCCCTGGTTTGTTTAGCTTTATTGCAAGTATCACAAAGATGGTCAGATTCAGATGAACTATCAAGTTTAAGAGTGGGTTTAAGTATATGCAGGACTTGGTCAGAAGGATGACCAAGTCTTTGATGCAAGAGATTTCTAGAAACATGACAAACAGATATGCAGTTATTAAAAGTAATCTTACATGTAGAATCAATATCAAACATATATAACCCATTGCATTGTTTACCAATCCCCGCAATCCTTTTTGATGTAAATCCAGTATATAGCAATTAGATTCATTAAACCCAACAAACATCTTATTGTCTCTAGCAATCTTATGAGCAGACGGTGACATTGTACTCGGGAACAACGAACATCAAAAGAGTTAGGTCATTATTGACCTTTAAATCACCAATTTTTGTAATTAAGGCACGAGTACCATTGGGATGTCCAGCAGTTAGACCAAGATTTGAAATGTCTACAACATTGATTAAAAATTTGAGATCTGATCATGTCGATTTGCATTGCACAGTCAACAATCCAACCAAGACCGATGTTTCGGATAAAGTTTTGTGTTGTTATTGAAAAATTTGTTGAAGTTTATATTAAACTTGACACTTCCATTAAAGAAAGTTCTTGAAAAAATTTTACGCCATGTTGGCATTAGCGAGAAGACACATTGTTGTCATTAAGAAGACTCATAAGTTTGGAGTCGTTCATTAGACAAAGAGACAGGGAGAGTTGCTAGCTCTATTATCGGTGACATGATTAGCATCGGTGGAAACATTGTTACTAGTGCGAGGTTTAGCATTAAAGTTCCTTTTAACATATCCAACAAGATAACCAACAAGATCATAACATCTATCAACGGTGTGACCGGGTTTTTGCGGTTAGTACATTTGAGATTCATGTTTGGTCCTCTGTTGTTTGAGTCAATTACCGACATTAAAACCGAACTTTTATTGAAATTGTTGTTTAAACCCTTTTTGTTATCAAAAATATTCCACCATCAAAAGTTTTTGCAAAGAAAAGCGTAGCATTGGGTTTAGCAGAGCTATTCCAGATGAAACATTTACGTGAGATTCTTCTCCAAAGACAACAGAGAAAGCGGTTTTGACATTAGGCAAAGGATCTCGGTTAAAATATTGCTTCGATGGGAACATAGGTGTCATCAAGACCCATAAGAAATTGCATTAATTTGATTAGTGATTATGTTTTCAAAATGTTACTGTGACCTCACAAGTCTGAGGAGGTAAGCTAATCATACAATCAAATTGTTTCCACAAAGAGTTAAGGTTGTTGTAATGTCAGCAAGGGAAGACCACTTTGACTAAGAGTTTATATTTTTATGCAGTTAAAGATAGTGAACCATCAACCTTATCATAAGTAGGGTGAGCAAAACCGACCGAATCCGAATCCGTCCCGATCCGAGTCCCGAATCATGTTAGTCGGGCTTGTCGGTCGGGAGTCATTCTGTTTTCGGTTAGTCGGGTTTCGGGCTTGTCGGGATCGGGTCGGGACGGGCGAAAACCAAAAACAACAAACAAAACCGATCAAATCTTGAATCCGTCCCGATCCGAGTCCCGAATCATGTTAGTCGGGCTTGTCGGGTCGGAGTCGGTTTGTGTTTGTCGGCTTGTCGGGATTCGGGCTTGTCGAGGATTCGGTCGGGATCGGCCCGATGCTCACTCCTAATCATAAGTATCTTTAAGATCATTCCACATTTCATAAGCGGTTTAGCATAGATAGCACCAAAGAACAATTCGGGACTAAGAGTTAAGAATCCAGTGACCACAACAGAGTTACATGTATCCCATTGATTAGCAAGCACGAGTTTGATTCATCTCTTAAGCAAGTACCATCGATAAATCCTAACTTATTATGATTCCTTAAGGCAAAGGTCATGGCCATATTCCATATTTTATAATTTTACATTCCGGTAAGTTTGATGGAAATAATAGGAGTACCATTAGTGTTATTAGGGTGTAAATATAAAGCATCACCAAAAGATAAGGTTTTTCGGTGGAAGAACCACCACCATTATCATCACCAATGACCATTATGCAAATAAGGAAAGCGAGATGTCTGAGAAAATAATAGCTAAAGCGGATAAATAGATAAGAGATAGTAAAATAAAAACTTGAAATTAAACAACAACAAGAACCAAGCACGTGGTGGGGTAAACGGAGGCGGTATGTTGGGTCACTAGTTTTACAACACAAGCATCAATAGAAGAAATAGAAGAGATGATCGGTTGAACCCTTATCCAAACACACGAAATAAAGTGAAAGGTTAAAGCAAAGAGTGAAATAGAAGAGAACAACCAACCCTCAGTGAGGGTTATTACAAAGTATTTATAGGAGAGGAGCTAGGAAACACTCCTAGTCCCTTCCTTTCCTTATTGGGCTTAGGCCTAGGCTTATGGGCCTTCTACATAAGCCTAAGGCTAATTACTAACATAAAGGCCATATTAAGCTAACTATTACATATGAATCACCAACACTTGAATAAAGGTTTAGGAGTGATTCCAACAATCTCCCCCTAAGTGTTGGTGATGAATAAATATAAACGGTGAAGGTCTTGATGTAATAGTAGCTTTGGCGTCTTTTGACATTCTTCTTTCTTGTGAGAAGAATTTCCTTGATTCGAACAATCTCCCAGGTGTAGAAATTGTTTCCTTTGAAAGGTTATGCTTTGAGGTCATCATTAACTTTGTTCTTTGATCTTTGATCTTTGTTCTTTGTGATGAAAGTGATAGTATGTTGTCGTTATGCGCATCAGTGCCGCCGCTTTGCTCCATTGTCTCCACGTCTTTCTTCAACATGCTCACGCTCTTTGGCGTTGGATTTAAATCTCGATGTAGTTCTCTTAGTCTTTAAACTTTGTATATTCTTTGACTTAGGCGTAGAATCATTACATTGTTGTGTTGCCTTTTGAGAGAACTTCCATTAGTGATGATGTTGGTATGAGCATGTGAAGAATCTGCACGATCGGTCCGATCGAGCTTCCATAAGAAGAAAACATAAAGCGGTTAGTAATAGCGGATATCGGCGCTTACAAGTTTGAATTCGAGAGTGTTAACAACATAGTGTGAAAACACATCTCTAGTTCTTACAAAGGCCGTTCTGTTTGGAGTCCCAAGTGAGATAACGCGATGTCGCAAGTACATCTGATTCGAGATAGTCGTTGAGGTACAAACATCACCTCGCGACGTAGACCGTTTGAGACACTAAGCGTAATCCACGGGGAGTTAGAAGTGACTGCTTTGTCGGGCATTTGATGTTGACCACGGCGGGAGTTTCCATTCAATCAACGAGGATCACATGGTGTGAACCTCTCATAAATGTTCTCGACAGTTGCTAAGATCGTGAAGGACTCGATAACGTACCTGCGATGATCTTATTTGTTGATCAACAAGTGGTGAAATGTCAAGTGTTCCTAAGAGATCTTTTGATGAATCTCGTGGCTCTAGACTCAATAGTGCGCTTTGGTTTTCTGAGCGGAGACTAGGGAGAGGTCTCTTCTTCAATACCGCTATCTCTCAAGAAAGCCGATAGTTTACGTAGGGTTCCTTGTGAGAATGAAACAAGCACATTGAGAGAAACTTGAGTGGCTAAGAAGGTTTAGTGCATGCATCTTGGGTCCATGACTTTTAATCTTTAATACCGGTGTCAACTAGTGACAACCGGTAGCATATGAATTGAACCCGATTATGCCTACAAGTTGAATAATTTGGAGGGCTTTTTGTTTTCACTTTTCTTTGCGTTTCTTTTAATTCTTCAACTCCTTCTTTCTCGATTCTCATTTCTCCTTTTTATAATCATACCTAAGGACTTCTAAATTCTAACTATTTGTGATGTCCTTGGGTAGATCCCTCCGACTCTGGCGGATCATAGGACAGTTATTCCTAACCTTAGTCACCTTATAACTCCATGACTAACATATGTTGCCATAAAACCATTTTCTTGAAAATCTCCCAAAGTGTTTGTAAATGAAAACATGTTTGAACACTTGAGAGTTTTAGATTTTCGATAATACTCCCCTCCACATGTGCTTAAGTGTTTTTACGAAATCACACGGTGAGGAAAAGAGCAGCTTTTGAATTGATCGACTCAAGATAAACAATTCCTTGCGAGACACGATTCGTTGCATAGTTAAAGAGATACATTGTCGACTTTTAGGTGACAACTAGCTCTAATAACTACCTTGAAGATGTGGACAATCCCAAAAGGTTGTCAAACCCGTCAAAGTTCATGTCTATCGTGGAGCTTCTCAAATAGGTACTATTTACTTGGATAAGTCTTGGAAGACAAATCTTTTCAATGTATTTACTTCGGTTCCGTCAATTCATGGGTTGAAGTCTTTTCACACGAGTTCAATAGCAAAACACAACATATTTCTTATCACATATAATTTTATCCCCTCAAAATGGCATATACATGTTGTTTTGAAGAAATGTTGAACAAATATGACCATTTTGAGTTTTGTGGGAAGATTACTACAAAGAACAATTTGTGATCAAAGTTTTAAATCAAATACTCCCCTCAACAAGTGATATAAGCGGTTGAGGTTTTGAAAATCATAAGGGAAGTACTTGTTCTTTTGAGCAAAACCTTGAAAATGAAAGGTTTGATAGGTTTTACTCAAAAATAAGAAGATTTCGCTCCTTTTATAAGGATTGTGGCAATGAAGCGTACCACATGGTCCTTTCTTGACAAGTACGGGTTGTACACTTATTATGTGTGCACAAGCCATTGACATAATAATATTACACATCAAATAAGTATGAAATTGAAGCAGTTTAAGGGTACCGGTAGTCCATCAATCTTTCCAGAATGCGAACCGGGCGTTGGCGGTTAGAGTAATCTGGGCGACCACCTCAAAGCTCTTGTTACGAAGCGGTCCGCCATTCAACCTTTCATCAATCATGGTGATGATCCTCACATCCCTCCTTTCACGAGAATTCCATCGCTTTGGAGACCCAATGCCTTGATATATCCCTTTAACCTATAAGCCAAACCATCCCTAACTTCTTCAATGTGATCCCAAACTTGAACATCTCTACACGCCATCAGCGGGTTCTTTGTAGCTCACTACGGTAAACTACTCCGAATGGTTTTGATGAGGGTGTATTGTGGAAGCCGGTTGATGTCGGAAGTTCAGGCGAGGTGCGGTGAAGTTGACACGGTCCGATAAGATTCAACGTGAGTTGTAAGTCTTCTACACGTTCTGTATTACAATGCTTCGATGAAGATGGCGGGGACTTGATGTATTCACGTTGTACTTGATCGAGAATTGTCTCATGCGTCCTCATACTTTAGCAAGATCTGATCTTCAATTTCGTTGAGAGACAAGTTACGAAGTCCGCTTCACGGAATGCATAATCTCGTTCGTCTTGTCGTTTGACCACAATATTCTTGAGAAATGTGTAGTCCCACAGGCGAAAGATCAATATGCTTAACAACAACGATCCCTTTCTTCGAACACTTCATGTTGAGACTTACAACTGGCGACACGTAGTAGATTCTTGGCGTTCGCCAATGGTGAATCCATACATTGCATCACGGTCATACAATTCCACGTTGTTGGAAAACATGTGGGTAGCATTTTCCTCGATGGCTATGCACGGTTGGAGTATATGGCTGCCGGGAATGGAAGTGTCAGTGATGTAGCGTATTTCCTTGAACCATCACTGCCGTGTAGAAGAAATTCCAAGTCATTGTTGAAAAAGTAGCGAAATGGAATCTTAGGTTGATCTGGTTGGCCAATTGTTGGTAGCGGTTTAGACCAATCGGTGTAGTATGGAGTGTTGCCTTTTCTGGAGAAGTCGATGTTTGCTTCAGGGTTGAGCCAATCAATGTTGTTGGACATGGCTCGTGCTATGTTTTCAAGGTGGTATTCAACCTCGATGGCACTTTCCAATTGTCTTTTAGCGGTTGAAAAGCTTCATTCTTGATTCGTTTCAACTACGATTTCGTCATCTTCTTCACTCGAATTTTTCTTGCGGTACCTTTGCATGCTCCAAAGTACTACCGTCTTCCGATCTTGACCTTCGGTGGGTAGGGAGTAGAGTTGACAAGTGTAGAAAACCGATCGTATTCATCTAGCCATGTAGTGCGACATGCTGAGGCGTCTTTGTCTTCTTCTTTTTCTTTGGTGAGAAGAGGATTCTAGTTTCTTAACATTGTCGGGAGAGGTGGGTTGTTGTTGGGGCTCATGGAATTCCTCATCGTCACCACCCGTATACTCAAAGTGATCTTGGTTTTACGAGTCTTGGGTGGTAACTCGGAATCTGAGGTTTATCGGTAGAAGAGCGAGGAGGAGATCTTTGTTGGTGGAGTCCTTTGGGGTGGAGGTTGCATGGAAGATGATTCACCGAGACTTCTTTTGGCATTTAGGTTTGTCATTCTTATCCTTATCCTTGTCATCTTAGTCTCTTGGGCGTTTGGGCCTTCGGCTTCCTCTGCGCATCTTGATTTGAGTTGATATTCAATGATGCTTCAAACAATTTACCTTCGTGAAGAGCAAATGTTGCAGGCGTTTCGACATTTGAGCTACCAATCGGTCAACCAATTCGACATCCGAGAAGATTATGGGATCAACAGGATTGATGTTAACATGCACGGTGTTGATTTCATAGTTTGCTTGGCCGAATGTAGTAGATTCGGATAGAGTTGTTTGGTAAACATCTCCTTTGTAACTTGATCTGCATAAAGCGGTCAAGTCTAACGGACAAAACAGCTTAAACACGGATACAATTTAAGATCGAGGAGAATATAGGGTTCCGGGTCGTTATGTCCCACGGAGACTCAATGGTGTGTCAAACACTAGATCGAGACGATAGAATGATCACTAATGATAGCGATCGAAAGGATTAGGATTGAATATTACACTACGGAAAAAGGTAATACATAAAAGCGACTTAAATGCAAATTAAGAAAATTAAAAAGATAAAGATATTAAATAAACGCTATCACTATTTTAAAGTGATGAGCGTTTAAAACTAAAACTTACGTTTAAATTAAAAATACGTAAGCGTCTGATTAAAAACGTGAAACTTATATAATATAAATCCTAAAAATATGAAAAATACATTTTACAAACCTAATGATAAAAGAAAATTTATAGAAAAGAAAATTATTTTTACAACTATTTATCTAATTATTATTAATTAAAAACTAATTTAAACTATTTATAAATACTCTAAAATAGAAGAAAATACAAAATAAGGCTAGAAAAATAAAATTATGACTTAGGAAAATCTAAAATATGATAAAACTAATTTTAAAACTGAAAATATATTTTTTAGACTTTTTATATATTTATTATTAATTAAAAACTATTTAAAACTAATTTAAATTATTAAAAATACCAAATAAAAGGAGAAAAATAGGGAAAAATACTTTTTAAGCTTTTTACATTTATCTAAACTTAAGAAAAATGAAAATTATTTTTTGAGACTTTTCTTAATTTTTGTATTAAAAGCTATTTAAAATGATTAAAACTAATTTAAATTAAGAAAAATAGCAAATGAACTTGGAAAAATCTGAAAATTTCAGGAAAAGTCTAAAACAATATTAGGAAGCTAAGAAAATTAGAAAAACAGGTGCTTATGTGGAGGATATAGGCGATGTGGAAAGTGCTCAAAAATAAGCACTTTGATAAGCTAAAACAACACCAAAGGTACCAACTGATATGAGAACTAGATTAAGCTAAAACAACCAAAATTCAACAAGAAACCACAAGCTTAGACCTTTGATTAGCAAGATGCAAAGATTTGATGTTATGAGATTATAAGCACAAATCGATTCTGAGGGGCCTACTTTAAGCTTATGCAAAAGCGCTAAATAAGTGAAATGGAAAACCAATACTTGGGACATGAAAAGGACTGGCTAAGTACAGTAAACCAATTTATAGACCTAGGGGAGCTATGATGGAACCTGTGCGAGCTCGCAAAAGGCGAGAAAAACTCTCGGCATTCACGGCGATGATGGCGAGGGTTATCACCCAAAAGATAAGCTTGTATGAAGCTTATAAAAATTCATAAAATTCTACAAAATGCCCATAAGCAAGAAGACCGAGATGAAGTTTATGAAACCACAGATTTCACTTGATGAGACCCAAGGTGAGTTCAAGAAAAATCCTTGTTTTTTGGCTAAAAGCAGGTTTTAACACTCTTTGACTTTTGAAGAAATAATGACGATTGACTATCTTGAGTTTTAATCTTGATTCAAGAACGAAAATGGTATATAATGATGAAATTAAACTAAAACAAGCTATACTTATAACTTTTGAACACAAAACAAACTTTGGATTTTTCAAATATCCAACGATGAAAGCTATTAAGAAGGTTTAGAGTAGGATTTTGACTTTTAAAGTTTTGCGAGGCATGAACTTAGACCAATATGAGTTATTAAGAGCTAAGTATACATGAAACAACAAGAGTTGGACATTGAATCAACCACGAACACGGATATAAGTCCAAAACCAAACACCCTTAAAAAAAGCTGTTTTGGAATTAAAATGAGATAAACACTAATCCATCTTGATTTCTTGATTACTCTAAGTTTATATAACCTAAATAAAACTATGTGAACAATTGTACACTAATGATTATCACGAAACTCAAACAAGCAAAATATGCAAATGACTTGAAACTTGAAAAGTTGAAACCTTACTCACATGACCCCAATGGTGCGGGCTCAAAACCAAACACAAAACCAACCTAACCTATGCTAATTCAACCCACATCCAACTCTGCAACACCCAAATTCCATTTACAGACCCAAGAATAGTCACCGATTGACTTTTGTTGACTTTTTCACAAAATGTTTGAAACTTAAACTTAAGCTCGCAACAAGCTATGAGGAGCTTGTATAAGCTATAATGAACTTGAAAAGAAGCTATATGAAGCTTGAGTTTATGAGATGGAAACCAAAATTTTCAAGATTAACTTGGAACTTGAAAATTAAAATAGAACTTGGATTAACACTTGAAAAGGTTCTTAATACACTATAACAACTTACATTAATACAATTTATCTTGAAATTACAACATCTAACTTAAACTAAAACTTTTAAAAAAAACGACATTAAAGGAAAAACAATAAAACTAGCTACTCCTTCAAAGCGCATCCATCTTCTCTTTTATACTCCGCTTGCTCTCTCACCTTTGGAGATAATCCCACCACAAATTAAGGCCATTGGATGGTTTGAGCCAATTTTGGCCGTTTGATCATTTTGGCGCCAAAGTTGGTTTTGACAGTGGAGGGTTGAGTGAGGGTTGAATGATCATTAAATGATTCTTGTCTTGTGTTGATGATGAGGGACAATGGGAGAAAAAGTGAGGAGGGGATGGTGTTGCTTGGGTGGCAGCAGTGAAGCGATTGGGAAGGGAAGAAAATGGCGCCAAGGTTGCTTTGTTTGACCAAGGTTTTGACCAGAGATATTAAAGGAAGGGGTTCAAAAAGGTTTTAGTGAGAGAGGTCATAGGTGTGAAAGGGTCCAAATGGGTTTATAAAGGGTTAAATATATAGGGACCTTTTGTGTAACTTGACGTACAAGGACCATAACGCCATTTTCACAAAGATGCTCCAAGGGCTAAAAGTGACAAGTTCTAAAAGTATAAGGACTAAAATTGCCATTTTGCAATTTTCAGAGACCATTGCCAATTTTCAAACTTGAAGGACCAATTTGTAATTTTCTCAAAACTTTTATATTTTTCACCAAAGGACTAAATTTGACAACTTATGATTTTAAAAGGACCTTTGGTGACTTTTCTTGTGAAATTATGTGCTCGGGGACTATTTTTGACAATTTTGAAAGTTGGGGACTAAAGCGCCATTTTGCAAATTTGACACGTTTTCATCGATTTTGATATTTTGCATTTAAAACACATAAAACACTGATTTGTGATATTTTTATCATTTTGATGCGTTTCAGTGTTTTCGGATGATTTTGCGGTTTAAATAGTACACAATGATGAGTATTTAGACCTCATCAATCATCTTCCTCGAGATATTATGAGTCCTAGCAATGATTTGAAAACTTAATGGATTTTAATCTCTTTACCAAAAGCCATTACTTACGAGAGTAGCCAAATGTTTCGATTCAAGTAAGAACCATGGTACACGATAACCATGTGATTTTGAAAACCACCGACTTTCAGCGGATTTGATTTTGTCTTTGAGCGAAGCCATACGGACTAGCCAACTCTTAGATAAATTATCAATATTATCTTTGGTGAGCCGATTACCAATTATGGATTTTCCATGCCTGCACTTTACCTGCCATAATCTTGCAGGCTGCTAACTCTTCACTTTTAGGATATGGTGGTGATATACCATACAATTTTGGGCAAGTGCAAGCCATATAAACAGATTTGATATATCCTTACAAGAGCCGTTTGCTCTGGATAAATGTAACGAGAAAAAGCGTCATTTTGCATGTATTAAAAAACTTAAGGGAATATATTCATTGCCAACCGCTTGACTTTAAGTTTGTTTCATCTATAAAAGTACTGACTTCCAACCTACCCAGGCCTCGTTTCAGTCGTTTGTAGGTTGTGTATAATAGCTGATTTGGCGTCTGAACTGTCAGCCATTTTACACAGTGGGCTTTTATACCAATCAAATATAAAACTAGGACACTGTTAGTCTATCTTATAAAGTGTGCATACATTACATGAAGGGGTGTTTAGGATTGCCAGTTAAACAATTTCTCGGCTTATTACATTTTCTAAAAGAAAATTTTGAAGTCTTAAAAGTTCTTAGATTCAAAAAAATGCTTACACTTGTGCTTGACTTGTTTCCGATTCTAAATCTAATGGTGAAAATGATTACTACATTGTCAATAAAAAAAAATAATGTAAGAGGGGAATGGAGATTACGAATGCCAGCTGATGCGCCACCTTCAATGGCGGTAGCGCCACCAAATAAGATCAAACGAGGTCCATGAGATTTGGTTTGAGCAACCGCGGTTAAAGTGTGGCCACAACGAGGGCCAGGGGCATCATCATCTGTGTCCCATTTCCCCTCCAATGGAAAATAATCCGGAGCTGGATGCAACAATGGTTTTGAATCCATCAAAATGAACTATAAGAACAAAATGCACAACATACAGGTCCATGCGGCATGTGCATTCATATTTGGACCCATCATTACGTTGGGAGTTACAATGCGTGATTGTGCAGCTTCTAAGGAGAAAAAAAAAATGAATATATTTTTCCTTTAGGCAATGTAGGTTTACACTCCACTAATCTTGTATCTACACACCATCAAATAATGCCAATCATATTAATCATGAGTGCAATCATTAGTCTCAATCATTCCCAATCATTAGAAGATTTTTTAGTAAAGAATTGGAGGGAAAAAATGAAACACTAGTCTCTTTGTGGCGCCAAACAAAAAAATATTCTCATCTTTCCCTCCTTTTGATTTTGGAGCCAACACTAATTTTCCCTCCTTTTGTACCTAACAAAAATGTAACCATTTTCCCTCCTTTTAATTTTGGAGCCCACGATTTTCCCTCCTTTTGTTCCTAACAAAAAGATAACCACTAGCAATAAAAAAAGTCAATAAATTCCTGAAATTTTCAATGAATCATTGATTATGTTTAACCTACTGTATACATACATTTCATTGTAAAAAACATGATATTTTCAATTTCAATAAAATATTGAAAAGCACTCAACGGTCGTTATTATTCCTTAAATTTACATATTCTTTATAGAGGTATTTTCATGTACCATTTAAAAGCTTATTTATATTCTCATTGCATGTGTTACGATTGAAACGTGTTGTGTTTTTGTTATATAATACAAATTATTTTTGCTTGAATTGTAAACTATATATGAGAGTAGTTCGGCTTTACAAGAAAAATGACAAAAGTACTAAATTTAATATAGTATACTTTGTAAACCATGGAGGGAAAAAGAGGGAAATATATGTAAAATTGGCCAATATAAGGCAGGAGGTAGTGTCTTTTGAAAGCAATGCCTTCATTAATGGTAGTGTACTTTTTGAAAGTTCCTCCATTTTATTTTTATGTTATTTTTGATTTTTTTATAATTTCTTTATATCAAAAATTATAAACCCGAAAGTCGCAGAATGAAAATATAAGTTTAATAAGTCAAATATTTAAACATAAATTAAATGATTTTCATTAACTTTTTCAATCACGACAGTGTTACAAAATTACATTAAGTTAGATCATAATGTTGAGGTTTACGATAATAAGTTAGATCATTTGTTACATAATTATTTTGTTACAGCCTTAGGACAATAATCTTTGTGTTTTTAAAAAATGAGGTCATTTGCTACAATAAAAAATTACGAGTATGATATGATTATATAAGCATAAGGTCCTAAAGCCATTAGTGCAACTTGTGCAACTTGTACAACCACATCTCCCTTCCTTTAACTCTATATAAGAACAAAATCCACAAGATACAGATTAATTAATATTTGGACCCATCATTTCGTTGGGAGTTGCAATATGTGTTATACGATTTATATCATTCTTGAGCTTCCTTTAGCTATTGTGACAAAGTTGAAAACTTAAGCAGATTGGAAGGCAGAAGAGCTCTTGTTTCTGCTTATGAGCCGCAGGGTTTAGGGTTTAGGGTTTAGGGTTTAGGGTTTAGGGTTTAGGG